>CM059200.1:52284606-52918586 GCA_030323885.1 Branchipolynoe longqiensis | reverse complement strand
CAGAGTTGCCTCACTGGGGCACCATTATCGGATATCCCACTCAGTCACATTCAACTGACTCTTAGGTTGGTAAGTTTTTGGCGTTTTACGTCCTGGCAACATCTCAGATCATATCAGGACTGGTATCGACTTGTGACAGTGTGCACTCATGGTTGCCAGGACGTAAAACCTCAACAACCAACCAAACGGGGAAAATGACGAAAAAGACAGGAATGTACGCTTGCACCATTTATTCTTCTCTCCACTCAATCCTGCGTCACAAGACCAAGTGACCCACCCCCTGACCTGTCAGGTCACAAGTAACCTCTCATGGTAGGGGGAGCCACTAGCTAGACGCAGTATGGGCAGTCCACACGGGGACCGGCCCACCAGCTAGCGTGCTGCCACCTGACAGCGAAGAACTGTGACAGGCCCTGCAGCCACCGCGTGGTGGTGGAGCTATTTTATAACGCGAACAAGGAGCCTATGACATGGAAATGTATTGAATACAAGTTGATATATAGTAAGTACAGTAGAGAGGTCGAAGTTAGGATCAGTCAGTGATTGTTCAACTCAGGCCCTCAACCCCACGCATTTGAATGTTCGTTTGTTGAAGGGTTGGGTGGGCAGCTGAGTTGAGGTGGTGAGTTGCTCGTCAGGCTTCCAGAGTGGAAGTGATGTATGGAGGTTCCCAGCAGTCCAAGGATGGGTCCCATGATGTCAGAGTCTCGCGAGAGGCGGCATCATGACGTCAGAGTCTCGGGAGCGGCTGGTTCCGGACGAGACCGGTAGGTGGGCCATGGGGAGGATTCGAACCTAGGAGGCGCCACCATAAGGCTCCCTGTTCGCACGCAAATTACACATGTTGGTGATCCAACATGAACCATGTACAAACTACTACATTATTATTAATGTGTGCTCTCGGTGCTGTCAACAGTCGCGAGCCCTTACCACCCAGTACAGAAATAGCAGCTTCATGGCGGACATAAAGCTCTTAGCTGAGCGACATGTATGGATTTATCGTATCCTGGATAATGTGTACTATTATTAGAGGGCAGACAACGGTCAGGCTTCATTTGTTTGATTTATTTATTGGCTTTTTCTTAATGCGCTCTCAACATCTAAGGTCACATCTGGATGAGCATGGACTTCTGACAAAGCACACTCGGGTCTGCTTTATAGTGCTGCCTGGCTGGGATTATGTGCTGCTGATGCCACACTCAGTCACATTATCTTCACGTTGAGCTAACCAACCAGTCCTTGCACTATCCTAGTAATGCCAAGTCGCAGTTAAGGGAGTGACATGTATCAATTTTGTAAGTCTTTGGTTTGACTGGGAATTGACCCGACCATCTCCCGCGTGGGAAGCAAGTGCTCTACCAGCTTGGCCATCGCACCCATTCACACACACACATACATGCATATACAGTATAACCCCGTTAAACCAAACTTGACGGGACCCTAGAAATTTGTTTGGATTAACCGATCAATGGTTTAACCGAGCTTTGGCTTTGACTTTGACTTTGAGTAAGCGTGTATTGCACATGTAATATACACTGTATGTGGACACTTTGATTATTGTTTTTTTTTATGTATATACAGTATAACCCCGTTCAACCAAGCTCGGTTAAATCAAATGATCGGTTAATCCAAACTTTTTTTGGCGGCCCGGCAAAATACTACCATTTATCATATGAAAAATTTGGTGGGGTCTCAGATGACCTTATAACCACATGAAAGTTTGGTTAAACCATACTGGAGTGGCCTTGGGTCGTACAGTTTTGTTTGGATTAACCGATAATTTGGATTAACGGACTTTGGTTTAACCGTCTTTTTTATATGATAAATGGTAGTATTTTGCCGGGCCACTGAAAAAGGTTTGGATTAACCGATCGTTTGGTTTAACCGAGCTTGGTTTAACGGGGTTATACTGTATATATATATTTATATATAATGTACACATAACATGTGTGTATGTATATATAGCACAAGGCGGGTGTAATGGATTATAATTATCAAATTTTCAGGTGAGCTTGCCACAATTAATTTTACATGTTTGCACTTCAAATATCTCCAAACTCAGCCATTTAATATAAGTTATTTCAAACTAAAGTCAGATAGATTACAACGATCCATCTAATATATTTCTCTGAGAAAAATTCCAGAAACTCAAAACCATTGGACTATGAAACTCAAACGATCAATCTAATTTAATATATTTATCTCAGAAAATGGCAAAATTTCAAAACCATCGGACTATTCAACTTACAAATTGTACTTGTACTGCCCAAATAAAATATCGCGAAACAGCGTTCGAAATAAGAGCTTGTCCGCTTGTCCGGGACAAGTGAGTATTCAGACGGAAAAGTGAAAATCACACCAGACTTGTCTGGTGGACAAGTGAAATGTTCTGCTTGTTTCTATCACTGCATATATATATATATTCCAGGGCTTGAATGACAATGGGAGAGCCCGTAGTACAGGTGGAGGCCGCAGGTGGCGCCACCAGTAGCAGTATGTAGATATAGGAGTTGAATACATCGAGGGCAATGGTTGGTAGATAATGAATTAGAAGAAGAATAATAATAATTCCCTTCCACGCCTTTATACTCGCATTATGCTTATACATTACATAAATTGAGGTTCTATCGGGGGTGAAGGAGAAGCAAGGAGGACTCCAATGGGTTGAGTGTCTTTATGTCTTTATTTTCTCTTGACACGGGAGAAACTTTTCCAAGTGAGTGAATCAGGCGTAGTTGGCGCATAAGTACATGGATTTGCCGGTGGCGGCACCACCATCGCCAGCAGGCTCGGGCAAAACCATAGATGGTATCGCATGGGTAGATAATGAAAATAGAAGCGTACAATATATAATAATACATAATAATAACAAACCTCCAGCCAAAGATTTATACACGTATATGAACATACTCACTATATATATATATATATATATATATATATATATATATATGTGTATGAAGTATAAATTGCTGGCCAAGATAGACATGTATATATTTGAATATATATATATATGTGAAGTGGGCGAGACTACTCGTCCTGTGGCAATTGCGGTCTTGGGCCGATTAGCTTGCGTTCTGAAATGCGGGCTACTCGCCGAGACATACCCGCATTTGCCACCATTTGCGTGGCCGGGTTCCCTGCTGTAACGCGTTGCTAGGAGACGTCAATTGTGACTTTCCTAGCAACGGTGTGGAGGTCGAGCGCTCAGGCTCAGACCCATCAGACGTGTTTTTGCGCGCTCTGATGTTTTAGACGAGATTTAGGCCTTTATTGTCGGAATTCGGAAGAGTTTTAAAGTAAATATGATGGGAAGGGACATATTGATGGGATTTATTGAGATTATAGAACCAGATTGTACTATTAGGGTCAGAATAAAGCTGTGAGCTCTTAAAAAGTGATTGGAACATTCCTTGCATTATATAAGCTAAATACTGTGGACAAGTGAGAATTCAGACGGACAATTGAAAATTCAGACAGATGAGTGAGAATTCAGTCAGATGGCCAAGTGAAGACTTAGACGGGTAAGTGAAAATCACACCAGACTTATCTGCTGGACAAGCGCACAATTTTGCTTATTTTTATCACTGCGAAAAATAGTTGGCGGTGAGGAGCCATCTATTTTGCTGTACTAATACCTCACCAGGAGGCGCAGGTGTGTGCAGGTAGTAAGTCACGTGACACAGGCAGGTTAAAAGGGCGCCAGGACCATGCACCTCTCTACAGCCGAGATTCCATTAGTTTTCTTTGTTTTTGTTTGTTATTTTATGTTCTAGCAGCATCTATGGTAATATGACATGGCGCCGTGGACGAATCAGTAGAGCGCAGGCCTCGAGTGCGAGAGATGGGGGAGTTCGGTTCCCGGTCGAGTCAAACTGATGACTTATAAAATTGATACTTGTCGCTAACTAGCCAGGTGCTTGGCATTAATAGGATAGGGCAAGGACTGGTTAGCTCAGTGTCAGGATAATGTGACTGAGTGGGATATCAGGGGTTGGGCGGCGGGAGGGTGGAGGGGGATGGGGAGATCAATGAGGTGGTTGGGGGGTGGGGAGGTACTGTAATCCCTATATTAGGATTACCACATTTCCTCTAATTATACACAGGTACGGGACCAAATATCCAGCAAGGTTGGGACCGGAAGTGGCCAAGATTTCTGGAGTTTCCGCTTTTATAGTGACAACCTAAATATATACTTAAAATATAAAATAAACAATGAAAAGGAAAGAACTAAATTGTATTTAATCAGTTAAAGAAATAGCCGGCTTTCTGGTAATTCCGGATATGTGGAAGCCGGATAAGAGGTTTGGTACCTGTAACATACTTCAAAATTATGAAAGGTTTTGATGAAATAGATATGAACCAATTTTTCACCTTGAATAAAAGAGAAGGCAGTCGGGGCCATACTCTCAAACTAGTAAAACCCAGAGCCATTTCAAAGTTAAGGCAACACAGTTTCTCAAACAGGATCATAAATATATGGAACAGTCTCCCACAAAATGTTATTGTTGCCGAGTCAATAAATTCATTCAAGAACAGATTAAAAAAGCATGGGCTGATGATCCAGGGAGATTTGACCCCTTATTCATCACATGCTACTAATTATTCCTTGTGTTGCATATTTACTTGCACTCAAGCAAAAATGAGAGACAAATAAGTGTTCACACTTCCTGTCTACCATTCGCTATTTCGCTATTTCGAGTGTCTTCAAGTTTCCTTTTTTCCTGTTAAAAAAACGAACATAATTTCATTATTACAGACTTCAACTATACCTGCTGCATTTTTAATCACATTTCGGACCGGACTCGGTGGCCGAATCGGTAGAACACAGTCTTCGCGTGCGAAAGATGGGGAGGGGAGTTCGATTCCCAGCCAAGTCAAACCAATGATTTATCAAATTTATACTTGTCGCTAACTAGCCTGGCTTTCGGCATTAATAGGATAGGACAAGGACTGGTTAGCATGGTATCAGGATAATGTGACTGTGTGGGATATTGGGTCATGGTGCCAGCGGCCTGGTCTCCCATTTATCATATACAAAAGTCGGTGGGGTCTCAGATGACCTTATAACCACATGAAAGTTTGGTTTAACCATTCTGGAAGTGGCCTGGGGTCCATATTTATTTTCGGATTAACCAATAGTTTGGATTAACCGACTTTGGTTGAACCAACTTTTTTATATGATAAATGGTAGTATTTTGCCGGGCCGCCGAAAAAGGTTTGGTTTAACCGAGCTTGGTTTAACGGGGTTATACTGTATTGAGAATCGTCATATTGCTCTATGAGAATCGTCATATTGCTTTATGTGCTATAGTCTGGGATGTGATGCATTAATTGTCGCTTCGTTGTTATGTGATATATTGACTGTCACTATGTGATACACTGACTTGGAATTATCTGACTTGGAATTATGTGATGTATTGACTCAGCAATATATAATATATTGACTCAGAATATTGCTATGTGGTATATTGACTCAGCACTATGTGATATATTGACTGTCACAATATTGCTATGTGATATATTGACTCAGACTATGTGATATATTGACTCACAATATTGCTATGTCAATATATCACACAGTGCTATATTGACTCACAATATTGCTCTGTAATATACTGACCGGCACAATATTGCTATGTGATATATTGACTCAGCTTTACATGGTATATTGACCATCGTTATATTGATATATGATATATTGACCAGGCATTATCCGATATATTGACTGTAGCTATGGCACTGTGCTATCTAGGTTTTGAGTCTAGTCCTTTCTGTCAGTAAAATGTAATGGCCTTTTCACATTACGACGGTTCTCGCCGACGTGCTGCCAACGCACAAAAAAGTCGAGAAACGTCAAACTTATCGGCGCGGTGGGGAAAAGTTTGACGTCAGCGCAACGTATTGGTAGTGTGCGGCCGACGTTGTGAGAAAAAAAAGAAAAAAAGTTTGGCGCGCTGTCCTCATATGACCTTAGATGTAGCTAGTATGTTAAACAACAAAGCAACAGTTTGGTGCAACATGTGGGAACTACCCTCACGTGCATGCGGCATCTGCCTAGTGTTCGCATAACATTATTTCAGCGATGTCGACGTGCTTCTGACGTCGCCATAATATTGGCACCCACGCTTTGTCGCGCGTTGTCGGTCGTCGAAAGTTTTGTGCAAGCACAAAACTTTGACGGTTCCCTGATGCGCACTGCCGACCATCGCTGTCCATCAACGGAAACCAACACGTACCTAACATGCGTGTAACGCTTCCTGCCGTATCCCGACGTTCTGCCAAAAGATCACATACGTCGATGCGCGTTGGCGAGAAGCGTCATAATGTGACAGCCCCATAAAGGCCCTGTCACACTACGACGTATAGCGTTAGCGTATGCTGACATATGCAAATTTGTGCCCACACGTCGGCGTACGTCGGTGTACGTTATGGATACATTAGGCATACATCATCATACGCTGTTATACGGCGTCTTACCATGTCCTATGGCGACGCATGCCAAGAGTCCAGAAAAATGTTGTGCATGTCAAAAAACTTGAAGGCGTGACAATGTGTTGGGTGTATGTTAGGCATATGCTCTGTATACATTAGACATACGTTAGTCCTCAGTATAGCCAGCAGAAATGTACAGTCTGCGTATTTACAACATGTGACAACATATGAATAACGTAGTCTTACATAGGTCTCACATATGTCTGGCGTTTCTTTAACGTGTCTTGACGTATTTAACGTATAAGGTGTTCTTCTGACGATTGAATAACGTTATAACATTCGATAGCATTCTGCATGAGCATGTGCAAGCGTTTTTTCGAGCCAACATATGGCCAACTTATGAGAAAAGTGCCTCCCACTTGGGATAGGTTACTCATACGTTAAACATACGCTGGCCATATGCCGAGAACGTGGGATGCGCGTTATTCAAACATTTGGCCATACTTTCTATAATACGCTCTCATACGCTGTCATACGTTAGCCACACGTTGCGCATATGTTCACATACGTTTTGCATACATCCAACTTTGTCCCCCGCGCCGAAAAGTTCAACGAATCTCGACGTGTTGGGACCAGTTCAGCCGATGGGCATACGCCAGGGCCATAACAAGTAGATTGAAATGTCATCGCCTTCTCTGCACTGTGGGACTCCAAGGTGTTCTTACAAGTTAATCTCCTTATTGTCTCCCCACTTATTTTCCAGCCACATACCCATCACACACCCACTCCACACACACCCCTCACACACCAAAACACACCCCTCACACACACCACACTCACCCATCACACACCCACAGTCCACACCACCCCTCACACACCAAAACACACCCCTCACACACCACACACAAGAGACCACACACACCCTACACACACCAAAACACACCCTTCACATGCCACACACACCCACAGTCCACACACGCCCCTCACACACCAAAACACACACCCCTCACACACCACACACCCATCACATACCCACATTCCACACCCACCCCTCAAACACCAGAACACACCCCTCACACACCTACCACACACACCCATCACACACCCAGTCCACACACACCCCTCACACACCAAAACACACCCCTCACACACACCACACTAACCAATCACACACCCACAGTCCACACCACCCCTCACACACCAAAACACACCCCTCACACACCACACACACCCACAGTCCACACACACCCCTCACACACCAAAACACACACCCCTCATGCACACCACACACACTCATCACATACCCACATTCCACACCCACCCCTCAAACACCAGAACACACCCCTCACACACCTACCACACACACCCATCACACACCTACAGTCCACACACACCCCTCACACACCAAAGCACACCCCTCACACACCGACAGTCCACACACACCCCTCACACACCAAAACACACCCCTCACACACCTACCACACACACCAACCACACACCTACAGTCCACACACACCCCTCACACACCAAAACACACCCCTCAATCACCCACATTCCCTACACCCACTCACACCCACACTCCTTACACACCCCTGACACAACCACACTCTTTACACACCCAGCCTTACACACCCACACACACCCCTCACACTCCACACACACCTCACTCACACACACCTGACACACACACTCCTTACACACCCATCTTTACACACCCACACCCACCCCTCACACCCCACTCACACACCCTGACACACCCACACTCCTTACACCCCTCACACACCCACACTCCTTACGCCCCATCACACACCCACACTCCTTACACACTCCTCACACCCCCACACTCCTTACACACTCCTTACACACCCATCACACACCCACACTCCTTACACACTCCTCACACCCATCACACCCCCACACTCCTTACACACTCCTCACACCCATCACACACCCACACTCCTTACACACTCCTTACACACCCATCACACACCCACACTCCTTTACACTCCTCACACCCATCACCCCCCACACTCCTTACACACTCCTCACACCCATCACACACCCACACTCCTTACACATTCCTCACACCCATCACACACCCACACTCCTTACACACTCCTCACACCCCTCACACACCCCTCCTACCCCTTCCCACCCTCACCCCCCTCTTGAGACGTGACTACACTGACGCCTGCCTCAATCCCCCCCCTCCAGTCCATGACGTCACGAGGCCGCCGAATAGAGCCAGCCTCACTCACCCACTCCCTCACTCGCTCACTCACCCACTCCCTCCCTCACTCCCACTCACTCCCTCACTCCCTCCCTTACTCACTCCCTCCCCCACCCACTCCCTCACCCACTCCCTCCCTCACCCACTCCCTCACCCGCTCACCACCTCCCTCCCTCCCTCCCTCCCTCCCTGAGGGGTCTTAGCTCCACCTGCAGGTCGACCTACTCGAGCCGGGAACCAGCCGTCCCTCAAGTTAATTCTCTCCCGCACACGTGACCCCGGCCACTTCATCGGCTTAAATCGAGCCGCCAGAGGGCTCTGCTTAGTTTCCAGTGGGTATTGATAGGAACGCTGGGTACCATGTTCGGCTTCCGGTGAACTCCCCAGGAACCCAGTCGACATGTCTTTTGTGACATGCCTTTCGCACCTCCTTCTGGTGTCACTTCCGGTGAGGTGATATTTGATGGACTCCTTCGACATGCCTTTTGCACCTCCATCTGGTGTCACTTGCAGTGAGGCAATATTTGATGGATTCAATTGACGCCTTTTACGCCTCCTTCTGATTTCACTTCCGGTGAGGTAATATTTGATGGACTCAGTCGACACGCCTTTCACACCTCCTTCTGGTTTCATTTATGGTGAGGCGATATTTGATGGACTCAGTCGACTTACCTTTCACACCTCCTTCTGGTGTCACTTCCGGTGAGGCGATATTAGATGAACTCAGGCTATATATATGCCTTTCAAGCCTCCTTCTGGTGTCAATTCTGGTGAGGCGATATTGGATGAACTCTTCCGATATGCCTTTCACGCCTCCTTCTGGTGTCACTTCCGGTGAGGCGATATTTGATGGACTCTCATCTGTTTCGACTTTACTAAATAGGTTCCGCAAACTGACTGATCCTGCATGACTCCAGGCTCGAAGGCAATGTGCCTGATGTATACAGTGTGTTCTGAGTTTCACTGGTCCCTCATTAAGGACTGAAACTGTCACCCAGTCTAAATACAGGCGAAATGTCTTTAGTATGGAACAGGATGTGGAATTCCTGGTCCCAGTATCTAATGGCTACTTATATCGGCACATATTTGGTGAAATGGGAGAGAATGCAAAAAGATAAGATGGCGACCACAGAATGCTGTCGATTTCACTTTTAAAGTCCATTAAACTACGTGTTTTATTATATTTTTCAACTCAAAATAAGCTGGTGAATATCAAGATGTATATGAATAATATATTTTGCTTCTAAAATTAAGAATTTATGTGCTGATTTCATTTACCCAGCCTTTCGCCACTTTTTCTAATGGGTTGTTCAGCAGCCGTGTCTCAGACATAGCGCTGCGGTAGTAACTACCCCAATCCTAGATAAAAGATTCACCCGGTACTTGTAGTACACGGGTGAAGATCAGCCTTATATAAATACGGGCGAAAATAGCGTTAGTATGGAACATCACCTAGAAACTGTGGCTCCAGTATCAAATGGATACTTATATAGGCGCAGAGTTGGTGAAATGGGAGAGAATGCAAAAAGACAAGATGGCGGCCGCAGAACGCCGTCGATTTCACTTTTAAATCTTATTAAACTAGATATTTTATTATATTTTTCAACTCAAAGGTAGCGGGCTCTCAATAATACATATGTAAAGAATAAATGTTGCTTCTTAGATTGTGAAATTAGGCTCTCAATTCTTTGACCCGCATTTTCGCCACCTTTTACATAGGGTTGGTTTGCACCCCTACTACAGCAGTACGGGGTGAATCTTGTACCTACCCCAATCCCAACTTCTGCCATGTAAGCTGAATCTGTGACCTGGCATGCTGAGCTTGTTTGTTTGTTTGTTATTTTATATCCTGGCAACATCTAAGGTCATATCAGGACGGGTACCGGCTTCTGACAGTGTGCTCTCACGGTGACTTTTATAGTGCTGCCCCACTGGGAGACCTGGACACCTGCACCATGACCTGATATCCACTCAGTCACATTATCCTGACACTGAGCCAACCAGTCCTTGCCCTATCCTAATAATGCCGGGGTGCCTGGCTAGGAACTGACAAGTATCAATTTTTAAGTCATTGGTTTGACTCGACTAGGGTTTGAACCCACAAACTCATGGGTTCAGATCCCTCGATCTCCCAAAATAGGAGACGGACGCTCAACTCATTCGGCCATCCCGTCTGGTCGGCATGCTGAGTCACAGCTTATGTTCTTCCTTAGGGACCAACACAACTCCGAATACCTGTGTTTACCTGCCAACCGCTTTCAGCTGACTGCGCATGCCCTGTGGAAATAGTCTACAGCAAGCTTCCGGTATGGTCAAAGCTGTAACACACCTCCACTAAGAACCGACACATCATAAGATTGGTCGGTTGGTTGGTTGTTGCAGTTTTACGTCCTGTCAACATCTACGGTCATATCAGGATGGGTACCAACTTACAATAGTGCACACTAATGGCGATGTTATTGCATTGCCCCACTAGGAGACCAAATCACTGGGCATGATGACCCAATTTTCCATTCAGTCTCATTATCCTGATACTGAACAAACCAGTCCTTGCCCTGCCCTATTATGCCGAGCGCCAGGCTAGGTAGCGACAAGTATCGGTTTTGTAAGTCATTGATTTGACTCGGTAGGGGTCCAAACTCCCGACCTCCGCCACAGTAAGGCAGCCAGCGCTCATAGCGATTCAGCGACTCTGTCCAGTCGAGCCCAAATGATCTGGTTGTCAAGTATGATTGGGCGAAGTAGAACCACGTGACGTCTGAGGAGCATATATTGACGTCACAAAGATGGAGCCTCGAGGAGTGTGACTATTTGCTGCACACTCTATTCTCACAATCTCACAAGCAAATGTTGATGCAAAATCGCAAGTAAACATGGAAAGAAAGCTTCCAAATTTTAGATTTGCTCAGCAATGTTATACAAACGACAGATGTATAGTATTAATAGTGTAGTAGTCTGCACTGCTCTCACAGGCAAGGAGCCGCATAGACAGGTAGGCGTGGGTAGTGGTGGTGACATGTTTAGCACACTGGCCCCGAATGCAAGAGATGTGGGTTCGATTCCCGCTCTAGGCACAATATTTCCCATTTGTATCACCCCCATGATAGTATTTAGCAAGTTTATAATTGCTGCATTCCATTAATTATAATTGTACATGCAACCCTGAGTTATACTTATATAACTTAAAATAACCAACTCACTAAGACAACATTTAGCATCTCTTAATTATACCACTCACTTATACTTAGCATTCCTTACTTATACAAATGACTCACTAACAATACTTAGCATTCCTCAGTTAGACAAACCACTCACTAACAATACTTAGCATTCCTTAGTTATACAAACCACTCACTAACAATACTTAGCATTCCTTAGTTATACAAACCACTGACTAACAATACTTAGCATTCCTTAGTTATACAAACCACTCACTAAGAATACTTAGCATTCCTTAGTTGTACAAACCACTCACTAACTATACTTAGCATTCCTTACTTATACAAACCACTTACTAACTATACTTAACATTCCTTAGTTATACAAACCACTGACTAACTATACTTAGCATTCCTTAGTTAGACAAACCACTCACTAACAATACTTAGCATTCCTTAGTTATACAAACCACTCATTAACTATACTGAGCATTCCTTAGTTATACAAACCACTCACTAACAATACTTAGCATTCCTTAGTTATACACACCACTCACTAACTATACTTAGCATTCCTTAGTTATACAAACCACTCACTAACAATACTAAGCATTCCTTAGTTATACAAACCACTCACTAATACTTAGCATTCCTTACTTATACAAACCACTCATTAACAATACTTAGCATTACTTACTTATACAAACCACTCACTAACAAGACTTAGCATTCCTTACTTATACAAACCACTCATTAACAATATTTAGAATTCCTTACTTATACAAACCACTCAATAACAATACTTAGCATTCCTTACTTATACAAACCACTCACTAACAATACTTAGCATTCCTTAGTTATACAAACCACTCACTAACAATACTTAGCATTCCTTACTTATACAAACCACTCACTAACTATACTCAGCATTCCTTAGTTATACAAACCATTCACTAACTATACTTAGCATTCCTTAGTTATACAAACCATTCACTAACTATACTTAGCATTCCTTACTTATACAAACCACTCACTAACAATACTTAGCATTCCTTAGTTATACAAACCACTCACTAACAATACTTAGCATTCCTTAGTTATACAAACCACTCACTAACAATACTTAGCATTCCTTAGTTATACAAACCACTCACTAACAATACTTAGCATTCCTTAGTTATACAAACCACTCACTAACAATACTAAGCATTCCTTAGTTATACAAACCACTCACTAACTATACTTAGCATTCCTTAGTTATACAAACCATTCACTAACTATACTTAGCATTCATTACTTATACAAACCACTCACTAACAATACTTAGCATTCCTTAGTTATACAAACCACTCACTAACAATACTTAGCATTCCTTAGTTATACAAACCACTCACTAACAATACTTAGCATTCCTTAGTTATACAAACCACTCACTAACAATACTTAGCATTCCTTAGTTATACAAACCACTCACTAACAATACTTAGCATTACTTACTTATACAAACCACTCACTAACTATACTTAGCATTCCTTAGTTATACAAACCATTCACTAACTATACTTAGCATTCATTACTTATACAAACCACTCACTAACAATACTTAGCATTCCTTAGTTATACAAACCACTCACTAACAATACTTAGCATTCCTTAGTTATACAAACCACTCACTAACAATACTTAGCATTCCTTAGTTATACAAACCACTCACTAACAATACTTAGCATTACTTACTTATACAAACCACTCACTAACAATACTTAGCATTACTTACTTATACAAACCACTCACTAACTATACTTAGCATTCCTTAGTTATACATTTACATATATATACATAGGGTAGAATCCCCAGTCAGAGCTTATACAGCATCACGGGCACGGCGACCAGTATCTTGAGTGTGTGTGTGTGGGGGGGGGGGGGGAGGGGGGGGGAATGGAAAATACTGACCCTAGAGCAGGTTACGAACCCACACTTCTTGCCATTCGCGGGGTAGCATCGCTTGTTATTAGACCACCCATGCTCCCTGATGCAATCACCCTATCAACTCCCACCTGTCTAGGTGGCTCCTTACTTGAGAGGTCAGCGCTGACTATTACGATACAATATAATCAGTAACCATTATGATTATCATTATTAGCACGTCTACCATTAGGAACCAATGACTTATATAATTGATACTTGTCGCTACCTAGCCTGGCGCTTGGCATTAACATGATAGGACAAGGACTGGTTAGTACAGTATTCGGATAATGTGACTGTGTGGGATATCGGGTCATGGTGCTGGTGGCTTCGTCTACCTGTGAGGCTGAACTATAAGATCACGATGAGTGTGCACTGTCACAAGTCGATACCTGTCCTGATATTATGGGGGGGGGCCTTCTTTTTTTTGGGGGGGGGAATAAATTTTAGGCATATATAGCTTTTGTCAGTGCCGTAGCACTGGTCTTCTGACCGTAAGTGTTACAGGTATATAGGTATTTAAACAATTCTTTTTACATGGTTTATATAGTAAATTGAAGTGTGAAGTAAATTCTGAAATTAAAGCGTACACAATGCAATAAGTAAGACTTTAGATGTTGCTATGACATAACACACCAACAAACAAACATGAATTAGTTTCAGTTGTGCTACCACCTGACGAGTGCCCAGAAGTTATCTCTGAAAGTTTGTTTTATTCAACAACGTCTCTAGAGCACATTAATTTTTATCATCGGCTATTGGATGTTAAACATATTGTAAAAATATACGGATTATTGGTTAAGAATTATATATTGGCAGAGGGCATTATTATTCTTGGACGACGGAGTGGGAAGAAGGTTATGTAAACTAAAAGCAATAAAATCCCACTCCCATTGTACATGATAATGAGTGATGTGAAATATATGTTATATATGATGCTTGGAGTTAATGAAGAGATGTTCCTATAAAAGAGTACATGATTATTGAAATGTTTCTCTATGTGTTCATAAAGAATACAATTGGAGAAAAAGGATGTTTTGAATACATATATATATATCTGTAACTGTATACAACTAACTGTTCACCCATGACCATGGGGAAGGCCCACCTTCAGCCTCATTTGCATATGCACTCAGGGCACCACCTGCAGCTGAATTGAGTGACAGCCACCTCCACTTGGGGTTGGCTCCCACCCCAGCTGTGGGGCCGCCTGATTGGCTGACTGTGGGACTGCCCAGTCACTGGCTCTGCCTTGGCATTCTGACCACACTAGCCTGATACTGAGATTTAACTAATTATTCAGGACACTGCTTCAGTCTCACTGGAGAGTGACTACTCTACTCCTGGCTCTTGAGTGAGACACACCTACTCTAGAGCAGGACCCCAGACACTCTGTCTGATGCTATCCAAATTCACATATTCCAAATTGAGTTGAGTGCAACACCCAAGGGAGCCCAGTTCCAAGGGCTGTAGGCACTGCTTCCTATATAGAAGTAAGGTAATAAGACATAGTGTGGACAACAGGTAAGGAGTGAAGGTGATAGGTCACAGGTAGGTGGACAGGGGTGTTGATGCCAATAAAGCACAACTTATTCACTGTTCATCTGTGTGACTTGTTTTCCTTTCTCTTTTAAGTACTGGTTCCAGAGTTGGTTATATTGATTTAGGATGATTGCATCACAGGTGAAATGAAGGGGAAGAGTTCTGTAGTATTATCTGGTGTTCATGCGGCCGAGCATCCAGAAATATTATAATATGGTCATTCTGACATGTTTCTTTGTAGGAAGCCTGCTGCTGCCACATCGGCTACTCTTTCCGATAAGCAGCAAAGGGTCTTTTATATGCACTTTCCCACATACAGGAAAGCACATACCACAGTCTTTGATGAACCAGTTGTGGACCACCGGTTGGAACGGAAAATAGCCCAAACTGCAAATGTATCCACTGAGCAGGATCGATCGGATGATCCACACCTTCACAGCTGGACTATGTACAGCCTGAGCTACATCCCGCTCCCAAAGTTATTTCTGAGGGCCTGGCTTTTGGAATGAAATGGTATTTATTGAGCGCAGATGACAATTAACAATGAAATTACTGGAGACCGTGGGGGCTAGAAGGTAACTTCATCTGAGGCTTATTACAGACAATATGAATGATGGCCTGGTGCAATAATTGACTTCAACTTCAAGTAGGAATTTCAATCAGTTTTCACAGAATAATGGAATTAAAAGTCATTTTGTTTTGCTTCGGTTCGGGCAGTCACAGTTCGGATGTGCTTTGCATTAAATGTTGATGATTTAATCACTTTTATAATTTTTTTAAGTTACATAGTCTATTGATTTTGAGTCTCTGCCATATTTTTTATTTTAGATAAATATATTAGGTTGATCATTATAATTTACCTTGCTTTATTTAGTTTGAAGTAACTTTGTTTGAAAATGGCTAACTTTGGCGATATTTGATATGAAATTAATGCACACCAAATTAATGTTGGTGTGCACATCAAAATTCTGGATACCATAGACTTCAGCGGTATATTGATTTTGTATTCCATTCTGTACAGCAATCAATCATCAATCAATAGTTCCGTCGTCTAGTCAAGGGCTGGATGCAATGGTTCTCCACTTGTCCCGATGGTGTGCTGTTCTGATAGACTGTGAATAATTCAAGCCTATCCACTGTGAAATATGTGTAAACCATGATGTTCTTGGTCTCCCTCTCCCTCTGCTGCCATTCACCTTCCCTTCCAACAATGTACGGTATATTGAACTCTGACGAATGATGTGGCCAAAATAAATAAGTTTCTGTGTCTGTATAGTGGCAAACAAGCGTTTCTTATTTTTAATTTTTCTGAGAACTTCTTTGTTGGTGATCTTCTTTGTCCATGATATTTTCATCATCCTTTGATAAGTCCACATCTCAAATGCTGCTAAACGTTTGTACATTTTCTTAGAGATTGTCCATGTCTCAGCCCCATACATTAGAGTAGACCACACATAACACTGAAGAATATGCTTCCTTGTATGTATTATTATCTTACTTGATGTTAACACTCTATACATTTTGGAGAATGTTGTTCGGGCTATTGTTATCCTTCTCTTAATTTCTTCCTCACATCTCCCATCATTTGTAATCTTTTGTCTGAGATATATGAATTCAGATATTCTGGACAGCAACAGATACTTAAATTTGCATACTCCGATGGTTTTTAATCTCGGCAATTTTCTGAGATACATACATTTGATTGATCATTATAATCTATTTTACTTTAGGTTGAAGCAACTTTTAGTTTGAGTTTTTTTCTGGAAGATTTATGCTGCCTATCATGGATAAGTCTGAATAGACTTGTTTTCACCATTAGACAGTTTATCGATAGAAAGCCCGAGCCTAAACTTTTACTGACCCAAGGGATATTTAACCTCCCCCATTACATAGACATGGTACTGTCTAAAGCTAGCATTCCTTACACGCGGCATGCGGCATGCGGTATGCGAATGCGACAAAAAATCGAAACGCCTTGAAGTCAATGGACTACATTCCTTACATGTCGGATGGGATTATGGGCAGCAATAGAGAAAGATAAGTAATGATTCATTCCACTCTCCACATTATTCTCGCATTAGGTCTCGTCCTGGGTATGACCTTACGTGTTGTTAGGACGTAAACCCCCGATAAAATAATATAAAGTGCAATTCTTCTCAACAATAGAGGGTCTTAATTATGGGGCAGCATCTGCCAAACCCAGGCGTACACTGGTCACACACCCCAGCGAGATGGACTAGCAGTTAGAGGGTCTACTTCCTATATGGGTGGTCATGAGTTTGGTTCCTGGCCGAGTCAAGTCCGAAAGACTTACAAAATTTGCACATGTTGCTACTTGGACTGGCACTTGCAATTACTAGTATAGCCAAAGACTGGTTCACTCAGTGTTCACTGGTTCACTCAGTGAATGCGAATGCGAATGCGTCAACTCGATCGGTCCCTGTAGTGATCGGTGCGGTATGCGGTATGTGGCACGTGGTGTGTGAATAGAAACGTCAGTCGCGCTTGTCCATGAGTTTTAGACGAGGAGAGGCGACTGAGCATTACGGAACAGTCACACACAAGGGTGCAGAGGGGAAACATATGGTAATGGTGGTGGTGGGGTTCGGGTTGGTAAAAATGCTACCATAGCCACAAAAATATGAATGTACAGTGCAGTATTGAGTATACTTGTTTATTTTTATTTTTTAAATATAGCCAGTCATGTGCCGCATGCCGCATGCCACATGCCGTGTGTAAGGAATCATGCCATTCGCATACCGCATGCCGCATGCCGCATACTGCGTGTAAAGAATGTGCTCTTAATGGTGAAAACAAGTCTATTCAGACTTATCTATGGCAGGCAGTATAAATCTTCAAGAAAAAAGTTGGATATGTGGGATCCAATCTAAGTTAGTGTTTTAGGTTTTTTTATGTAACGGTTTCCTCGGACTCTGCAGCTTGAAATTTACTGCAGTAATAATTTAAATGGATGTGTGTTGGTGCGAGTATATGCTTAAACAGATGCAGAACCAACTTACACACAGGTCCATTTTAGTTTACAAGGGACAACAGTGCAATTCACAGTGAAAGTATTCCACAGTGATAGCGTTGATAAAATAAACTTTTTTTTAAACCCACTGGAAATGGAAGTAAGAATGTACCACTCCCAAAGTAAAGTTTGTTTTATTTAACGATGCCTCTAGAGCACATTGATTTTTATCATCAGCTATCGGGCGTCAAACATATGGTCATTCTGACATATTTCTTATATAAACTCGCTGCCGCCACATAGGCTACTCTTTCCGATAAGCCGCAAGGGATCTTTTATATGCACTTTCCCACAGATAGGACAACACATACCACAGTATTTGATGAACCCGTTGTGGACCACTGGTTGGAACGGAAAATAGCCCAAACTGCAAATGGGTCCACTGAGCAGGATCGATCCGATGACCGACAGCTTCACAGGTGGACACCCTACCGCCTGAGCTAGGTCCCGCTCCTGATAACATAAACTGGGGGGAAAATCACTGGAAATGGAAATAATAATGTACCATTCCCATTACTAAGAAGAGGTAGCTACTCAGATATAGGAAGTGAAAAGAGCTACTGGGAACATAATTAACTTAAAACCTGGGCTGATTAATCGCGAAATGCCACGTAATTACCACCATTGTCACCTGCTTAATTAATTACCGCATGCCATTTTTCCCTCACCTGTTTTTGTTGTTGTTGAGGTTGGTTGGTTGTTGGAGTTTTTATGTCCTGCCAACATCTAAGGTCATATCAGGACGGGTACCGACTTGTGACATTGCACACTCATGACAACTTTATAGTGCTGCCCCACTGGGAAATCAGGCCCCTGACACCATGACTCGATGTCCCACTCAGTCACTTTACCCTGATACTGAGCTAAGCAGTCCTTACCCTATCCTATTAATGCCGAGCGCGAGGCTAGGAAGCGACGAGCATCAATTTCATAAGTCATTGGTTTGACTCGACCAGGAACCGAACTTCCGATCTACTGCACGCGAGGCCCGCGTTCTATCGACTCAGCCACCTCGCCCAGTTGTTGTTGGGGTGTGGGTATTTGGTGTTTTTTGTGTGTTTTTTGTTGTTTTTATCGAGGTTTTTCTTTAGTGAGACCATTTCATCGACACGTGACATTCACACAAATTCCAATGTCGCAAAAGTGGATGTCACGCGAACGACAACAGCTTTTGTGTTTTGACACCATCATTTGTGATTAATTGGCGGACAATGCGAACAGAAGAAGAGAGAAAAGAAAACATCGCACCCGCCTTCTGCAAGTGTTACTATTTATATTTTAAAAATGTAATTAAAAAAGTAGGCCTTCCCCTCTTAGTCATTAAACTCGACACCTGGTGATTTGGAATTAGACTGTTGACATTGTTTAAGGTCATTAGATAATTAATATTATGTTTTCTTTTGCTATGGATGTGTGTGTGTTTTGACGATGTTGTTAGAAATATACACTTCATAGTCATTTAAGTATTATTAATAACTGTTATTAATAATTGTTAGTAATTATTAATAAGTATTAACTGTCATAATATATATACCTATTATTATAAGTGCTATAATCATTATAATTATAATTGGGATAATTATAATAATTATAATAATTATTATAATAATAATTAGTATATTTATTATGCCCTATTATATTATTATATTATTATATTCATAATATTTATTATAATTAATAATATAGTAATAATTAGTAGCAGTAGTCATACTGTTGTGGGGGGTGATGAAAATGGGAAATATTGAGCCTAGACCAGGATTCGAACCCACACTTCTTGCCATTGTTGGGCAAACGTGCTAACCATTATGCATCATAGGGTCCCTGATGCAATGAACTTATCCATTCGTACCCATCTATGTGGTTCCTTGCCTAAGAGGTCAGTGCAGTCTACTACACTCGTCCTCTGCCCTCCCTGGAATTCTAAGTCTTTTAAATGGTTTACATCCATTGATTGATTGATTGGTGGTTGCTTTACGCCGTGTCGGCAGCATAGGCCATATTCCTGGCGAGAAATCTTAGTTTTTTGTTCAAACCATCGCTTTTACATGTTTATGATTGATTGGTGGTTTCGTTATGCCGTGTCGGCAGCATAGGCCATATTCACGGCGAGAATTGTTTGTTTTTTATTCAACCATCACCTTTACATATAATGTAAAAGCATACAATCAGTTAGGTGTCAATAGGTTGACGTCCATAAATTGTTTAATGCATAATTAGATATGCACAGTCCACTTACAAGTTACATACATATGAGCCTGTCTCAGAAGGTGATAACTCTTTTTGTTTTGGTCCATTGTAATGATTGACACAAAACCGCACAGAAACGGTTACACTGAAAACACAAGGACATTTGCTTCAAATCAATATGTATTCTATTGGGATTATGTTACACCATGTAAAAAACAAATCAGTTTATCCTGAGCAAATGCATAAGCAGATAATATGTTGATCATTACAATGGACAAAGTTTTGCCCCATATTGCTTCGCACCTTTTGAGACAGTCTCATATACATACAAAGGGTAGGTTCAACAACCATACAGCACATAGCTTGTATGGGAGCCTGGTCACAGCACCAATGTCATTGGGGGGGGGGGTGATGAAAACGGTAAAATATTGTGGCTACAGCAGAATTTGAACCGATACTTCTTGCAATTCTGAGGCTAGCGTGCTAACCATTACACTGCCTAGGCTCCCTGGTGCAATCACCCTATCTACACCTACCTGTTTATGTGGTTTCTTGCTTGAGGTCATTGCATGTAATACTACACTACTATTATTAGCCATAAAGGCCATATGTATGTCGAAGCCAATAAACGCTCTGCATAAGATTCGAACCTGGGTCATCTTCAATTGCAGCAGAGGTTGTGGCTCAATCTATAATGGCACTGGCTTCCCGTGTGGACTGATGGAAGGTCGTGGGTTCGAATCCGGGCAAGATGCATACTTGCCCGGTGCTCGGCATTACTAATACTATGTGTGGTAGAGCAAGAGCTATGTGCAGGGACAATGTGACTAAAGCTAGGATTCCATATACGCAGTATGCGGCATGCGAATGCGAATGTGGTATATGCGGCATAGATATATGCCAACCCCCAATAGCCGATGTTTACTTTTTGTGCTGGGGGATGGTTAAACAAACAAGCACACCAAAAAAGATAACCATGACATTTTTGGGGTTTTTTGCTCCAAGTTTGTGAAGGGAGATCAAAGTTACTATTGTTTTCTATGGCAAACTCAGCACTATTCGCATTCGCATTCGCATTCGCACCAATTGGTCCATGGATCGATCCATTTGCCGCATTCGCATTCGCATTCACGTTTGTATTCGCATTCGGACCAATGGAAGCACCACTATTCATTTACCTGCTTTTCGATTTTTTTGCCGCATTCGCATTCACATACTGCATACCACGTATATGGAATCTTAGCTTTAGTGGGATATCGGGTGGTGGTATGGTATTCCTGTGTGGCAACACTATAAGGTCGATGGTAGTGCGAACTGTCAAAAGTCGGTACCCATCCTCATATGACCTGAGATGTGGATGTAAAACCCCAATAAATAAACCAGAAACTGAAATAAACAAACCATCCTGGTTTTACTTTAGATGTTAGGACGTAAAACCCCAATATTCACAAGTCGGTTCTTGTCCTGGAGTGACCTTAGTTGTTGCTCAGATGTAAAACCCCAACAGTCGCATATTCATTCCCACTGGACGCAGTGGCCAAACAGGTAAGAGTGCTGGCTCGCTTCCCCTGAGGAAATATGTCATGTGTTCGAATCCCGGCCGAGTCGAAGCAATGACTTACAAAAACCCATACTTGTCGCTACCTACCTTGGCGCTCCACATTAATAGGATAAGACAATGACTGGTTAGCTCTGTGTCTGGATAATGTGACTGAGTGGCATATCATGTCTCCATCTCCCAGTGGGGCGAACCTTCCCCTGAATGTATTGGGTGTCAGTCCCCGCTGACACTCAAACACATTTTTACTAAGTTGCGTTGATTTCTTGGCCCTGCGCCAACAATTCTACACTGCAGACAGTATGCATGATCTTTTTACTAAAGTAAAACAAGAAAACATTTTAGCCTTTTTGAGGGCAGCTGGACTGTACCACCTCAGATAGTTTACTAAATAAATTCTATCAATTATTAATAAAACCTTTCTTTTTCTATGGGAATTTGTTTCCCTTGACCACAAATACATGATTGTGAGCTTTCTAATTTAATGAGTGTATATTGGCACATAATTGATTGTCTTCTTTTACATGTAAAAGCGATGGTTTGAACCAAAAACAAACATTTCTTGCCGTGAATGTGACCTATGCTGCCGACAGGGCCTAAAGCAACCACCAATCAATCAATCAATCAATCAACCCAGTGGGGCAGCACTATAAAGCTACCAGGCGTGTGCACTGCCATATGTCAACATCCGTCCTACAAAACCTAGCAAATCTTTTTTTTTAGGGGAGGTGTGGGGGGGGGGGTAAATATTGTTATTCATCTGAATACAGTCTTTTTTTCAGCTCCGAGGCGCTGGTCTTCCAGCCACGCTTAACTTCAGTCATTTACACTATTTAATTACAAGAACAATCTTAATAAAACAATGTTATTACATTCAGCAAGTCAAGAGTTTGTGGTGTATCTGGTCAGTGTATGCATTCAGTGTGTGCATTTTAATGTAGACGGTGTCTTAGTTAATTAGGCATGGGTATGTCTGTATAATCTGACAGGGGTATGTCGGTATTATCTGGCAGAGGTATGTTGGTATAATCTGGTAGCAGTATGTCGGTATAATCTGGCAGGGGTATAATCTAGCAGGGGTATGTCGGTAATATAATCTGGCAGGGGTAGGTCGGTATAATATAGCAGAGGTATGTTGGTATAATCCGGCAGGTGTACATCAGTATAATCTTGCAGGGGTAAATCAGTATAATCTTGCAGGGGTATGTCGGTATAATCTGGCAGGGATATGTGGGTATAATCTGGCAGGGGTATGTCGGTATAATATGGCAGGGATATGTGGGTATAATCTGGCAGGGGTGTGTCAGTATAATCTGGCAGGGCTATGTCGGTATAATCTGGCAGCGGTAAGTTTGTATAATCTGGCAGGGGTATGTCGGTATAATCTGGCAGGGGTATGTCGGTATAATATGGCAGGGGTAAGTTGGTATAATCTGGCAGGGGTAAGTCGGTATAATCTGGCAGGGGTATGTCGGTATAATCTGGCAGGGGTAAGTTGGTATAATCTGGCAGGGGTATGTCAGTATAATCTGGCAGGGGTATGTCGGTATAATCTGGCAGAGGTATGTCGGTATAATATGGCAGGGATATGTGGGTATAATCTGGCAGCGGTAAGTTTGTATAATCTGGCAGGGGTATGTCGGTATAATCTGGCAGGGGTATGTCGGTATAATCTGGCAGGGGTATGTCGGTATAATCTGGCAGGGGTATGTCGGTATAATATGGCAGGGGTAAGTTGGTATAATCTGGCAGGGGTATGTCGGTATAATCTGGCAGGGGTATGTCGGTATAATATGGCAGGGGTAAGTTGGTATAATCTGGCAGGGCTATGTCGGCATAATCTGGCAGGGGTATGTCGGTATTATCTGGCAGAGGTATGTCGGTATAATCTGGCAGGGGTATGTCGGTATAATCTGGCAGAGGTAAGTTTGTATAATCTGGCAGGGGTATGTCGGTATAATCTGGCAGGGGTATGTCGGTATAATATGGCAGGGGTATGTCCGTATTATCTGGCAGGGTAGGTCTGTATAATATGGCAGGGGTATGTCGGCATTATCTGGCAGGGGTAGGTCGGTATAAAATGGCAGGGGTATGTCGGTATAATCTGGCAGGGGTAAGTTTGTATAATCTGGCAGGGGTATGTCGGTATAATCTGGCAGGGGTATGTCGGTATAATATGGCAGGGGTAAGTTGGTATAATCTGGCAGGGGTATGTCAGTGTAATCTGGCAGGGGTATGTCGGTATAATCTGGCAGGGCTATGTCGGTATAATCTGGCAGGGGTATGTCCGTATTATCTGGCAGGGTAGGTCTGTATAATATGGCAGGGGTATGTCGGTATAATATGGCAGGGGTAAGTTTGTATAATCTGGCAGGGGTAGGTCGGTATAATATGGCAGGGGTATGTCGGTATAATCTGGCAGGGGTATGTCGGTATAATCTGGCAGCAGCATGTCAGTATAATCTGGCAGGGGTATGTCGGTATAATCTGGCAGGGGTATGTCGGTATAATCTGGCAGGGGTAAGTTTGTATAATCTGGCAGGGGTATGTCGGTATAATCTGGCAGGGGTATGTCGGTATAATATGGCAGGGGTAAGTTGGTATTATCTGGCAGGGGTATGTCAGTGTAATCTGGCAGGGGTATGTCGGTATAATCTGGCAGGGCTATGTCGGTATAATCTGGCAGGGGTATGTCGGTGTAATCTGGTAGGGGTATGTCAGTATAATCTGGCAGGGGTACGTCTGTATAATCTGGCAGGGTAGGTCAGTATAATCTGGCAGGGGTATGTCCGTATTATCTGGCAGGATAGGTCTGTATAATATGGCAGGGGTATGTCGGTATAATCTGGCAGGGGTATGTCGGCATTATCTGGCAGGGGTAGGTCGGTATAATATGGCAGGGGTATGTCAGTATAATCTGGAAGGGGTATGTCAGTATAATATGGCAGGGGTATGTCAGTATAATCTGGCAGGGCTATGTCGATATAATCTGGCAGGGGTATGCCGGTATTATCTGGCAGGGGTATGTCAGTATAATCTGGCAGGGGTATGTCAGCATAATCTGGCAGGGATATTTCGGTATAATCTGGCAGCAGCATGTCGGTATAATCTGGTAGGGGTATGTCGGTATAATATGGCAGGGGTAAGTCGGTATATTCTGGCAGGTGTATGTCGGTATAATCTGGCAGGGGTAGGTCGGTATAATCTGGCAGGGGTAAGTCGGTATAATCTGGCAGGAATATGTCAGTATAATCTGGCAGGGGTACATCGGTATAATCTGGCAGGGGTATGTCGGTATTTCCGTATAGTGAATGAGAGAGAGCTTACTCTCATTTCGATGTCTTCATACAGATTTCGGCTATGTTCGCTTTGGCGGTCACGTGATTAAGCGAGCCACTCACGAGACTGCTCTTTCTGTTTGGGCTGCAATGTATGGGGCTGGCCACCATCTTGGATAGAAGCCTGGTTCCTATACCCCTCAATGGCGCGCTGTTAATCCACACGTGATCCAGGCCTGGGGTCTTTCATGGAGGCTGAATGCGGTCGCGTTGTTTTGCAACGCTTCGCTGAAGCGCAAACCCCCTGCGCTGGTTACTGGAGCGCAGGGGCGTAGGTACAATTGTGTGATATCTGCTTGCTTAGCCAATCAATGCATCCATCATAACGCCATCAAAGGCGGAGACGGAATTGCGTGGGAAGGAAGTAACAAGCGAGAAGGGGTGGACAGCCCCAAAGGGGGATAAGTTGAGTATTTGGCGTTTTGCAGTAGAGCTGGTGAGTTATAGCATGTGGTGTCCTACAGATAGCCTTGCTTGGGGAGGCGAGTTCACTGCTAATGTGAGGGAAGACATCAGCGAAGAGCCATGTGTCCGAGATTAGGGTACGAGTGGTCTGGTCGCGGGTGGAGATGAATAAGCTGTGGAGGTCCTTGTTCCAGCATGCAGTGTTTATGCATATTGGCGTAGAGTTGATGAACTGGGAAAGGATGCAAAAGAAGACAAAAACGAGATGGCGGCTGGGGGGGGGGGGGGGGGGGGGGGGGGGGGGAGGGGCCACTCCGCCATGGCGCATGTAGAGGGATAATAGTGATACCTATATGTTCCCATAGGGTAAGCAGGTATTGCAACCTCAGGGAGTTTGACGCCCCTGCCCTGCAGAGTTGTAAACCATTGCCTTGTGGTACAGGTTCTTGATAGAACCGAAGGCTAAGGGAGCAAACCCTGAACAGAAAACCATGTCACTGTGGCAGCATTAAGGGCGGTTGATGTATGGAACTCCCAACATCTCCCGACCAGCCACTTCAGGGACAAATAGTTTTGCGCCTGTCTGAACATGTTCTTGCCAGTGTGAGACAGGAGATTGGCAGTCAAGTCATGAAAGCAGTGTTTGTCGCATCGCAACCGACAGCATGATGATGATGTTCCCCTAGCATTTATACGTGTAAAATACATTACACATCATATAGATACACATATAAATGACAACAGATATCAAAATACTAGAAGCAAACTGAAATCATTTCTGCAATGTTTCATAACAGCGACACGGGTGTGTATTCTGATTACAAAGTAGCTTCATACTGCAGCTCTACCTATGGTGGTGCATCACCGATCTGTCGGTAATCAAGGTAACTACACTGGTCCCCTGTGCACGGCACGCTGAGATGAGCCATTACAGATATGTGACTGCCAATGATGTCCTAATAATGCCGGGCGCCTGGCTAGGAAGTGACAAGTATCATTTTGTAAGTCATTGGTTTGACTCGCCAAGGGTTCGAACCCATGGGTTCGAATCCCATTTCAATATATATATATATACATATAAATGAAAACAGATATCAAATTACTAGAAGCGTACTGAAATCATTTCTGCAATGTTCAATAACAGCGACACGGGTGTGTATTCTGATTACAAAGTAGCTTCATACTGCGGCTCTACCTACAGTGGCGCATCACTGATCTGTCGATAGTTAAGGTAACTACACTGGTCCCCTGTGCACGGAACGCTGAGATGAGCCATTACAGATATGTGACTGCCTGTCGGCCCATTACACCAATAGCAATAACGTGCCTTCTGCCATGACTAAAACGAAGCCTACCAGAAGTCATAGCGCGTAATGCCAGGCATACATTGCACAATGCACTGTTGGCTGAGGGTTGTAATGCTAGGCGTGCATTGTACAACGACCTGTTGGATGAGGCTCATAATGCCAGGTGTACATTGCACAATGTGTGGTATTGGCTGAGGCTCATAATGATTGGTGTACATTGTACAACGAGTGGTGTTGGGTGGGGCCCATAATGCCAGGTGTACAGTGCATAACGTGCTGTGGTGGCTGAAGCTCATAATGCCAGGTGTACATTGCACAATGTGTGGTGTTGGCTGAGGCTCATAATGCTTAGTGTACATTGCACAATGTGTGGTGTTGGCTGAGGCTCATAATGCTTGGTGTACATTGCACAACACACGGTGTTGGCTGAGGCTCATAATGCTTGGTGTACATTGCACAACACACGGTGTTGGCTGAGGCTCATAATGCTTGGTGTACATTGCACAATACACGATGTTGGCTGGGGCTCATAATGCCAGGTGTACATTGCACAACACACGGTGTTCACTGAGGCTCATAATGCTTGGTGTACATTGCACAATGCGTGGTGTTAGCTCGGGCTCATAATGCCAGGTGTACATTGCACAATGCGCTGTGTTGGCTGAGGCTCATAATGAATGGCGTACATTGCACAACATGCTGTTGGCTGAGCCAATAACATATCAAAATTGATACTTGTAGCTACCTACCCTGACGCTCAGCATTATTAGGATAAGACAAGGACTGGTTGGCTCAGTGACAGGATAATGTGACTGAGTGGGATATCAGGTCATGGTGCTGGTGGTCTGGTCTTCCAGTGGGCAGCATTATAAAGTCACCATGAATGTGCACTGTCACAAGTGAGAACCCATTCTGATATGACCTTAGATGTTGCCAGGACATGAAACTCCAACAACCAACATCCAGGTTATCTCTGCTGTGTTATCACCAGTCTAGGGTACATAATGCAAACAATTTGCCAGATTATGTATCTTTATTAGATAAATCCAAATAACGCGAAGCATAAGAATTCTCATACAGCATCCCATTACTAACATTTATCAACAAAGAATGGGGTAAATACCTGTAACGACAGACGGCTGGAAGACCAGTGCTTCAGTGCTGACAAATGGTGTTGTGTTCTGATGAATAAAATATATACATATACAGTAAGACCTCTCTAATTGAATACCTCCACAGATCGACCACTCCCCTATATCGATCGCTTTATTTAGGTCCCAACAATACCATTGCAAGGATATTCTAACTCCCTAAAGTGACCACCTCCCTAAATGGACCACTTAAAATCGGTCCCATGGTCGGTCGATTAAGAGAGGTTTTACTGTATTGTCATTGGGGTGATGAAAATGGGAAATATTGCGCCTACAGCCAATTTCGAACCCACAGCCACTGGCCATTCCGGGGGTAGTGTGCTAGCCATTACACTACCTATGCTCCCTGATGCAATCACTCTATCCATGATTGACTCTCTATGTTGCTCCTTTCTAGGGAGGTGACTGCAGACTATTACACTCGTCCCCCTGGAACTGTATGTCTTTTAAATGGCTTAAGTGCCTGTCACACCTTACCGGATTGAGCAATGGACATAAACCGAACAAAGAATTGTCTAGTTTGGTGGTGTTCAGTATCAAATGTACCAAAATGTGTCGAAATGTTGCAAAGGCCGCCGGATGAAACAGACACTAAACGGACAAGGAACGTACATTAACGAATATCCACCAGACGATAACCGGATGACACCCGAATGTCAAATGGACGGACCAAACACCAAACGGACATGTACCGGACTGTTCACGGATGTGCCGAAAACATATACTGACCGAATTCCGACAACACCATCCTTGGACACTGCAGGAAGCAAAGCGGAGACGTAATGGATGGGTAACGGACATGAACTGGACAAAACGGACTAAACGGACTTAAAACGGACACCAACCATACATGTCAATCCGGCGATGTCCAGTACAAGTTTTGTGCATGTTCAAAAATTGCCACTGTACACACTGGACACCACCGGACACAGAATGGACACGCCGGATGCATACCATATATAAACTGTACATTGCCGTATTTCACCGGACAGTGTCCGTTTTCTATCCATTTCCCCAATCTGGTAAGGTGTGACTGAGCCTTTACGTCCAGAAGTCACTACATACAGGCAATGCACTAACTAGGGTAGGTTTAACAACCATACAACGTGTAGCTTGTAAGGGATCCAGGTCACAGCAACCAGTTGTAATATCTTGAGAACTCGGCCGTCTGAGCCCCTAGCATCACTAGTCTCCCCAAGGTGTGTGCTGACAACTGTCTGTCAGTTCCCACCTGCCATTACTCTCAACACTCTCATAAGGAAGAAAGGAAGACAAGTCATGCAAGATTGACGGTGAAGAAGTTGTGCTTTATTGGCATCAACTCCTGTTCACCTACTGGCGACCTATCACCCTCACTCCTTACCAACTGCCCACACAGATCCTCATGACTCTTGCTGGTGTATATAATCAGTGCCTACAGCCCATTGAACCTGAGTCCAAAGGTTGTTGCACGCAGCTCAGTGTCTTTGGAATAACTGTTGCTCGTTTTGAGAGTAGAAAGTGGAGTTGTCTCTGGCTAGAGAGCCTAGCCAAGAGTGTCTATAGTGGGGTCTGTGTGTCAGGTATAGGGAATGCAGGTGACTGGGCTCCCACAGCCAGCCAATCAGACACCCTCTACAGCCTCGGTGGCGACGCCCTAATAGGGGGCAGCTGTCACTCAACCCCCAGCTGCAGGTGGTATCCATAATGTATGCAGGATGGCTGGGTGTGCTTGCCCATTGGGCCCCATGGTAACAGGTATTTGCAGACAGTTACAATAAACATATATTAAAAATGCCCTTCCCCTCCACTTGCATTCTTTCTGGTGCGTGGAGGGGACACTTCAATAACCATTAGCCATCTTTTAAGTATGAACATCACATCACAATCTCGGTCGCTATGTGTTATCACATTTCCACATAGGCGCTTATGTCACAAAGCGAGTGAGGCACCCATTGCTTCTCTGTTACATAATCCTGGTCCCCACTCCGTCATCCGAGAATAGTAATGCTCTTTGCCAATATATAAATCCGAACTGAAAATCCGTATATTTTTACACAGTGTCATGGGGTGATGAAAATGGGAAATATTGGGTCTAGAGCAGGATTCGCCTGGCAACTGACCCCCATTGACCCCCTACTAGCTACAGCCCTTGGGGTCATTGCTGCAATTTTTTCAGTGGTACGGTGAGTGGTGGTTACAGAGTGCAGGGGTGGTGGCGCTACCATCAGAGCTGGGGTTTAGGAGGCTGGAGGAGTAAATGAATAGGAGACACTCCCCCAGTCCAAGGAGCTGAGTGAGTGATGAGGGAAAGGAGGGATATTCCAGGTTATTATACTCGTATAATTCTTATACAGCATATATTCTGTGCTGTCTTACTTTAGTTTGAAGTAACTTTTATTTTAGATAGCTAACCTTTGAGATATTTGAAGTTCAAACATTCCAAATTAATTTGGGAAAGCATGTCAAAACTCTTGACATCAGACTTTTACAGTAAGAGATTCTAGTACAATGACTTTGTATTCCCTTCTATATGGCAACACATACTTAATAAGTGCATCAGCATCTAAAGCCCCAGTCACACATACCCGGAGCAGGGGCCGGACGAGCCCCAGACCGTGATCCTGCGTGGTCCGTGGCGATCCGTGGCTCATCCGTGGCTGGTCCTTGGTGATCCGGCATGATCCGGCATGATCCGTGGCTGGTCCGGCCTCATCCGAGGTCTGCCCCGGATGTTTTAAAATGTTTAAAACATCTGGGGTGGTCCGGGGCATTTTGCGATCTGGGGCATTTTGCGATCCGGGCTCGATCCAGCATCATCTGGGATGATCCGGGGTAATCCGGGGGTGGTCCGGGTAGTCCAGGGGTGGTCCGGAGGTAATCCGTGTACCATCCAGGGCCGCGGTTTAACCCGGACCAGCCCAGACTAGCCCGGACTAGCCCTGACATAGCCACGGACAACTCCCGGACTGCCCGGATAAGACACGGACAAGCCGGATCAGCATGGATTAGCCATGGATCGCCATGGAGCAAGTCCACTTCAAGTCCAGGAGTACTCCGTGGACACACCGGGTAGTCTGGGGGGTGGTCCGGGGCGATCCGGCCTCTGGTCCGGGGCTAGTCCGTGGCTCATCTGGGTAGGTGTGATCACGAGGCAAAAAACGACCAAAATAGCAATTTTATCCAGGGCTGTCCCGGACAGTCCGGGCGACTGGTCCGGCTCAACATCCGGGGCTCGTCCGGGTAGGTATGACTGGGGCTTTAATTAGCTATGTAGAATCAAATCTAGGTTATGGGGCTGTCACACTATGACGTTTCTGCCGGCGTGCCGGCAACGCGCAAAATATTTACAACCAGTCAACGGGCTTTGACGTGTTGTTAACGCGTCCGTAACGCCCCCTCCAACCAGTCGGCGCGCGTCGGGGCACGTCGAAAGTTTTGTGCAAGCACAAAACGATCGGCGCGCCCCGACGCGCGCCGACTTGTCCATCCACACGTTGCTATCAGTCAACGTGTACCGACGCGCCACTAACGCGCCGCTAACGCGTCCCGACGTGTGCCGGCGTTTCGCCCAAAAAGGCGACACGTCGGCACGCGTCGACGCGCGTTGGTGAGAAACGTCGTAGTGTGACAGCCCCATTAGTTTTCATTCTGAAAGTTTGATGCCTTCATGGGAATTGAAACTTCCTACCCTTTCCTACAGAAGGAAAAGAAGTGACATAATTGAAGTATTTAAAATTATGAAAAGTTTTGATAAAATAGATATGAATCAATTTTTCACCTTGAATAAAAGAGAAGGCAGTCGGGGGCCATACTCTCAAACTACTAAAACCCAGAGCCATTTCAAAGTTAAGGCAATACAGTTTCTCAAACAGGATCATAAATATATGGAACAGTCTCCCACAAAATGTTATTGATGCTGAGTCAATAAATTCATTCAAGAACAGATTAGGAAAGGCATGGGCTGATGATCCAGGGAAATTTGACCCTTTTTCACCACATGCTACTAATTATTCCTTGTGTTGCTAATTTAATTGCACTCAAGCAAAAATGAGAGACAAATAAGTGTTCACACTTCCTGTCTACCATTCGCTATTTCGCTATCGGACTATGCAGCTTTAAGGACGATTTCAAATGGACGAGGCTATTTGCAGAGCTGCTTTGCTCTGCGAATTAGTGGAAGATTGATTATCATTTGCAGAGCTGCACATCAAATTCTGTTATTTATGAGGGTGACTTAAGAGTTCTAAAAATGAAAACTACGAATGGACAGCAGTCACTGTCACCGTAAATAATAATCATTCTTCCACTAATTGAGTAATTCGCAGAGCAGCGCTCTGGAAATAATAATCATTGTTCTGCTAATTCGCCGAGTAAAGAAGCATTACGACGAAAACAAAAGGCAAAACAATTCTGCACATGTGCATGCACAGCAAAATTACGCATATGAACAGTAAAATGATGTGTGCTGATTGATTGGTTGCAGCTCTGAGAATTACAGTATTGGTGGCTATAATTCGCAGATTTCAGATATGCTACTCATAATTACACTGTAATTATGAGTAGCATTACTGAATTTACAGTAGATGAGGCTATAGAAACCTGGTGCTTTTCTGATATACTCTTCCCCATCTGGTTTATTCTCTTTTTTTTTTTTTGGTCCATTAGTTGTTTAAGCAGGGGAAATTTCAGTCATAGACGACTGGTCTTCCTCATTCCACGGCTGGCCGATAGAAAGCCCGAGCCTACACTTTTACCGACCCAAGGGATTTTTAGCCTCCCACACCACATAGACATGGTATGAGAGCAACCGGCCTTTGAGGACGCTGTAAGTTATACACAGCGGTGGGAATCCAAATTGGCAGAGCTGGGGGCATGGGGAATCGAAGCGCCGACCCTCAGATTAGGAGTCTGAGCTAGAAAAAAGTCAGACACTCTAACCACTCCGCCACAGAGAACGCCTTTTGTTGTTGGAAGAATCATAACGGTGATTGTGTTTTGTGTTTTGGGGTGCGTTTTTTTTTTTCTCCCAAGTACATCCGCACTGTGAACCGTCTATTTATTTGTATGACAGCGCTAATTCCTCATTGCAACTAAGCCGGATTTAGGTGCTTACACCCAGATCCGATTAGGCTCTTCAGTACTGCCCATACATTGACAGGCCTTTCAGTGACGTATTCTCCCAGAGATTCCCCGCCCAGTGAATGTCGTCAGCAAAATTCCGAATGTCGTCTGCAAAATACCAAATGTCATCTGCAAGATACTGAATGTCATCTGCCCAATACTGAATGTCATCTGCAAAATACCGAATCTCATCTGCAAAATACTGAATGTCGTCTGCAAAATACTGAACGTCATCTGCAAAATACTGAATGTTATATGCTAAATACTGAATGTCATCTGCAGAATACTGAATGTCATCTGCAAAATATTGAATGTCATCTGCAAAATACTGAACATTGTCTGCAAAATACTGAACGTTGTCTGCAAAGTAGCAAATGTGGTCTGCAAAATACTGAATGTGGTCTGCAAAATACTGAATGTCATCTGCAAAATACTGAATGTCACCTGCAAAATACCGAATGTCGTTTGCAAAATACCGAATGTCATCTGCAAAATACCGAATGTCATCTGCAAAATACTGAATGTCATCTGCAAAATTCAAAAGATTTTTGTTTTGTCTCCAAATTCAATAAAGCTGCATAGTCCGATGAAGTATCAAACTTTCAAAACCAAAGCAATTATCTAGATTTGATTCTAAATATTTAACTTTGATGCTGATGCACTTATTAAGTAAGCATGCGTTGCCAATTTTAATAGAGGGGCAACATCTAGTATCGATCAGCAGGAGGGGAAATTCCACAGTTAGCACCAATAGACAAGTTGATTTTGCTTTGCATTTATAAAAGTTGCATAGTCCTATTGTTTTGAGTTTCTGTGAATTTTCTGAGATAAATATATCAAACTGATTCTTAATGATCTACCTTACTTTAGTTTTAAATAATTTTGATTTTAAATGGCTAACTTTGGAGGTATTTGAAGTGTATATATGTCAAATTAGTTTTGGCAAGCACACCAAAACTCTTGACCCCATAGGCTTCTGCAGTAACAAGTTCTATTTAATTGAGTCAGTATTCCATTCTATGTGGCAACACATGTTTAAAAAGTGCATTAGTATCTAAGTTAAATATGTAGAATCAAATATAGGTAATTGTTTTGGTTTTGAAAATGTTATGCTTAATCGGACTATGCCGGTTTAACAGAATGTTCCTGAAGAAGCCTGTTGTGTCAGAGTTTTGGCATGCATGCAAAAATTAATTTTGTATGTTTGCACTTTAAGCATTTCTCGACTTTGCCATTTAACATAAAAGTTACTTCAAACTAAAATAAAGTAGGTCATACCGATCAATTTAATATATTTATCTCAGAAAAATGACCTGAGGTCGGGGCAGTGTAGGTATAGTATTAGTGGGAGGGGAAATTCCACAGTTAGCACCAATAGACTACTACAAGTTAATTTTGTTTTACATTTATTAAATGTGGTCTACATTTAGTGAAACTGCATTTCAAGATAGCACATTTCTTTGTCGGCAGCAGACGACAATTACTCAAGTTTGAAATTAAGCAGTTGTTTCCTGCCGGAAGTGAATAAATACTGAGTCAATTTAACAGAATGTATTATTTCTGAAGTCTATGGCATCACAGTTTTGATGTGCATGCCGAAATGAATTTTGCATGTTTCACATCAAATACAGTCAAACCTCTCTTTACCGACCCCTCCAGAGATCGACCACTCCCCTATATCGATCGCTTTATTTGGGTCCCAACAATACCATTGTAAGGATATTCTAACTCTCTAAACCGACCACCTCCCTAAATGGACCACTTAAAGTTGGTCCCATGGTCAGTCGGTTTAGAGAGGTTTTACTGTAGTTCCAAAGTTAGCCATTTGAAATAAAATATCTATCGACTGTGACAGATGGGTATCAGCTGCATATATCCTTCAGATTTGAATGAACTGGTTGTACCACCTGACTACCTCAGCCAATGAAAATGACTGCTTCCTGACCTAGATTGGATTATTACCCAGGAACCTTTCAACTTTATGCCAATGGCTGCCATGTTGACATGTGGGCTCTGTCAATTCAAATTTTAAAGTTCACTGATCTGAACTAATGTACAAATCAGTTCAAAAGTTGAGGGTTAATATATCAAGGTATGCGAATAATATATTTTGCTTTTTAGATTAAAAATCTATGTGCTAATTACATTTACACACATTTTCTCCACAATATATATATATAAGACTTGTATACTAGACCTATGGTATGCAGGTATTGCAGGTATAGCAATACCTCAGGGAGTTTGACGCCCCTGCCCTGCAGAGTTGTAAACCAGTGCCTTGTGGTACAGGTTCTTGACAGAACCGAAGGCTAAGGGAGCAAACCCTAAACAGAAAAACATGTCACTGTGGCAGCCTTAAGGGCGGTTGATGTATGGAACTCCCAACATCTCCCGACCAGCCACTGCAGGGACAAATAGTTTTGCGCCTGTCTTGACATGTTCTTGCCGGTGTGAAACCTCTATTTGCTCCCCGAGAGAGTGTCGCTGGTAACTTGCAGCAGCTTTCATGAAAGCAGTCTTTGTCGCATCGCGACCGACAGCATGATGATGATATATAAGGTTGTTCTTCACCCAACCTGAGTCTAATATTGTATCTGTGGGCTGCAACAGTCAGGTGTCAGACACAGATATCACATATTGCACATATGAACTGCAGGGTTCATACTCTGAAATAAAGAATTGAATTGAATACTCATTTTGACATATCAAATTCCAGGACTTTCCAGGACCTTTCAGTGCAAACTTCCAGGGCGTTTTTAAGATGTTTATTAAATTAAAGTACCCCAAAGCACCGCCGTATTCATAGTTGATTCACTGTGTAAGATGTGAAGTGTAAATAATCATAAAAAATAATGATGAATATATGTATGATTTTAATATAGAAATCAAGAAGCAGGATAACGAACCCACAAAAATCACTTTAAATATAAAACATCACTGTTTGAAGTTTGGGCATCTCAGCGAAAATAGGCTTTAAAAAAAATATAGCCATGATTTTCCATTTTCAAGGATTTTCAAAGATCTTTAGACAAATTCCAGGGCTTTCCAGGCCTGGAATCCTGAATGATAAAATTCCAGGACTTTCCAGGTTTTCAAGGACCTGTACGGACCCTGAACTGTGACAGTCGGGTGTCAGATACAGCAATTTAAGCGCCCTGGGGAAGGGGGGGACCTGCTTGCTAACCAGGAGATATGAAATCATGCGAATGCTTATACTCCCATCACACCAAACTAGTTCTCAAAACGTCCAACCTCATTCTGAAATGGCCTGTGATCGGGGTAGAACGTGTAACTTTGGCCTTGATGCTACTTCCTTCATGCAATTGATGCCCGATTGCACCACGTCGTAACACTTTCCTAGTATGATCGAAGTAAAGCAATTCCATTTGTAGTACGTTTGTAGTAGGTCCATCTCATTTTAAGTACATCTAATTTATGAACGGGACGGTCGCCAGACAATTTTGAGCAAGCTCAAAGTTCTGGGGCACTCTTCCGTCCTTGCCCATGGCATCCATGCAGTTCATAAAAAGTTCATTGCTACTACATTCAGTCTGTTCGCACACAGTTTGACCCCGTTTGGCAACATTTTCAAGAACGCAGTAAGAACTACTTTGGTGTGATGGGGGTGTAAGATAGCATAAGCTTGGAGTATTGTTGACTCGTTCTGACACTCCCCATAGGCGGCCATGACAGTAACAAGCTGCCACCTCAAACCTGAAACGGTTTGTTTGTTTGTTGTTGTTTTACATCCTAGCAACATCTAAGGTCATATCAGGATGGGTACCGACTTGTGACAGTACGTACTCATGGTGATTTTATAGTGCTGCCCCACTGGGAAATCAGGCTGCCGGCACCATGACCCGATATCCCACTCAGTCACATTATCCTGACACTGAGCTAACCAGCCCTTGCCCTATCCTAATAATGCCGAGCACCAGGCTAGGAAGCGACAAGTATAAATTTTTACGTCATTGGTTTGACTCGACCGGGAACCGAACTCGCGAACTCCCGATCTTCCGCACGCGAGGCCTGTGCTCTACCGATTCGCTGAAACGGAAATGGACCAGCCGTCCCACTGTCTTCCAAACATGTTGCATAAATCTCATACGCATGATGTTTGTTTGTTGTTGTTTTACGTCCTAGCAAGATCTAAGGTCATAGTATCGATACCATTGCCTCCAATTTTCCGTTTTTAAGTTTAATGGTGCCGGGTGGTTTAATCCAGTTGACACAATTGTCATAGGTTTGTTTCACATCTGACACCATGAACCAATGGTGTCAGATAAAAGGAATGTAAACAACGTCTGAAATAAAGTCAGCATCTAACAAGAACTCAACGTGTCGACTCCAATACCACATGAATACTCGGCCATGCCAATTTTGAATCAGGCAACAAAATGTAAAGCAATTATAGCATCGCAGGTGCCGTATTGGAGTCGACACATTGAGTTCTTGTTAGATACTGACTTTACATTGTCGTAGGTTCGTTTCACATTTGACACCATGTACCATATTGGAGTCGACATGTTGAGTTCTTGTTAGATACTGACTTTACATTGTCATAGGTTCGTTTCACATCTGACACCATGTACCATATTGGAGTCGACACGTTGAGTTCTTGTTAAATACTGACTTTACATTGTCATAGGTTCGTTTCACATCTGACACCATGTACTGTATTGGAGTCGACACGTTGATTTCTTGTTAGATACTGACTTTACATTATCGTAGGTTCGTTTCACATCTGACACCATGTACCATATTGGAATCGACACGTTGAGTTCTTGTTAAATACTGACTTTACATTGTTGTACGTTCGTTTCACATCTGATACCATGTACTGTATTGGAGTCGACACGTTGAGTTCTTGTTAGATGCTGACTTTATTTCACACGTTGTTTACATTCCTTTTATTGCTGATGTGGCCTCGTGTCATGCTGGTGGCGCTCGGATAACAGTATGCATTTCACCGCACACCCAGAACTGTGTTGGGAGAGTTATTTATTTTCTCCACTTTCTCTCAGCTGGTGCATTGTGGGTAAGACGTACTTTGGTGCTGATGTCAAGTGCCCTCGAGGGACAGGGGGCATGAAGGCAGGGGGCAGGGGGCAGGGGCGAGATACGGGGATGGGGGGCAGGGAGGCGGGGGAGGGGGGATGAAATAATTATATTATGGTATATAGATATGCATGTGTGTGATGTATGACGAATTATTCGAGTATAAATGCGTGGAAGATCCTCTATTATCTTGCCATCTGGTTGTTGTTGGAGTTTTACATCTGGGCAACATCTAAGGTCATATCAGGCCGGGTACCGACTTGTGACAGTGCGCACTCATGGCGACTTTATAGTGCTGCCCCACTGAGAGACCAGCCCACCAGCACCATGACCTGGTGTCCCACTCAGTCACATTATCCCCGACACTGAGCCAACCAGTCCTTGCCCTATCCTAATAATGCAGAGCGCCTGGCTAGGAAGTGACAAGTATCAATTTTTAAGTCTTTGGTTTGACTCGACCAGGATTCCAACCCACGAACGCATGGGTTCAGACCGCTGATCTCCCAAAACAGGAGGCGAACACTTAACTCATTTGGCCATCCCGTCTGGTCCGGACGAAGAAGAAGGAGAAGAAAAATAAGAAGAAGAAGAAGAAGGAGGAGGAGAAAAATAATAATAAGAAGACAAAGAGGAAGAAGGAGGAGGAGAAGAAAAATAAGAAGAAGAAGACAAAGAGGAAGAATAAGTAGAAGAAGAAGATGAAAAAGAAAAAAGGGATGGAAAACCATTCCATAAATTATTCACTGAGCCCGAGAGATAAGGAATTGATTCAATATTTAACCAGATTTTCCTTATCGGGCTTGTGATGATGCACCAACCGATGATGGTAATCCTACAGGTATTACAGCGCTGAAATAACAAGCTTACACGAATTAAACACACATCAACAGTGTGAAGTGTCAGTGGTTGTATTCACTATGGGTATGCAATCAAAGAACACTGCCATGCTGTCGAGACAAATAAACAGTTAATGACCGATATGAGGTCTGAAGGCTGTGGAACTTGGAAACCAAAAAGGTTTTTCATTTACTCTTTGAATTTGGTATGATGTATTCCTGCCTGTAGGGCCTACACTCAAATCAATAGCTACACACTAACAATAACTAATGAATGTATCTAAAGCGGCTGTCACACCTCACCGGATTGGGGTAAACGGACAGAAAACGAACACTGTCTGTTTTGTGTCCATACAAGTTTTGAACATGCACAAAACTAGGAACGGATGCCGCCGGACTGACGTCTACGGTTCTTGTCCGGTTTGAGTTTGTTTCATCCGTTGGCTATCCGTTCATGTCCGTTTCATGTCCATTTCATGTCAGTTTCGTTTCCGTTCTTCTAGAGGCCATTGACTCGATACCGCAACATTTTCACACATTTTAATACTTATCACCACCGGACTAGACAATTCTGTCCATTGCTCAATCCGGTGGTGTGTGACAGGGGCTTAAACGATTTAACTGTTTAGAAAAAGAACATCAAGATAAGTCACAAGATAGAAAATTACATGTTATGCATACAGTTGGTTGGTTGTTGTCGTTTTAAGTCCTGGTAACATCGAAGGCCATATGGCAGATCGTTGGTTCGAACCCTGGCTGACTCAAACCAATGACTTAAAAATGTATGCTTGTCGCTTTCTAGTCATTCGGCTACCCCGTCTGGTCCCAGGGAGGGTTGTATTTCACCCCTACTCTGGGATAGCAGTGGATCTTTTTTCTTCTTTTTTTTTTCATCTCCAAAGACACAATTTCCACTCGCCATTGTCCATGTTAGCGCTAACATGGGTAATTCGCAGCAGGACGTGGGGTGGTAGACTTTCAAGCACTACGACCGAACCGCCACCTGACGATTTACGGACAAACTAGCCTCACTCGGATCACCCCAGCGCGACTCCACCTAGCCCGGCTGACCCTGCCGCCACCTATCGATTCAAAAGCGCATCATACGAAACCATGCTGACTACTCGCACACGACCAACCGGCGGTCACCACTTGGATACGAACCCGACCACTACATCCATACTGATTCAGCTGCTGCCCACCCCTCAACTACAAAGGACAGTAGACCCCGGCGATTAGGTGGAGGTAGGGTTGAGTTTGCCAAAGTCCTGTTGTTGTCATTTGATCCTGTAACTGTACGACTTTCCTGATTAAATCCAGATTATGCCACATCTGTCTCGTTGTGAATTACGATAAATGTTTTATGATGCTTCGTAAGAATGCGCCATTTCGCTTTTGCTTCATTCACTAAGAGCAGGATATGCTGCAAAGGAACTGAAAAATGAATCTTATTAACATGGATGGCTGAGTAATTGAAACAAACTAGGTCATTCATCTTAGCCATTATTTCAAAATAATTATCTTTTTTGTTTAAATGCAACCTCTTGACAGAAAAGAACTGATTTGCATTATTATTACAACAGAAAGGAAGTTATGGAATATTGCATATATATATATATATATATATATATATATATATATATATATATATCGATCAATTTTGTTACTTAACTAAGAGACTTTTTATAATCAATGTCAGAATGGCATTTTGACGTAACTTTAATTACCAGCAACTAAATTAGTGCACCAAAGGAAAGGACAAATACTGTTACACTATAGTTATTTGGACATTTCTGTTCATGCTATTGTAGTAGTCTGCACTAACCTCTCAGGCGTCGATCGGCATAATTATAGTTTACATTGACAGAGGTGTTGGAAAGTCCTTAAATTTATCCTGAATGTAAAGGTCAAGAAAATACAACAACCTTATTTGTTTCTAGGATAAAACAAAGAAATGCATTACACTTTAAGAATTGCGACACCGACATCTGGTAAAGTTGTGGGCGTCGATCATTGGATGTCGGCGTCGATCGGTATAATTATAGTTTAGCAGTGACACAGGTGTTGGAAAGTCCTTAAATTTATCCTGAATGTAAAGGTTGAGAAAATACAACAACCTTATTTGTTTCTAGGATAATTTAATATAAAACAAAGAAATGCACTACACTTTAAGAATTGCGATGCCGACATCTTCAATTGACCACCGATTGGCCCATTTTCGTGAGGCTGACTCACATACATATACATAAATATACATACATATACAAACAAGCTCACTTGGCTAGGTATACGAATAACACCTCACATAATAGCACCCCCCTCGCCGTATATCGGAATGTTTTACGATGTGTTCATCACATTTACATGTTTACATTGAGAATGACATTAAAACAAATCTGAAATGGTCAGACTTATGTTAAATTAGAGCAAGAATGATTTCAGATGCAGTTTTGAAGCAATTAAATGTGTGTAAGTGACAGCAAGATTTAACTAATTAAAATTCAGCTAAAATTACCGAAGGCGATTCTTACTAACTCAAATTTACAGTTTGTAAGGATCACCTCCTGTAATTTGATTTAATTGAATGTAATTTAGTCTAAGATTTGTTCATGCTTAAAGTTGCATAGTCCGATGGTTTTGAATTTCTGTATTTCTTTTTAGATAAATATATTAAATCGATCACTAGTATCTACTTTACATTAGTTCAAAGTTACTTGTATTTTAAATAGTAAACGTTTGAGATATTTTGAGTGCAAACATGGAAAATTAGTTTTGGTAAGCTTGCCAAAACTCTGACACCATAGACTTTTGCAGTAACAGGTTCAGTCAAATTGACTCAGTATTGCCTTCTAAGAGAAACAAATGCTTAATACGTGCATCAGTATCTAAGTTAGATATGTCAAATCAAATCTAGATAATTGGTTTGGTTATGAAAATTTGATATTTCATCGGACTATGCAGCTTTAATTAGATTGGTAAAGAGGTATCGAATGTTCTTTACTTTAAACCATTGTTGGCACAAGGCCATGGAATCTAGACATTTGAGTAGAATGTGTCTGCGTGTCATTGTTAATGGGGGGTTCTCCCATGAGTAAAAATGCATGAGTCAGCCAAGAGTGGCCAATGCAGCATCGAGTGAGGACCACTTGGTCCCGCCAACACTCAATATGAGGTGATATTATGCGACTTGTTTTTTGGATGCTCATCGCTTTCGCATTGAAATTTTGATTAATATATATGGGTCGTTCTCAGAAACTGTGTACCACATTTGTGACATGGAAACGAAAAGTGAAACATTCAAAATAATAGCAGAAAACATTCAAAATAATAGTAGAATCAATATAGATATCAAGGTTAAATGTTGTGCACATGTCAGACATAACATTTTTTATTTTCACTTTTTGACTTTGATCTTATACAAATTGAGAAAGCTGTTGAAATTAACCGTCTAACATTCATCCATAACATCATTTTAACACACATCAATAACATCATTTTAACACACAATAAATTCAAACAAGATTTGATTGATTTCACTTAAGACAAGAGAAGTTGAAAAAAATGCTTGCAGATGTACTGTGTCAGTATGAAAATTTCATTATTTTTACTATGCACAAAATCACATAAGCATATTTTGGATAGATTTTGTGAGATTGATTAAATACATGTACATATACATTGATTAAATACACCCTAAACCGCAAAAGGTTGGCCCGAGAAAGATCAGGTAAACACTCCTGAGTGCGGGACCAGACCAATCCAGTATCACAGCTGTCCAGCGTTGAAGACAAGCACCCTCACGGGAGCTTATACATTATGGGCAGAATAAAAAATGTTCACCAAAAAAAAGTATCGCTAACATAATTAAAACACAGATTCGACAACAGATTCATTAACTTACTATCCCCAAAAAGAAAGCAAAATCATTAACAATGTAACGTGGAAACGAAAAATGTGGTACACAGTTTCTGAGAATGTAACGATCAACATACCATCTACTTATGCATTTGCTCAAGATAAACTTATTTGTTTTTTACATGGTGTTTCACAATCCCAATAGAATACATATTGATTTGAAGCAAATGTCCTTGTGTTTTCAGTGCAACCGTTTCTGTGCTCTTTTGTGTCAATCATTACAATCGACAAATATTAAGGAGTTATCACCTTTTGAGACAGGCTCATATATATATGAGATCAGATCTCATATGTACTTGGCTTCAGATCAGAATGAGTGATCAGACATGGTGCGATAACTCCGATCAAAGCCATTATGACGGCTCGGTCAGCTTGCTCATTTCCTTGGATGGCATCATCATGGCCATGCACCCAGCACAAGTGGACCTTGTACTCTACCATTGCTAAGGAATTTATTTTCAGAATCACTTTTCTGACAATTGTGTAGTCTACTTTATCAGTGATAGAAATAAGCAAAACTTTTCACTTGTAAACCGGACAAGTGTGGTGTGGTTTTCACTTGTCCGTCTGAATTTGCACTTGTCCATAGTACTTATTATATACATATATATATACAGATATGTATATATTATATGTACATATAGGTCTTGGCGGGGAGCGGGACTTAGCTCAAGCTAAGATTCCATATACTCGGCATGCGGTATGCGGCATGTAAATGCGAATGTGGTATGTGCGGCATAGATATATGCCAACCCCAAATAGCCGGCGTTTACTTTTTGTTCTTGGGGGGTTGTTAAACAAACACTCAAAAAAGACACATATATCATTTTTGTGGTTTTTTGCTCCAAATTTGTGAAGAAAGATCAAAGTTACTATTGTTTTCTATGGCAAACGCAGCAGTATTCACATTCGCACCGATCGGTCCATGGGTCGATCCATTTTCTGCATTCGCGTTCGCATTTGCGTTCACATTCGCATTCGGACGTGTGGAAGCACCACTATGCCTTTACATGCTTTTCGATTTTTTGCTGCATTCGCAGTCGCATTCGCATACCCCATACCGCATATAAGGAATCTTAGCTTCAGGCGGTAGAGTGTCGACCTGTGAAGATGTGGGTCATCCGATCGATCCTGCTCAGTGGACACATTTGCAGTTTGGGCTATTTTCCGTTTCAACCAGTGGTCCACAACTGGTTCATCAAAGGCTGTGGTATGTGCTGTCCTGTCTGTGAGAAAGTGCATATAAAATACTCCTTGCTGCTTATCGGAAAGAGTAGCCTATGTGGTGGCAGCGTGTTTCCTCCTAAGAAATATGTCAGAATGACACATTCCCACAGACAGGACAGCACATACAACATCCTTTGATGAACCAGTTGTGGACCACTGGTTGGAACGGAAAGTCAGATGACCAACAGTTTCACAGGTGGACACTCTACCGCCTAAGCTACGTTCCGCTCCTCCATGAAGCGTGTTCATGCAAACCGCCAATGAACAGCCTTAGGCAGTTTGGTGGTTTTTTATTGGTTTTATTCAAAATACTTTTTAGACCGTGGAGGCGATAGGTGGAGCCACTCTCCACCTGGTGAGGGAGGCCGCCATCAGGGGTCAGTGTTAAGAAATTGAGCGGCTCAGTGAGTATCAAATAACAGCTCACATTCCTCTGAGACAGCTCTCGGGGCGCACTCTGGTGGCGGCCCTTTGGGGCGGTGGGTCGGTGGGTGGGTGGGTGGGTGGACATGGCAGTGGGGGGAGGGTATTGCGTGGATGGACAAGGCAGTTGCAGGTGGAGGTGGTAAGGCTGTTGGGGTGGAGGTGGGGACCAGGCAGTGAGAGTGGGGTGGGGGTGGGGGACCAGGCAGTCAGGGTGGGTTGGGGGACCAGGCAGTCAGGGTGGGTTGGGGGATCAGGCAGTCTGAGTGGGGTAGGGGTGGGGGACCAGGCAGTCAGGGTGGGTTGGGGGATCAGGCAGTCTGAGTGGGGTGGGGGACCAGGCAGCCAAGGTGGGTTAGGGGAGGGGGGACCAGGCTGGCGCTGGGGGGGGGGGGGGGGCGGTCAAGGCATTTGAGGAACTAAGACTTGTGTGGGGGTGGGATTTTGGATTAGACTCTGTGTGTGTGTGTGTGTGTAGCCGCAGGGGAGGGTGAGATTTGGATGGCATGACGAAGCTAGGGGATGGGGTTGACGGGGGGCAGGGAGAGACAAGTTGTTGGGTGAACAGACATATATGAATATGACTAACAGTTAGTAACAGGGAGCCTATAAATCAATAGATACATATACTGATATAGACGTACATGTATATGTACATGCATAGCGTACCCACATACATAACACATATAGTGAACCACCATTATAACATGATCGTTGGGGTCCATAAAATGTCATCGCGGAAAACACTGGGGTCACGTTAAATTGGGGTTCTGTTTGTTGAATTATATTTTAATTAAGGAATTCTGGGTCCAATGAATTCGCGTTAAGTTGGGGAGCATTATAATTAGGTTTTACTGTGTAAGCAAAAGGAGGCGACATAAATAATGAATAAGGGCGATATCAGTTTATTACAATTGCACCAAACATAATAACAACATGATAATCAAATAGCATTGTAGTATGGGATATCAGCGATGAACAATAAGCATCGGTTAATTTGTCTCACAATAATAATAATAATATTACAATCAATAATCAACATGAGAAGGATATCTGGCTGGGCCAATTGCCCTACCGTTGAAAAAAAACTAACTCAGTAGTTGTGTTGAGTGCGACTGGAGACCGAATGGCGAGTCCAGTGCACCTTGGGCACCAGAGGCAGCCTGCGAGCGCAGTGCTGCGAGCCACCCTGATGTCGAACCCGGGAACCACAGTGGTGTAAACAGTATCGAAGTAGTGTAGCCGGAGTCCTTCTTGCCTTACAGCCGCATACATGCCTGTATACAAGTTGTAGGAAAAAGGAGGCGACATATATAATGAATAAGAGCGATATCAGTTTATTACAATTGCACCAAGCACAATAACAACATGATAATCAAATAGCATTGTAGTATGCGATATCAACGATGAACAATAAGCATCGGTTAATTTGTCTCACAATAATAATAATAATAATATTACAATCAATAATCAACGTGAGAAGGATCTCTGGCTGAGCCAATTGCAAAGAGCGAACGCCCGAACCCAGCCAAAGAAAAGAAGAGAGAGAGAACAAAACCTAGGACCTGTGCGTAAGTACAATAATTGTCTTAGAATAAGGAATCATCAATTGCGGAAGCTGCCCGCATATCATTAAGCATTCGCTCAGAAATCGGTAAGGTAATGTATTTATGAACACAGTCTGATCGCCAATCACCGCGTGTTTTGATTTCCACTATAGTTGCACCTTGCATGTGCAGAAACGTACAACCGCCCCTTCTAAGTGAATGGCAAGAATAATCGTCAGGGTTGAAACATGAGGCAGTACACAAATATTTAATAGTTGCCTGTAATATCTTATAGGTTAAAGGCCATCATAACCTCCTCTCGGGTTCTTATAGAGTTGGGTTGGTGCAGCACCTCCGTCTTCTTGATGTTAATCTTCAGACCAAACTTCTTTGATGCATCGGAGAAAGCGTCCACTATTTTCTGGATGTATGACCTAATAGTAATACAATAGACCAGTTTGTAATCCCGACTGTGCAAGCGCTGAAACCATGTCCACTGTCTTTACCTATATGCACAGTATAACACTTCTGTACTTCTATTTAAAACAATAATAAATTTGAACAATTTGGCATAAATATGGATCCCTACGTGCAGCATAATAATGTAATGAATATAATTAAGGCACAACTATCCATAATTAAGCATTTTGAACAAAGAAACTCCCAATAGGGCTTGCCAGCAGAGATAACGCTAGGTGGCTCTGGTGTACTATCAGTCCGTACTCTTTGTGTACTATGACTGCCTGCCTGACTATATGACTGCCTGTATGACTATATGACTGCCTGTATGAATGCATGTATGCCTACCTGCCTACATGACTGCCTGCATGACTGCCTCTATGACTGCCTGTATGACTGCCAGCCTGCCTGCATGTGTGACTGCCTGCTTGCTTGCCTGCCTGAATGACCGCCTGCTTCCCTGTATGACTGCCTGCCTATATTAACTTACAGATTAACTTACACAGTCACAGTTAACTTACATTATCTATAGTGCCAGCTCAGCTCAGTGTCAAGATAAGGTGCTGAGTGGGACATCGGGTCATGGTGCCGCGGCCTGATTTCCCATTGGGGCAGCACTATAAAGTCGCCATGAGTGCGCGCTGTCACAAGTCGGTACCCGTCCTGGTGTGACCTTAGATGTTGCCAGGACGTAAAACAACAAGAAATAAACAAACAATGTATGTATGCATACAGATGTATGTATTCATATGTAGGTATGTTTACATATGTATGTATGTATATGTGTGTATGTATGGTCGGGGGCGTTTAGTGTTAGGAGTGCTGAGTTTTTTCTTTCTTCTCTGCCCCCCCCCACTTTTTTTTTTTACAGAGCGATATTTATTTTAACGATGTAGTAAACTTGACTCACTCTCCACTTCCCTCAACAACAATAGCAAAAAAAAGAGCAAAAGGGAAGACAAAAAGAAGAAATAGTAAATTCCCAATATGGAAAAGGCCGAAAGTCTCGAGAGGAGCAGACCAAGAAAAGCTTAACGCGCCAAAGAACCCATTCCCGGTCCTTAAGAAACGTCACCCACATACGATACGATTAGTGTCAATGCTCAGACACCATAAGGACGTGTGGATAGTGAGCTCCCCCCCCCCCCCCCACTCTAACCCCCACCCTCCTCCATCCCCAGGCCCCAAGCTCTCTCCATCCCTCACGCCCCACCTCCCAACACACACAGAAGTGACGACCCACCCCTTCCCCACCCCCCTCTTTCTACCCCACCCCCCACTCCCACCCACTCACTCGCCCATATCCCCCACGGAGGAGGAGTGCATTTCCATTGAGCTTAAATAACCATGATTCACTTTCGACGTAGCTGATCGGATGTGGAAGCGGGTTCCCTGGGGAGGGGGGGAGGGGGGGGGGGAGATGGGCAGAGCTTGTGGCGGGACTTGTGGGTGGGTGGGTGGGGGTGGGGGTGGGTGGGGGGGGGGGGGGGGGGGATCACGACGGTCGTTATCTACAGGCGCACAGCCAAGGTACCATCAGCCAAACTTACTTACAGGCCAACTGGAAATCTCTCCCACATTTGGCCAAAAAAAAAAGAAGAAGAAAAAAAAAGAAGAAGGAATTCAATGATTGGTAAGGATTTGTTTGTGTGTGTGGGTGTATTTTGTATTAAAGATTCAAATTTAATTCATTCTGCTAACAAATGCTACACTTGAAGCTGCCTAGTCAGATGAAAACGTCAAATTTTCAAAAGCCAAATAATTATCTAGGTTTGATTCTACATTATCTTAACTTAGATACTAGTGCACACACATTTGTCACCACATACAATAGGAATATTACTATTATTAGGATAATGAGCCAATTTAGCTAGAACCTGCTACAATTACAGAAGCCTGTGGTGTCAGAGTTTTGGCGTGGCTGCCCAAATTAATTTTGGATGTTTGCATTTCAAATATTTCAAAACTTCGCCATTTAAAATAGAAGTTACTTCAAACTAAAGTAAGATAGATTATAGCGATCAACCTAATACGTTTATCTCAGAAAATGACAGAAGCTCAATCGGACAGGGTTATTTCCCATTCTCTTCGCAAATGCCAAATTAGTTTTGCCATGCACCTAAAAATTCAGATATTATAAGTAGCTTCGGTTTCACCAGTGACATGTTCTACTAAATTGACTTTCTATAGACATATTTCACGTGACGTCAGCATAGATAATTAGGTGTGTGCGCATGTAGCTTGGCTGCAGGACAACGCATGGTCATACTGCAAACTCAATGGTTGTGAGCAATCTTCATACAGAAAATGTGAAATATCTATAAAACCACACAACTTAGAAACAAACCACTTAGCACAGAAACAGATCAAGTGCTTAACAAAACAGATTATATTAAATTTATATGTTTAGTGATCTAAATTTCTATTAATTTCAAATAAAACTGAAGCTTTGCACTGCACGTATGGGCAAACTCAATGCATTGTTAATGGTCATGAGCAATCTTCCTACAGAAAAAGTGAAATAGCTCTAAAACCGCACAACTTAGAACCAAACCGCTTGGCACACAAACAGATCAAATACAGATTATATTAAATTTATATGCTTAGTGTTCTGTATTTCTATTAATCTTTAATAAAATTGATGTTTTGCACAGCACATAATTTGCAAACTCAATGCATTGTCAATGACCATGAGATATCTTCATACAGAAAAAGTGAAATATCTCTAAAACTACACCACCTAGAAACAAACCGCCTGGAACACATATAGAAAACATATTCAACAAACAGATTATATTAAATTTATAAGGTTAGGTTTCTGCATTTCTATTAATTTTGAATAAAATTGACGTTTGAACTCCACGTACCGGCAAACTCAATGTATTGTCAATGGCCATGAGCAATCTTCATACAGAAAAACTTATATATCTCTAAAATGACACCACCTAGAAACAAACTGCTTGGAACACATACAGAAAACATGTTTAACAAAGAGATTATATTAAATTTATATGGTTAGGGTTCTGCATTTCTATTAATTTTGAATAAAACTGATGTTTTTCATTGCGCGTATCGGCAAACTCAATGGCAGTGTGCCTTTATTCTGCAGCCAAGCTGCGTGTGCATACACAATGTTTATAAACATTGAAAGGGGTCTATACGGCAGCAGATGTTTAGAAAATATACCAGTATCTAAGTTGGATATGTAGGGTCAAATCTCGATAAGCATCACCACCACTACCACCACCACCCACCACCCACCACCACCAAAACAGAACCACCACCCACCACCACTCCACCACGACCACACAACCACCACCACAACACAACCATCACCACCCTCACCCCCACCCACCACTACTATCACCACCACCACCACCACACTCACCACCACCACCACTCCACCACCACCACAACACAGCCATCACCACCCTCACCCCCACCACTACCCGACCCACCACTACTATCACCACCACCACAACACAACCACCACCACCACAACACAACCACCACCACCCTCACCCCCACCACTACCCCACCCACCACTACTATCACCACCACCACAACACAACCACCACCACCACAACACAACCACCACCACCACAACACAACCACCACAACCACAACACAACCACCACCACCACAACACAACCACCACCACCACAACACAACCACCACCACCCTCACCCCCACCACTACCCCACCCACCACTACTATCACCACCACCACAACACAACCACCACCACAACACAACCACCACCACCCCCACCCCCACCACACCCCACCACACCACACACCACCCCACCACAACACAACCACCACCACCACAACACAACCACCACCACCCTCACCCCACCACACCCACACCACACCCACCACCACCACACCCACACCACCACACCCCACCACACACCCACACCACCCCACCCCCCCACACCCCACCCACACACACACCCCACCACACCACAACAACCACCACCACACCACCACCACCCCACCACCACACCCACAACACAACCACCACCACCACACACACCACCACCACCACAACACACCCACACCACCCACACCCCACACCACACCCACCCACCACCACTACCCACCACCACACACACAACACACCACCACCACAACACAACCCACCACCACCACACACAACCACCACCACCACAACACAACCACCACCACCACAACACAACCACCACAACCACACACACCCCACCACCACAACCAACCACCACCACCACAACACAACCACCACCACCCACACCCCACACACTACCCCACCCACCACACACACCACCACCACAACACACCCACACCAACACACCAACACCACCACAACACCACCACCACCACCAACACAACCACCACCACCAGAACATAACCACCACCACCCTCACCCCCACCACCACACCCACCCACCACACATCACCACCACCACAACACACCCACCACCACCACACAACCACCACCACACCACCACACAGCCACCACCACACCACAACCACCACCACCAGAACACCACCACCACCACCACCACAACACACCACCACCACCCTCACCCCACCACCACACCCACCCACCACCCACTACACCACCACCACAACACAACCACCACCACCCACAACACAACCACCACCACCACAACACAACCACCACCACCCCACACCCCCACCACACCCCACCCACCACACTACACCACCACCACAACACAACCACCACCACCACAACACAACCACCACCACCCTCACCCCCACCACTAACCCACCCCACCACTACTATCACCACCACCACAACACAACCACCACCACCACCACAACACAACCACCACCACCACACTCACCACCCACCCACACACCACAACACAACCACCACCACCACAACACACACCACCACCACCCTCACACCCCACCACCACACCCACCCACCACACACTCACCACCACCACAACACAACCACCCACCACCACAACACAACCACCACCACCCTCACCCCCACCACTACCACCACCCACCACACACCACCACCACCACCACAACACAACCACCACCACCACAACACAACCACCACCCACCACAACACAACCACCACCACCACACTCACCACCACCACCACCACAACACAACCACCACCACCCTCACCCCCACCACTACCCCACCCACTACTACTATCACCACCACCACAACACAACCACCACCACCACAACACAACCACCACCACCACACTCACCACCACCACCACCACAACACAACCACCACCACCACAACACACCACCACCACCACCCCACCCCCACCACTACCCCACCCACCACTACTATCACCACCACCACAACACAACCACCACCACCACAACACAACCACCACCACCACTGCCACAACACAACCACCACCACCACAACACAACCACCACCACCACACTCACCACCACCACCACAACATAACACAACCACCACCACCACAACACAACCACCACCACCCTCACCCCCACCACTACTCCACTCACCATTACTATCACCACCACCACAACACAACCACCACCACAACACAACCACCACCACCACAACACAACCACCACAACCACTGCCACAACACAACCACCACCACCACAACACAACCACCACCACCACACTCACCACCACCACCACAACATACCACAACCACCACCACCACAACACAACCACCACCACCACAACACAACCACCACCACAACACAACCACCACCACCACTGCCACAACACAACCACCACCACCACAACACAACCACCACCACCACACTCACCACCACCACCACCACAACATAACACAACCATCACTACGACAACACAACCACCACCACCACAACACAACCATCACCAAGCCCACCCCTACCACTACCACCACCCACCACCACTCCACCACCACCACCACCACAACACAACCACCACCACCACCCACCACCACAACACAACATAACTACCACTACGACAACACAACCACCACCACCACAACACAACCATCACCAACCCCACCCCACCACTACCACCACCCACCATCACTCCACCACCACCACAACACAACCACCACCACTACCCACCACCACTCCACCACAACACAACACAACCACCACTACGACAACACAACCACCACCACCACAACACAACCATCACCAACCCCACCCCCCACCACTACCACCACCCACCACCACCACAACACAACCACCACCACCACCCACCACCACTCCACCACAACACAACACAACCACCACTACCACAACACAACCACCACCACTACCACAACACAACCATCACCAACCCCACCCCCACCAGTACCATCACTCCACCACCAACACCACAATGCAACCACCACCACCACCACAACCACAACAACACAACCACCACAAAACAACCACCACCACCCTCACCCCCACCACTACCACACCCACCACTACTATCACCACCACCACCACCACCACCACCCACCACCACCACAACACAACCACCACTATGACAACACAACCACCACCACCACAACACAACCATCACCAACCCCACCCCCACCACTACCACCACCCACCACCACTCCACCCCCACCACCACCACCACCCCCACCACAACACAAGCACCCCCTCTAACCACCACCACCACCCCTCCCACCACCATCACCACCACCACACCACCACCACCACAACACAACACAACCATCACCACACCCACCACCACCACCACAACAACACAACCACCACCACAACCACCACCACAACCACCACCACACCACAACCACCACCACCACTCCCCCACCCCCACCCCTTTTTTCGGCGGCCTGGCAAAATACTACCACTTATCACATAAAAAAGTTGGTGGGGTCTCAAACGACCTTATAACCACATGAAAGTTTGGTTTAACTGTACCGGAAGTGGCCTGGGGCCTGACAATTTTGTTTGGATTAACCGATAATTTGGATTAACTGACTTTGGTTTAACTAACTTTTTTATATGATAAATGGTAATACCTTGCCGGGCCACCGAAAAAAGTTTGGATTACCGATCGTTTGGTTTAACCAAGCTTGGTGTAACAGGGTTGTATTGTATTAGGATAATGTGACTGATTGGGATATTAGGCGAATGGTGCTGATGGCCCAGTGGGGCAACACTATAATAAGTGACCTGGGGAGAAGATGGAGGCGAGTTCGTAGTAAAAAGTTTGTTTATTGCAGTGAAGAGGAAGAGAGCCCTGAAGAGCGTTCCACCCTAAGAAGAGTATCACGACAGAGTAAAGCAAGATGGGGGGGGGGGGGGGGGGGGGGGCGATAAAGGGGGGGGGGGCGGATAGATGCAAGGGTGGGTGGGTGGAAAAAGCTGGTGGTGAGTGCAGGTTGGGAGCCAGAGGAGCAGTGACTCCAGAAAGGGCAGGGGGCGGTGAGAAAGCGGGTAGGGCAGGGGGCGCCACAGGTGTAAGCCTGAGATGCGGGGAAAGGGGCGAGGTTGGGCAGAGAGGGGGGGGGGGGGGCTATGGGGGTGCGTGGGGGGGGGGGGGGGGGGGGGGGGGGGAAGAGGGAGTAAAGCAATCAGGAGGGCCTGTGAGGAGAGTACCTGCTTGTCTACTAAGATGGCATCCGGTGTCTGAGTGGTGATGGAACTCAGCAGGAAGAGTCTGTTAATCAGATGGATTAATGCCTCAAGGATGAAACACTTAGTTCTACACTAATTGGAATGTGTTTTACTTTAAAGGGACCAGCTATAGCTCGCTGGGACACTGCCTGTACTCCGACAAATGCTCTCCAAGCACAATCTTGTTTAGTTTTTATGTTTAAATGAACCAAGTATGTGTGGGGAGAGTATGGGACCAGGGCACTGCTAGTCTGAACTGCAAAGGCAGTTTGTTGTCTTCAAAATGGCCGCCCCCATAGGCGGCGGCCATTTGCAATGCAAAAGCTGCGCTGTGATTGGCTGAAATTGTGGTTCTCGCCAGCAACAAGATCAGAAGGATTTGCTGAGCCTGTTACCGGCGAGCACCGCTATTTGACAATACCACTATCATATTTAACAGAATTACATGCAATAAGTGAAATTTCATGAAATTAACCCTAAAATCGAACTGATATTAACACCACATTGGCGGTGATATTAATAAGACAAATAAGTGTTCACACTTCCTGTCTACCATTCGCCCCAAGTGGCACAAATCTGAACTATTCCGAGTTCATTTGTTTTCCACGCGGCGGATAGCTGGCGACTTTAAAGGGCCTTCCTCTTTAATCCATTTCCCATTTTTTTTAAACAACAAATTAAATCATGAAAATACAAAACCTGCAGTATTGGGGAAGTATTTATTTACATTCCCACCTCGACTCCCTCAGTAAGAGTAAGTTTTTGTTTCGTTTGTTGTTGTTTTACGTCCTAGCAACATCTAAGGTCATATCAGGACGGCTAAGAGTAAGAGCACTGGCTGGCTTCTCATGTTGGTTATTGGTGTTTTACATCCTGCCAACATCTAAGGTCATATGAGGACGGGTACCGACTTGTGACAGTGCGCACTCATGGTGATTTTATAGTGCGGCCCCAATGGGAAATCAGGCCGCCCGTGTGGAAGGTCGGTGGTTCGAAACCAATCTGAGTCAGACCAATGACTTACCAAATTTATATTTGTCGGATGTTTGTTTGTTTTTTGTTGTTTTACGTCCAAGCAACATCTAAGGTCATATCAGGACGTATTTGTCGGAAGTGGAACATTGTTTTTGTATTGTGGTATTATGGTTTATTGCATCACTATATGCATATTGTGCTGGTAGAGCCACTTGGGCAACTAGAGAATGCTAGCTTAGAGAATTGAATCAGAGCAAATAGATGATTGCGTTGTATGTGTAGCATATTAACATATATATATATATATATATATATATATATATATATATATATATATATATATATGAAGAGTTCAAGCGCAAAATCACGTAAACACCGATCCAAAAATGGAGATAACCATTGGAATCAAATCTACAACATTTTTAGTATATTCCTATTTTTTTTGTTCATTACTCCATAACCGTATGACCATATGAAAAGTGGAATTACTGAGAATTCAAATTATTTTCAGGGATTTTTAAAAGAATTTAGACTACATTTTTCGATTGGCGTTTACGTGGTTTTGCGCCTGAACTCGTCATATGTATATCAATGAAAGGGCACAAGCCATCAGGTCAATGTAGGTATGGATATCTAGTTGTTGTTCTTTGAAGACAGGTTCTGAGGTAGGCCTTAGTACTGTCAGAGAGCGTGTATACAGATGAGAGAGACAACTCCCGCGAAAATCGGTAACACAGGCTACAGTGGCGTTCCTGGCGGTTAGTGTTGAACAAGCTTTGAGTTTGCCATACGTGTAGTGCAAAACATTTGTTTTTATTCAAAATTAATAGAAATGCAGAAGCCTAACCTTATCGATTTAATATAATCCTTTTGGTAAACATGTTTTCTATATGTGTACTAAGCGGCTTGTTTCTATTTGGTGTAGTTTTAGAGATATTTCACTTTTTCTGTAGGAAGATTGCACACGACCATTGACAATGCCTTGAGTTTGCCGTACGCGTAGTGAAAAACGTCAGTTTTATTCCAAATTAATAGAAATCCAGAACCCTAACCATATCAATTTAATATAATCTTGTTGGTAAACATGTTTCCTATGTGTATTCCAATCAGTTTGTTTCTAGGTGTTGTAGTTTTAGAGATATTTAACGTTTTCTGTAGGAAGATTGCTCACCGCCATTGACAATGCCTTGAGTTTGCCGTACGCGTAGTGAAAAACGTCAGTTTTATTCCAAATTAATAGAAATCCAGAACCCTAACCATATCTCTTTAATATAATCTTGTTGGTAAACATGTTTCCTATGTGTATTCCAATCAGTTTGTTTCTAGGTGTTGTAGTTTTAGAGATATTTAACGTTTTCTGTAGGAAGATTGCACACGACCATTGACAATGCCTTGAGTTTGACAGCTGTGTCATATACTGTTCAACAACCACCACTTGGAGCGCCACAGTCGGCATCTGTTACATGGTGTTGTATGGGAGTTGTCCCTCTCATCTGTATACACGCTCTCTGGTACTGTACAGAGCAGACGGTATTTACTCAGAGCAGACGACAAACTAAGCCCATGTGTAAATGAGCTAGTCTGCCTGGTCTAATTGCTCTGACATGGTACTAGCAAAATAGGGATTATTGGTAAGACTAATTGCATTTTATTATTTATGTGGACCTGGAGACAAGTGTATGTATATAGTATATATAGGAGAGGGGTCGATATGTAGAGAGGTTTTCTGTAGTATATATGTGCTATATAATTAATTATATTAATATAAATATGAGCTGGTATATATATTCGGTATGTAATTATTGTCTCCAGCGATGCAAGTTGTGCTATTTCATGTGAGCCAGATGTTCCGTTACGGAACCTTGGTGCTTCTGGCAGTGTCGAACGCGCCGGTGCTCTTCATTGCCGACAGATTTTAGAACTGGCGCATTCGACACGGTCTGAAGCACCCATCTTGGTGCGAACCTGCCCGAATGCGGGCCAAGGTTCCATCACGGAACGTCTGGCTCGCACGATAAAGAACAACTTGCATCGCTGGAGTCAATAATTACATACCGAATATATATACCAGCTCATATTTATATTAATATAATTAATTATATAGCACATATTGTATATATAGTATATGTAGTGTATATAGTATAGGCCTATATAGTATGTATAGTATGTATAGTATATATGCTATATATAGTATATATAGTATATAGAGTATATATAGTATATATAGTATATATAGTATATATAGTATATATAGTATATACAGTATAACCCCGTTAAACCAAACTTGAAGGGACAATAGAAATTTGTTTGGATTAACCGATCTTTGGTATAACTGAGCTTCGGCTTCGACTTTGACTTGGCTTTGGCAAAAACGCAAGTGCATTATGAATGTAATATACAATGTATATGGACAGTTATTATTGTTTTTTATGTGTATACAGAATAACCCCGTTAAACCAAGCTCAGTTAAACCAAACGATCGGTTAATCCAAACTTTTTCGGCAGCCCGAAAAAATACTACCAGACGTCACTGACAGTAGACATCACTGACAGTAGACATTATAGACATTAGACTGCACTGACAGTAGACATTACAGACAGTAGACGTCACTGACATTAGAAATTACAGACAGTAGACGTCACTGACAGTATATGTCACTGACAATAGTTATAACTGAGAGTAGACACCACTGACATTAGATATCATTGACAGTAGATGTTACTGACTGTAGACATCACTGAGAGTTGACGTCACTGACAGTAGATGTCACTGACAGTAGACGTCACTGACAGTTTTTTTTAGTTTTTAAATTCTTGTTTTTTTAATTGAGGCTGTATTTATACTGTCCATAGCATATAAGCCCGGGTACCCAGGCTTGTTTTCAATGCTGGCCAGTTGTAGTGTTGGTGTTATCTTACCACACAGTAGCTGCTGATAAGGTATTTGATTGCCTGCATTTCAGTAGCAGATAGATAATTGGTTCGTATGGTTGGTAGCCTATGTTAGTTTTTTTTGGATTTTCTTGGCATATATGTATGTATTTTTTCTACTCTTATTACTAGACTAGCCTACTCCTATTTACATATCATAGGCTTGTACATAGCTGTGTGGTGTGTTATCTGGCTTCTTGTGGCATGGTTACCTTCCATTCGGCGTCCCGCTGGTGGCCCATGACATATCACATGCCCCTTTGCAGTGCGGCTTAGTGGGGGTTTCCTAACCTTATTTTGCACAGATATTTTTTGTAAGTTTTTAGGTCAGGAATTTGTCGTTCCTTTACCGTTTGGGCATTCCATGCCTTGGCAGCCATTTCCAGCGTGCTTCCCTCATGAGCTTTTATTTGTAGTATTTTATTTATAGTAGACATTACACGCAGTAGGCCTCACTGACAGTAGATGTTACTCACATTAGACGTCACTGACAGTAGACGTCACTGACAGTAGATGTCACTCACAGTAGACATCACTCACGGTAGACATTACAAACAGTAGACATCACTGACAGTAGATGTCACTCACTAGTCAAAGTAGACGTCACTGACAGTAGACATCACTGACAGTAGACATCACTGACAGTAGACATTGAAGACAGTAGACATCACTGACAGTAGATGTCACTGACAGTAGACACCACTGACAGTAGACATTACTGACAGTAGACACCACTGACAGTAGACATAACTGACAGTAGACATCACTGACAGTAGGTGTCAATGACAGTAGACATCACTGACATTAGACATTGCTGACAGCAGACACTACTGACAGTTGACATCACTGACAGTAGACATCACTGACAGTAGACATTACAGACAGTATACTTTACTGACAGTAGATGTCACGGACAGTAGACATCACTGACAATAGATGTCACTCACAGTAGGCACTACTGACAGTAGATGTCACTCACAGTAGACGCCACTGACAGTAGACATTACAGACAGTAGACATCACTGACAGTAGACATTACTGACAGTAGACGTCACTGACAGTAGACCTCACTGACAGTAGATGTTACTTAGTCAGGACAGACAATTAAGTAGTTTAATTAAACAGCTACTTTACAGTTATCCTGTCTTGTCTTTTCCAGGTGACTGGCCCAGGCTCCGAGAGCGTGGTTCCCGCGGAGACCACCAGGGGGATGGCCAATAAGCGTGACGTCAGCAGAGGTGGTGCCCCCACACGGCACATCCATGATGCAGATTGGGACGAAGGTGGTGATCGTGATGAGGATCTCGGGATGCAGAAACGCCATCTTGGAGCAGCCATGAACATGGTGAAACCGTCATGGCTGCTGCATGGCGATTCGCCATTCTACCATCGCCCGGTTCGCTTCCACACTGGTGCCAACAACGACAGGGAATTCATTTATGACAATTCTCAATATGAGAAGCGACTTCTCGGCTCGGCTCCGAATACGCGCTTTGGAGGCTTAGTTGGATTAAGCGAACACATGAAGCGACATCTTGGAGCAGCTTTGAAGTTCCGTCAGCTGCATCAACCTCAGTTTAATGAGTTGCGCCATATGTATCGCATGGGCTGGAATAGAACCCCACCGACTTACAAAGATTCACGTGATTCAGTTCTGGGCTCACTCTATATGACTCACTCGCATGGCAGGAGGTATCGCAGCAACCTGAGGGAGAAGCGTGACATAGAGAACATCCAGAAGCAAAGCACAGGTGATGATGCCTTGGTGGATCAGGATGTTGTGATGCACCATATTGGTGCAGCGCTCTATCCAGAGAGTCGACCATCTTATAACACAGCAGGGCAGCGTTATCATGAGCCAAACACAAGGAATACAATCGATGATGACTCTGACAGCAATGATGATGATCAGGTGATTCAAAATGGCAGTGAGGCAGCTGAGGATCTGGAGCTGTATCAGCGATATCTTCAGAAGAGACATTTCGGAGCGGCTTTGAATCTAGTGAAAGGAGCGCCCAAATGGAAAAGTGACACGTACCAGAATGCTGATGATTATAAGAGAAACACTGAAATTGGCGAAGAGAATTACCTCATTGACCTTGAACATGGTGTCAATGATCTTGCAGATGATGACTATCAGCGCCATCTTGATTCAGCCATGCAGCTTAACCCGGAACAACTGAAGAAGACTTCAACTAGAGATGATGATACTGAGGAGTTAGACTTTGATGAGGATTCTGTTGACAAAAGACATTTGGGAGCAGCATTAGGACTCAGAGTTGGAAATAAAGCCGATAAGCGTCATATCGGTTCAGCTTTGTCTGCTGGGAAGCAGGAAGAAGCTGATGGTGATAGGAGTGATGAGGTCAAGCGGCATTTGGGTTCTGCAAGGCATTTGGCACTGGGAATGGGGAAGCGATACTTTGGAGCAGCGAGGAATGCAGGGGACAGGAAAGTGTTAGTGAGACAAGGCAAGAGACATATTGGATCTGAACCGAACCATGTTAGTGACCTTAGCACCATTGATGATCGAGGCGAAGAAGTTCAAAAGCGACACTTGGGCTCAGTGATGAAGTGGGCCTCAGGTTCGAATAATTATCAGCATGTGGGTGAGCTAAGGAATGCTGGCAATCGCAGATATTGGGTGAGGCATGGAAAACGCATGGATGATGAGAGGAATATCGGAGCTAAGGCTGCCTCAAAAAGATATATCGATGAAGATGGAACTGATAAACGCCATATTGGGGCTGCCATGGCAGCTGGGAAAAGAGAAATTGATGACGTTGAAATTGATAAACGTCATATTGGGGCTGCAATGGCTGCTGGGAAAAGAAAAAGCTATGACAATGAAATTGATAAACGTCATATTGGGGCTGCAATGGCTGCTGGGAAAAGAGAAAGCGATGATGATGAAATTGATAAACGTCATATTGGGGCTGCCATGGCAGCTGGGAAAAGAGAAAGCAATGACGATGAAATTGATAAACGTCATATTGGGGCTGCCATGGCAGCTGTGAACAGAGAAAGCGATGATGATGAAATTGATAAACGTCATATTGGGGCTGCTATGGCAGCTGGGAAAAGAGAAAGCGATGATGATGAAATTGATAAACGTCATATTGGGGCTGCCATGATGGCTGGGAAAAGAGAAAGCGATGATGATGAAATTGATAAACGTCATATTGGGGCTGACATGGCTGCTGGGAAAAGAGAAAGCAATGATGATGAAATTGATAAACGTCATATTGGGGCTGCCATGGCAGCTGGGAAAAGAGAAAGCGATGATGATGAAATTGATAAACGTCATATTGGGGCTGCTATGGCAGCTGGGAAAAGAGAAAGCGATGATGATGAAATTGATAAACGTCATATTGGGGCTGCCATGGCGGCTGGGAAAAGAGAAAGCGATGACAATGAAATTGATAAACATCATATTGCGGCTGCCATGGCTGCTGGGAAAAGAGAAAGCAATGACGATGAAATTGATAAACGTCATATTGGGGCTGCCATGGCGGCTGAGAAAAGAGAAAGCAGTGACGATGAAATTGATAAACGTCATATTGGATCAGCAATGAAATTTAAAACTCTTCAAAGTACTAAAGAAAAAAGGCATCTAGGATCAGCAATGAAATTTAGAAACCCCAAAAATACAGGAGAAAAGAGGCGCATTGGTGGAGCAATGAAAGAAAAACGGCATTTGGGATCTGCAATGAAATTCAGAAATTTCAAAAGTTCAGAAGAGAAAAGGCACTTGGGTGCAGCTATGAAATTCAGAAATTTCAAAAGTTCAGAAGAGAAAAGGCACTTGGGTGCAGCTATGAAATTCAGAAATTTTCAAACTACGCAGGAGAAAAGGCATCTGGAATACGCAAGGAAACCAAACTCAAATCAGGACTTCAAGAGAATTGGTTCATCGATGAACTTTGGGCGCTGGAGTTTGAGTTCGAGACCGAGAACATTTGGTGGGCCTTTCAACGTACAACGCCTCAATCCTTTGATGGGTGAGAAGAAACATGGTGATCTTAAAGGGATAGAGGAGGATATCAATTAAGGAAGATTTGTTCGGATATTTGCTGCGCTTTGCATACATGGCCAGTAGCAACTTATTTAGTGAAAAATGTGCTTCAAAAACAAAAGCCGCTATTAGAGTGAGGTACTGGAGGTTTCCCTGAATTAAATAAATAGCAATTCTTATCAACTTATGACCGAATAGATTTGATATAAGAAGCTATAGATTATGACACAATATAGCCTCAATTTCCCAGCACACACACTCTATATATATATATATATATATATATATATATTATATATCCAAGATTTTCTCGAGCTATGGCCCAGCAAAAAAGCCCTACCGTACATACACAAAGCCAAAAAACCTTGAGGCGAATGGCGATTTGGGGGCGGTGTTGCAGATTCCGAGGGACACCAGTTTGCGAGGGACACATCGCTTCTCCAAATGCGTCAAAATCGAACAGCGTCATCACTAAGCTTATAAATTTAATATAATGTTTTTGTTAAAGATGTTTTCTATATGTGTACCAAACGATTTGTTTCTAGATGGTGTAATTTGAGAGATATTTGACTTCTTGTGTATTTTCTGTATGAAGATTGCTCACGGCCATTGACAATGCCTTGAGTTTGACGCTACGCGCAGTGCAAAACGTTAGTTTTATTCAAAATTAATAGAAATCAAGAACCCTAACCTTATCAATTTAATAGTCTTTATGGTAAAGATGTTTTCTCTATGTCTACCAAGAGATTAGTTTCTAGATGGTGTAATTTGAGAGATATTTGACTTCTTCCGTATGAAGATTTGCTCACGGCAGTTAACAATGCATTTGAATGGAAGTGTCCCTGGCAAACTGGTGTCCCTCGCAATCCGCATCAGCGGATCAGCACCGAAAGTGATGGTGGTGCCGGTAGGCCCACAGCAAATTGTATACGGAGCGAACATAATATAAATATTCAGGTAGAAAAGAGAAATAAATAATTTTAAAAAGCAGCGCCTCCAATTTATATATATATATATAATTTATATATATATATAATATATGTATATATAATATGTTATATATATAATGAAACATATATTACATATTTAAAACCAACAAATCATTTGTGATACAGCCTTCATCCTACCTGTGTAACAACCTCTGGTTCGAGGAGCAGTGTCAGTATAAATTATCACAAAAAGCCATATTTCATAACTGCAATAAAAATGCTGATCATGAACAATGGATTTTAGTAAAGACTACTTATATGTATCCTACTAGCCCCTGCTTGATGCAATGGGAGCACCCTTACTGTGGAATTCCATGTGTCCGGTAATGCTTACCCCATAGGTAGTAAGTAGCCTATGCACTTCTGCTAAAGGATGTGGACTGACAGAGATAAGCTGACCTACATAAACCAGGATGAAGAATTATATCAGTTGGTTGTTGGAGATTTACGTCCTGGCAACATCTAACGTCATATCAGGACAGGTACCGACTTGTGACAGTGCACACTAATGGCGACTTTATAGTGCTGCCCCACTGACAGACCAGGCCACCAGAACCATGACCCGAAATCCCAACTTAGTCCTATTATCCTGACACTGAGCCAACCAGTCCTTACCCTATCCTAATAATGCCGAGTACCTGGCTAGGAAGTGACAAGTATCAATTTTTAAGTCAGTGGTTTGACTCGACCAGTCCCACGATTTACTAAAATGGGAAATGGACGCTCAACTCATGCGGCCATCCCGTCTGGTCTGAAGAATGATGTGTGGACATGAATATTTAAGGGATTTCCCGATATAGTGGTGACTTAAATATCTTTTATGAATAAAAGTTGGGTGGTTTTGACAACACATACCATACCAGATGTGGTTGAGTGCCCAAATCCCACGTGGTAGGTTGCGGGATTCGAAGACTGACTGAGTCAAAGCAATGACTTAGCAATTTATACTCGCCGCTGCCTAGCCTGGCATTCTGCATAACCAGGATAGGACAAGCAGTTGCTGAATGAGGAAGACCGATTGTCTGTGGTTGATATTTGAAGAGTTCAGGCATAGAACCACCGAAATGCCGATCCAAAAATCTAGCTTTAATCAAAGATTTTTAGATAAAAATAATTTTAATTCTCATTAATTCCACTTTTCATATGATCATATGGGGAAGCAGCAATGAATAAAAAATATAAGAATATGAAAAGATTAACCTTTTGTAGGTTTGATGGCAATGTTTATCTACATTTTTGGATTGGCGCTTACGTGGTTTTGCGTCTGAACTCTTCATTTCTCTTGTTTAATCAATGAAGATAATAATAATAATAAAAATGCGATTGCACATAATATATAATATACTAAAATTAATATTAATCGATATCTGAGAACTACATGCTGATTGCCATTGTGGACAGAGACAAATTAAAGTTTTGAGAATAGACAATTTAGGACTGGTTGAAACTGCAAGCAGAGCAGCCATATCCTTGGAACACAATTCTGAATATGCACACATGACAAATTGGTTACAAGTGTGAATATAACATATTGTAATGTATTACCAACATCGATGAATAAATAAACCTCTTAGTTTGATCCTAAATATTTGGTATATTACCTATCTGACCACCCCTATTGAAGCCGGCAGTTGTTTTTATTTTGTTGAAAATAAATATTGTATGGTCTTCAAAAATTTGCTATGGTACAATTAAATATTGTGAGCTGACCATAATTGTGACTGGACAAGATTTGAGAACTGGCTGCAAGGATGTTAATGAAACATAATTGCGGATAGAATTGGCTTGCTTTGTGGACAATAAGGCCAAATCAATATTTAAAAGATTGGTGATCGTCCCCGCCCGTGCCTGAGAAATCGCCCGCCCCTGAATTAAATTTTTTTAACTTTTAAAAAGCGTTGGCCTAGCAGCAATTCAACCTTCGTATAATTTGTTATATAATTGTTTTGACTCGGCCAGGGTTCGAACCCAGGAGTTCGAATCCCATGACCTACCGGAACAGGAGGCGGACACTCAAGTCATTCAGCCAACGCGTCTGGTTACGTATTACATCTAGTTTAAAAATAAAAACAACCTGCCTGACCCTGATTTTTTATTTTAAAAAGATGAATCATCAATTTTTTTTATTTGGCCTAAGTAGGGCCTAAGATAATGGAAGTAGACCCGATTGAAGTTGAATAGTCCGATGGTTTTGAGTTGTTGCCAATTTCTGAGATTAAAATGCATAGTCCGATGAAGCATCAAATTTTCAAAACAAAAACACCTACCTAGATTTGATTCTACATATTTATCTTAGATACTGGTACAGTTATTAAGCATTTGTTGTCACATAGAAGGGCATGTGGAGTCAATTTAATAGAACCTGTTACTGCATAAGCCTAAGGCATCATAGTTTTGGCGTGCTTGCCAAAATTAATTTGGCATGTTGTCACTTCAAATATGTCCAAAGTTAGCCATTTAAACTAAAAGTCACTTCAACCTAAAGTAAAGTAGCTTATAATGATCAATTTAATATATTTATCTCAGAAAATGACAGAAACTCAAAGCTATCGGACTAGGCAACTATAGCCGTGTTCACAGACGGGAGTTAAGTCGCCTCAACTAATTCGCCTTGTCTAGTTCGGCTCACATTTGCCGTGTGGACGCGACCCTAAGGCGGATTAGGGCTGATTCGCCTCAACTAATTCGCTTCAAGTAAACCGCGTTGCGAGGTAGGTTATATGAAGCGATCTAACTTAAGTCGGCCCATATTGCCTGTGTGGACGGTAGCGGCTTAGATGAGGCGGATTAAGGACGTCACAGTCGAGACCTGAGTTTGTTGACTTTCCGGTAAATTTGCTCTATGAACCTGCTAGAGGTGCACAGATATTTTTTTCATGATTTATTTTAAGGTTTTCACTGATCAGCAGAAGTTTTGACCGTTCCAAACCAATACGATTCAGTCCATACATATCTAGGTCGAACCCACACTCTCTCGTGGCGACGTCGACTAACCGAAACTGGCGCTGGTTAGTATGGACATGCTCATGCGCAGATATCGATTTCCGCCTTAAACCGCTCCGTGTGTGGACATGACACTAGTTCGCCTCCTCTAGTTCGCCTTATCTAGTTCGGCCTAAAGGTGTGGGTGTGAACACGGCTTTTAATACATTACATTGATCGGAATGATCTACTTTACTTCAGTTTGAATAACATTTATTTTAAATGGCAAGCTTAATAGGCGCACCGGTATCTAAGTTGGATATATATGATGAAATCTAGGTAAGTAGTTTGGTTTTCAAAATTGTATGCTTTCAAAATTGTATGCTGGTAACTTGCAAAAGCCAGCAGCACTTTTGCAGGCAGCTTTCATGAAATGTAAGACCGACTCATGGACATCACTCTCACAGCAGAGAGCTAAATGGAGAGCGGCAGTCAAGTAATTAAAGAGGTCCTTGTCGCATCACTATCGACAGTATGATGATGATGATGATGATGATGATGATGATGATGATGATGCTTTCATCGGACTACGTAGCTTCATGTTGAGAGTCAAACAGGAATCCAAACTTCGCCATAAAGAGTCTAGTGTGTAAGTCTACAACAGTGTTATTCATATCAGGTTGGTTGATTATTGGAGTTTTACATCCTGGCAACATCTAAGGTAATATCAGGACCAGTACCGGCTTGTGACAGTGCGCACTCATGGCGAATTTATAGTGCTGCCCCACTGAGAAACCAGCTCGCAGTGGCAGAAGGACTATGTGGAAGATGTGGACTGTATTGTGAACTGTTATTAAAACATGCCACAGCTGGCAATTTTGTAATAAACCCATACATTTCATTAAATCTATATAGGACACATTATGAAAGCAACTATCGCTGTAGTCTGCATCTTCAATCGATTCATTCATATGTCGATGAACACATTATGTTCTGATACTGGTGAAGTAGACTCAGCTTATATTGGTGTCACCTACACCGATAAATATCACATCTCAGACAATTTCTGAGGTAACGGTTGTAAGCGACATTACGTAAGTGCTCCTTTCCTGTAAACCGCAAGGTATGACAATGAACAGAATTTGAATTAACTGGTATAAAGTGTACACAATGAAATCTGACATACTCATTAATGTAATGTAAAAGTCATTTCAGAAAGTATCCTTTTCCTATTGTATTTGCCAGAGCTTCAGACTGATAGATAGTTGTAGTGTCAGGAGCAAATCACAGAGTGTGACTTTACATATTACCTACCACTACCCGGAAGTGTGCATAGAAGGAAAATAAAACAAGGCATTACAATATTTTCCACTGTGTGGAAATCTTAGTACTATTTGTTTTTCAACAAACAGAAGTTTTGCTAGTTCTGCATGTCCTAGATTATAGGTGTGTGTGTGTGTGTGTTGTGGTGGGTAGGAGGTTATGATGTCCTATGGCCACGGCTTTCTCTTTCAGACAGATGATGTGATTGAACCAACTGGAAGCCGCTTCGCCACCTGTTTTCGCCCTTCCGCCACCTGTAGAAATCAGAATGTATGTTCCGCACTGTTGCCATGAACCCCAGTGGAGGTTCTACCAGTGGACAAGGCGCTACATTTCGGAGATGTGAGAGTAGACTTGTGAGATTAGCTGGCTTAGCCCTTTAACTCCACCCTCCTCCTCCAAAGGCTCTAAATGGGAATAAACAACTAACTGGATTAAATCAGTCACTGGCAAGGAAACTGAACACCTTCAGAAAAATCAGGGGTTTTATAAGTGAAAAAACAGCTCTTCTTATGTACAAAACAATGATCCTCCCAATAATTGATTATAATGACCTAATATATGAACTACTCACAAAACAGCAACAAGGAAAGCTTAAAACAGTACAAAATAGGGCACTCAGGACAGTTTACAAAGGCCAAAATCTACACACAGAAGAACTACATGCTAAAGCTGGAATGGACAAACTAGACACAAGGCGCAAAAGGCATCTCTTAGGACTCATGTACAATAGAGCCCAAGACACAATATATATCGACACAAGTATTCACAATACTAGGGCAGCAGATGGCAACCTCTTGAAAATTCCCTATCCAAGGACTAACAAACTCAAAAGAGCAACTATTTATCAGGGAAGCCAACTCTGGAACAAACTCTCTGCCAAAACCAGGAATGCAACAACCTACCGGCAATTTAAATCTAGATTAAAGGTTGAGTACCCAACATAGACATACATTAATAAACCTACCTGGATAGACCACAAAGGTTGAGAACTGAAATAAATACATAGTCCCAAACCACTCCCTTCCCTCTCCCTCTCTGAAATCCCCCCTGGCAAAAAGAGTAAAAGAAATAACAACTACCAAAGAATACCCACCAGCCTATAACACCTGACTAAACCAATAAAACATATACTACTGACAAAGCTATAGTTGACCCAAGACAATTTAAATGAGTCGTGCAACCATTATTTGCATAATCCAAAATCCACGACTACCTGTATCAGCAAGTCATGCCCATTATATTAATGTCCCCTCACAGGTATGATCATCAAATCACTGATATAGTCTAAAGGTAAATGGCTATTCTCCAGGCTACATCTCCAAAATAAGATCCCCACTATATTTGTTATGCCTCATTTTAACCTACTACTGTCTATATTGTTCATACCATCGCATCGTCTCATACATAAATAGTTCTGATGCACTATAATTGCTAAGGCCGGAAGACCAGCGCCTCGGTGCTGAAAAAAGATGTTATTCAACTGGAATAAAAATTTGGAAAAAAAAAAAAGGCCGGTTGGAGGAACCGGCAACTCGGGCAGTCGCTTGGGGCGCCACGTGCTAGGAGGCACAAAATAGTTTTTAGAAATTCTCAATTTAAAAAGATTATACTTGTAAAGGCGCCAAAGTTCAGCTTGTCCTGGGCCACCATCAACCCTAGGGTTGACTTACACTGCCTCCACCCTCTCACCCAAAACAAAACACACACATTGCACAAGGATATGGAATTCCACCATAATGGAATATATATATATGCATCTTTCTGAACCGAGACCTATTCAGTATGTGGCTCTTGTTGTCGACCAATTGACGCTATTCACGCCGCGGCCATGTTAAAACCATACCGAGGCCATGTATGCATCTGCGAGGCACCGCTGTATGAAAAGTAATGTGAATACTTTTTCGTCGACCAATACCTCTCGAAATCACTCAGATTTGAGGGTATTAATTTTTTAAACTACTATATTCATCTTTGCATACCTGTTTTCTATCTATTGGCTAATTTTCACGAAGATTGGGTGACCCTTGCATGGTGAGTTTCCAATTCTTTAAAGTTGCATAGTCCGATGGTTTTGAGTTTCTGAAATGTTCTGAGATAAATACATTAGGTTGATCGTTACTATGTATCTTACATTACCTTGAAGTAACTTTTATTTTAAGTGGCTAACTTTTGAGATATTTGAAGTGGAACCATGCAAAATTAATGTTGGCAAGCTTGTCAAAACTCTGACCCCATAGGCTTCTGCAGTAACAGGTTCTATTAAATTGCCTCAGTATTCCCTTCTATGTGGTGACAAATGCTTAATAAGTGCACCAGTATCTAAGTTAGATATGTAGAATCAAATTTAGATAATTGTTTTGGTTTTGAAAATTTGATATTTTCATCGGACTATGCAGCTTTAACTACAAGGTGACTGTGAACTTCAAGTCTGCATAGTTATGGTGGTTTCATGTAATGCAGCACTGTCAGTGTAGTTATTTGTGTAACAAGTAGTCTTAGTAATTACAAATTAATAAAAGCTTTAAAATGGTTCAAATAGATTTTTTAAATATATATATATATATTAAGAAGTTATGCAATCTTGATTTAAGAAAAGATTGGCAACCAGGGTGAGCGACTTTGTTGACATCGCCTACTGAAATACATCTGATCATCACTCATCTTCATGAAAATTGACCAATAGATCGAAAAAATGTATGCAAAAATGAATATGATTTATAAGCACACCAATATCTAAGTCCAATGTTTAATAAGCACACCAATATCTAAGTTAGAATAAAATTTTGATAATTGTTTTTGTTTTGAAAATTTGATGTTTTCATCGGACTATGCAGCTTTAAGCTAAGATTACATATATGCGGTATGCGAATACGAATGCAGCAAAAAATGGAAAAGCATATATAGGCACAGTAGTGCTTCTATATGTCCGAATGCGAATATGAATGCGAATGCGGCAAGTGATTCGACCCATGGACCAATCGATGCAAATGTGAATGCAAATACTGCTGCGTTTGCCATAGGAAACAACAAGAACTTTTACTTTCCTTCACAAATTTGGACCAAAAAAAAACGAAAATGCCATGGGTATCTATGTCAGATACCGCATTTGCCTGCCGCCTACCGCATATATATATGGAATCTTAGCTTTAGCCAGCATATGGCCAGCAGATGTAAAGTTGCATAGTCCTATGGTTTTGAGTTTCTGTCATTTTCTTGAGATAAAGGACTAGTTGGCTTAGTTTTAGGATAATGTGACTGTGGGAATGGTGCTGTCAGCCATGGTCTCTCAGTGGGCCCGCACTATAAAGTTGCCATGAGTGTGCACTGTCACAAGTCAGTACCCATCCTGATATGACCTTAGATGTTGCCATGATATAAAACTCCACCAAACAAAAACAAAGATAAATATATTAGGTTGATCACCTAATCTACCTTACTTTAGTTTGAAGTAAGTTTGCTTTAAAATGACGAATGCTGCATCTATTTGAAATGTAAACAAGCACAATTATGTTTGGCATACTTGTCAAAACTCTGACCCCAGAGGCTTCAGCAGTAACAGGTTATATTCAATTGCCTCAGTATTCCCTTCTATGTGGTGACAAATGTTTAATAAGTGCACCAGTATCTAAGTTAGATATGTAGAATCAAATTGAGATAATAGTTTTGGTTTTGAAAATTTGATATTTTCATCGGACTATGCAGCTTTATATTGACTTAGTAAATGTGCGCTTTTATGTAGCAACAAGGTCTTAATAAGTGTGCCAGCGCCTAAGTTGGATTTGTACATTTAATTCTAGATAAGTGCTTTGCTTTTGAAAATCTTATACTTCTGTTGGACGACACAACTTTAAGTTAAAGTTGGACAGTCCTGTGGTTCCGAAATTCTCTCATATATTTTTTTTAGATAAATATACAGTAAAACCTCTCTATACCGACTCTTCCAGAGATCGACCACTCCCCTATATCGATCCCTTTATTTGGGTCCCAACAATTGCAAGGATATTCTAACTCTCAAGCCGACCACCTACCTAAATGGCCTATTTCAAGTCGGTCCCATGGTCTGTAATTTAGAGAGGTTTTACTGTATTATGTTGATTGCTACATTCTACGCTTCTTTAATTTTAAAGCTTCATAGTCAGATGCAAACATCAAATTTTCAAAACAAAAACAATGACCTAAATGTGATTCTACATGTCTAACTTAGATACTGGTGCACTTATTAAACATTTGACACCACGTAGAAGGAAATACTGAGGCAATTTAATAGAACCTGTTAATGCAGAAGCTTATGGTGTCAGAGTTTTGGCAAGCAAGCCAAAATTAATTTTGCCTGTTTGCGCTTCAAATATCTAGCCATTTAAAATCAGTTATTTCAAACCAAAGTAACATAGATTATAGCGATCAACCTAATATATTTATTTCAGACAATGACAAACTCAAAACCATCGGATTAAGCAACTTTAAGTAACTTTTATTATAAATGGCTAACTAATTTAAGTGAAAACATTAAATAACTTTTAGCGTGCATGACAAAATGGTGGACACGATCGGCTTCAGCAGTAACAAGTTGTAGTAAATTGACGTAATATGTATGCCCTTTAAGTTTGTTAAAAAGCATCAACTTTTCAAAACCAAAACACTTGTCTAGATTTGAACCTACATATCTAACTTCGATACTGATGCACTTATTGAAGCTGTAGAGTCCGATGAAAACATCAAATTTTCAAAACCAAAACATTTATATGAATTTTATTCTACATATCTAACTCAGATACTGGTACAGTTATTAAACATTTTGTCATGATATCTGCTAGTCGATTGAACCACATAGAATACACCACCATGACACCTTTGTTGGCACATAGAAGGGAATATTGGAGCAATTTACTAGCTGTTACTGCAGAAGCCTATGGTGCATTTGCAAACATTCATTTAGCATGTTTTTGCACTTCAAATATCTCAAACGGTCACCATTTAATATTTACAAATCACTTCAAATTAATCGTTGATCATTATTATGTACCTTACTTTAGCTTGAATTAACTTTTATTTGAAGTGGCTAACTTTAGAGATATTTGAAGTGGAACCATGCCAAAGGCTTATACAGTAACAGGTTCTATTCAATTGCCTCGGTATCCCCTACTGTGTGGTGACACATGTTTAAGGAGTGCATCAGTATCAAAGTTAGATATGTAGAATCACATCTAGATAATTGTTTTGGTTTGAAAATTTGGTATTTTCATCAGAGTATGCAGCTTTAAAGAAAGGTTGATAATAGTGAGCAACCTAATATATTTATCTAAGAAAATGACAGAAATTCAATACCATCGGAGCATACAATTTAAAGCATTTTAGAGGGAATAAATACTAAGTCAATTTAATAGAACCTGCTATTGCTGAAGCCTATTGGGGTCAGAGTTTTGACAAGCACACCAAAATTAATTTGGCGTGTTAAATTTACTTTTAATATCTCAGTTATGTTCGTTATTCTAAAGCAGTTACTTCAAACTAAAGTAAATTAGATTTTAATGATCAACCTAGTATATTTATCTCAGAAAGTGACAAACTCAAAGCCATTGGACGATGTAACTTTAATGCAGCAATAAATATTTCATAAGTGCAGCAGTATCTAACTTTGCTGGATATGTAGTCCTGAGTAAATATTTTGGTTACGAGAATGTTATGTTTTCATCGGACTGTGCAGCTTCAAACTCGTGGTCTACATCAAATTAAAGTTGCAATGTCCGATGGTTTTGAATTTCTCTATTTTTTCTGAGATAAATATATTAGATCGATCGCTAGTATCTACTTTACATTAGTTCAAAGTTACATTTATTTTAAATGGTAAACTTTTGAGATATTTTGGGTGCAAACATGGAAAATTAGTTTTGGCAAGCTTGCCAAAACTCTGCCGCCATAGACTTCTGCAGCAACAGGTTCTGTTAAATTGACTCAGTATTGCCTTCTATGCAGAAACAAATGCTTAATAAGTGCATCAGTATCTAAGTTAGATATCTAAAAACAAATCTAGATAAATGGTTTGGTTTTGAAAATTTGATATTTCATCGGACTATGCAGCTTTAAATAGCACCGTATATACCGATGTAGGTCAAAGACCCTATAATACTAAGACGGCTCACTCAGCCTGTACTGTGTAATCAAAATGATCAAACCCACCACTTTGTGCGCTGGCTGTTCTCTTGGTTAAACAGGTGCTATATTATATGTATAAATGTATATGTGAAAGATGTGTGATGATGACGCATATTTGTTCATAGCAATTTCATATCGATGTGTATTCATACTTACATATCTCATGTATAATATAATTGTATGTGTTTACATGTGAAACTCCAACCAGCAACCAGGCTGATCAAACCCACCACAAGGTGGCACTGCGAAACTTACATTACCATGGGAGAGATAGGGAGTAAGCAGTTTAGTACTATACGGTATTTGACCTACATCGGTATATACGGTGCTATCTTGACTCTGTTGTGTAGGTAGAGATGGAGGATATTTTCACTTTAGCGCAACATCAAATAAGCACATTTTGGATACATAGTTAATAGTCAACAATAACTATTTTACTCACTACTCCCCAAAAAGAAGGCAAACAATGGAACTAAAAATGTGGTACACATTTCCTGAGATTTGCCCATATTATCTCAATTTTTTTCTACGTCTAACTTTAAATTGTATTCTACATATGTAACTCAGATACTGGTAGACTTATTAAACATGTTGTCATGATATCTGCTATATACTACCGTAGGGCCTCTATATACCGGTGTTGGTACAGTTACAGGAAGATCAAGGTCGTGGCGACCCGGTAGGTTCGAGTTCGATCCGCCAGGTGGGACGCCGTGGGCAAACCCTCCGCCATGCCGGCTGGTGAAGCTGCTAGATGACGCCACTGTCGTAGTACCCAGGCCGGTTCGAGTTTCATCCGCCAGGTGGGGCGCCGCGGTCGAAGCCGTGGATTGGATGGTTGCGGATAACTCCTTGAGGTTCTGTCGTTATGGCATCGTAGTTCATATTTATGTGAGAAATGGCCTTTCAGAGATGTATTCTAGTATACATGAGTATATTGTTTGAAGATGTATTATTAAATGGCAATAGGGTTATCAGTAGATAAAAGATTCACCCTGTACTTGTAGCACACGGGTGAACGACAACATAGTCTAAATACTTGCGAAAATAGCTTTAGTATGGAACAGGAAGTAGAATGCCTGGTTCCAATATCAAATGGCCATAGGACGCCGTCGATTTCACCTTTAAATTGTATTAAAATATATTTTTTATTATATTTTGAAAGTACCGGGGAAATATGAAGGAATAAATAAAGAAGTTTTGAATTTAGGCTCATTTCATTTCCCCGCTTTTTGGACATCTTGTATATAGGGCTGGTATTCACCCGTGTACTGCGAGTACAGGGTGGTTCCTTTATCTAGGTTATTAGGTGCTCGTCGACTGCTTGGTGGATCGGATAATTGATGTTGGTCCTTGGTTGTCATGGTGAATAACTAAACAAAAGGAGACGACTCCCCGAGAATTTGCAGATCATTTGACCTTTTTTTTAAGATTTAGAATAATTTAACAGAAATTAGCCAAAAATTGTATATTTCATTTATTATATTTCAACAAAATACGGACGTTTACATTCCTCAAAACGTAACTGGCAATTAACTGGCAATTAACTTGCTTATTTTTTGTCACAATTTCTTTCTGCTGTAAAACATAATAAAATATTGTGATGATCTATCAGGGTTAACATCCATTTTGACAGATCAAATTCCCGGACTTTCAAGGACTTTCCGGTGCAAAATTCCAGGACTTTTCTAAGCTGGTTATTAGATTAAAGGACCCCAAAACATGACCGTATTTATATGTGATTCATTGTGTAAGATGTGATGTATAGATGAAGCTAAGAAATAGCAATGAATCTAGTTATAGTTTTAATATAAAAATCAAGAGGCAGGATAACAAAGCCACAAAAATCACTTTAAACACAAAACATAACAGATTTAAGCTTAGGCACACAAAATTAAACCATTAACCGGCTTAGTGCTGCCATAGCAGGTTTCCGCAGAAATGTGTTATTTCGTTGAAGGACTGTTTTGAGACCGGCTACATGTGGCGCGACCAATAGCTTCCCATGCTTCTGGATCAAGGTAAGGATGACCTTCGCCACTTTGGTGCTCGAACAAAGGTCAACAGCTACCCGTTGTAGATGTTCGATCAGACCTCCCAGAATTCCACTGTCCACACCAGTCTTCACGTCCAGAAGTGCTTGTATCACAACTAACAAACTTTCATTCCATTTCTCATGTGTCTCAGCAAGTACTCTAAAAAAGTCTATTCTGCTCTGAGGATTAAACACATCTCTCACCACTCGTACTGCAATTTCTGCTTGTGGTGCGCCTGCATTATGTTGGGTGACACAAGGAACGAGAACACCCTCTATGGTGGGCTTAGGAAAGCTGACAGCCATGATAGTTAGTGCGGCTAGTAATGACCGTGATGCATTCTGGGTTAGTATACAGACTCTTACTTCAAGGCAAGCTTGTACTAAGTGTTTCGCATTCGTATGACTAAGGCGGTCAGCCAGCGAAGCAATATGCTGACACACTACGGGTAATGAAGCCTCAGGGATCTTATCAAACATTAACACCGAACAAGCCAGCTCCAACTCCTGTGTAGTCATGGTGATCAAGCACTGCACTTCAGTGGGCGGATTGTCCTGGTCAAGTCTGTCAACATGCCACAGTTCGCACAGCACAACGAGGTCTCCCTGTAGGCTTAAGTCCAGTTGTCTCAGGGTAGTCATCTCCATCGACACTGTTGATGATTGGCTGTGCGAGATTTGACTCGTCAACAACGGGGCTTGCGATGGAATAGCAGAGGCAGTGGCCACCTCCTGGGTTGTTGGAGTTGTGCAGCTGTTATCTTCATTGATTGATGCAGACATATCGCATGGACCTTTCTGCTGCAACATTCCATCAGACACTGCCCAGGTGTCCCTCGGCTTTCCGGCCTCCCTGGTCTTGATCACAGAAATCAAATTAGTATCCCTAGCAGATTGAGTGAAGACATACAAAGGAGATGGCTGCACTTTCATTTTCAACAAGCTTAACAACTGCATGACCCATGGATCACAAATGTCCTGTTCTTGAGCAGCGGTCAACATTTTACTAAGGTCCGGAAGGTATATAGCATTAGCATTTTGAATGAACATGGTTAACACAGCTTTTTGTGTTCGAATGTCAAGGGTGAACAGTCGTTGGCGAAACACAAGTTGTCTTCTGTAGCTGACTGGTACCTCTCTTTGTAGCCATGTCAGAAGGTTCGCTAAAGAGCTTGCAGCGACTGTGCCAGTTGAAGCCATCTCATCACACATCCACTGATGCACAGCTCTGATAAGGCATCCATCGGCCTTGTTTAAATACGCAAAGAAATGCTTCCACTCTTTGCATAATTCTGACATCAAAGACAGGTGATCACACTCCGTTAGCATCTTTTTATTATCAGGAGGGCCACTGCGCATGTTTTCTATTATTCAGCGGTGTCTGGACAGGTTTCCATCTATCTCACGGTGCTGCCTAAAATTAAAACAAAATACTGACATGCTTATAATAATGACCTCATGTCTTCAAATGTATTTAAAGAATTCAAACAATTCACCATTAGAATTTGTGTAAATTAGTTCTGTCCTAGTAAATAGATATCTCAAACAATAGTTATATTAAAATATAAGCTTTAAAAGTAGGATTCCCGCTCTGAGAGATTGCTAGGTCAATAATATTTTTCTACATTACAAATCATCTTAATATGTTATTGTTATATTTTAATATAATGGGAAGAAATTGAGACCAAAAGTAAGCAAATCAACTACCAGTAACAATTTGAAAACCCCAAAATTCATGGCACTTCTAAATAGATTTGCTTGAAAATTTCACCTCTTACTACAAATATTACCAAAGGAATTTATTACACTTTTTCACTTCAAATATCTCCACAGTTAGCCTTTTGAAATAAAATTTAGTTCAAACTAAAGTAAGGTAGATAATAACAATCAACCTAATATATTTATCTCAGAAAATGACAAAAACCATCGGACTATGTGACTTTAATGTAATGATTATTGAATCCAGCAATGCATTACCACAAAAGTGGCCCCTGGGATGTCCACGCTTCTTGACCGGATAGGTAGAAATTAGTACCTAAATTTGTATAAGGAAAATTAAAATCCTCGCTTGACTATTAAAGTTACATGGTCCGATGGTTCTGATCATCATAATCTACCTTCCTTCATCTCCTGGACACGTAACTTCCAGTGGGGAATTTGTATGTTTCTATGCTCAAAATGCTTAATTATGGAGAGTTTTCATTATATTCCATGTAGGTATGTGCCAAGGCGTTTATTTTCTTACCACAAAACTGATCCAGCAAAATCCCATCTTGTTTGTGGAGGGGTGTAGAAAAACGCTTGTATGGTCAGTTTGCATTGGTCAATCTTGGGTATTCCTAGTCTATTATGTAGTATGGGAATCCCTTTACAGCTTAGTTTTAAAATATTTCAATTTGGTCAAGTTTTGCTATTCCAAAAACAACTTTAAAAGGTTCACTCAATTTCAACCTGCAAATTCACCCTTTTATATCAATCTGAAATATTTCAAAAGTAGACTGTCGTGAGTAACCATTATTAATCTTGTATACTGTTTGGGGAAATTGTGATGAGTACATCATGATTGGCGCGTTCAGGAATGTAACAGGTATGCACTTGTGTTTATCACAATCTAAGTCGAAAAAGTATGTGGTAGCTTATTGGTCAGAGAATGAGTTTTATGACAATGCTACTGACTATGACGTATCATTCTTTGCCTTGGCAGCTGATCTCATATATGATGATCTTATGCTTAACTGATATTTTGAGAATGACTCTTGATCATGATTTGTTGATTTACCTTTATGGAGTATGTTGTTAACAAACGGTCATGGAGTCCACTAATTAACCACAAATGTAATTTTCATGTCACTTATTTTGTTTCAAATGTTATTTTATTGAATTGTATCAATAGAACATGAATTAAATAGCTTCATTGAAAATTTCATCAAGATATCTCAATTATTAAAGAAAGTACATGAATTTCACCAATTTGTGTCACAGAAATGACATGCATATTCCCATGAAAGGCACCAATTTCAGTCACAGAAATCTAGCGCTTATACCTTAATTTAATGGAAGAAAATGGACCAATTTCAGAGTTGGAAAACACCATAACTGCCTAATACTCCACCTATTCTCTTAATATTGGTGTCATGTTCTTTCCAGTGGTGCCTTATTATTGATGGGGCTTGATTTGTTTTGGCACATACCTATTCCATGCATGCATCCATGTTTATGCCAAATTGTTTGGTATTTCTATTAATTTTGAATAAAATTGAAGCTTTGGACTACGCGTACGCGTATCACCAAACTGGATGGCCGTACGCCTTTGTTTCGCTGTCGGCGCCGTTTTCAATGCGCAGTCGGAATTACAAACTAGTCTATCAATACGATTTATGAGACCACATTACTATCTCGTTCCAATTTTAACAGAAAGTGTATGTTGCGAATGCGACGCAGTGCTTTCCCCGTGTGTACACTTGTTGTGAAGAGTGAGCCTGTAATTCAAAAGTAACGTTGTCAAACAAAACCCCCATTTTCGCCCAGATTTGGTTGATTGAATTTGACCCCCATTTTCGCCCAGATTTGGTTGATTGAATTTGACAATTAATGTTTCGGAGATTCAAACACCATGAATGTTATAGCTGTCCTTACCCAACAAATGATGGTTGTACAATATTCGTTTCGTTTTGAATAGCCGAACTCGCGTATTTGTTGGAACAATAACTTCACCATAGAGGGGGTGTAATGACGTCACGAGACAACTTCCGGTGGCCATATTGGATTACATATGAAAGGCTTGGAAGTGCTTACATTGTGTTTATTTACCGATTTGTTGGTTTATTTGTCACTGTTTTCAGCAGTTTGCCCTCAAAAGTTGGGGGGAAAGGGTTTTTTGATGGAGAAGAACTATTTGATTTATCATGTAGCCTCATATCTTTGCTAAAGAATAGTATGTTGACACTTTGGAAGAAATAGACAGGTTCATGCAGTACCCGCTAGGTGGTGCCACATACTTCGGCGGCCCTGACTATAGGTAGGCCCAATGGTGGACGTAGTGTTCTTGGTATAAGACAGGGGGCGCCACAGGTGGTATTAAGTGTAATCCAAGATGGCTAACCGCTGAGTGGTGACGTCACGTGCACTCCCTCTATAGCGCGAAAAGTAACTTTTTGAGGCAGCCATCTTGGAAACTCAGTTCAATATTTCGCCACCATGCACTTTTGTCGCCATCTAGCGGGATATTTCGGTATCACTTGATAAAGTTACATAGTTCGATGGTTTTGAATTTCTGTAAGTTTTCTGAGATCAATATATTACGTTGGTTATTATAACCTACGTTAGTTTAGTTTGCGGTGACTTATTTCAAATGGCTAACGTTTCACATATTTGAAGTGCAAACGTGCTAAATTAATTTTGGAAAGCCATAGCGCATAGATTTCTGCAGTAAGATTCCCTTATGTGGCGACAAATGCTTAATAAGAACACCCACACCTGAGTTAGATATGTAGAATAAAATATAGATAATTGTTATAGTTTTGACAATTTGATGTTTTCATAGGACTATGCAACTTTAATTGTTATGATAAATGGCGAAACCTTGCCACGGTAATGGTATCAGTCATGTGATTGGGTGCAAGGGGGAAAGCCGGTGATGCGGATTCCGAGGGACACCAGTTTGCCAGGGACACTTCCATTCAAATGCATTGTTAACTGCCGTGAGCAAATCTTCATACAGAAGAAGTCAAATATCTCCCAAATTACACCATCTAGAAACAAATCGTTTGGTACACATATAGAAAACATCTTTACCATAAAGACTGTATTAAATTTATAAGGTTAGGGTTCTTGGATTCTATTATTTTTGAATAAAACTAACGTTTTGCACTGCGCGTAGCGTCAAACTCAAGGCATTGTCAATGGCCGTAAGCAATCTTCATACAGAAAATACACAAGAAGTCAAATATCTCTCAAATTACACCATCTAGAAACAAATCGTTTGGTACACATATAGAAAACATCTTTACCAAAAACATTATATTAAATTTATAAGGTTAGTTATGCTGCTGTTCGATTTTGACGCATGTGCAGAAGCGATGTGTCCCTCGCAAACTGGTGTCCCTAGGAATCCGCAACATCGGTATTTTTGCTTGGGTTATCATGTGGTGTATTTCAGAGGCCAGAATTTTTTTTAACTAAAATAAAAAATTTATTAAAAAACCCACAAAATTCATGTTTTGGCGGCCAGAATTAATTTTGACATGCACCTTTCGCTATAGTAGGTTGTGGGATTCGAACCTATTAAACAAAATTTGACACGAAAGTTGAATTGCTGCTAGCCCAACGCCTTTACGTTAACATTTATTTATAATTAAAGCTGCACAGTATGATAAAAGCATCAAATTTTCAAAAAACAAAACATCGAGATTTGATCTCACATATCTAACTTAGAATCAGATACTGATGCACATATAGAAGAGAATGCTGAGTCAATTTAATAGAATGTTACTGCTGAAGCCTATGGTGTCAGTTTTGGCATTCTTGACAATTCAACTGTCCAAGGTTAACCATTTTGAACTAAAGTTACTTCAAACTAAAGTAAGATAGATTATAGCGATCAACCACATACATTTATCTCATAAAACGACAGAAACTCAAAAACATCAGAGTAAGAGTATGCTCATTCGTAATTGTTCTTCCTTTCACATTTCATTATTTATGAACTACCCACTTCCACCATGGCTTTTTGTCCGGTGTCTGGTCCCCTGGTTTGTTGTTGTTTTACGTCCTAGCAACATCTAATGTCATATCAGGACGGCTGGTCCCCTGGCCTTCCACGCTTGTTTTGTTACTTATAAAATTGGAACCATTCACTCAAGTTGTCTTAGAAATGCAATTACTCAGTGTCGTCATGTTGGTCGAATCGCCAGACTTCTATGTACCCATAGTTGCATACCGTCAGATAATTAAATGTATAATCGGTCATTTACTTTCCCATACCTATAATATACTCTCAATCAAGTCATGGTAGTTTTTGTCCACATAAGCCCCCCCCCCCCCCCCCCCCGCCCGTCCACCACATGACTCATTTTTTGTATCATAAGTCATCACGGCAGAGTTGAATCACATTTTGGACAGATTTATGAATGGAACCCATTAAGAATGATTATTGGGTGTTTTTTTTTTTTTGGTGGGTTCATTAGTTGTTTAAGCAAGGGAAATTTCAGTCGCACTCGATTGGTCTTCCTCATTCCACTGCTCCTTGCCCTATCCTAGTAATGCCAAGCATCTGGCTAGGAAGTGACAAGTATCAATTTTTAAGTCATTGGTTTGACTCAACCAGGATTCGTACCAAAACGGGAGATGGACGCTCTTACTCATTCGGTCATCCTGTCGGGTTAACTTATCCTTTATACAAAAAAAAAATTAGGAAGTCAAACACTTATTAATGCTATCTGTTTATTCTGAGAAGTATATTTACAGTGCTTACACATTAGCTATTATTCGATGCAGTTAAGAAGCTATCTTTGTTTAAATCCATCATCTTTAAAATAAAAAGATTTAACGATTAGTAGCATCCATTTATTTAAAAAAGCATGTATACATTGACTGCACATAAACAAATATTCCTCAAATTCTTAAAGAATATCGAAGCCACGAATATCAGTAGTACAATATCTCAGATTACTTTCTATTACTAAGCTTACTAATATCAAATACTATATTTACCATCCCCAACCGCTTTTTCGGCTCTTCTTTATTATCAATATTATTTTTAAAGCAACAATTGGCTCAATGCGATTTACAGGGTCTTTTTCACCCGCGGACTTCTTCGTCTCAATCTCGGGGTGTTGCTCGGTTCAGCATCCTTTTCTGCTGCTGGTCGCGCTCTGTCACCGAGACTAGTCATTGACTTGTGATCATGTTCTTGTTCCATAGACTTACAGTCTGTATTGTCTAGCATTTCATCACTGGCCAATTTTCCTATTTCTTGCATACCATCACCCGCCTCCACACCTTGGATGTTCAATGGTGGAATTTGCTCACTGTGTTCCCCGCCTACCAGTTCCTCACCATGACCCTCCATTGCCACTTTCTCAGCATCACCCTCTCCTAGAGGTGGATTCCCAGCATCCTGTCGTCCAAGTTGCTCGTCATACTGTCCTGTAAGTTGTTCATCATCTGCAAGCTGCTCATCATCAAGCTGCTCATCATCTGCAAGTTGCTCATCATCTCCTGCAAGTTGCTCATCATCTCCTGCAAGTAGCTCATCATCTCCTGCAAGTAGCTCATCATCTCCTGCAAGTAGCTCATCATCTCCTGCAAGTAGCTCATCATCTCCTGCAAGTAGCTCATCATCTCCTGCAAGTAGGTCATCATCTGCAAGTAGCTTATCTTCAGGTTGCTCATCCTCTCCTGCGAGTTCTTCATCCTCTCCTGTGAGTTGTTCATTGCCCTCTCCTACAAATTGTTCTTCATCCTCTCCTGTGAGTTGTTCTTCATCCTCTCCCGGCAGTGGTTCTTCATCCTCTCCCGCCAGTGGTTCTTCATCCTCTGCGAGTTGTTCATCATCCTCTCCTGCGAGTTGTTCATCATCCTCTCCTGCGAGTTGTTCATCATCCTCTCCTGCGAGTTGTTCATCATCCTCTCCTGCGAGTTGTTCATCATCCTCTCCTGCGAGTTGTTCATCATCCTCTCCTGCGAGTTGTTCATCATCCTCTCCTGCGAGTTGTTCATCTCCTGTGAGTTCTTCATCCTCTCCTGCGAGTTCTTCATCATCCTCTCCTGCGAGTTGTTCATCATCCTCTCCTGCGAGTTCTTCATCATCCTCTCCTGCGAGTTCTTCATCATCCTCTCCTGCGAGTTCTTCATCATCCTCTCCTGCGAGTTCTTCATCATCCTCTCCTGTGAGTTCTTCATCACCCTCTCCTGCAAGTTGTTCATCATCCTCTCCTGCAAGTTGTTCATCATCCTCTCCTACAACTTGTTCATCATCCTCTCCTACAACTTGTTCATTATCCTCCCCTGGGACTTGTTCATAATCCTGTCCTACTATTTGTTTACTGTCATCCTCTCCTGCCACTTGTTCATCATCTGCTAATGCCACTTGTTCTTCAGTCTCCATATTTGTACCAACATTCTCTGTTCCTATATCATCCCCTCCTGCTACTTCCTCAGAATCAACCCTTCCTGTCACTCTCTTAGCACCCACTCCTTGAACACTATCCTGTTTTGTCACGTTCTTACTATCGTCAGCTCCTACTTGCTTGCAAATAATCACCTTTTCAACATATGCGCCATCCACTTCGCTCATTTCCAAACCGCCATCCGTTTCTGTCACTGCTGCACCGGTATCCTCTGCCAATTTCACAGCAACATCCTCTCCTGTGACCTGTATATCAGAAGTCTCTTTCGCCACTTGTACATCAGCAATGTCTACTATCAATGGTCCATCTGCAGTTACTTGTGTATTGTCATCCTCAGTTGCTATTTTTGCATCACCATCTGTTATCACACTTCCTTTTTGCATTGCCACAGTCTGATCTTTACTGCCTTTCTTCACAACAATTTCCACTTGCTTTTGGTCATCTTTTTTTGTGGCTTGCTTACTCTTATCACCTTGTAGCTTACTCTTTTCTTGTTCTGCGACTGGTAAAATAGCATGCTCTGTTGGCTTTTGGTCTGGAACTGATGACTTACTACTCTGAACAATCGGTTTAGTATCTCTCTTACAAAGTGCTACCTTAGCAACTGCCTTTTTTGAAACCAGCTTGGGGCTCTTAGGCAAATTCGAACTTCCTTGTTTTGCTGCTACTGACTTTGACTTCATACTAGTACCTGCAATCTTCTTTTGTTCCTTTCCCCCCTTTGCTTTCTCAGTTAATTTGCCTGTCTGCTTACTACTCACTGATTTTTCAGTCTCTTTCTTTGGCTTCTTAGATTTCCCTGAAAGCACAACTTGATCTTTTCCAGATTCTGTTGACTCAAACACTTCACAGTTTTTTCTGAACATTTGAAGGAGCAGTGCTCTTTTCATAGCCGTACACCGCATTGAAAAAGGATGCTTACAAATTGATGCATTTCGTTCTTTTTGAATTTCAAACCTGATGAAGGCAGCAATAGATACACCCTTAGAATTACGGACAAGTGTGACGCTTTCAGCATGACAGTCTTCATAACTTGACAACACCTCACAGGCCGTCACTTTAGGGGCCACCTTTTTCAATTGAATATAGGAGCCATGCTTAAAGTCCTCTGGGACATCACTTGATTCTCCTGTTTTTTCTGTACTTGCTGGTGTACCTGCTTTGATGCCATCTGCTTTAATACCTAACAATTCTTCCTCAATTGGTTCGAGGGGGCGATCTGGGCCAGACTCTGTTGATACCATGATAATGTACTCGTCTAAGAACTTTCTCACACGCTCATATACACACTGTTCATTCATCAGGGTTACTGTTGTATCGCAGTGACTCTGCACATTAGGCAATGCTGCTTGTCGAATCGGCCAGTGTGAATATGCAATGTATGCCTCATATGCCACAAGACCTCGTTTTCTGATACTTAGAAGTACACCTCTCGCAGGTGCAGGGCATTTCTGAAACATTTCACATATGTCACTTGCACTTCTCTTGGAATCTACTCTAATCTTAATAAAATGCATTCTGGGCAGATCATGTATAAGAGTGAATACTGGCATGATGGCAGGTTTATTCAGATCTTTCATGGTAATTACTCGATCAGTGCCCCATTTAGTAGACTCAGTGATTCTACGAGTACCACGAAGGTTTGACAAGAAAGCTTCTGCTTGTACCCTTGTTAAATATTTGAAATCGCTTTTCACTCTGCCGAAAGACTTCACAGGTGCTTTTATATGCTTAAGCAAGATGTAAGCGATTGCCTCACTTCCTTGAGGTCCTGTTGTGTTGAAATTAACCTTGAGGACACACAAGGCAGATGGGAATGTAGACAAAATGTCACATGCAGTTCTCTTAGGGTTCTGTCTGTAAAGCGTGAGAATGAGGGCCCCTGAGTCAGCAATACCACCGATAGTTTTCAACTCCCGAAGGAATGATGTTGTCTTTGAGGAAGTACTAGATTTCTGAGGCGTAGGATGGGTTTTTGCGGGCTCCTTGACTGTAGTTGACTGAGATTTTGAGACATGTGCCTTATCAGATGACCGATCAACCTTATCTGAAGGCGTTGCCTTGTCAGATGAGCGATCAACCTTATCTGAAGGTGTTGCCTTGTCAGATGAGCGATCAACCTTATCTGAAGGCATTGCCTTGTCAGATGAGCGATCAACCTTATCTGAAGGTGCTCCCTTATCCGATATCGCATGGGACTTTTTGGATGTGGAGTTCTTGGAAGTATTTGCTTTTGCAGGCTTGTTATCGGGTTTGCTTGACGAACTGCGGGATGTGCATATTGGTTTGTCTGCTGTGGAATGAGACTTCTTGGATAATCCGACGGATTTGCTTGATGTATGTGTTTTTTCAGGTGCAACATTTGACTTGCCTGATTTTGTATCTGGCTTCTTTACTTTTGACTGTGGCTTCTTTCCAACATTCTGAGATTTTGATTCAATGATTTTTGCAAGGCCTGGCTTCTCAACCTTTGACTGTGACTTCTTTCCAACATTCTCAGATCTTGCTTTAATGATTTCAGCAATGCCTGGGATGGTTGCTGCAATTACTGTCGCTTCTTCTTCTCTGATATTTGAAAGAATTCTCTTCTCTTCATCATTAAGTTCTCGGTCCTCTCTCGTTGTTGTTGATAGCTTGATCTCATAAGAACCGATGCAAGCAGCAAGAAAAGATAGACCTTCCTTGGATGTGAAGCTTTTGTGAGATTTCCATACTCGCTTAGCTCTAGCAAGTCCATCTGTCAATTCATCAGAACTTCCAAATGCAACAATGGCCACTTTTGCAAAGCCAGAACGTACATGCTGACTTCCTTTGCTAGTAGATGTCACTGCTAAAGCAACACCTTTAGCTCCACCGAACCAGCTCCAAATGCGAGAAGCAGTAAGCTGGGATTGCCAGGGAAACCCTGTCACACAAAGGTAAACCACATCAGTTGATTCAGTGAGAGCAAACTCACGCACAACAAATGGTGGCTGGCTCCTGTCATCAAGGCTGATAAAGCGATCTCCCCAATATTGTGTTTCTGTAACTGTGCAGGTGTCCCCGAGCTGTGCCATGAAACGGTAACCAGCATACAGTTCATACTTGTGAGTAAGGAGACCTTTGTCATTTACAGCTGGCTCTGCGTTTCTTGCAGCTTCCTTATTTTCAAATAAAACAAAAGCCATCGCCTCACTTCCCTTGGGGCCAGTTTCACCAAAGAAGTTGATTTTGAAAGCAGTTGTCCCTTCACTACACCAAAAAAGAACATCGGTGGCAGTGGTTGTTGGCTGCATTTTGTATATTGCAAGGAACCATTTACCTGAATCCATATCCTTTATAATTCCCTCCTCAGTTTGATGTTCTGATTGGGATCTATGCTTCTTTTGCCCTTCTCCAGATCCAACTTGTTCATGTTTTCCTAGTTTACTTTTGTTTCGTTCCATTTTTACATCCTTTTGCTTTGAGTCCACACCTCTTCTTTTATATTTATCTTCCACCCTTTTTCTGCGCTTTGACTCGTGCCAGCCTGAATGGTTACTGATATCGGGCTCAACATCACTACGATCACCTGACAAAGGTAAACCAGAATCATGCTTCCGTTCAAATTCACGTGTAATAGAATGCTTCCTCTTGTGTCTCTCAGTGAATCTTCTTTTTTCTTTGTTTGGACCCTTGCCTATGACTCTGTAATCGATATCACAATAGTCTACGCCTCTGTGCGGCCTTCTTGTATTATCCTCTAATCTTCTACGCTTGGACATATAGAAATCTGAGTAATCACTATCATCCGATACATCACCAAGATCCGACAGAACTTGTGAATGTTTAATTCCCGAATATCCATAGGAGCCATCATCCAAATCATGTGCTTCACCTTTTGGTTTCTTCTGCATTCGACTTTCCCTATTCCCGACATCTGCATAATGGTAATCACTATCACTATACCTATCCCCATGTCTCTTGTCTCTGCTTGTAGAAGCTTCATCTCTTCTGGTATTGATGATGTGCCTAGCATCATCACTGCTATATTCATAAGCACCTACTGATTTTTTATTTACTGTGCGAAAGGTGGTGTGAAATATATCTCGCTCTCTGGATACACTCCTATTATACCTTTGTTCAGGACTTGCTCGTCTGATCTGTTCCGATTTTAGATGATGGTCATCATAGTACCTGTCACTATTATCAGGCCTCCTTACAATATTCACTTTTCTGCCCGTCAGACTATATTGATCTGAATTGATACTAAGTGAGTCAATATTTTGATGATCTAGTGAACTTCGTTCTTGAGCCTCAGTTAGATCAGAACGATAAAAGCCATCATCGCTGGAATCACGTCTATCATAGCGCTCTACACTTGGTGCCCTGTTATGATGCTGGTCTGCATAACTTGGATCTGTCTGTCTGTCACTTGTGCCTCTCCGTCTATGATATGGCTGGAATCTGTCAGTCCTGAAGGCCTCTCTTTGGTGAATGTCAAGTTGATCAGAACTGTGAATGCTGTTAGAATCTATTGAAGCTTGCGAGCTATGTTCATAACGTCTTGTTCGTTTAGTTTTTGAATATATGTCTCTGCGATCCACACTTCTATCACTTATATTGCAGTCCTTGAACCTATGATCATAGTCATCAGGATAGCTTCTCGCCATGTCCATGTCAGTCACCATTGAAGCGTCTGCTCTCCTGCGGTGCATTATATCAGGGGGACTTGAGTTCTTTGTACTGAGGTAACCAATATCTCGAGGTCCTAGCAAGCCTGGCTCGAGCGAGCTCTTCGGTTTATTAGACCTAGGATAGAGAGGTTCATCTTCACTACTTATTTCTGCTTGATCACCCATATACCGAACATTATCCTGGTCATTATACCTTCTATCAATTTGCGTGGCACTCTTGGAACGCTTAATACGGTGATCACGGCTGCCCTCAATAGCCTTACAGTCTGCTGAAACATGAAAACGTTTTCGTTGATCATCTTCAAATTTATGTCCGGGTGAATCCTCAAAACTTGATTCTCTCCCCAGTTGCCGCTGCTTTAGTGGGCTGCGCTCCCTCAAAGTACTAAATTCTCTATCAGCACTCAACTCCATCTGAAGAAAATGCTCCCTCCTGGAAGTGTGTTTCCGACTAAGAATGTGTTTTGTGGGTGGACTTAGGTTCATTGGAGAACTGCCTCTCCCGATGGAACTATCGATCTGCTTTTTCAGATCAAGATCCAACCCACCATGGGTACTTGACACTGTATGTGGTGCAGATCTAAACTTAGGATCTATTTCATCATACTCTGAATATCTTTTCTTTGTTACTGCCTGAACAGTATCCATAATGTGGCTATAATAATCAGGGCGTTGAACGGGCAGAGCTGGCTTTTGCTGATGTGATTCAGAATATCTTGCGACTTCCATAGGAACAACTTGTTGAGAATGTTCATTGTGAATGGACGTTGTTTCCACTTCGCCCAAATTTTTTAGTTTAGCAATACACATCTTATTAATTGCTTCCAGTTTCTCCATCTCCGTAGCAACTTTGAATTTTAGATGCTGCTCCCCATTCCTCTTCATGGCACGAAGTAGGTCTGTTTGGTTCTGAAAGGTGACAAAAGCTTCACCTCCGGGACCACCAATGATCGTAACTCCATCCTCCTCCACCGCCATATCAGAAAAAAGCATGCGGAGGTTCTGGTTTGTGGCGGTATTCCGAAGGTTGAACACATGGAGGTGCAAAGCCATTTTGATGGATGAATAATTACAACACACACGTGATTTTCTTCACAATCGAACGGCAGGCTGAAATTAATCAAAATGATTTGAGTTTAATTAATTTTTCATAGAACAAAGTAGTAGCACATCAAAAATCTAATTTATAGAAAGGCAATTTATATATATTTTGTTAGAACCAAATATGTAAAATATGGCAATCAATTTCAGAGCTAAATACATTACCATTAGAAAATAACGATTCAAAATTAAAGTACCCTATGTGTGTAGTGAAAACCTCGGACCGAATTATACCGTTGAACGTGCACATGGGAAGCAGATTGCTTGGATGCTACAGTTTAGCACTGACCAAAATGCCAGCATTTGATGACGAGATTTATGAATATTAATTAAAAGGTATATGGGTCATTCTCAGAAACTGTACCACTTGAGGTAGTCTACTAGAAATGCATATTTCAAAGAAACCCTTTATTGGAGTGTCAATATTTAGATTTCATCAGTTAGCCAAATAATGTGGGAGATATTTTAGATCAAAATTAAATGTTAATATTGTGTATTATGTATCTTATTGGGATGGATGTAGCTAAATACATAGAAAATTACATCACTAATTTGTGACATTGTCAACAGCATTGAAAATAAAGTGTCACAAACTTAATGAAAACCTCTGAACAACAGCTCATTTCACTTCAAATGGTCATATACAATGTCTTCATTAAGTTGAAGACATTAATTTCTATAAAAAAAAAATTAAATTATGAAATAGTTAACATTTTCTGGAGTGATTAACATCGTAACATTTCGTTTCCACTTGCAAGTACTATGAAACTCTGTATCAAACACTGAGTACAGATACAGTACAGGAATTATTTTCACCATTTGACACTATGCATGGACCCAGTTATGGTATAGTAAAAGATAAATCCTGAAATTGCCCCATAACATTGAAATTTGAGCCGAACATTTGTGTAAAATTGTTTGTTTCCACTTTGTTACTCTGCTAATCCGTTACTCTGCTAATATTTTCTTGCTTTTCTCTTCTAATATTCACAAATAAGACAAAACCATAGCAATGAGGTTTCAAATTATTATTACTACTGTTTATAAAGCAAGTGGCATGTGAAATGTCCTAAAAATGTCAGGTTTTGTGTGGAAAATATTTGATTTGAGTCAGATTGGTTTCAATGCTATACTGCTATTTATTGGGTGTGAGCATCATTTGACCTACTTAAAAATGCCAGAATATGTTTATTTTCAATTATTCAGATGCAAAAGGACATACACATTGAGGAAACTTGCTTATAGGACTTTGGCAGCATTTTGATTTTCTGGTACTGATGTCACACTATTGGTACACAACTTCTGAGAACGACCCATATATATAAACCTAGACAGTTCCAAATACTGGAAATGATGATCGTAATGAGTGCAATGCCTGAAATAAAAAATGTCAATCGAATGGGCTCTAAAAAATTGTGCAATTCATCACAATGTAGGGAAGGTATTCAATTTAATATAAATGTCTCGCAAGATAATAGCAGCAATCATTTAATCTACAGTGTAACCACTGTAAACATCACATTGTGGAGATGATAGGTAGGAGTACAACAAATGATACATCTCACTGGGTTTCCAATGATAAGCACTGTAGTGTGATAGGAGTCATATTTTGTGAACGCCAGACCCTTTTGTCTTTTAATGGCAAATACTTTTCGGACCTACCTCCCATAGGTGGGGGAAAAAAAGACTCGTTGAACCTGCAATTTAACACTGTTCCAATCTATTCCACGTCACATCACATATATGGGTCTCTCCTGAAAACTGGTCAGCATGGCATTGGATTTAAAAAAACAATAAAAAAAAGGTCATACTTAATTTTTCCTTTATACTTTTCATATTCATGTTCAGATTTGATGTAAGAAATAAGGGAAATAAAATATACCACGTGCAACTTTGGTCTATTTAGTTATAAAGTGTTTTTGTACCAAAAATAAACATTTTACAGTCAGCCATTTGTAACATGACATATGGGACATGGTTGGATCCTTAGTACCATCTTGTATTGCATTGATATGAAACAAAACTGGTCCCAAATCAAAGGGAAGTATTTATTAATATGTATGCATCCTTAAATTAAAAAGAAAATTATTTGATGTCTTCAGAAATAACATTACAAATTTCCATCACAGATCTAACCAAGGGTGTCCGGATGCCATACAAATAGTGTACACTAATTATTCAGTGAATAAAGCATGGCTGGGAATTACTTTTTTTTTATCAATATAAGCGCTACATATTTCTGTATATTATGCCATGATTAATATGCTTCTCAGTATGAAATCATTTAATTCTGCTTGATTTTTATTAAGCAGACTGTGGTGTCCTAAACATGTATTACATCTGAGCAACAAATGTGATACTGCCATATGACATAGCTTAATCACGGACTACACCTTTAATTATCTCATCAATTTATATTTTACATTAATGTAATGGGGAGACTTCCAGCATTAATTTGCAACCAAAAAATGTTAAAAATTCAAATATTAGATTTTAACTCTCCATGTGACACTTCTGGCCAGTTTTCAGGTGTGTGTGTATATATATATATATAATTAAATCAATAGATGAAAGAAAGTTTTAATAATATATATATATATATATATATATATATATATATATATATATATATATATATATATATATATATATATATATATATATATATATAATATTAAAACTTTCTTTCATCTATTGATTTAATTATATATATATATATATATATATATCCTCGGGTGAGGCTGACATGGTCTACATCCAATGAAGGCGAGTGCCACTGGTATAGTGTTAGGTCTTACGGAGTATAACAATACTAATTCCCTTACGTATCTTTATACTTGCACAATGTGCTGTACATCATATATATATATATTATATCCTCTCAATTGATTTGTTCCCAAAATAAAGAAATCAGATTTGATGAATCTGAAAATATGACAGCCTAGGTTCCAATATTAAAGCTGCATAATCTGATGAAAGCATCAACTTTACGAAACCAAAACGCTGATCTCGATTTGATTCTTATCCAACTGATGTATTAGGCTAATTTGATAGAACCTGTTGTAGATTCCAACGCACTGCGGAAGCATGTGCCGACGTAGATTGATTGATGGTTTCTTTACGCCAAATTTCTTGCCCTGGCAAACTGCCGCAGCAGCTGCCCGGCTTAGGTCTTTCGAACCATAGGTATACATGGAGAAGTGGTCTTCAAACTGGCCTTGAATCTCTGCGTGCAGTCGCTGATACTCAAGTGGATGATTTTGCACCAATACGTTGGTGTACGTCGATATGCGTTACTCAAACGCTATGCTTCATTATGCATACGTTAATGTACGTCGTTATATGGCGTCGCTCGTTAGGGGGGGGGGGGGGTCGCGAAAGTTTTGTGCATGCACAAAACTTTCTACGTTCGACAATGTGTGGCTTATATGTCGGGCGTATGTTATTATGCATTGGACATACTTCGATGTACGTTACACTATGTTAGACATACATTAGACAAACGTTCACTACGAAGCACTACGTTGACCTACATCAGTCGGACGGAGAGCCAGTGGAAACACAGTCCGCGTATTGATAACATATTGACACCATATGTCCAAAGTATGTCTTGCGTTTCTCCACTGTCTTGACGCATGTAAATAAGGCACACTTCTGGCGATTGAATTATGTATATAACGTTCAACAGCGTTCTGCAAGCGTTTTTCGCCGGTGGTACATTAGCCATACGTTGTCCATACACTCTGCTACGTTGCGTCTAGCTGGGATATATCCTATATCCTGATGTAGGGACGGCGTGGACTTCCCCCCCCCCCCTTCTCACTCTCCTCCCCCTCCCCTGACTTATGGTCTGGGAGCTTGAGAACTGGTCTGATGACGGCACTTTCTTTTCTTTTCTTCTGACAGAGTGCTGAGAGTGACATCAAGCTTCAGGCCTGGCCCGGGCCACTACTTCCTTGGTGCTTCTCTAATCGCCGCTGTCATGTCTTCTCACTCTATGCCAACTAACTATCACGGAGGAACGATATACATTACTGTGAGTTTGGAGCATTATTAATAAGTTGAACGAGCAATGTGGTTATTTTATTGGCCACAATGAACTTTAATAGTTTCTAGCATGTGTTCAACCGGCACCAGTTTGCTGTCACGGGAAAGGAGTCATGTCTTCTCAGTCTTTGCCAACTAACTATCGCGAGTGAACTGTCTGCATTACTGTGAGTTAGAGCATTATTAATGAGGCGAACTAGCAGGTTTGGTTATTTTGGCGACCACAATGAACTTTAATAGTCGCTAGCACTTGTTCAACCGGCGCCATTTTGCTGTCACGGAAGGGGAAAAAAAATAAAATCATGTCTCACTCTATGCCAACAAATGCCGCCTCAGTGCTTCTCTAATGTCATCCTTTATTTAATAAAATGTGCCAACTGGCGGATGTGTCGCCATGCGTGTATATTGACAACTACAGCCGGTGTCAGTACAGCCAAGGTCATGACAGAGTGACAGCGTGAGTAATGACATTTTATACGCCCATGCTCGGACCTGACCCGTGCCACTGCTTCCTCAGTGCTTCTCTAATGTCATCCTTTATTTCATAAAATGTGCCGACTGGCGGATGTGACACCGTGCATGTATATTGACAGCCCTGGGGACCATATGCAATTGACAGTGGCAGTTGACAGCTGCATTGACCATGTGCTTGACAGTTACACCGGTATTAAAATGAGCTTAAGGTTAGTGTGGAGGCGGACGAATAACTGAGTTGGGTTACCGGTTGTCTTATCGCAACAGTAACAAGAAAGAGCGCGCATACTTTCTCTGAAGGATGACCGAACCCTTTTGCGGTCCATGTGGTCGGAATCATAAGACACCCACTAATAGAAGGTGGCCTATCCAGGCTGCTGGTCGGGCAACGCGTAGCAAAACAGCAATGGCGGATAAGGGAAAATCGATAAAAGGTGAGCGGCTGTCATTAGAGGTGCTAACTACTTCAATGACGGAGCCTAGTCAGGGAGAGGAGACGGATTTGAGTGATGAGGAGCGGGTACTGGAAGAAAAGCGTCGAACACTGGAGAAGCGGAGGAAGGTGGCCGCCATGGCGGTCGAAAACAAGTCTATCGAGGATGAGCTGGCCACATTGTCATTGGAGGGGAAAGCTCCGCGAGGCAGAAGTCATTCGCGGGACACGCGGTGGTGGCGTTGATGACGCACCCCGTCAACAAGTTCGGAGGAGCGCACACTGAGCCGCGAACGGCGCTTGCGTAGTAAGTGGTCGATTAGGAAGTACACTGAAAACCGTAAGAGTGTTAAACTGAACCTGGGTGAGCTGATCGAAGCGTCTTGTGATTGGATTTTGGACTGTCAAAATGTTGGTCAAGAAGACTATCGTCGGTTTATCCAGCACATTTCATATATTGCCAGGAAGTTCAAGTTTGATCAATTTTATTACTCGGCACACACATCTTACGACGAGGCGGTTCGTAAGCTCACAGTCAAGCAGGGATTCAATGCCTTTTCGGCCGGGAACCCGGAATTGGCTCTGCGACACTACGCGTTCGAGCAAATGAAACCTCGTAAACCAGCTTCCACCAGTACGGATACTAGTGTGTTTGTTAGGGATGGCAAACGCCCATGTTTTTCATTCAATAAAGAAACGGGATGCTCGACAACTGACGGCAGTTGTCTATATGGCCATTGGTGCTCAAAATGTGGGAACGCATCACATAAGGGATATCAGTGCAAAAAAAATTAGATTCGAATGAATACCGGGCTCGTGGTACCGTCGAGTTGTTAGGGGGGTCAGTCGTATTATTCGACCGCCCAACCAGTGTTGGTTGCCGCAGGGCAAACGGCGGTTAAAATCTTAGTTGATTCGGACAATGCGGAACAATTACCTGAGACAATAAAGTATGACCGAATACCGACTATAACCAATTGCCGACCTCTAGACTCCGACTGGTTGTCAGTCCGCGCTGGGCCCGAACTGTTATTTGTTACTGCAGTCGATAATACCAATGACTGTCTTACAGTTTGTTTCACTGTTTCTAACCAATGTTTACTCGGTTCTTGTACTTGTCAACATTACACCTTAGATGTTGCTAGGACGTAAAACAACAAACAAACATTACATTGCTGACTGCCTAACACAGTTGAAATGTTGTCGCTTGTTCTCGGAACTATTTTTATTGGGCGAAGTTGACCAAAATTGGGAATTTTTGTTACACGGTTTCATCGTTGGTTTTCAAATAATTAACCGCAATTGTAGCACACATTATTCGGCCTGTAATAACTTTAAAATGAACGAGAAGGAGCACAAGTTTATTACTAATAAGTTAAGAATTGAGGTTTCTGCAGGTTTTTTTAGACCGGTAGCCGAACCGCCAACATGTACTCATAATGTTTTTGGTGAGGAAAAATCGTCTACTGACGACTACAGAGTGTCGATTGTTCCAAGGCACTAACGGAATGTGTCAATAATTATGTTTCTGACGTATGTAGAACATTTTCATATACGGGGATAGATGCGTTAATTGGTAAAATGCCAGTATCAGACTATATCGGAGTAACGGACATCAGTAACGCTTATCGCTCACATCCCAGCTGTCGTCAGTTTCAGGGTATATTATGGGATTTTGGTAGTGGACCCGAATATTTTGTGGACACCCGCATGTCCATGGGACTTTCATCAAGTCCATATATCTTTACACAAATAGGGGACTTTGTTAGTCGGGCGGCTACCAGACGCAGTGTTTATTGTACTATTAATTATCTTGATGACTTTGCCTTTTTAGGCCAATCTAGACTAGTTTGTTCTAATAATTTATTAATTATTAACAGAATATTGAGACATTTAGGTTTCTTCATTAGTTATTCGAAAATAAGATCGCCATCGCAATGCACAGTATTCTTAGGGAGAGATTGACACAATTAACCTTCAATTACGATTGCCTGAGAAAAAGTTACTCAAATTAATTACTACCTTAAAAACATTCCTAAAGATGCATAAGGCAACTAGACGAGAGCTGGAGTGCCTAGCCGGGCGATTGTCCCATTGTGCTTCCGTTGTATGTGGTGGTCGTTCATTCTCTTCTAGAATTTACGATGCGATAAGGACCTTGAAACTCCCATATCGGATTAATGCCTTGTTTAGAGAGGAAATTTCCTGGTGGATAACTTTTGCTGCAAGCTTTAATGGTTATGCCCGAATTTTGAGCAAATTTGCGCCATTAATTTCCGTCTATTCGGACGCTTCTAGGTTTTGGTGCGATACATAATAATGACTGGGTTCTAGGCATTTTCGCTCCCGACGCTTCGGACGTACGGGATGAAGTCAGCCACCAATATACTGTTCCGGACGCTCGGAGTACAACAGCTCACATTAACATAAAAGAGATGAGTGCGGTAATGGCGGCAACTAAACGTTGGTGCTCCAGCTGGCACAATAAATCAGTAATTTTTATTACGGAACAGCTCTCAACTCGGGTAAATCAAAAAACTCGGTTATTATGGGTTGGATAAAGGAGCTGTTCTGGTGCTCGTGTTATTATAATTTTCAAATAAGTTCGGCTCAGATAGGTACAAACGTAAATAACATTGCAGACGCCTTGAGTAGGTGGTCTAACTCGGCCAAACGAACCATACTGGCCGCTGATGAGTCAAAATCTTTGTTGTAACCACCTATTCGAGACCTAACTCATCGACATTTTGTTTACGCTTCAGGTCTACATCAGGAAATGAATGACTTGCGTTCACAATACTACTCTCCCAATTCGCGCTTAACGCGCTCTATTCAAATTAGGACGTACATGCTTTTCATCGACGACTTCGCTGGGCTTCTGACGCCAACCCTGTCCGCCACTTCAAGTGGCGCTATATATTACTTGGTTAACCAAATTTCTAAAATATATCTCTATAACAAATTATTTAAGTGGATTGAATTTTTTTCTCAAGGGGGAGGGTACCTCCCCTATTGATTACAGCTCTCATTATGCTAAAACAGTTCTTGGTGGCGCTAAACGTAAACTCGGTTGCTATGTTTGGCGCGCGGCGCCATTACTTCCTAAACAGTTGATTACCATGTTTTCCTTTCTAACCGATTCAATTGGCCACACGGCCATAAGAGCAGCCTTACTAACGGGCTTTCGCGGTTTGCTCCGCAAATGCAGGCTTACTAATTCTGATTGTTACGAAAAGTTTTACCCTTGGGGTATGATTATCGCAATCAGAAAGTCTAAGACGATACAGTTTAAACAGAAGGAATTATTAATTCCGATCGCTTATGTTCCTAACTATCAGTTATGCGCTGTTTTTTAGGTTAAAAGACACTTCGCTGAGGCCCCAGCGTTGGATGACGCTCCGGCCTTCCAAGTTCCGGATGGTAACGCCGGTTTCTCTCCCTTGGATTATCCTTCACTCCAAGCGACAATTAAATACTTGGCCGATCGTTCTGACCTTAACCCGGATGATTATTCATCCCATTCTCTCCGTAGAGGGGGGGGGGCACCTTTCTAGCCATGCAGGGTGCACCCCTGGAGGAGATTAAGACAAGGGGGGATTGGTCGTCCGACACCGTATTTGCTTATATATGTTCTCCTCTATCGGAACGGCCCTCGCTGACACTTGAGGGTTTGGCTGGGGTGACGCGTGCTTCCGTGGCGTTTAGTCCCAGCCAGACACGGTTCACTGAGAAATTGTTGGGATGTCATTATCCGATTGTTGTTTGAATAAATCCATGTCAGCCATTATCATTAATGTCTTCCTTGTCTGTGCAGCACTACAGCTGGGATATATCCTATATCCTGGTGTAGGGACGGCGTGGACTTCCCCCCCCCCCCCCCTCTCACTCTCCTCCCCCTCCCCTGACTTATGGTCTGGGAGCTTGAGAACTGGTCTGATGACGGCACAGAGTCTCCCTCTGTTGGCTAGTTGCTACAACTATATATGGTTCTGAATATTGCCACCTGGACTCGCCAGATGGCGCTGCGGCACCAGGCAAGGGGTGGGCGTGACGGTCGATACGGCCATTACCGTTCCGACACAGACGAAAGCACACATGCCTTTTTTTTTTTTTGGTACTAGAAGGATTATTGCTATTTTTGCTCGGTAGGGTGTTTAGTCCCAGCCAGATATGGTTCACTGAGAAATTGTTGGGATGTCATTATCCGATTGTTGTTGTTTGAATAAATCCGTGTCAGCCATTATCATTACTGTCTTCCTTGTCTGCGCAGAACTACATGGTATGTATACGTCCCACTTTGCCCTCCCCCCCCCCCCCCACCCATCACCCCCGAAAAGTTTGACACATCTCCAGGTTTGAAAGTGATTTTAGCCATTGGCCAAACGCTTGTGCGATGCATCGTGACGTGATGGGGTCATTACTGCTGAAGCCTATTAGGTCACTAAAATTAATTTAGCATCATTTACTAAGCAATATTCTCGCAAGTGAATTGGGTTAGATTGCGCCTTGAAATAAAATAAATGAAGGAGAAAGGTGTATTGCCAATATAGTAACATATGTTCCAAATGAACAAATTTTGAACTTCAAAACTGTATCCAGATGTCAAAGGACGGGATATAGTAAAATTTAATCAATTACTCAGGACATGCAATTTCTAATACAATAATGGTCATTGATCGGAGCTAGTACCCTCAAAGGTGTCGAATGATGTATGTAATTGTTGCCACCAAAACACGTACTAACATTATAGGCCAAACAATGTAGTGAAAGCAAAATATTTTGAGATGGCAAGCATGGATGGTTCTGGATATTCGTATTGAAATATTACTTCCAGAGTTTGGTCCATGAAAGGTAGTCTGATGAAAGCATCCAATTTTCAAAAACAAAATATTTATCTAGGTCTGATTCTACACATCCAACTCAGATACTGGTGGACTTCTTAAGCATGTTACTGCATAAAAGGGAATACTACGTCAATTTAATAGAACCTTGATTGATTGATTGGTGATCGCTTTACTGTTTGTTTTCTATTCAGACCATCACTTTTAATTGTAAAAGCATACAATCAATTGTGTCAATAAAACCTGTTACTGCTGCAACCAATGAGGTGGTCACTTTTGATAAGCACACCATATTCTGCATATTTCCAATATCTCCTAAATTAGCGATTTAAAAATAGTTACTTCAAATTCAAGTGAGGTAGATTATGATAATCTAATATTTACGCAAAATGGAAAATTAATCAAAACTATCAGATTATTCAACTTTGAGGAATAACAACGCGAGGCCTGTGCTCTACCGATTCAGCCACCACACCCTGTGCTGCGAAGGAGTGGGTCAAAGCTAAAAATAACTATTTTCACTGTACAGTAGGTCACTAGCTTTAGTTTTGTATTTATTATGGCCGAGATTTCCAAATTAACTTAATTAAAATAAAAAATCAGTTTGGAGGACCTACTAACAACTATTTGTACCTGTACTTGTAATAGCTGGTTACATGGCATTGGTATAAATTCAAATTCAAGTCCAGCTGTTTGACTGGTTGTGAAATCCACATTATATGTATAGTACTGTTAGCAACAGTCATCTCATCATAGAATTTGCCTTAAATAATTGATTTGACTGATTTGCTTGGACTAGAGTTCTTGAAGGTTCTGGCTTTCAGCTTTGAAAACATTCTGCCGCTGTTTTTACAAGATGTGTATCTTGGAAAGGAATAGAACGGTAAACCAGCATGCTGAAAAGGAAAAAAGTAGAGGCTAGTCCAACTACTATGTATGTCCAGTACTTTGATATTGATGTACATTAAACTGTGTAAGGATTACACAGTATAATACAACACTAATTCCATAAAGGACTAGTGAACTGGGAGAATGATACTACCCAGTATCAGGCACCGAGCTGGGCCCGTATGATTGAGGCGGTGTTAGCGAGCCAAAACTGGTTTTGGACAGGATTTCTAGTTTAGCGGCAAAATGTCACTATGCATGGGCCGGTGTTACGGAAACACCGCTATTTTAAGACCGGTACGCTAACACACTCTGAAGCAGGTTTTAGGGTGGCGCTAGGTATCGATTAGGCTCAAATCTATTCAATGCTATCATATTCAAAAGAATTACATACTCAAAAAGTGACACTTGATCAAATCAACCCTAAAAGCGAACCGATATTAACGCTGCCACTACATCTTCGGCGATATTCATATTGTTGAATGAAAAACAAATCGCCGCCGCCGCCAGAATAACATCTAAAAAAAGTGAAATTTGGCCAAATGAAAGCAGGAATCGAAGGGATATTAACGCTGCCGTCGAATTTTGGTCAAATTAAACCAATAATCGAACCGATATTAACGGCACCGCCACTGCCACCACCAGCGCCGCTGCATCGGCGGCGATATTGGGAAATAGCGGTGCTCGGCGGCAACAAGCTCAGAGGGATTTCCCAAATCTATAAATAACTAATATGTTAGCTAACACCACCGCGCTTTGGCTCCGTACATATCCCGTTACCCATTCCCCAACACCGGCATTAGCTAACCAGGCGGCCACTGTTAACACCGGAGCCGATAAAAACTTGTTCATGCATACGGTGTTAATCCAACAAGACCAAACTTCCTTGGCAGTAGTTCATGAGTAAACTGGTCAGAGCGGCCATGTCACTCACTGTTGAACGATGAAGACAAACACTGCAACACGCATTAATTCAAGGGCACAGCATACACATCACCTATCGCAGATAGGTGAACCCAGGCATACATGTGTCAACAAATTCTGCGATCAGTTTGAAAGTTGAAAATCAAAATGACAACTTAATGGGCTAATAATTAAAATTACATTACATGAAGCTACTTCAATGCCAATTGAAAAACTGACTCGCAAATAATTCTCTGACCAATTTAATGCCAGGACACAAAATAGTATGGAACCAAAGGAAAAAGGAGAATAAGTACCATTAAGTTAAATAACTGATCGGCACTCTTGGAACTGAGCAATATCAACAACAGCAAAATTGTTCTGCTTCAGTCCATGGAGCATAAAATTAGCTTCCTTCCTTGACATGAAGATCTTTCATGTAAGGGGCAAGAACCAGATGTATACACTAATAATGCAGCCCACTGAAGTAAGATATAAAGGTGACTATCCACTGCTTGTTTGTTGTTTTACGTCCTAGTAACATCTGAGGTCATATCAGGATGGGTACCGACTCATGGCAACTTTGTAGTGCTGCCCCACTGGAAGACCAGGCCACCAGCACCATGACCTGATATCCCACTCACATTTGGAGGCTGGTGAGCCAGTGCTGCCTTTGGAGCGACCTAGTTGCATTGTCAAGTCTGTAGAAAGAGTACTTGACAAAAATGCACCGCAGTAACAGTGACTATGATTTGTACATGACTCAAAACATGCAAGTGTCAATCACGACACTAATATGCGTATTACCTGTAAAGCCTTGTGAAGTAAAATCACAACGACAAAAAAACAGAAAGCAGAGCTCAGGTGGTCACATAAAATTATGTGCACAGGCCTAACAAAAGAAGTCGCTCTGAGTAGGTAGTCCAAACTGATTTTTGAAATGTACGTTGGCATTTCACTTTTGTGATAATCAGATAGAACTTCATGCACTGATTTCAGTGGTATGAGATTTATGTGATAATCCATTCAAAAGTTATAAGCATTTTCAAATATAATTTTGAGGGCTTTTCTCGTCCGAAAATGAAATTGGCCAAATTAGCAAATTCACAAAGCCATAGAACATATGCATAAACTTGGAAACCAAAACTAAGGACATATATCATACAGACTGCATTTCTTTTTCAGGAAGAAAAATAAAACAGATATACCACTTTAAAAACAGCTAAAATATCAATTTGGCCCTGTCGTAAAGTTAACAGTACCTATATACTACCTAACAATAAAAGTAACATTCTCATGGAAATTTCAAAATGCCATATCTCAGCTTGTAATTAAGATAGAGATATAAATTTGGTATCACTAGAACCCACAAAACCGTATCTATAACTTGTATGTACATTAACAATTTAAACAATTGAACACTAAAATTGTGTTCGAACTACCATTCATGACACATTAAATCCAATTGTACGCCTCCACAATGTCTTCAATACATTCCACATGACAAACACAGCATTCACTGGTCACAGACATTATGTAGTAGGAATCAGTTCCAGCAACGTGATCCACTTTGGAGCATTTGAAATACTTTTTTCAGCTCGCCAGTTGCCAAATAGGTCTCAGTTCTTCAGCATCTTGATTTGCGTGCTGTGAATGAATAGGCTAACTTAATAGCAAAAAGCTTGCACTTCAATTTGATAAGGTGTTGAACTTAAAAATGTTGTCTTTGTCACCGTGAAATCCTGTTTTCAACTTTTCCTTTTGAATTTTCCCTCACTTCTATCATGTACCTCAACAGGTTTGGTCTCAAAATGAGGCTCAAACTGTCTTCTGTTCTGCCATTGTTATATTTAACACGCCAATCACTGCCACACAAAAGACATGGGGGTTCAGTGCCAACTCTTGCCAGGTTTCATGCATTTAATGCTGCATGAAGTGGTTTTGTTGGTTCACCTTATTAGTGATTAATGTGGGAAATTAATCACATGTGCAATGTCCTGAAAGCGGGCACAATTAGCAAGTATTGGCACAGTCACACTTTTGTTCACCTTTGTCTGAAGAGAACTCTGCACAATGGCAAGATTTAACACACTTTCAGGAATCAGATATCTTGAAGAGCAATCAATAATAAATATGCTGTGGAAAATCAGTAGGCATTAGGCTGGTTAGAGTAGAATTGAAAGAAATAGCCAAGATAGCATAAAATATATTATGTCCTGAATAATTGAAACAAGCTTATAGTAATAATATTTAAACATACTTACTGTAATCACTGGATGTGTTGCTGCTGCAGAATTGGATCGTTCAACCACCCATTTACTGAACGGTGGACGTAGACTGCATCATTTGTGAAGCCCAGGATTTTAATACGCATCCAAAATGTTCCGCATCATAAAACCGATCTTGTATTCATTTATACATAATATATACTTGATATGATTTGAAATAATTTGATTTAAAAAGTATCCTGAACTACGACTTATTTCAGGCTCTAAGGTAGGTACATAACATAGTACAAATGCATGGGACGAACAGAGCAGACCACCAAAAAGTGAAAATCATGAATCTGCCAAGACAAAAAATTGCTTAGTATACTAAGTGCAAAATCACAATGTCGCATATCACTAACATCAGACGGTACGTTGATGGAGATTGCCTATTGGGTTTCAGTCAAGTTTGCACTTCGCTTTCGTTGGACAACGTACTCTAATAAAAAAGGACACATTTATTGTTCAAAGTAGATCTCTGGGAATCAGACAAGACTTCGTTCCTGAATGTCAATCTATCCATGTAGACAAGTTATCAGCAGACCACCAAAAAGTGAAAATCATGAATCTGCCAAGACAAAAAATTGCTTAGAATACTAAGTGCAAAATCACGATGTCGCATATCACTAACATCAGACGGTACGTTGATGGAGATTGTCCATTGGGATTCAGTCAAGTTTGCACTTCGCTTTCGTTGGACAACGTACTCTAATAAAAAAGGACACATTTATTGTTCAAAGTAGATCTGTGGGAATCAGACAAGACTTCGTTCCTGAAGGTCAATCTATCCATGTAGACAATCTTGGACGTATGAATATTACCATACACATCTGTGTATTTCGATATGTGGTAATTGCTCAGATTATAATTATTAATGTCCGATGATTAATTGCCAGCAGACCCTTACGTAAAATAATAAATCGCAGCCCACTTATGTATATGGATTCACCATGATCAAGGCTGTTGTTGCCAACAGTGTAAAATGGTGTCACAACATTTCACCTACATCCAATTCGCCTATAGTTATTTTGCATGCAACTGATTTCTGGCAGTGTCACCGCCTTTTGAAGAATGTTGACGAGGTGGCTGTAGTCGAAATGGTTGTATGCAAAATGGTGATAAACCGCATAAAATATAATAATCATTCACTTTGGAGGGAGGGAGAGGGAGAGAGAGAGAGAAAAGGGGATATCGACATTTCAAACATGGTGCAAAGGGCCTTGAGGTGAAAAATTGTAATTCCCGACTTATATGTTCCTACCAAATTCCCAGTTCCCATGTGAAAAGTTGTGGGTTTGTTCCACAGTCAAATTAAATACATAAAACATGTTTACTTTGTACTTTGGCTGGTGCTATTCATTATTCCGGGTAATGACAATATATGGGATACAGACATGGTGCATTACCCGCAATGAAGCCAGATTACAAATTGTTCAGGCGTGTCACAAGTCCATACCCACCCTGATACGACCTTAATTCTTGCATGAAAAAATTAAGTGATCTTATCATGTAATCACATATATACACAAAATCTTTAGGCCTTGATCACCGATGATCCACAATATTCTGACAGTATAAAGCCACGGAAGGGAATTATTATCCTCCATTATTGTTGTACATCCATTCTGTTCGGAGCATGCTCAGCCACCATGAGATGGCTTATCTGGATACTATGGCGAAATGACGAGACAGGTTTTTGTGGGTTTTTTTAAAAGTTTATTCCAAATTAAGTCATCAGCTAAGGATTCCACCTTCTTAGAGGCATGAAAGAACCAACAAATAATACCTTCTAATTGACACTTTTTCTAGGAGACGACAAACACAGGATACTCAGTAGTTAGTGTTCTGCCAGACGTGGTGGTTGAGCGCCGGCCTTCAGTGCGGGGAATTAGGAGTTTGATTCCCAGTCGAGTCAAACCAATTACATAAAATTTATACTTGTCGCTTCCTAGCTTGGCATTTGGCATTAATAGGATAGGGAGGACTGGTTAGCTCAGCATCAGGATAATGTGACTGAGTGGGATATCGTGTATGGTGCTGGTGGCCTGATTTCCCAGTGGGGCATCACTATAAAGTCACCATTAGTGCACATTGTCACAAGTCTCATATGACCCCAGCTGTTGCCAGGACATACAAGTTCCAATGACCAACCGACCTAAACTTGTAATTCATAATTAGCATGAGATTGGCTTTTCATATGGGTATCACATAAATATGGTTGCATTATTCACATACTAGACTAGATTGCCATTCCAGCCGTGTGGTGCATTGTGGGATGCATAAAAGCAAAACCCCCCCCGAGAAGCACATGACACATGCTAATGCACTGGGTGCAGGTATGAAATGTGCTAATTCAGCTCATCTCAGCTCTTGTTTGTTACCAACTAAAAAAGTATATATAAAAAATTAAGATGTTAATCTATTGTCTAGCATGGCATTTACACCAATCTAATCAGCATCTCCTATGCCATGTGCATTTAGATCTAGAGAAATCTGGTCACTCAGACTAGTGTTAGATCAATAGCCAGAGTCAGTTTTACTTATTTTATTCGTTTTTATTTATATCCTATGGTTAATGACTTCTGTAGAGTAGGGTTAATCAGAGATTGGTTATATATTTCTCTGAAACTAGTATCTGTTGACCCATTAGGCATTTTAATATTTAGAACAAGAATTAATAATTGTGATGTGGATATCAGCCAAAAAGTTTATTTATTTGTTTGTTTGTTTTATCTCCTAGCAACATCTAAGGTCATATCAGGACGGGTACCGACTTGTGACAGTACGCAATCATGGCGATTTTATAGTGCTGCCCCACTGGTAAATCATGCTGCCGGCACCATGACCCGATATCCCACTCAGTCACATCCTGACACCAAGCTAACCAGCCCTTGCCCTGTCCTAATAATGCCGAGCACCAGGCTAGAAAGCGACAAGTATCAATTTTTAAATCATTGGTTTGACTCGACCAGGAACCAAACTCGCGATCATCCACACGCAAGGCCTGTGCTCTACCGATTCCCGATCTTCCGCACACGAGGCCTGTGCTCTATCGATTCGGGCACCACGCCCGGTATTACAGTGAGGAGTTTCTTTTAAGTGATCATAGCACAGAAAATGTAGTTAATCATACTTGAACCTCTACTCATTCACCACATTTAGATCACAGTTTGAGATACTATCATGGTAGATACACAAACCACAAGAAATTCTTATAGGCAAAAGTGCTATTTATAAAGCCTGTCGTTTTCGTATATACCTTACTTCTCATCACATGGATCAATATAATGCCGTTCTTCGACTGACATAACTGCATCTTCCCCGGTTTCTGTACATTGTAGAATTACATAGTCTGACTGAAATGAGGCGAGGTGCATGGCCATTCCTTCTTCTGTGCAGCGGACACAGCAACCCTTAGCTAATGCCTCTTCCCTGTGTGCCATTTCATCATAAGTCACAAAACCATACACATGAACACCAGTTGAATCACATATCAACTTAGCACTCTTCGCATAGCACGCGTCACTAGTGAACATTGCTAAGAGTTCACCAGCAGTGTTTATATCACGCAATTTGTGTAGTACCAAAACACTGTACTGCTCCTTCCTAGAAAATGAATGCCCTGCACCTTGTTCTGCAATGTATGCTAACTCATCTGAATCCAACAGCCTATCTTGACCAGTTTCAGTTGATACTTGGATTTTATGACCACTAGGAAGTTCATTAAGAAATTCAAACACTTCACTTTTGCTGACAATGCGGACCTCCCAATTTGTCATCTTCTTGGAGTTTGTTATTTTTCTGGCTTGACGACGGCAAATATCCAAATTGTCTGTAGCTAGATAAGCCTTTAAGGACACATCATCTGTTCCTACAACCAAAATGGCACCTTTTATGGAACCATGGCGCTCTCCATTTTGACTCCATAGCTCAGATGCACTACAACCGCTGGGAAACTTATCTAGTTGGAAATATTGTAGGGGGCTTGGAAGCTTGAAGGGAGGATTGGTGACCTGTAGCTCAAATTCCTTCATAGCAATCAATCGGTCAACACCATCTGCTGTAGACTCTGAAATTATGGACCTGTGGCAAAGCTGTGCCATAATGAGTTCTAATGGCCCTCTGTTGAATATTTCGAAACCTCCAAGGTTTTGACCAGTATTTATCATGAATTTTGCCATTTCTTGTGATTGCTTGTCTTCAAAAAATATATATGCCATTGATACACTGTCATGAGGCCCTAAGACATCAAAGTTTAGCTTTGCTGCACATACCCCTCCAGGATGCCACGACAAAACTTCACTAGCTGTAGACTTTCTATCAAGCTTATAGATGGCAAGGATAAGGTGGTTATGCTGCCAAAACTCATCGGGGGTTCGCAGGCAGTGAATAAATGAGTCCCCTCCTTCAGCAGGGATTTCACGTGCCAATGGTTCTACATTTGACTTACATGTCAAGTCCACGAGGATCTTAGCTTCTTCACGTTCGATCAATCTGTCATCATCATCACTTGTTGAGAATCTGATTTGATAATTAGTAGCACCTGTAGCAGCCAGAAATAGCTTAGCCTGTTTAGACGTCACAGCTCTCTGCTCAGCCCACCTTGACATTTCTTTATTCAAAACTGAAGCTTCATCTAAAGCTTTATACCGAGTAGGTGACGCCATGAATGCAACGACTGCACCAATTAATACGTTAGTTGTGCTAACAGTAATTGCCCCCAGTGCATCAGGAAACCATGACAATACTTGATTGGCTGAGTACATTTGATCAAATGTCTTCAGTTGTATGAAATACCGGCGAGAGTCTTTAACAAGATTAAATCCTTTCCGCCAAGCCTGTATCTTTGGTTGCACTGGCTCTTTTTGAACACTTGATTCTTTCCGGCTCTTCCTTGCTGCTTTTCTTCGGGCATTTTTTGATTTTTCAGGTTGATGTTCTAGTGGTTGACTAGGTTCATCAGCCTTGTTATCAAGAGTACTCATTGTAGGAACAGTAGATTTCTTCACAGCATCCCTTTTTGCCTCCTCCGCTTTATTCTTTGGTAATTTTGCCAGTGCTTTCATCTCAACAAAGCTGATGTCCCTGGTCCATCCAGAGGCGTTTGATTCACTAATAGGAGAATTCACATTGGCATCACTCTTCCATTCAAACCAATTTCTTATGAATTTGCTAATGAAATTCACGGTGTCAGCATCAGAGAATTGTTTCACTGTGTGAGTACTCTGCAACATTATATGGTCTCTTTCAGCCTCATTGTCAAATACCGCAAATGCAACTGGTTCATCATTGGTAGGCTTAAGTAAGATGACACCAAGAGATGTACCCCAGCGGCCACCTACCCATTTATGAACCATTACTGCCGTAACATCGGATGGGAGACTAGATACAAAAATAGCATAACGGGGTGCTCGACCATCACAGGACAGCGTTTCAAACAGTGACCCATCAAATGATGTTGTCATAAGTTTTGGGATAGTTGTCTCTAAATTTGCGGACTTTCCTGAAGGAACAGGCTCAGTCATTTTCGCAATTGTGTTCTCCATTTTAGAAATGTTAGGTTTCACTCTATTTGTTGTGACTGACTTAGATAAAGACCTTGTTGGATTGTTTATGGGGAATTTTGCATAAGTTTGCATGTCATCAAAACTGATATTCCTGACAAATCCATCGAAGGTCGTCTCTTCAACAGGGCATGGCAATTTTCTACTTTTCTTCCATAAAAACCAATTGGTAATGAAATTTGAAATGAATTGAAAGGTATCGTAATCAGAATATGCTTCTGCTGCCGTTCCACTCTTTAGCAATGCCCTATCACGTTCAGCCTCTTCATCATACATAACAAATGCGACTGGTTCATCAGCAGTTGGTTTTAGCAGGATGACACCAAGGGCAGTTCCATTTTTGCCACCAACCCAACTATACACCATATTAGCACTAACACTGGCAGGAAGGTCAGATACAAGAATGTTATATCGTGGTGCACGTTTCTCTTGAAACAGTGTTTTGAAAAGAGACCCTTTGAAATTACCTCTATTGGGTATTTGGCCCGCCTTCTGTTCCTGATTTGTTGGTTGGGAAATTGTAGAAGCCTTTGCCAAATCTGAAGAATATGTTGACTCTGGAATGGGGCGGCCACTACAATTTTTGTTTGACTTTGGTGGTATGGAAAATGATAGATTCGAGTGATCTGGTCTTGGTCGAGCTGATGCCTCCCATGGTAAGCGCTGCAAGCGATCTGGTCTCTTTCGAGCTGATGCCTCACATGGTGAGCGGTGCAAGTGATCTGGTCTTTGCCGAGCTGATGCCTCACATGGTGAGCGGTGCAAGTGATCTGGTCTTTGCCGAGCTGATGCCTCACATGGTGAGCGGTGCAAGTGATCTGGTCTTTGCCAAGCTGATGCCTCACATGGTAAACTGTGTAAGTGATCCGGTCTCTGCTGAGCTGATCCCTCAGATGGTGAACGGTGCAAGTGATCTGGTCTATGCCGAGCTGATGCCTCACATGGTAAGTGCACAGAACTTGGTCTATGGTAATCTGATAGCAAATATGAGCTTTGGGGGGCTTGCATGTCGCTTAGTGCTGGGTAAGCTGGTGGCACAAATGGTAAATCAGAGCAGTCTGACTGTGCCACTGGGACATACGTGTGAACTGATTTGCTGTGTGGCAGAGAGGTTTTCTTACATATTAATTGTAGTATTTCAGAATAACTTGGGGTGGCATCAGCAGTTAAATCTGTTTGTTTTGGCTGGAAGTTAGCCTCTTGTCTCCTACGCTTTACATCGAGACTTATATGATTATTCGAGTTTGACAGATCATGTCTACAGTCTACTGAATCTTGAGACCTTTTCAAATGGTTATTGAAATTAACTTGCACATTACAATGATCAAAAGATCCCTGTTGGAGGTTGCTATTATGTTGGATATTGTAGGAGTTGAAACTTTTCCTAGCTCTAGTATTTTCAGATGAGTGGCAAGTTTTTAAGTCTCTAAGATTAACATCTTCCTGAAGGTGAGATTTGATGGCTTTATTTTGAATATTTCGATCACTGATCATCTGAATCTTCTCTAAGCACATTCGGTTAATTGCCTCTAACTTTTCTTTGTCATCTGCAATTTGTAATTCGACATATTGGCAACCATCTTTTTGCAGAGCACGCAATAAATCTGTTTCATTAGTAAACGTCACAAATGCTTCTCCCTTTGGACCTCCCATTAGAACCACCCCATCATCTTCAATAGCCAGGTCTGAGAATAATTTGCGGATGTCCTTGTTTGTAGCATCACTCCTCAAATTTAGTATCCGTAGATGAAATGACATCATGAGAGATAGATACTTAATCCCTGGAGCCTTCTTGATCGCTCACAACTCTGAAATTAAGCAAAGATCCTTTTACTCCTATGCCAACCTATCAATGCTCCACTTTCTTGGAAAATATAACTGTTTCCTTATAATAAACTAACAACCACTTCTTTAATATTAATCAAATTAAGGGAAAAGTCACGCTGTTAATTAATGATAGGAGTGGATATAAAAAATAGTATATCAATGCGCCCAAACAATCTCATCCATTTTATTCAGACATGCATCAGGCATGACAAGTTTGTAGCTGTGTTTATTCAAAATAATATATATTAGATATTTTCAAGACAGTTTTACTAGTGTAACTGATTACACTATCTTTCCATGTTAATGAAACAAAGCTCAGTTCAGTATTAATTTCAGAGAGATCAGGTGCTATGACACTGTGCACAATCCGGAGGGGAAGGTAAAAAGGACCAGACTTCATTTGGACAAACTTCCAGCACATGAGATATTTCTTTGATGCCATTCAGTTAATGAATGCTATTCATAGAATGTGGGTGTCTAGAATAGAAATCATTTTGACCATATTGGTTAATTTTATTATTTCGACCATATTGGTTAATTGTAAAGTACCCAACTCTTCAAATTGATCTTTGCAGCATGAACGTTGAGTGTTGGTTGCGGTGTAGGTACAATTCAGTTTGTGGTTGTTTTACGTCCTGGCAACATCTAAGGTCATATCAGGACGGGTACCAACTTGTGACAGTATGCAGTCATGGCGATTTTGTAGTGCTGCCCCACTAGGAAATAAGGCCGAGCACCAGGCTGGTAAGCGATAAGTATCAATTTTTATGTCATTGGTTTGACTCGACCGGGAACCGAACTCCCGATCTTCCGTATGTGAGGCCTGTGCTCTACCGATTCGGCCACCGCCCCCGGTAGGTACAAATTGGACAGATTTCAGTTGCCACCTTGTGCTTATACCGGGGTTTTTTTTTTCTATGCTAGCATTCCTTTGTTTGCAGATGTAATTAACTGTAGTTAATGTGTATTGCTTACCACACTCCTTTTATGCAGTTTTCCTGTCCAATTGTATATATTCCATCATTTGCATTGCTGAATTTGCACTTGCTCATATCCTCATATCTTCTTCCCGTGTTAATTTCACAGAGCGCATATTAACCATATTTTCAGCTTATAATCAATTCCAAGCATTGATGTGAATATCATTTGCCTAATTGCATCATTGGATAAAGGATTACAATGCCGTACCATGACAGCGCTCATTGGGGTGAGCATTTCATATTTGATTCCTAGCTCCTAATTTGTGATGTGTATGGTAGCTTCAAGTTCGAAATGTATCAAATCAAACTATGAATATATAGTGACATAAGAAGACACAAGAAGCATCTGGTTTGAAATGGATCCTTTATTTTATAACCAAGCTATGGATAAGATTTATTTTTTCTAAATCGCTGTGTATACCTGTAGCAAAAATACTTCCTAGATAATATAGGAATGAACAGTGAACTAATTTATCGTTAAATGACTGACATCCAACCAAATAGATTTCACCCAGTCATCTAACTCAGTCTGAGGTCCGTAACAACTAACTGATATCCACATATTTTTTTCAATCTGTAAAGTATCCCATATTATATTTAAACGTTAATACACACAAAAAAAATACACATTTGGTTGGCGTTTATGTAGACTGTTTACATACCGGACGGTACGATTAGTTCTCCACTGAACTTCACTAGTGACCCGATAGTAAACACTCACTTTACGCCATTAATTAGCTACACAGCTCATAATAAACAATGCTGGTAGAGTTAATGCCATACACTTGTTTCTAATGTAGATTGCAGTGAGATGTCCTCGCAAATATTTTACATTAAATGAAATACAGCTTCATGTATGTGTATTCATCACCTCTGCAACCTTCCTTTGTGAGCCTAAGCCGTGATGCAGGATACTGGATAACAGCTTTGATCCTTCCTGAGGAACAAGTGTATACCAACGCTAGCATGGACACACATCTTCACATATTTCTACGGTAGCATTATTTCTAAACAACCGTTTGTTACAATGTGGCACATAAATTTACGGGAGCAAAGAGTTCCAGGATTCTATATTGACTATTACATTCATGGGCAAAAAGGAATCTTTTCTAACATTGCATTAGTGCATTAATTACGTTTTAACCAAGGAATTCCCCGTCATGATTTAGTGCTACTTCAATCAGAAAAATTCATTTTCACAGATTATATATTGGGAAAGGAGCTCATTGGTCTAAGTTCCAGAAACAAAAGATGGGCAGTGGCACTTTTGGGAAGTGTGGAGTAAAAAAAGTTAACCAAATTTGCAGATTTTACAGTACATTACATAATATATGCGCAAACACGGCTAAGGCTAAATCTTAACCTGTAGACTTAATAATTGGCCAGTGATGAAAACATGAATGCTCCAGCTAATATTTTTTTGCTGAGTCTTCCTCTTGTGCTAACATATTCAATCAACATATTCAATCAATCTAGACGTTGTTTGATTGTTCATTTGCTTTCTGCTACTTATACTGCACTCAAGAATTTTGAATACCCATTCACACAGAAACCAACACTCTTGGCTATTAAATTACTGCCACAAAGTCATTAAGACATGAGTCAGTCACTGTCATGCTGTACATCCATGGGGTCATGGTGACTCCCCATCGCTCTGACTTGGTGTTGAACCACTATTACTCTGCCCAGTTATTGAGTCAGGATTTGGCAGCCCAGTCATTGAATTAACATATCCAACAACTGAATCTCTGTCCACCTAGCTAGTCACATTATTTTGATCTTTTTCTGTTTCCAAATGAGCATCGTTGTTCCTTTTTAGCAGCATCCTCGCTGCTGACCCAGTTGTACTTATGGTTTCTGGTGCCGCACAATCTTGTTGGTTGGTATCTTTTGTAAATGTTACCTCATTGTTTGTCGTTATTTCATTTACTTCTGCATCTGGTGCACAGTACCCCTCTGACATAGTTTCAGCCACTTTGCCAGTATTCTCAAAAGCATTTAGGAATAGGTGCCTGGATTCACTATTAACAACCAAATCATTACCAGCATCGCTGGCTTCAGTGATTTCTGCAGTTGCCTCAAGATAGGCAAGCTCGTGGTTTCTGGCCTCAAAGGATGACAGTGAATAATCATGTTCCTCAAAGCGTTGAAGAAAGGATACTGGGCTTTTACTAAATGTTACATAGGCAAACATTATATTTCTTTCTGCGTCTCTTACCATGAGAACATGTGTGCTAGGCCCTTTTGAACCATTGAACACACTCCATAGCTTAGACGCTGTAAGCTTTGTTGGTAGGTTTACAAAACGATAGTAGATATTCTTATCATCACCAAGCATCCGTCTCATTGTTGTTCTTGGAGATTCAGATTTTCTTTCCACAACTTCAGGATTAAACTGCTGGTCCAGAGCAGCTATGTCTGCCACAGTCATCAGTCTATCTTCTCCGTGTGGTGTGGATTCCATTATCTCATGCGAACAATCATATTCTCGAAGTCGAACCGCCCTTCCATTGGCTGTACATCTTAATGAGAATTGGCTCTTAGATAATGCTGAATCCCTATGTGCTAAATCTTCAAAAAGTACATAACCAGAGACTGCAGTACCTTCTGAGTCATGCACCAATGTTGCACTTTTGCCAGGACAATCATCACTTGTGTACAACGCTAACAATTCACAAGCAGTGTTAACTTTAGCAGGGACCTTTCTCAATCGGATATAAAATAAGTGTGTTCCATCTTTTGACATCATTTTTGTGTTTGTGGTTGGGTTCTTGGCCCACTTGGTAGGGTTCTGCTTTGCAGGTTCTTTTCCAGTGATGGTTGAATCAACTTTACTACGTAATACTTTCTTCTCATCCTGCTCCAAACTTCGATCCTGGCCTGTTTCAGTTGACATCTTGATTGTACTTGTGCATGATTTCAAGAAATCATACACCTGACGTTGACTCACTGGTGCCAGAGTTTGGGTTTTTCGTTTTTTGATGGACAATACTTCTTGACGATCTTTTATGCTTTCACATGCTAGATATGCATTGGGTGATTCATTCTTTGTTTTAACAGATAGTAGGATGCCTCTTATGAGACCCTTTTGTTCTCCAAAACGAGTCCAAAGTTCAGAAGCAGTCATATCGTGATCAAAGTCAATTATCTGAGCATAGTGATAGTGGCTGTCTTGAGTGAGCCTGAAGGGTTCATTGGTAGGTATTCTAAGAAATTGATCCATAGTTAGTACTCGGTCAACTCCTGATGAAGAAGACTCTGAAATAGTGCATCGATGGCAGACCTGGGACAATCTAATCTCCAATGAATCCCTGTGCAAACTGATGAAAGTACCTTTGTTCCTGCCATAAGCATGTCCATGATTCAGCCAACGATTGTACTCCAATTTTGCGTTATCCCGTTCTTCCTTACTTTTGAACAGGATATATGCCATTGCCTCTGGGGAATGTAATTCAGTTTGGTTGAAGTTCACTTTTGCAGAACACACTGCACCGCTGAACCATGACAAGACCTCACAGGCAGTCTGTTTTTGCTCCAGGGAATAGATGGCAAGGTATAGTGGCTCACTGGGTGCGCCACCTGGGGTCTTTAAATGTTCAATAAAGGAGGCAGACTTTGGGAGGGATTTCACACCAGACACTGAGCTTGGCAAGTGTTCTTTCCTAGGTGCATTGTCTTTGTCGCTATACTTCATCAGAAAAGTTTTCTCTTCATCAGTGAGATCTCGGTCATGTCTGTTGGAGGGTGTAGACAATTTTAGCTGATCAATAGGCGCTTCACTCTCATTTGCTAGAATAGAAAATGCTTCAGTGGCAGTCTTCAACCTTTGAATCACCCACGGCATTGATTTTCCTCTGTCCTTTTGCTCAATTATCGTAGCCAATTCTTTATTCCGATCATTTGCATGTCTGAATGCGACTAGTGCAAATTCTGGACATCCATCAGGGCTGGAAACGGCTATTACTCCCTCTGCTTCAGAGAACCAGGAGTAAATTTGGTTAGCATTGCAGGGCATCTTGAAAGCTTTTAGTTGGAGGTACCACATATTTGAGACATCCATGAGAGTATATTGGTGTCTCCTTGTCGGTTGAAACGGAGGTCGCTGTCTCTCTGCTGGTTGCACAATGCGATCTCCACCAGATGTGGTCTGTGTAATTGTGCAATGGTCACCTAGTCTGGCAATCAGCTGATAACCTGCAGAAATCTTATAGCGCTCAATGTTGAGTCCTTTACCAGCCAGTTCATTTTCAGCATTTTTGTACACCATTTTGTTTGGAAACATGATGAATGCCATAGCTTCACTATTCCTTGGACCATGTTCATTTACAAAGTCAAGTTTTATGGCACTCACTCCTTCAGTAAACCAAGAAAGTACTTCTGAAGCTGTGGCTGTTGGCATCATTTGAAATATTACAAGGAACTGTCGTGGGTCACCTGATGTATCAGCATGCGGTGAAGGAACCCCTGTAGTTCTCACAAAGGGGTTCACAGGCTTCACATTACTCACAAGGAACTGTTGTGGGTCACCTGATGTTTCAGCATGCGGTGAAGGAACCCCTGTAGTTCTCACAAAGGGGTTCACAGGCTTCACATCACTAACAGTTTCTGCCAGAGGCTTTATCTCAGAAAAAGAGACACAACGTTCCTGTCCAGACTTTGTTGTCTCAGAAATTGGACAAGCTAATTTTCTTGGTCCCTTCCAACGCATCCAATTTTGTATGAATTTGGTAACAAAACGGCAGGTACCACGATAACTATACGGTTCCATCTTGTTGGTGCTCTGTGAGATTGCTTCTTCACGTTCAGTTTCAGTACGATACATTGCAAATGCAACTGGTTGATCATTACTTGGCTTCAACAAGACGACACCAAGAGACTTTCCTCTTGGACCACCAACAAGTAATTCATACACTCTGCTGGCTGTTATATCTGCAGGTAAGTCAAAAATCAGGATGCTGCAATGGGTTGGTCCATACCTACCTTTGGATAACAGTGTATTAAAAAGAGACCCGCGGAAATGATTAGAAGATTGTGGGTGAACGGCATCAGGACCTTCATCCCAAGTTTGTTCCAGGACATGTGATGCAATGCCATGCAGGAATGGTGTATGTGGGGGACTCAATATCTTTTCATCATGCATAGTGCTTTGTAAATCTGGTGCTTTTCTTGGTTCCACGCCCAAATCTCTGGCTGTATTCTCCCGGTAATCCTTGTGACCATGATAACTTATGTCCACTTGTCTGTACATCATTCTCTTATCCTCATCTATTCTACTGCGCTTCATATCATATGTGTCTGAGCTATCACTGTCAGTATCAATGTCCATATCGTCGAATGATCGCTTCAAAGGATAACTATTATATGAAGAATTATCAAACTGTTTATCCCGGCTTTTAATGATATCAGGAGGCAGCTTATTTCCATTTTCGCCAGATGATGTTGGTAGGGACACCTTCCATGGCGTTACTGTAGGTGTGTATCCCATTGTTTGTAGTTTTGTCATACACATTTTATTAATAGCATTCAGTTTCTCCAGGTCAGTGGCAATCTTGAATTTCAAATTCTGCATCCCATCCATTTGCATGGCTCGTAGTAACTCCTTTTGATCACCAAAGGTCACAAATGCCTCACCTTGGGTCCCACCAATGACAGTGACACCATCTGCATCTATGCTCATGCCCGAGAACAGACTACGTATGTCCTGGTTAGTAGCACCATTCCGCATATTCAAAATATGGAGATGGAATGACATTGTGAAGTCGGTTTTCTTGGATTTTGATTGATTGGTGGTTGCTTTAAGCCGTGTCGGCAGCATAGGCAATATTCACAGCGAATTCTTGGACACTTCCGTCAATACTCACAGCTCTGAAATTAATGAGAAAAATGTGGTTTTAAATCGCATCATGAGGACTATGTATGAAAAACTTTGAATATTCTTTCCATAAAGGTTTTTTCTGCTTCAGTTAGTGAGTGGAAGTAAAACGCTCAGGAGGACATCTCAACAGGGGCGAGTGCGTTTCAGTTTCAGGTCCATTAATTAAAATCCTGCTAGAGGTTTGTCTCCAGAGCATGCAATATCTGACCAGAAGCCCAATAACCTGCAACATTTAACCATTATAGATATATAGAAAATTTGCAGCTGTAGCTGGATGTATGTTGCAATCTTATACCTCATAAACTAGATCGCTAACATCAAAAGCTATGCCAGTATGATACAACATTTTGAAGTGGTTTGAAGTCTTTACGACATGCCAAAGATTTCTCATAAAACGGCATCAATAACTTCACCATGACCAGAATGTTGACTACAATCACGAGCTAGCAGGCTTGTGCAGGTTTATCATATTCTAAACTGCTACCAGTGATGTGAATCAGTTGCATCTTCATAATCAGTCATCACTTTGGGCAAACCGATCAATGATTGATTAATAAGTTTAAGAACTTAATGTCAATAGTTTCTTTTGGTAAACAAGCGATTGAATTGACTGGTTAAACTTCTGACTCTAGTCAATGCTCATCCTACCCAACAGTAGTTATAGGAAAACCTTAGTGAGGAATATGGGTCGTTCTCAGAAACTGTGTACCACACAATCAACATGGTCTACAGACAGCATATATGGGTCGTTCTCAGAAACGGTGTATGTACCACTTGAGGTAGTATATTTGAAATGCATATTTCAAAGAAACCCATTATTGGAGTGTCAATATTTAGATTTCATCATTTAGCCCAATAATGTGGGAGATATTTTAGATCAAAATTAAATGTTAATATTGTGTATTATGTATCTTATTGGGATGGATGTAGCTAAATAAATAGAAAATTACATCACTAATTTGTGACATTGTCAACAGCATTGAAAATAAAGTGTCACAAACTTAATGAAAACCTCTGTACAGCAGCACATTTCACTTCAAATGGTCATATACAATGTCTTCATTAAGTTGAAGATATTTATTTCTAGAAAAATTATAAAAATTATGAAATAGTTAACCTTTTCTTGAGTCATTAACATCGTAACATTTCGTTTCCACTTGCAAGTACTATGAAACTCAGTATCAAACACTGAGTACAGATACAGTACCGGAACTATTTTAACCATTTGAAACTGCATGGACCCAGTTATGGCGTAGTAAAAGAAAAATCCTGAAATTGCCCCATAACATTGAAATTTGAGCCAAACATTTGTGTAAAATTGCTGATTCCACTTGGACTTACCATGCTAATATTTTTCTGCGTTTCTCTTTAATCATCACAAATAACACAAAACCATAGCAATGAGGTTTCAAATTATTATTACTACTGTTTATAAAGCAAGTGGCATGTGAAATGTCCGAAAAATGTCAAGCTTTGTGTGGAAAATATTTGAATTTGGAGTCGAAGATTGGTTACCATGCTATACTGCTATTCAATGGGTGTGAGCATCATTTGACCTAGTTAAAAATGTCAGAATATCTTTATTTTCAATTATTCAGATGCAAAAGGACATACACATTGAGGAAGCTTGTTTATGAGCCTGTCTCACTGTGCTGACTCTTCGTTTTTTTGACACAAAAGAGCACAGAAACGGTTACACTGAAAAAACAAGGACATGTGCTTCAAATCAATATGTGTTCTATTGGGATTATGAAGCACCATGTAAAAAAACAAATCAGTTTATCCTGAGCAAATGCATAAGTAGATAGTATGTTGATCGTTACAATGGACAAAGTTTTGTCCCATATTGCTTAGCACCTTTTGAGACAGTCTCATATAGGACTTTGACAGCGTTTTTGATTTTGTGGTACTGATATCACAGTATTGGTACACAACTTCTGAGAATGACCCATATCACAATACCCACATGGGATGATTGTTTAATTGTTTCTTGAAGTTTTACACCCTAGCAATATTTATGGTCATATCAGGACAGGAACGGACTAGTGACGGTGTGCACTTATGGCGCCTTTATAGTGCTGCTCCACTGTGAGACCAGACTGCCAGCACCATGACCCTATATCCCACGCAGTAACATTATCCTGATACCAAGCTAACTAGTCCATGCCCTATCCTAGTAATGCCAAGCACCAACTTCGGTAGTAACACGTATCAATTTTGGAAGTTGGGGCTCTACATCATGGCAATATGTGAGGTCATCAGGACAGGTACCTGACTTGTGACCGTGCACTCATGGTGACTGTATAGTGCTGCCCCACTGGGAAATCAGGCCGCCAGTGCCATGACCTGATATCCCACTCAATCACATTATCCTGACACTGAGCTAACCAGTCCTTGCCCTATCTATTAACGCCAAGCGGCAGGCTAGGAAGCGACAAGTATAAATTTGATACGTCATTGGTTTGGCTCAATCGGGAAACGAACTCCCCACTTTCCACACACGAGGCCTAACCTCTCCTGATTAGGCCACCACGACCAGTGCACCCTTATTAAGTATGAGGTTATATAGAACCAATGCATGTGACCATAACGATCTAATTAATACATTTATTTAAAACCATGGCAGAAATTCAAAACCTCAAGATGTAATTATTTGATTTTCATATGACAAAGAAGGCAATGGATCCTGGAACAGTATGACAATATTGTCATTAATATTCAGATATGAAAGTGGTGTCCGGATAAATACACAACCAAGCCGGTGTGGCAATCTAAAAAATCTATAAAAAATAGGCCATGACTATGGCACCAGCTAGCAGATCCTGGCGGAATAAATGACAAATTAGTAACATCTAGCATCATAAGAATTTGATTCAAACTACCCATATATATATGAATATATATTTGCCTTTCAATGAATATTAAAGATCACCAAAATCTGTGAAAACACAAAAGATTTTCATTCGTTTGATTGATGGATTGATTGATTATGATTTTAGACCATGTCGATGAAGTGAAATTGACAGCACACCAACCAGAATTTATTACTTGATGAGATGCAATCAGAAAGCATCGTATAAAAGGACAATTGTCCTGCACTCTCAGGGAACGGACTTGGCTTAGGCAGTATGTCCACCTGTGAAGGTGTGGGTTATCCTATCGATCTTGCTCAGTGGACACATTTGAAGTTTGGGCTATTTTCTGTTACAACCAGTTGTCAACAACTGGTTCAAAGGCTGTGGTAGGTGCTGTCCTGCCTGTGTATATAAAAAAACCTCCTTGCTGGTTATTGGAAAGAGTAGACCGTGGCGGAATGACCATATGTTTGAACTCCAATCACCTATGATAAAAGTCAATGCACTCTAGGTGGTGTTAAATAAAACACTTTTTGTCAGCTAAACAGATGTCTTGATTACACCTACATATGTTTCCGTCAGACAATAAAGGTTGCCACTTTTTACATCTGTATAAGTACTAAGCTAATAAAGGCATCATACGGTTTTGAATCAGGGCAGTGTGCATGAAAGTGTCAAATTACAGTACCATCAATGGTCCAACCAGCTAATTGATTAGCTGTGTCAATAGACACAGTTCAAATGTAGATCAATAATATCCAATTAAATATATAAAGTATCAGCTACAAGAAATTATACACAAATCCACTTCAGCCAGTCAACCTGTAGCAAGCTTAGTTGCACCTATCTTGATCCCATTCCCACCTACATGCAGTTTTCTACAATATACACGCATTACAGATATTTGTTATGCCTGGTACATACCTACCGTTTGTGCGCACCCACCTACCGTATACGATCTAAAACTGCCCGTTTCGCACACAAAAATCGCTAGGTGTGCGCTCCCTGCGCACACCTAGCGATTGCGATTCGCGCATAAAACCTCAGTTTTAGGGCTAAAACTGGCCGATTACGATTGCGATTCGCGATTCGAAAATCGGCCCGTTTTCAGTTTTAAGCGGGTCGGGTCGAGTCGGGAGTTTTAGTGCGCGAATCGTAAACGGTAGGTGTGTACCAGGCCTTAAGCTCAGGCTCCACAACAAAACTCTGATATTTACTTTATAAAAAATATGATCGCAGTGTGGCACATAAATTGCTAAATGTATCAAGGAGCATATTGCTAAGGAAACTACTGTATGTTACAAAATATGTTCTCACCCTCAAATTATTCTACATGTTCTAAACTTAGGAGTGTTAAAGAATGCAAACAATGTTACAAACGACAACGTAAATTTAGTTTTGATTAAATTTATTGTTCACTTAATAATACACCACTGTAGATACAGGTAGATCGCAGAGGAAAATGCTATCTAATAGAACTATTTTAATAATCTAGGAAACACCTTGATTGTATTGCATGTATCTTAGGAGTGGGGATTGAACACTTTATTTGTAACTGTCATTAAAACTTCATTATTGCTTTCCAATAGGTTGTAATTGGAAACAACTAGAACACCAAACATGGCATGCATTTTCTATGCCCAGGAAATTTGTTCTACAATTCAATATTAATTTAAGGCAGCACGCCGATGAAAATACACAATTTTCTAATCAAAACATATACAGTAAACTTTGATATTGGAGCAGTCAATAAGTATTTATCTGCTGCACTGAGAAAATACTAATAAGGCTGTTAAAGCTGAAACGTATGATCTCCATGTCAGTGACCATGCCTGAATTACTGTTCCATGTTTTCACATGAAAAAGAGTTCTTTCAAAATAATGCAAAATGGATAATATATTTATCTACAAATATGGCATATACTGGCTTATTGAAGTGAAGTGAAGTAGCCTCACAAATACAATTACAAAACCTATTTCAATGAAGTAAGATTCTATGACAAAACAATTGACTTATCTGAAGGAACTAAAATACTGGCTTACCATTTATCACACTATTATTTTACTTACCAAAGATTACAAAAATTAAACACTAAACTATATATTTGAGTCACTCGTCAAAACTGTTCATCATGGGATGGGATGCAAAAAAACATCAATAAAGTTGTTTCTTCATATGCTTTCCATGTTCCTGTTCTGATTTGAGACCAAAAATAAAGGAAATAAAATAAGTTGCATGGCTGTTTTGTCTCTTGTGAACAGTTGTGCAAAACTACACTTGCTTATCAGGCAGGAGATTGCCCCTCAACAGCAGTTGTAGGGTGATTCGACAGAACACACACCTCATTCCCCAAAGATTCCCAGCCCACCCTTCCTGCTACCATGCCAGATCTCTATCTTGATCTCATAATACAGCCTGACCAGTCAAACCATGGATGAAAGTCAAACCATTTGTACTTTTTGACAGTACAGGGTTCATACAGTTACTCAACAACCAAATTTAAGGCCGTTTTGGGGCCTCTTCGGGTAAGAAATACATTTTTTTACAGCGAAGAAATATGACATGATTATATACGTGTCAATTCTTCATGGTCTAACTTCACCAGGTTTCTGTATGCTATTTTTATGAAGCAAAAGAAGTGTAGTAGCTAAGACGATGTAAACCAGAATATATTATGCTAATGCCCAGAATTGACATCACGACTGTCATTGCTTGTTTTGTTGATGCAGCTGGTAACGAAAACAAATGAAATTGCCGATGCTTTTGAATTAGACTTAAAATTCAAGGTTTTTTCGGCACATTTGGTATATTTTCAAGACCGTTTCAGGGTATTTTCAAATTCAATGCCTTTTCAGATTGTTCGAATCGTGCAGTATATAACTAGACCATTTTGTGATGTGCCACTTTGTTTACTGTTATTATTAATATTCTGTTTCAATTGCAGGTTCAGGAAAGGGAGCTAGATAAATGCAGCTTCCTAGACTGGGAAGTCTACAAAAGAATACATTGGGAAAAAGGGGGCTTGTACAATTGTCATCCATTGATTCATAAATATCCCTTCTTTGTATGTCACATTAGAAAAATTACACCCCTCTCCCCCCCCCCCCCGCCCCCATGACCAGTTTGGCGGAGTGACCCATATACATTCTAAACAGACGACTTTGTGATTAACTACACTCCTGGGATAAATGTCATTACACATCCATTTTAAATTTTGTCCACAGTAGGACCCAGTACACTATTCTATATATCGCATTAACACACACAGCCCAATTAATGACACCATTGCGAATATTGTTAAGTCAATACCATACATTTTGACATGGCTTTAGTATCCAATAATAAACCACAAGTAAAAAACATCAATTTACTTTGTTGGTTTTACGTCCTAGCAACATGTAAGGTCATATCAGGATGGGTACCGACTTGTGACAGTACGCACTCATGGTGATTTTATAGTGCTGCCCCACTGGGAAATCAGGACACCGGCACCATGACCCGATATCCCACTCAGTCACATTATCCTGACACCGAGTTAACCAGCCCTTGCCCTATCCTAATAATGCCGAGCACCAGGCTAGGAGGCGACAAGTATCAATTTTTAAGTCAATGGTTTGACTCAACCGGGAACCAAACTCGCGAACTCCCAATCTTCTGCATGCGAGGCCTGTGCTCGTTTCAGCCACCGCGCCCGGTTATCAATTTACAATATGTGGCTAATATGCTGCAATGTGTATTTTGGAACCATCTGGTCCAATTAGCACTTTCTACGAACGGAAATGTGTACCTCAATGCAATATGGTTAAAATATTATGAGTCAAGGACAAGCCCACATTAGCGATGAGGCCACAGTAATCTGTTTAACTGTTGACAAGGTTTCTGAAAACGACATAACAGTAAGTGCATTACAGGCCCCGACACCTATCAAACCTTGAATCACCAGATCATATGCTGGATTTCTTCTGAATGGCTAATTTATAATCCAACCATTGTATCGATATTAACAACCATGTCCTCACCGGCTTCACTTGCTTCTACTATTTCTGTAGTTGGTCCAAGGAAGACAAGTTCCTCATTTCTGGCTTGCAAAGAAGACAGCATGTAAGACTCAGGTGGAAGTCGTTCAAGGTAGTCTGTTGGAGTTTCAGTGAAACCAGCATAAGCAATCAAGGCATTTCCCTTTGCATCACGTACCAAGACAACACCATTACTGGGGCCATTAACAGCATTGAAAAAATGCCACAAGCCAGAAGCTGTGAAGCTTGAAGGGAGCATAGTGAAACGATAGTAGATGTCTTTTGCATTTTCTTGCATTCGAATCGGTTCATCACTGCTTTCCTTCTTTTGGTGCTGATTACAGCTGAGCGTGGATGCCATCACTTGTGTGTTAGTAGAAATGGAACCTGGTGTCTGATTAGGCTTCGTGTGTTTCTTAGACTTGTGTTGTGAAATATGCTTTTCTCGCAGAGATTCTCTTTCATCTGGAGGTAGGTATTTATCTGAGGTACCTGTCGATAGTATAATTGCATAGTCTAGACTAAGCTCTGCTAAGCACATTTCCATTGCATGTATAGTGCATGGTTTTGCGAACTTACGGACAATTAATCCTGCCTGTCTGTGTTCATCCTGCTCAAACATGATATAGGCAAACAATGCTTTACCATTTGGTCCACGGATCAGGGTAGCATTTATACCATATCCAGCAGAAGCGGTGTACCATGACAACACTTCAGTGGCTGTGACCTCATCAGGCACCTTTCTTATCCGAATATAGAACCGTCCTTTCCTGCTAGGAACTTGCTGATGTAAGGCAGGTGCTGATGGTTGAGGTTCCACCTTTGCTTGAAATGTTGGGCTCCTTACTGGCTTTGTAGTTTTTGTAGGAAAAAGCTGATGAAATGATGGTGGGGGTTCCAGGTGAATTTCTGGTTTCCTTGCTGGCTTTGTACTGAGTGTGTTTTTCAACTCAGGAATAGCATTTTTCCAGTCAAGTTTCTCCTGTTCACTCATTAACCGGTCAGTGCCGGTATATGTTGATTCAAAAACTCGATGACCGTCCTCAAGCTCAGAGAGGTAGACAGCCATTGCATGTACAGTACATGGCTTTGCAAACTGTCGCATCGGTAGTGAAAAATCTCTTTCGCGCTCACCACTAAACATCACATATGCAGACTTGCCAACACCGTTCTGATCACAAATCAATGTGGTGGATTTTGCATGAACATCTGGCCCAGAGTACCATGACAACACCTCACATGCAGTTGCATGAGCAGGCACCTTTCTCAGGCGAATGCAGTACCCACCCTTTGCACCTAGGGAGTTACTTACTGTAAACCTACCAAGAAAATCCACTGATGGCTGATTTGGATGTGACGGGGTAGGCATCTGAACAGAACTGATGGGATTATGTTCAGTTGCTGCATCAGCTACTGGCGGAATTGCCAAATCAACATAAGCTGCTGTTCCAAAGTTGTTGAGTGAATTTGGTGGGAAACCTGTTTGTGAGCCTGAAACAGTACTTTTTAAGACTGTTCTTTCTTCAGCAATCATAATTTTGTCATGCCCTTCTATCGCTTCGGTGATTTGGTGGTCTGGCTTAAGTTGACTAAGCCGTGCTGTCCGCATATGGGCTGTGCATGGCTTTGCAAATGGTCGCCTTGAGACTGCAGAATCTCTGCTCTGTTCGTCGGTAAACTTAACATAGGCATACAGGCCTACACCATTAGCATCACGAATCAAGGTTGCACCTATTCCATTGGCACGATCACCCGTGTACCATTCCAATATCTCAGAGGCAGTGACCTCAGCAGGCACCTTCCTGAGACGAATGTAGAAATTGTCCTGGGGTGGTGTTTCTGTTATTGGTTGTGATTTCACTCTAGTGGAAGACTGTTCTGTTTTGGACACAATATGCTCCTGGTTTGAACATTGTCCCTGCCGTGGATTGTCAAGAATGGCAGATAAATTTACTATTTCTTGCTCATCAAGGTCGAGTTCCCGGTCCTGGTCAGTATTTGTTGATATTTTGACCAGATATGCTGGTGAACAGTCTTTAAGGAACTGCATAACCTGACCTTCTGTGACCATATTTGATTCTTGCCACTTTCCCTTGGGGTTGACTGCAGCCATTGCTTCAACACGATGCTTCCAACTGTCAAATGCAACATATGCCTCCCATACAAAAAGGTCAGCTTTTCGAAGTTTAATAATGGCCCCCCTTGCATTATCTCCAAACCATTTGCAAACAAGCTTTGCTGTTGCATCACTTTTGATGCCTATTAAATGAGCATAGTAACGATGTGGAGCATCATGTACAAGGTTGAAGACGACGTTTACAGTGCCTTCATTCAGCTCCTCTGCCGTGAGCAGACGATCCTTTCCATATGAAGTAGACTCAGAAATTCCTGACAAACTGGTTATGCTCACAAGGAGAGATTCCAAAGGTATCCGTTTATAAAAGGTCATGGGCTTTTTCATATCACTACAACATTTTCTTGCCATGTTACGATGCAGTTTATTTTTGACTAATATGATACCCATTGCATCACTATTACGTGGGCCGGATTCAATGAAATTGACTTTAGCAGCTGAAATTGGTTGACATGTAATGAACAATGACAACACTTCACAGGCTGTAATTTTGCGTTCCAGTTGGAAGATCACAACATAGTATGCTTCATTTTCTTCTGGGCCAGGAGTCTTCAGTGTTTTCAGAAAAGAGCGCCTATGTGAAGGCAAAGGACTAACTTCATGCGATGTCTTCAAATCACCTCCTGATGTTTTTCTCAGAGAAAGTAGGAACTTTTCCTCTTCACAATTCAGTTTTCGATCTTGTTTTGTTACAGTTGATATTCTTACATCATTTTCCAATTTGAGCGCCGCGAGGTAAGACATAGTTTGATCACCTGTCAATTCAATATGAAAGGTAAACTTCCTCATTCCTTTTTTCTTTGCAACCTGAGCTATTGCATTGTCGCAATCATCTTTTCTAGCAAACGCAACAAATGCCACAGAGGAGAGACCGGGATTGTAGAGTACTATTGCAACCCCTCTGGCTGCAGGAAACCAGGATGCTATATCTGAGGCAGTTAATTTATCATTAAACCCTTTTAGTCGCAGATAAAACATATCTGTACTATTATTCAGGGAGAAATTTTGAGCTATGAAAGGAGGCTCCTTCCTCTCTTCAGCACTTATGGGACGATCTGTACCAGATGATGCTTCCGTTATCATGCACTTGTTATCAAGACGTGTGATGAAGCGATAAGCTGCAGCTTGACTATACATATGCAAGGTATAGCCTTTGCTGGCCGCATCCTTTTCAGCTATATGTGCTGCACTCTTGTTTTCAAATAAGATAAATGCAATGGACTCACTACCTTTAGGACCAGGTTCAGCATAATAATTTATCTTGTATGCAGTCAGTCCTTCATTGAACCAGGAAAGCACGTCACAAGCTGTCACCAATGGTTTCATTTGATATATTGCAAGGAACCAACGTTCTTCACAGTCTTGATATGTCTTATTTGTACTCTCACATATACGATGCTCCCATTTTTTTTTTTTCCCGGCTATTTGCTGCGGAGTCCTTGTGTTTGTGTTGCTGTGTTTTTGCACTGATGGTAATGCAGCAGCAATCTCTGCAATTATATCCATCTCAGCTATGTCAATCCTTCGGTCTATGCCAGTTGTAGTTGTTTCCAAGATGATAGAGTTCAGTTTTTCTACACTATTCCAGTTTTTAATGATGCTAGATATGAACCGACAAGTTTTTGCATCACCGTACTTCAACATCTGTTTATCACTGTTTCTGATAGCATGGTCACGGTCATACTCATTGTCAAATATCAGAAATGCATTTGGTCGGGAATGACTTGGTTTTAATACGATGGCACCAAGAGCTTGCCCATTTGGGCCCCCAACCCATGACCACACAGTGCTGGCAGTCACATCATTAGGCAAGTCTGAAGTTAGAATGTTATAGCGAGTTGCTCTACCCTCAGGCAATAAGGTTTTAAACAGTGACTCATGGAATGGGGTATGGGGATGCCTTGTTCTGTTGCTTTTTCTTTCTGACCTGTAATGGCGCTCCGTGCTTCTGTCTCTGCTTCCACCTCTTCTGTCTCTGCTTCCACCTCTTCTGTCCCTGCTTCCACCTCTTCTGTCTCTGCTTCCACCTCTTCTGTCTCTGCTTCCACCTCTTCTAACTCTGCTCCTGCTCCGGGTCCTGCTCCTGCTCCTACTCCTAGCCCTGCCCCTGCCCTTTCGTCTGTCCTCCCTGTCCATTGCAGTGGTACTATTCTTTCTACGCTTTGCGGCATGCTGGGCTGATTTGTCACCGTCATCTGAGTCTATAACAATAACAGGTGCCCTTTTCCTCATTCCTGTAGCGTGGTTTTGATCAGGATCTGTCCTGGTGAATTTCTGAGGATTACTGGTAGAATTGCCAATAAGCACATGTGGTCTAGCTTGCATCGGTAAGCCTGGGTCAGTTTGTGGGGGAATGCCTGGTTTTTCTTGTATCAGCATTCCTGGCATTGGCATACCACCTGGCATTGGCATGCGCATACCACCTGGCATTGGCATGCGCATACCACCTTGCATTGGCATGCGCATACCACCTTGCATTGGCATGCGCATACCACCTTGCATTGGCATGCTCATACCACCTTGCAATGGCATGCGCGGACCACCTTGCATTGGCATGCGTGGACCACCTTGCATTGGCATGCGTGGACCACCTTGCATTGGCATGCGTGGACCACCTTGCATTGGCATGCGCTGACCACCTTGCATTGGCATGCGTGGACCACCTTGCATTGGCATGCGTGGACCACCTTGCATTGGCATGCGTGGACCACCTTGCATTGGTATGTGTGGACCACCTTGCATTGGCATGCGCTGACCACCTTGCATTGGCATGCGCAGCCCACCTTGCATTGGCATGCGCAGCCCACCTTGCATTGGCATGCGCAGCCCACCTTGCATCTGAGAGCCACTTTGCATCTGAGAGCTACCATATACTGGCACAGGGGCATTTGGCATTGCAGGAGTCTGTGCCATGTTTTGTTGAGGATAATTTGTCGATACTATATTCCTGTCAGTATATTGATGAAGCTCATCCGGTCTTTGTTTTAGGATGCCTACATCCTTTATAATCTCTTTTAGGACACCCAAGTTACTCTCTGTGATAGAAGTTGCTTTCACCATATCACTAGAACCAACTGAAGAAGCATCACGAGGACATTCATATTTTTCACATTTTGTATCTTCTCTACTCCCTTGAATTCCAGAATACCCTATCGATGTTTTATCTCGCATATTAAGAGTGGTTGAATAACCAGGTTGGTTATGGTCATCCTCTTGATAAGTTGTGTTGGCAGCATACCCACTGTTACCTTTTAAATGGCTCTTATTTATATTCTTCCCTATTTCTGCAAAACCACCCACTGCACGTTGAGAACACCCATATGGATTGCCAATAAGGTGTTGCTTCTCTTTTCGATACCCATGTGGATTTCCAATTGGTCGTTCATCCTCCAGTACCTCATGGGGAATTTTTGCAGTTTCACCTTGACTCAGCTTCTGTATTTTCTCTAAGCACATCTTGTTGACTGCTTGTAGCTTCTCCACATCTGTAGCAACTGTCATGTTTAGATTCTCTTCTCCATCTTTCCTCAGGGCCAGCAGTAAGTCAGTTTGATTGCCAAATGTAATGAAGGCTTCACCATCTGGACCACCAGTAATCATTACACCATCATTCTCTATTGCAAGGCCTGAAAACAGTTGCCTGAGATCCTGGGTGGTGACATCATCACACAGGTTCAGAATACGTAGATGGTACGACATCGTAGCCTATGGAAGGTTAATCCTTAATCGCTTCCTTCAAAATCTGAAATTAATTCAGTAAATGAGATAAGTCTCCAATTCCCTAACAATACACTGCAACACCATACATGGAAATATGCATTTATATGATTGGGCACATATCACATGGGCTAAAAGCATATTATTAATCAGTTACTAGGACATCATGGTTGTTGCTTAGAAATATTTAGACTGCGTTGGCAGCAATGGCCACGTTCACAGAGGATTAGCAACTAGAAATATTGTAATCCATGTGTTAATATAAATAAAAGAAATGTCAATGCAGTCGTAAGTTTGTTGGGGTTTAACAGATTAGCAACATCTAAGTAGTAAGCGGTTGGCAATTTTCACATACTTTTGACCATCGTCTGCAACTTCAAGCAGCATGAGTTATTGTATGCATTAAACAACTCATCCACAGTTCCGACAGTTAATACAACCAAGCCAGTTTAAAATACTGATTATAGTGTTAGCATCACAGCTTATCAATAAATGACATGGGTCATGACTCGCTGGAGCATGACCTACTTAAACCAATTCTACATGTGCAAATGAAAAACTATGGCGAACTATATATGGATAGAAAGCTTAGGTGTTTGAACTTCGTCTGGTACCATCTATGACTTTCTAAGCTGTAGCGCAAGGAAGCGCGAGCCAATTAAAGATAGCCCGTTTTCGGCTATCCATTAGAATTTGTCAGATAACTGAATAAAAACTGTTTTCTCATGAACATTCCGGCAGCCAAATTTCTAAAAATAAAAATGTGAAATAATGAGTGCTTGTGTTAAAATTATCAATTTGAACAAAACACCAAAGACAAGTCTGTATTATAGTTTATACAAAAGTGTATGCCTAAAACGGTGTTATTGAAATAAACTAATATTTCCCATATTCCTAACATTGCAATAGTAATACCCTCTTTTTTTCTCTCTTGGTTTTTGTTTCCTCTACCTAGAGATAAGGAAAAGATATTTGATTCTGAAAATGTGAAAAGGCATAATTGTTTGCATGTAAACATCATCTGAGAATCAATTATTTCAATTTCATCTTTGAAAGCTCAGTACAGTGAAACAGACTTAGATCTTCCTCAAATTTTCTCTGTGCACATTGCATGACACTAACATTATTCATTTAAATAGAAATTTGAAAAATTTGAATTCTGATTGTATAAACAAAAAAAGTTGGGATCCCAGTACCTTGTCAGCTGGTTTGCAACCAAATCATTGTATCTATAAAAGACGTGTTGAAATCATATTCAATTCCTTTCAAGCATATCTGTGTTCAGTTTCCTGTCAGTCGAATTGAAAAATGCACTAATATATCCCACGTTCAATCTATCATTCCGAAAACACCTAGACACTCTTCAACAGGACAACCACATCACCTCACTCTGCTTTTAATGGACCATTTATGATCATGGTGGGGCGTTGTGTGGGGCTTGGGGCTTGGGTGGACAATTGAGGCAAATTGCCAATTCCGCCATTTTCACAGTCTGGGGATTTTTTTCTTTTTTTGTTAATGCACAAGTTGGATTCTCGAACACCAATAAACTAACATGCTTTTAGCCCCTGTGAAAAAAGCTTCTATTCTGTTTACTTACCATGTAATCAAGTCACCAATGTTTCATTGTAGGTACGTACTTTGAGTTTCAGGTTAACACATTGAAATAGTAAAGCATACACAATCACGTTGCAGATGTCAGTTCATGCACAGATATCTGTGGATGGTAGAATGTGTTTAAATGGTGTTTGATGATCCAGCTGCAGTTCCTTGCCTGCAATGAAGACACCGGTTAAAGGTTCCTTCACATTGTAGCCAAACGAGTACCAATGTGTGGATACTTCTGCTGAAGTGTAAACTTAGCAAGTGCGCCTGGTATGTGCAGCAGTAGTAACCAAATCACCTAATCGCGTCCTTCCTATCAACTAACACCAGGTGCACACTGCTCAAGCCATGATAAATTTATTATGTCACTTTTAGAAAAGAGAGTACTAGGTATACCATCTTTCGCCCCTTGATGGTTTGTCACTCAATACAGGCAGGTCCGTATGGTAGTCCTCCTATTGGAGATTTCCGAGTAAATCATTTGCATTTTGTAATGCCATTAGTATGCAACTGTTGAACATCCAGGTTTTTCACTTTGTGAGTCGGTATGAAATGATTACCCAGTCAGAAATCATATGTACTGCCATACAATGATCCTCCCCGATCTATGCCATTGAAGGTTTTGGCCCTCAAATACCTAAACACCAAGGGCAATCCACATGTTAGTAGCAACATTCTCCAGCTTTTCCTGCTTTGAAAAGAAATTTGTTGAATAAATTAAATATTGGAAATAAATAGAGATGAACATCTTATGAAACAATATTGCTGTTAACCGATTAATGAATTAACGCTGTGTTAGTAGCGAGAATTCTTTCCCATTGGCAGAAATTGTGCAATTATGCATGTAACTATATACACAGAAGAAAACACTGAAGTAAGAAGAAAATATGTATTCCCCTGAGTAAATAGCACATGGCTTATATGGACTCGCTAGGAAATAAACCGTTTCCCATCTTGCACACGCCTACCCTGATGTCTATGTGGTGTACGGGTTGATGTGAGTTTCTTTGTGGGGGGGGGGGGGGGGGTTACGTCCTTGCAATATCTAAGGTCATATCAGGGCAGGTTGGTATGAGTGGCTACAGGATGTAGTACCTGTCTTCAGTGAACCCTGTGACCTATGAACACAGGGATAACATTGCTCGCTGATGACAGGTATGACTGGCTTGTGCAAGAGGTAGGGCTGGAAGGGAGAAGGTAGGATTACTACTAACCAAACCAGCTGACAAGCATTGCTCAACACCCCTCCCACTGCTACAGGCACCACAAGATGACCTATGAACAATACCCGATATACAAACTGTGAGGTCATAACAATTGTTCCTTTGCATAGATGAGAAAGGAATGACAAAAATATAATTAGGAAAATATTTTATGAATTTTTGGGACTTCTAAGCTTACGGGAGAGGCCGGAATGGCTGCAAATTTTGACCATATCTGGGAGGAGGGCTGGAATTCCAGATGACCGGAAGATTCTCATTGATTGTTTGGGTTGCATACGAGTCACTCTCCTGAAAACTGGTCAGCATGGGATGCGATTTTAAAACATCAATAAAAAAACATTCCACTTATCTTTTTCCTTATACTTTTCATATTCATGTTCAGACTTGATGTAAGAAATAAGGGAAATAAAATAAACCACGTGGAACTTTGATCTTTTTAGCTATGAAGTGTTTTTGTACAACAAAAAAACATTTTACAGTCAGGCATTTGTAATGATGACATGGGACATTGTTTGATCCTTCTTACTAACATATTATATTGCATTGATATATCAAACAAAACAGTTTCCAAATCAAAAGGAACTATTTATTAACAGGTAGGCGTGCTTAAATTTAAAAAAAATATTATTTGAGGTCTTCAGAAATAACATTACAAATTTCTGTCACAGATGTAAGCAGTGATATTATTCAGTGAATAAAGCATGGCTGGGAATTACTCTTTTTTTAAAATCAATATAAGCACTACATATTTCTGTATATTATGCCATTATTAATATGCTTCTCAGCATGAAATTATTTAATTCTCCTTAGATTTGTATTAAGCAGACTGTGTGGGGTCCTAAGCATGTTTTGTCTGAACAACACATCACATGTAATACTGCCATATGACAGAGTTCCATCATGGACTACACCTTTATTTGTTATCTCATCAATTTATATTTTACATAGATCTAAATAGCTTATAGCTTTCATTTGCATTTGGAACGAAAAAATGTTTAAAATTTAAATATTAGATGTTACCTATCCATGTCGCATTTCTAGCCAGTTTTCAGGAGAGTGACCCATATACAAATGGTATATATGGATGCTGAATGACATTCAATGAGAATCAAGCAATAATTTACTTATTTAGATTCTTTAAAAATATATACTACTAGTTGTTTAATTTAAGGATGCCTATAGTTGCGGCAATCAAGTAGAACTATTAACAATTAGTAGCATATTATTTGAATTAAATTGAAGTAAATCCTTTTTTTGTGTTCAATTGTATGTGTATCTGTGTATGCACACGCTTAAGCACAAAGAGGAAATTCTTGGCACGTTCGCTGTCAAGAATCACGATACCAAGGCCACATTTAGGGTCCGCCTCCGAGTCGGCTTATCAATATTCATGAAGATTCATACTATTCACATGTGACGTAATTAGGTCTCAGAACGAGGCTCAGTTCGCATTGGGCGCTGTGAAATAATTAAAATCGCTAAGCTCATATCAGGATGGGTACCGACTTGTGACAGTGGGAGACCAGGCCCCAAGCCCCCTTTATCCTGACACTGAACAAACCAGTCCTTGCCCCATCTCTCAAAGCCGAGCGCAATGAGTATCAATTTTAAAGTCATTGGTTTGACTCGATCGGGAACCAAACTCCAGACTTTCCGCATGCAAGGCCCACGCTCAATCGATTATTCCACCACGCCCGGTAAACTTATAAAGCATTTGTTGCTGGATAGAAGGGTATGCAAAGATAATTTGTTACTGCAAGCCTAAGAATTCTGAATTTTTATGTGCTTGTCAAAATTAATTTTCCATGTTTACACTTCAAATATTTGTAAAGTTAAGGCATTTATAATAATAGTTACTTCAAACTAAAAGAAGGTAATTATAAGGATCAACTTAATATATTCATCTACAAAAATGATAGGGCTCAAAGCCAAAATTTGAAAGGGGCGGCTGATTTACTGAGTTGTATAAGAACTCCAATGTGTGCACAAGCATGATCCGCTTAGTATGTTTTAGTGACCTTTCATTGTTTTCTGTTTTCTATCATGCTACACTATCATTGAAATCAACAATAGGTGTTGATGGGATTGATAGTCGAAAGACAATTTTTATTATTCAATAGCATAATATTACAGTTTATATATGCCTAGATCTTTTAATTCCAACGATATAAAATCCATGTAGATCCCTTGAATATTTCAGAAGTTATGACTTTACAGATTCATTTTGTTGCCATGATTTGTTCACAATTCCAAATTAGGTAAATATTGGTTTGTTTGTTGTTTTACCTCCTAGCAACATCTAAGGTCATATCAGGACGGGTACCAACTTGTGACAGTGCGCACTCATGGCGACTTTATAGTGCTGTCCCACTGGGAGACCAGGCCACAAGCACCATGACCTGATATCCCACTCAGTCACATTATTCTGACACTGAGCCAACCAGTCCTTGCCCTATCCTAATAATGCCAAGCGCTTGGCTAGGATGCGACAAGTATCAATTTTTAAGTCATTGGTTTGACTCGACCAGGGTTCAAACCCATGATCCCATGGTCTACCAACACAGGAGACGGATGCTCTAACTCGTTCGACCATCCCGTCTGGCTGTAGACGAAGCAGTAAACTGGTCAATTGGCCATAGCAGTCTTCCCCATTCATACAACGTCCGATACCTGCTTTAGTGTCTTGTTGGTTTGTATGGCCACAGGAATTATTTTGTGCATAATCTGTCCAATTAAACAATCTCACGCTATAGTACAAAAATAACAGGTCCAACATTTCTCCAACTATTATCTGTCTCTGCTTGTCTCTGCTTCCACCTCTATAACATTCTTTCAGAAATTTAATATTAAACTTGCTACTAACGTTCAGGGTAAAAAAAAAAAACATTAATTCTGTTCTACATGCCCGATCACTATTTTTTATACCAAAATAATCAGAATTAAAAGTGCTATATCATGGCACATTTTCCCAATTAATCCAAGACAAAAACTAAGTCTCCTTGTTTAGGTCAATAGTCAGCTAGCCATGCCTAAAAAAGTGGGGCTTTCAGTTTTTGAAAAGTATGCCATCATAGAGCACTTTTAATTCGGATTATTTTGGTATAAAAAGTATCTTTAAGAACAAGATGCCATATATACATATATATGATTTAGCGGACACTTTTTAAATAATGTGTACCAGGACAGTTTCAAAACCAATTACACATCCACATCGTCCCCACCCACATCGTCCTGGGTAAAAGCTATAACTGGCCAAAATATTCACATAAGTTTCACTATTATGTATACAAGAACAGGCGTCGAATAGTTGCTCCTCAATACCACCTGGCTATAGTTTATCCGAAGGAAAAACGCCATTGAGGCAAACGTACCACATTTCCAACACACCTTTAAATAATTAATCATTTCCTAAGTCGCTCAGGTGGCAGATGGGGTGAACAATTTATGGAATACAAATTTCATAACCAATGAGACACATGGCTCATTATTACCGGCCTCAAGAACAGGGTGGGCTGCAAACGACACTTGAGTAGAAGCATAGAAAAGGTGTTTGGTGAGCAGGAAGGGGTTTACATCCTGGTAACAAAACCATACCAGGACTGAAACGTATCGAAGATGATTATCTCCTGACCGTTGCACTTGGCATCTGTACACAAACTGACGCTCAGCACATGACTTCAAACAATCCCTCAGCCAGCGACAAATGTTTTGAAATACTTACCGTAAACTGTTAGTCGTAACTCACCTTTCGATGTGGCCAGGTTCCAATACTTACCTGTAAACTACGACGGTCAGCCAAACTTACCGCATGATGTGTGCAATGCCGAAGTCCAAGGTAGTCATGTACTTAGTTACACATTGTGGAAACAAAACTGATTTCTCCCAACTCAACACTGATATAAGCAAGATGCCTATGGTCGACAATAACCTGTTTGCAATAAAAGGTAGGGTTTGGGGCGGGTTTTTGTTTTTGTTGTTGTTAAACACCATAGTTGATTGGTAGTTGGTAACAACTTTAAACTTGTTAAACCAGTTGAAACCGATAATAAACACCCTAAAGAGGCCTAGACTGCATAATTATATCACTTTCCGTAGGGTTTTTTAAAAATGTGCATCGCAAAAATAAATACGGAAAAGTTTTTTGCATATTTCTTTTTGATCATTGCAGATTCACAATTGTACACTTTGATGATGTAGACAGCCATTTAGCAGATACATGCTCCCGTCGTGTTATTAATATCAAGCTTAGAAAACATTCTAATAAGAAGGAGGGAAGTTACCCAAAGACTATTATTCGGGCGGAGGGGGGGGGGGGGGTTAACTCATGAGAATATCTTTTCAAAATGAAAATAAAATATTTATATGCAAATCGTTGACATGCTGCGAACTATTCATCCGAAACCCTGTCACAAACATACCCTTCATGCCGTTTGAAACTTGTATGTAAACTTTGGAACTAAGAACCATTGATAAGGTTGACTGACTGACTGCCTCCCTGATTGATTGAACGACACCGGATGCGGTGGCCTAATCAGTAGAGAGCTGGCTTCGCTAGCGGAAGGTCGAGAGTTTGGTTCCCGGTCGAGACAAACAAATAACTTTTAAATTGATACTTCTCGCTTCCTAGACAAGCGCTCTGCATTAACAGGATAGGGCATGGACTGGTTAGCTCAGTGTCAGCATAATGTGACTCAGTGAGACATTGGGCCATGATGCTGGCAGCCTGATTTCCCAGTGGGTCACCATGAGTGCGCACTGTCACAAGCCGGAGCACGTCCTGATATGACTTTAGATGTTGCCAGGACGTAAAACTCCAACAACCAACCATTGAACTGACTGACTGACTGAATCACTGACCGACCGACCGAATCCATGACTGAATGAATTAAGCAATTGACTTCAGTTTTAGCACCTAGTTACATGACAATTGATGAGCAATTTTGGTAGATGATGGGATCTCATTATAAAGTTGCCATGTCCGATGGTTTTGAGAGAAATATATCAAGGCGATAGTCATATTCTACCTCACATTACGGGAAGCCAGCGCTCTACCGATTGAGCCACCGCGTCCGGTCACAAGAAATAGTTAAAGCTGCAGTCCAATGAATGCCACATTTTCTAAAACAAAACATGTCTAGATTTGATTCGGCATAGGCAACTGGCGAACTACTTAAGCATTTGCTGCTGACTAGGAGGATTAATGTTGTTTTTCTTTAAACCGTTTACTGCTTAAGCACACCAAAATTAATTTAGCAGGTCTTTAAAGTTAACCATTTTAAACTAAAGTAAGGTATATTATAATTCATTAACCTAATATATTTAGCTTTAAACCGTTGGGGCCGGGAGCCTCCGGTGTGCCTGCAGGCCGAGGACGGGAAAGAAAGATTTTCTTTTAGTGTGGGGTGTCGGGTAGCCCTAATAATTTAATGGGGATCAAAACCTGTACTTCTATGATCTCATAACAATTGGCATCATGGAAAAAAAAAGTTTATTTTATTTAACGACACCTCTAGAGCACATTGATTTTCATATCACCGTCTATTGGACATATGGTAATCCTGACATGGAGGAAACCCGCTGCCACATCTTATGCTACTCTTTCCGATAAGCAGCAAGGGGTCTTTTATATGCACTTTCCCACAGACAGGACAGCACATATCACAGCATTTGATGAACAGTTGTTGACCACTGGTTTTGGCATCATGAGTGTTCAATATTTTTCAACTACTGGTACCCAAGTTTCCCCAAGGCAAATGAAAATTTATATAAATGCACAGGCTTGTAATTTCTGGTATGGAGCCTGAACTGTAATTAGTAACGGACGTTTCCGTTTCTTATTTTCACTATATATGAAGATATGTGATGGAATATCAACATTCATTTGTAGAACATTTACCATTATTACAGATAACTTCTTCCAATTGTAAACAGGTTATTGTCGGCCCTTTAAACCTTTGTCATTGTCTGGTTCCACCATTGAAATTAACAAAAAATTAAACTTGGTGAAACAATGAAATAACACAGCAAGCCTAACTTAACAGCTTCGCTAGTCACAACTGTCAATCTACAGGATAATAAATGATTTCTTAGAAGCAAGAACAATTTCATAAGCTACAATTTCATAAGCTAATTTCAAAAGGCTATAATTTTCAGGTTTACAATTCGGCAACTGGTTGAAAAGGTCAAGTTAGGCTCCTGTATTAAATAGCGCTTCTTTGAGGTGGAGTGGGATGGCTTGGGATTGGGGTCATAATATTTTAAGAAAGAAACCTACCTGAACACCGATTCCACAGCACTGCTGAGTGAGCGCTCGACTGTAGAAACACGCTGCGTGACTTTGTGATCTGGGTCCAGGTTTGTCCGGTTGCAACCTGAACAGCAATAGATAGTAAACATAAAAAAGGGGATGAGTTACATTACTGATTCAATTACAGTAGGTATCGTAAGAGAGCGCCGTACGGTGGTGGAAATGCATCATTTGGCACCAATAAAACCTCGTTTTAAACTCACTATAGTTCATCTAAGATTCTGCCCATTGAAATGAAAAGTATATGGAATATTAGCTTATAAACTGCTCTTTATGGATCTGTTATTTATTATTTCTGTCACTATTCCGAATTTTAGTAAAAAAAAGTGTATATTGGAGAGCCAAATTTGTGCATTTCACACCTTTTGGCCGTAGCTCCAGATCATCAAGAATTGCTGTGGCAACATTCAATTCAAGTTGCGCAAGGCCCCATAGGTCCCACATGTTCAAAATCACATAGAAACGATAGAGAAGATTCTTAGTCACATTTTACTATCAAACATCAATGACAACTTTGAACAGAATTATTGTTAAAAAAACACTTGAACACTTCAAAATGATGCAAAAACGGCTCATAGTCTGGAATGAGCGGGGACGCTCATTTGTGTTCATTGCTGGGCGCAGGGACCGCGAAGCTGACACGCCCCCCACCCAACCCAACTGGCAGGGGAGGGGGCTTCCACACAGACACAGAATAAAAGCACCTCCACACCAGAACACCAATCAGATCACAAACTGTAGCCCATGTCTCCACCCCATCTAGTGGTCAGTCTGCAACAGCCTCTCTGACTGACCACACCTACAAACCTCTTATTCACCTGCCCACCCACACCTGCGTACTGATTGGCCGAGCCACTCAAAACACAAAACAAATCAAACATTTATCAAATTACCATTCAAAGACATTTGACATTGTTGTTATCTACCACACGATTGACACACGAGCAATTCAACTATCAAATTGGTATGATATTCAACAAATTATAACTATATTGTTTATTTACTTCTCTCATCACCAATTTTATTTCGCTATGCTTGTTAAATGTTATCTTCTCATATAATCACTTCTTATTGCTATGTTATATCATCATATGTGCTGCATGTTACATCTCATCCCATAAACTGATCATATAACATGACCTTATGTCGGTCGTTGCTGCTCTCATACCAACATAATTGATGATGATGGGGCGGAGGTGCCCGAATAAAAGCCATGTCTTCCCAAACTCAGCTTCCACGTCTTCTATGCCCGAGAGCAATGATTCTAAATATAAATTATTTTTTTATATCATTAGAAACGTAATTGTGTCCTCTACTTAAATTATTTTTGTCTGTCCTGCATGGGAAAATGGGCAAATATGCGCAAACGCAAGAGAAAATAAATACTGGTTCCACTGTCACTGAATAGCTGATGTTGACTGGCGCACTATTTCTTTATTAAGTCAGGTTTCTAAATTACAGAATTTAAACTTAGCAGTCAGTGGTCACTCCTAAATTTAATCTAAAGCAGTGGAATATTCATTGGCATTGTGCTTTTTGTTGGTCAATTTTTGTTTGTTAACGTTTGCTCGCGTATGTTTACCACAGTAACAGTACACTTTGCCGCTCACCAGCTCATTTTCTTCAATTTTAGCACTCTCTAGTTATTATAAAGTATTAGCAGTGAATAGTCTTCTAATAAACAAAATTTGACCTGAAGCAGTGAAGTATTCATTGACATTGTGCTTTTTGGGGCGTCTTTGTTCTATTAACGTTTGCTCGGGTGTGTTTATCGTGGTGACAGTGATTAGCTGTGTGCGAATACCGCCGATCGCCACAAAGCAGTTCGGCAACGACGATAACGCTAGCTCCATTCCGCTGCGCGGAGCTGCTTTGCAGTAGGTGCTACCTTTGAGGTCGCCAAAAGGAGGGGTTTCCAGCTACAAAAAAACTCTTGGTTTCATCTCATAGAGCACATATTTATCTACATCCTCATTTTTTAATTGTTTCAATTGGACCAGTATTAGTTTCAAAAGTTGATCGTTGAATTTCAAGTTTTACTTTTCTCAACAAAATCATCATCAAATCATAGGTGATTAAAATATCGTATCAAACTATGCAAATATTGTTCCTTTATTAGTTCTCTACATGTGAAATTTTAAGGATGTTTGATAGATTGCCAAGAGAGTTATTTGATCCGCAGCACTTTAACTTTTGCTTACAATGTAGCTATGCATGTGCGAATACCGCCGATCACCACGAAGCGGTTAGGCAACGACGGTCACAGAATTCAACTTGTTTTCCATTGAACCAATGGACCAAATGTACCCATAAAAAAATGCTTTATAAAGTGTCACAACTTCCTTGATAATTGTCACAGGCTGATGATTTAGGTATCATTAGAAAGGTATTTCCAATACCTTTGCAATGATATATTTTCTGTTAGAATCTGTTGACTTTGAAAGTTTTGTACTTTTTGTTTGATTAATAATGCTTGGTCGTGTGGTTTACCGAGGTGACAGTGATCGCTGATCGCCGGTTCATTGCCTTCAATTTCAGCAGTCCTCACTATTAAGTCAGGCTCACAAATAAAGTTTGATCTTAACATTGAATAGTCATGCTCCTAAATAACAATATTTGGTCTGAAACAGTGACAAATTCATTGTGCTTTTTTGTTTTATTATGCTTGCTCGTGTTTGTTTACCGTTGGCCCTACTGAATAGCTGATGTTGACAGTGACTGGCACTCGCTTGCTCTTTTCAATTTTAGCACTCACACTGACAAATTAATTAATTTGATCTGAGCAATGAATAGTCACGCTCCTAAATAACAGTATTTGATTTAAGGTAGTGAATAGTCATTACCCACCAGCATACCCCCTAAAATTGAGATTTATCTCCATTTTCCTAACCATGATTATGCTCAAACTATAACAGTATTGCTTTGTTTCTGGTAATTTGTTTTTACTACATGGTGATTTTTGTAGTCAGATGAAATTTCAAAGATATCGATTGTGCACTTAAAAAAAAAAGCATTCTGTAACTCATTCCTCTCAATTGTGAACCTTGACAAGTGCAAATTTCTGTTTTTTTGTCATTTTTAATGGCCAATATCTCGAAAAATAAGGTTACTCTGGCAAAAAAATAGACTTGAAATATGTATAGTAGTGTAGTGGTCTGCACTGACCTCTCAGGCAAGTAACCACATAGACAGGTAGGCGTGGGGAGTGTATTGATATCAGGGAGCCTAGGTGGTGTAATGGTTAGCACACTGGCCCGGAATGCAAAGAGATGTGGGTTCGAGTCCCGCTCTAGGCGCAATATTTCCCATTTTCATCGCCCCCATGACACTGGTTGCCGTGATCAGGATCCTGTACAAGCTTTGCGCTGTATGGTTGTTGAACCTACCCTGTGTATGTATGTGTTAGTGCATTGCCTGTATGTATGTAATTGTAAGCATTACAAGACTTACAATTCCAGGGGGACGAGTGTAGTGGTCTGCACTGACCTCTCAGGCAAGTAACCACATAGACAGGTAGGCGTGGGGAGTGTATTGATATCAGGGAGCCTAGGTGGTGTAATGGTTAGCACACTGGCCCGGAATGCAAAGAGATGTGGGTTCGAGTCCCGCTCTAGGCGCAGTATTTCCCATTTTCATCACCCCCATGACAGTAGTATTACATATTCCTGAAATACAAGTTCCTGTGTCCATTACTTTTTTTATAATCGAGTGCTGTAATGTGGGGTTCATACAAAATGCCAAAATGTGTGATTTTTGGGTCAAGTTTGGGAATATTAAAAACCCTATAACTTTTGAACTAATGATCCGATTTTAATCAACTTTGTGTCTTTTTTCTTCTCCGGGTATAAGCTGTCGAACTGCATTAAAATATAGTACTTTCTATTGAGTTGCAAAAATGAGTTGGGATACCTAATTACAGTAAAAACAACCACCCCCAACAGATCGACCACTCCCTTATATCGACCGCGTTATTTGGGTCCCAAATGATCGCCCATATGATACTGTCATGGGGGGTGATGAAAATGGGAAATACTGTGCCTAGAACGAGACTCGAACCCACATCTCTTTGAATTCCGGGCCAGTGTGCCAACCGTTACACCACCTAGGCTCCCTGATATCACCAATCTACCAACACCTATCCATCTATACGGCTCCTTGCCTGAGGTCAGTGCAGACCACTACACTCGTCCTCCTGAAATATATATATATATGCGCCATAATGTTCACCTCTGCCCCCCCCCCCCCCACCCCACTTCCACCCATCCCACTTCCCCGGGTTCCTGCCCCCACCGTCCTCTGTACCCCGTCTCCCATTCCACCCCACTTCCTCTTGCCCAAAATTGTCACTTGTCCAACGGAAAAGCTCAAGCCATATTTTGCTACTCGGTGCCGACTCAATTGTTTCTAATAAACAGACAAGCCTTATTTCGAATGCTGCTATGTATTTCTCTGCAATCGTTTTTCAGTGGTGCACTGGGTTTTCCAGCCATTGTTGGTCAAGTTATTTGTCAAGGCTGCCGGCAAAAAGCCCACAAACAGGTATTAAATCGTTTAAATCTTGGAAATGTGTGGATCTAGAAAATAAGTAACCAAAAAAAGAACAATAAAAAACGTAAAATATTGCACAATATATTAGAAACGTGCACAAAATCATCTGAGATCTTTCATCCCTGATTAATTCATTGTATCCTGTATTGTAGTACGGAATATAGTATTTAAAACGTTTGCTAGTTTTACGTCCTAGCAACATTTAAGGGCATATAGACCGCCAACTTGTGATTGTGCACTCATGGCGGCTCTATAGTGCTGACCCACTGAAACCATGCTGCCGGCACCATGACCGGATAGCCCACCCAGTCGTCAGCGGTGTTTCGAACCCACGACCTCCTGCCTGGAAAGCCAACCAGCCCTATCGCTGGTTCGGCCATCCTGCCAAGTGCCATGCGAATGTCATGCCACTAGGTTTACTGCTTTGGCATATCTTGGTGGGAATGGGGGGCGGGGGGCGAGAGAGCAAATTTGCATGTAGCTAAATATATTGACCCAGTCGCAAATATGATATCTCAATAATTGTACATTATTTTCAGTGTATTGTATTTGCCCTGCCTTTGAAGTCATTAACTGCGGTTTATTACACAAACAGATCCACTAAGAATTAAGACTATCTTGGTTTCCCAACCTATAGCTTCACAACATCCGCTACTCAACATATGAATTCGGGAATAGGTATTGTTTGTTTGTTGATTTAGGTCCTAGCAACATCTAGGGTCATATCAGGACCGGTACCGACTTGTGACAGTGCGCACTCATGGCGACTTTATCGTGCTGTCCCACTGGGAAACTAGACCGCCGGAACCATGACCTGGTATCCCAATCAGTCACATTATCCTGACACTGAGCACACCAGTCCTTGCCATGTCCTAATAATGCCGAGCACCTGGCTAGGAAGCAACAAGTATCAATTTTTAAGTCATTGGTTTGACTCGACCGGGTTTTCGAACCCACAATCTACCAGCACGGGAGACGGACGCTCTAACGCATTCGGCCATCCTGTCTGGTTCGGTAATAGGCAGACTTCATATAAATATGTGAATAACGTCAGGCTATAGGTTTCCTCTTCGACTGACAACCCCCTCACCCCACCCTTACCCAGCGATGTAAGCCTATTTATAATTGTTCTAAATGTAATTAATGTAAACAATTTATAATAATCTGAATTATAAGCAACGGTCTTGACGTACATAACTAACTCTATATATATAGTATAGTTATACGAATCTTACCTGGGTATAGATGATGGATAACTGTTGTTTTCCCGAGGTAGAAGCCTCGGGTAGACGTGGGCTAGGGAGAAGGAAGCACGTGAGGTACCAGCAATTTTAACCTACTTATTCAGGATAAAAATGAACTTTCAATACAATGGATACTATGATTTTCCCGTAACGGTATACCAACGGGATAGACGTGGTGGGTGAGAAACCCAGGAGCATCTCCAACATTACTCTCTATTAGAGTACGAGAGAATTTCCACAGGAGACGAGGCAGAGCCCACATCTCTACCCATAATCACACGGTGACTCGGGTGTTGACAGAACCGCTAATGACCGGTTTCAATCCTTCGAGAAGGAATTCTATCCTTGGTTTTTATAACCAAATAACTCGTCCAAAATGGACCAAAGAAAGTCTAAACTTTCCATAATGATGCTCTAATGCATCATGATTAAGCTAACCACAGTTTTTATGATACTTACTGCGTATTAGCTTGTATGTAGACTAAATTTGCCGGAGCAACCCAACGACACGTAATCCAGTCGTGAGTTGTATATGCTAATTGCTGGTACCTCACGTGCTTCCTTCTCCCTAGCCTGAGGCTAGCCTGAGGCTGTATACCGAGGTAAAATATATATATATATATATATACAGCGAGTAGCGAGCTACAATACCACCATTCAAATCGTTTTTAATTTGCGTATATATGTATGTCGTGGGTGTGATGAAAATGGGAAATATTGCACCTAGATCAGGACTCGAACCCACATCTCTTTGCATTCTGGGCCAGTGTGCTAACCATTACACAACCTAGGCTCCCTGATATCAACACACTACCCACGCCTACCTGTCTATGTGGCTCCTTGCCTGAAAGGTAAGTGCAGACCACTACACTCGTCTCCCTTGAATTGTAAGTCTTAATGCTTACAATTACATACATACAGGCAATGCAACGAACGCACTTACAAACACAGGGTAGGTTCAACAACTATACAGCGCGTAGCTTGTACAGGATCCTGGTCACGGCACCAGTGTCGTGGGTGTTATGAAAATGGGAAATATTGCACCTAGAGTGGGACTCGAACCCACATCGCTTTGCAATCCGGGACATTGTGCTAACCATTACACCACCTAGACTCCCTAATATCAACACACTACCCACGCCTACCTGTCTATGTGGATCCTTGCCTGAAAGGTCAGTGCAGACCACTACATGTATATAACCACATACAAAAATAATCATGGCCATCAGTTGGCGTAGAAAAATAACCGTAGCTAATTTTAAAAAAATGCAAAATATGTAATAGAAGCAATTTCCTAGGTGATGGCATGCCAGCTTAGACAAATTTGGAAATAATATCCACATTATACTGCTTCTGTTGGCTACAGTTTGCTCAGAGCATGGAAAGGACAAAAAAAACACATTTAAAATTAATAATCTCATTAGTAATAATATTAATAATTACATTATTAATAATATTATGAATTACATTAATAAACGGGGAAATCAAGCCGAGATTATTACATAGATGTTCCACCCATAGGATTAGCACTGTCGGGGAATCGCAGAAAGTCAAGTTTCAAATTTCATTGTTGTGGCTATATATATTATCACCCATCCCTTAGTTGTTCTTGTTTTGAATTTATCTTCTAGCAACAATCTAAGAACAGGATTCAATTCCTTGGATTTTTGGTTAACGCTATTCATTACATTACAAAAATCGCGGAAATCCGCGAAATCGGCAAGATCCTTATCGATGTGGAATATCACATTTATATCGTTAAATGCTAATGAAGCATTGTTATTTGTAGGGGTCGCGTCGAGATATGCTGCTAGAGCAGCTTGAATCAACATGGTCTGCAGGCATCCAGACGAACGACTCCTCCAGGGTTCCATCCGGCAAGCTGCCTAAAGCTAAGATCACATATACGCGCTATCCGGCATACCGAATGCAGCATGCAGCATAGATACCAATGCGATTTTCGGTCTGTCTTTCAATAAATTCAACGTTCCTGTTGGCAAATGGGGCAGCATTCGCCCCAATCGATCCATGGGTCAATGCACTACCACATTCGCATTCACAATCACTTTCGGACACATGGAAGCACTACTGTGCGTTTACATGCGCTTCCATTTTTTGCTGAATACCACCTTCGCATACTGAACGGGAGGCTTGCGCTCTAAACGATTCGACGACCGGGTCCGGTCATGGCTTCAGTCCTGTCTTGGGATCACCAGATCACACATTCAAGTGAATGGATTTTGTCTATGGCAGTGGTAACTTAAAGCTGTATATGATCGTTTCATGGTAAATGGGGCCAAAGTGTGACATGAGGGTCAAAAATGAATGTTGTGTATTTTCCTAATTTTTTAACTGAGTAGCCAACTCTTTTGCATATATATATACTGTTAACATGAAAGAAAAGATAGTTGAGGTTACCATTTTGTCAGAAAAACAAGAACTTATTGAGTAGCCGGCCCGAAGTGTGGCCTTAATAAAGTTGCATGGTCCGATGGCAGTTGAATTTTTGTCTTATTTTTGAGATAAATATATCAAATTGATCGTTACAAGCTACTAATCATTAGTCCGGAGTGACTTTGATTAAAGATGATTAGTTTTGAAGTAATATGAGCTGAAAGAACCAAAAATAATTTCGACAAGCTTGTCAAAAGTCCTGTGGCTATGACCCAGATGGTCATCTCGCGGTGACCACGTGATGTGAGATGACCTGGAACCTTACAGGACTGTAGGTAGGTATTCCTGGTTGGGTGGGGGGCCTTCTGGGACTGGATTAGTGCCATAGGCCCATGGCACTAGGGTTTTTAACTAAATATAATGTGTGTCTGTTGTCTGCTTGTGTCTGTCTATGTATGTCTGTATGTATCTCTTTGTGTGTATTTCTCTGTATGTGTGGGTGTGTATGTATGTGTGTGTGTCTGCCTCTATCTGTGTGCGTCTGTCTGTGTGTGTCTCTCTCTGCAAAGTCAGGTCGGGTGTATGTGTGTCTGTGTATGTCGGGTGTGTGCATGTCTGTGTGTTTCTATGTCTGTGTGTGCTGTCTATGCATGTCTGTCTGTGTGTGTCTATCTATGTGTGTCTGTGTGTGTGTGTATATGTGTGTGTATATGTATGTGTGGTAATGTCTGTGTGTGTATTTGCATCTGTGTGTATAGCTGTGGGTATGTATGTGTGTGGCTGCCTCTGTCTGTGTGTCTGTGTGTGTGTCTCTCTCTCTGCGGCTGTCTATGTGTCTGTGTGTGTGTGTCTATCTCTGCAAAGTCATGTCGGGTGTATGTGTGTCTGTGTATGTCGGGTGTGTGCATGTATGTGTGTTTGTGTGTCTGTGTGTGCTGTCTATGCATGTCTGTCTGTGTCATCTGTGTGTCTGTCTGTGTATTCAGGGATGAAGTGGTCTCCGGAAAAAGCGGAATGCTGATATTCCCTAGGCTTGCTGTCGGGATCCTGAATCCCGGAAGTCGGTATGGTCGCGTGTATGCGCCGTTGAGCATGTAGTAGTATACGTGCTAGTGTGGCCTTGCCCATACGTATACTGCTAGTGTGGTTGGTGGCTGTTGAGTTTAGCTGGCCATCTAGGTCATTCAGGAAGGCGCGTTAGTATCACTATGCTGCAGGAAATCCGAATCCGCGAAATCGCGAGTCTTATCCTGATATATATGGGTGGTAATGTATGTGTGTGTATGTGGGTATGTTAGTGTGTGTCTGTATGTATATGTATGTGTGTATGCATGTGGGTATGTTAGTGTGTGTCTGTATGTATATGTATGTGTGTCTGTGTGTGTATGTCTGGGTGTGTGTGTGTGTGTGTGTGTGGCTCTCTCTCTGCAACATCAGGTTGGGTGTATGTGTGTCTGTATGTCGGGTGTGCATGTCTGTGTTTCTGTGTATGTGTGTGCTGTCTGTGCATGTCTGTGTGTTCCTATCTATGGGTGTCTGTCTGTGTGTGTATGTATGTGTGTGTATGTCTTGTGTGTGTATGTCTTGTGTGTATGTGGGTCATTCTCTGAAACTGGGCACAGTGTGGGGCACCCACTTCAAATGGTTATTATAAAACTAATTTGTGTCAAATATCATTGGTTTCATTTTAAATCACATCTATATACATATTAGAAATAACAAAGATAATATACAATTTAAAATTTTTTTGATTGTGTGGTTTGAGTGAAAATTGCTGTCAGGACTAAAAGTTGGGGGCCTCAATTTGTGACATGGCTTGCACCAAAACATTGATTTTGTCATAAACACTTAATGAATTAATTAAAAATTTAGAAGTTGCCAAAAATAAATCTCTAATAAGACATATTTTATTGTGTTAAACTTTTTTAACTGACCAAAATGTGTAACTTGATATTTTAGACAATTTGTGAATTTATCAGCATCGTAACGCTTTGTTTCCGGAACTACATATCTTGCATCATCCTCATAAACAAAGGCTCTGACCATGTGTAGGGGACTATTTTTAGCCTGTGGGCTGCTCGTGTGTACTGCGTGCATCTGAGCAGATTAGCGAAAACTAAAACCACCATTTTTGCAAAGTTATTGGACTTTAACTGTTTGTTATGAGTATGGTTTCCAAATTCAAGTGTTACGATGTATTTATTAAAATGCATGTCTGCTTCTAATGTAACCAATATAATGAACTATTTTGTGTGTAGTGATATATGTGAGTCGGCGGAAGAACATGTATACACGTGTTGCTCTTGTCAGTGCTTTCACTCGTGTAGAAGACCAGTATTTTGAAACCGTTTCCACCAACAAATCTCCGTTACGCAAGTGATCTTGAAGTGAATAAAAACATCCTGACTGCACTTGAAGGTAAGATATTGTTATATATACATGCACACACCCGACATACACAGACACACATACAGAACCCAACCTGACTTTGCAGAGAGAGAGCCAGCCACACACACACACAGACACCCCCAGACAGACACATACAGACATACACACAGACATACACACAGACAGACATGCAGAGACATACACACACGGACACACACATACAATGATACATATACATACAGACACACACTAACATACACACATGCATACACACATACACACATACATTACCACCCATATATATATACACATAGACAGACACACAGATAGACACACACAGACAGACATGCATAGACAGCACACACAGACACACATACATGCACACACCTGACATACACAGAGACACATACACCCGACATGACTTTGCAAAGATAGACACACACACACACAGACACATAGACAGCCGCACACAGACAGAGGCAGACACACACATACACACACACATACATACACACAGACACACACACACACATACGCACACAGACACATACATACACAGACACATATACACCCGACCTGACTTTGCAGAGAGAGAGACACACACACAGACAGAGGCAGCCACACACATACATACCCACAGATATACATACACACACATACATTACCACACACACATATACACACACACAGACACACATAGATAGACACACCCAGACAGACATGCATAGACAGCACACACAGACACAGAAACACACAGACACGCACACACCTGACATACACAGACACACATACACCCGACCTGACTTTGCAGAGAGACACACACACAGACAGAGACACATAGACAGACGCACACAGATAGAGGCAGACACACACACATGCATACACATACATACATACATACATACATACATACATATATACTTACATACATACATACATACCCACACATACAGAGAAATACACACACACAGATACATACAGACATACATAGACAGACACAAGCAGACAACAGACACACATTATATTTTGTTAAAAACCCTAGTGCCATGGGCCTATTAATGTTATTAAGCAGATGTTTAAAGTATGTGGCTGTTTTTTATGTGTTTTCCCTAGGGTTTCTCGTTCACATTCTGTTTTAGAGTGCAGTCGGCGTCTAGTACGTGTAGTTTGGGTGTTTGATCATTGTAAAACGTGCACAAATTTACGATGGTGATGTGATTTTGATGAAGCAGTTTAAATGTGATAAAATCATTGAAATTATAACTTACCTTCATATATTTTTAGTTATTGACTTTTACATGCATGCATTGAATGTGGCTATAGAACTTATTATGTAGGCTGAGTGTTTGATCATTGCATCATCACCCAGAAATAAAATTAAACCTTTTGTTCTGTTTATGTATTTTCTGTCAATCTTTGTAGATGTCGTCAGCCAGAAATAAAATTACAACTTTTGTTCTAATGTTTCTGTATTTTCTTTCAATCTTTTTATGTGCAACCGACAGAGCAGTAGGATTGCAGAAAAACATCAGCTTCCAGAAGCAGCTGATCCATCATCTCTTCAACCAATAGAAAAAAAGGAAAGAAAGACAGCAGCTCAAGCTACCAGAGACTGGAAGGATCGGATGCAGCAGAACAATCCTGAGGAATATGTGCAGTACAAGGTGAAATGCAGAGAGGCATGCAAGGCCTATCGTGACAACTCTTCTGAACAGATGAAGGCACTACAGAGAGAGCAGGCGAGGCTGAGGATGAGAGCAATGCGAGCCAGGAAAAAAGAGCAAGCGGAAAAAACCTAGACTGACAAGGATTAGCCAAGAAAAGCAGGAGTAAATGGCGTGAGGAGAAAAAAAAACAGAAAGAAAACATGACCTCACAAAAGCGACGGAGGATAAATGAGAGAAGAAGGAATCAGTATCGTAAGAAGATAGTCGCTTCTCAGGTAGAAACCAAAGCATCATCAGTTGTCCACAAGGAGCAACCACTGAGAACACCTTCGGCAAGAAGAAAGGCCCTGTCACGGGCACGAGCAGCTCTCCCATCAAGCCCGAGGAAGTTTGTAAGCATGGTCACAGACCTAGTAACTAAAGCCTCTCCAAGGAAAAGGATCCTCTTCCGTCATCTCAGGACAGGAAACAGAGCTGAACAAGAGAGAATGTTGGGCCAAGAAGTCATCAGAAAACTGAAAGGACTGCAGAGGAAACGGTCAGCTGCTGAATGCCACATACGCCGTGTTCTTCTGTCAATCTGCCGAAGAAATGCCTCGGTAAAAGCATGTTCGTCTACCCTCAGTGTCAGCAGAAGGACGGCAGTAAAAATCTATTCTGGCACAACTTTCTCCAGAAAAGTAAAAAAAGAAAGAAAAATGGCATCCAAAGCAATAGCTTTCCTCGAGATGGCATCAACACCACTGCCACACAAAAAGCTGGTTTCAAAGAAAACTGGGAAAGCAGCAGCAGTGCTGACAAAGCCTTTGCAAGACTTGCACAAGGAGTTTGTTGAGGAAATTGATGAGGCTGTCAGCTTCAGTCACTTTGCCAAATGTCGGCCGGCACATATTCACCCGATGAGGAAAAACCAGCTGCGACAGTGCCTGTGCGAATATTGCACAAACGTTGAACTAAAACTGCGGGCAATCAATGGGATTGCAACCAGGATAAACAATAACTGTCGTATCCGCCACATTTACCATTCTGTCGACCTAATCACCTGTGGCAGGCAAGAGGGCGAATGGAAAAAAGACTGTGTCTACTGAAATTGCAACACCTGCAGTGCTGACAATATGGCTCATCACCTGCATCCACTTCTGCAGCAAGGCTCCTCGTCTTGGTCTAAGTGGGAGACCCAGGTCACCATGCTCAATGGGAAAAGGGTTTGCCGCAAAATGCTGAACCGGAAAGAAGGGACTGTGGCACAGCTGGTGGATGAACTGAAGGAAGAGGTCATCTTTCTCGCCCAACACCTCTTCCGAGCTGATTGGCAACATCAGCAGTTTGAAGTAATGCGGAAACAGGTTCCCTTTCCCCGCAACACTGTTGGAATGGTATTGGACTTTGCGGAGAACTTTACCTGCTCGCATCAGGATGAAATCCAGGCTGCCCACTGGTATCATGAGCAGGTAACAGTTCACCCCATAGTTACATACTATGCCTGCTCCTCTTGTGGGGAGACTGTATCTGAATCTCTTGTCTTTGTAAGTGATGATAAACAACATGACTTTGATGCAGTCTTCAGCTTCACAAAAGTGGCCATCGACCATCTCCGCCAAACAAGAGTTATCCAGCTGGAACATGTTATCCAGTGGACTGATGGCTGTGGTGCCCAGTACAAGTCAAAGGGGCCTTTTGCTGACATATCATGTGCTACTGTTGACTTTGCTTGTACGTGGGAGCGCAACTACTTTGGCTCACGGCATGGGAAGGGACCATCAGATGGAGAAAGTGCAGTCATCAAACACCATGCGGCCAATGCAGTCAAGACAGGCTCCGCTACCATTGCTTCTGCAAAGGACTTATTTGACTACTGCTTTGAGAGCAAACTAAATAAGCAGCCTCATGCAGGAGAATGCAAGCACTTCATGCGGTCCTTCTTTTGGGTGCCAAGAGATGACATTGCAAGGAAGCGAAACAGAGCTACCCAAACACTGAAAGGAACACGCTCACTCCACTCTGTTAGATGTGTTAAGCCACATGTGCTCTTAACCCGTGAACTATCCTGCTTCTGTAACCAGTGCCAAGTAGGTGTCGGAGCCTGTGAGACCATGCATGTGACAGGGGAGTGGAAAAGAGAAATTCTATGCCCCAATGCTGATCCTTAGACTGCCACTCCTCTGCCTGTCACTTCCCCATAGAATGTGTTTCTGACATTTGGATTGTCTGTTTCAGTGTTTTGGTTTCCATGTTACCATGGTGATAAACAATCTAAAGCTTAGATTAAGTCACAGTCTTCTAATATTTTTTTCCCTTTTTGTTGTCTAACCTGTATTCTGGGTAGTTAGTATTACTTTTTACACTAAAATAGTATATTCATTCAAATGTCAACACAAATATATAAATGACAAAATTGTCCACATGAATTGTAATTTTCCGCTGTTAACAAACTCCCAAATAATCCAAAGCTATTCACTTTTTTCTCTGGATTTCTATCAGAATGTACTAGATGACAAAGAATAAAGGTCGAAAAGTGAAAAAATGCACTTAGGAGTGATAAAATAACAATGTTTCTTGGGTTATTTGGGTTCCATGTTACGCGAGTGATGATATCATTTTCAATAATTGACACCCCCCTCACACCCTAGGAATGAAAATAATTATCTTTTTTTATATGGTAAGGGAACAGACATGTATTCAGCTCTATTATTACAAAAAGAAATGAAAGGTTTTCAGATTTTAATTTTGGATGGCCCATGTCACACTTTGGTGCCCAGTTTCAGAGAATGACCCATGTCTGTGTGTGTATGTCTGTGTGTATGTCTGTCTCTCTGTCTCTGTAAAGTCAGGTCAGGAAACACAGACACATACACACATCCACCTCATATCTCCTTCCCCTCTATGACCCTGCACAGCAGGCCTACTTGGTTGGGGGGGCTAATGGGGTCACGAGATTGGCCTAATTGGTTAATGGCCTTCCTGCATAATGGGTGTTTCAAACTGAGTGTTCAAAGGGGTGAGGTTATAAACTCACTGGTTATTCTGTATATACTGTCCCAAATCATTAGCTAATACACCAATATCTAAGTTGGATATATAGCATCAAATGTAAGTAGTTGTTTTAATTTTGACAAAATTATATTTCATCGGACCATGCAACTTTAATCAACAAGTGTGCATTTATAAATCATCAAAACAATTATTTAAGAAAATTTGTTGCATGAAACCATTAATTTTTATGTTGTGATCCACTAAATATTGAAATGCACTGTAAAGAAAGCTGCATAGAATGATTTTCTGGCCAATTTTGAGTTTTGGACATAACAGAATGGAAGGGGACACCAAATATAATATGGGACGTCAATTTCAATGTTTTTTCATACAGGTTAGTGGTAAAATTATATTACTAGTCATGGTACTCCACAATATGTTTGCACATGCAACAGTACCAATGCTTTCTTTTTTAACCTCAGGTATTCACAGAATAGCATATTCCCTGACAAAACAATCAGGAAACAAGTAGAGGACACAACAGTTACGTCCAGAACCAGTGGAATATATATTAGATTTAAAAAATATATATATGTATGCAAAATGAACATTTATTTCAAGAGTCTCCTGTTATTATTTCATTGACTAAGAGTTAATATTCTATGCAAAATAAAGGTGTAGTAGGCTGTAGAAAAGTTCACATTCTCCATGCCTTTAAAACACCATATTTTTGGAATGAAAACGTTGGCCTTTTTTTACTGTCACATTAGGCCTTAATTTTTTTCATATCTATCCCTCCAAAGTCTAAGAATACCAATTCTATGAAGAAGATATCTCCTCTACTCTTTCCATAATTGTTTTTGACCATTACATACTGGAAAATACATTATCCCATTACCATGAAACGACCCATAGACGGTTACAATCATAAACTTTTCAAAACCAAAACAATTATCTAGATTTTATCCGACATACCTAACTTAAATACTGATGCACTCACTAAGTATTTGTTGCCACAGAAGGGAATGAGGAGTCAATTTAATGGAACCTGTTACTGCTGAAGCCTATGGCGTCAAATTAATTTGGGATTTTTGCACTTCATATATATCTTCAAAGTTAGCCATTCGAAATACAAATTGCTTCAAACTAAAGTATGTTATATTATCAACCTAAGATATATATCTCAGAAAATGACAGAAACCCAAAACCATCGGACTATGCTACTTTAAATGCTTTATATTCCAAGCCAAACAACCTGACCCACCACTGCCTGAATTATTTATGTAGGGTGACCATATTGCCCAATTAAGCCTTACGGTAGTAAATATCTGTGCCGACTCCTGTGATCGACAACCCGTGTCATGGGCAAGGGTTGATGACATCATGCAGTGTCCACAACAATGGCCAGATTCACGATGGGCCTTGTGCAAACAACTTTTCTGTGTCCGCAACAACGACCAGATTCACGGTGAGCCATGTGCAAACAACTTTTCTTTGTCCGCAACAACGACCAAATTCACAGTGTGCCATGTGCAAACAACTTTTCAATGTACAATAATTGTCTGTCACTTGAGGGACACAACAAAATTGTTTTACTCATGTTTCCGGTTGCAGGGGACATTTTTTTGGGTGGGTAGGTAGGTAGGTTTTTTCTTTTTTTAAATTGTTTCTCAAACCACATAATGCAAAACGTGCACTTTGAGTTCTCAAAATTGAAAATTGCACCATTTCTTTTGGGTATATATTTCTCAGACGTGAAATAAACATCGTCGTGGGATTCTAACAGTGTCAGTCGGCAACTGGAAACATCAATATTATTTTGGTTTTAGGCCTGACGGCCCCTCTGATGGCAGTGATTGGTCTTGATGCAGGTTTGTTCATTCAAGACAAGTACTACGGTATTATTAAAGTTTCATACAAAATCATAGCTTCAAACATAAATGCATGCACTTCATTTCAGTCAGCCAAAGCTTGAAAATTCAATCACATTTGGTTGGTGTCAAACATGGATTTTTTTTGTTAAATGGTTGAAACCACAAGCTTATTTATTCAGAGGTTCTGACAATAATAGAAATTGTTGAAAACCCAATTATTTATTCACATGTTACGACAATTATAATTACTGTCCAGTGTGGTCTCACTATACAAACAGCCTCCAGTGTTCAGAAATACAGAAGTAAGAACCCCAGACGGGATGGCCGAATGCGTTGAGTGTCCGTCTCCCGTTTTGGTAGGTCGTGGCATTCGAACCTACTGGTTTGAAACCATGTCGAGTCAAACCAATGACAGTAAAAATTTATACTTGTCGCTTCCTAGCCAGGCGCTCGGCATTATTAGGGTGGGCAAGTAATGGGCATTGGAATGAAGACCAATCATCCGCGGTTGAAATTTCACTCCTTTCCCCGCTTTAAATTAATGAAAGAAATCAAAGTTAAAAAGTGAGTTAGCGCCTCCTACCGCAATGGTAAAGAGAAATACAGCTATCCCATAGTATTATTCGATGAAAGTATTGAAAATCAACGCATACAAACTGCCCAATGCAAACTCAACTATAACTAACCACAATAGGGCAAACTAATATTCTCGCAAACTGACATTGATATACCACTTCTCTAACTCCAACTGACAAGATTCCATTAAAACTTACAACTTTACCAAATGAATACGGAATATAACTTCTGCTTACATTCTAAATAGCATGTAAATACTCACATTGAGCTGATTAATATTGATCTTAAGCCGTGTTCACACGGACGATGTAAATCGATTCGTAGAAATCGACGTGTATAGTTCGGGTTACATTTCGCGTGTGAACGGACGTCTGAGGCGGATTAAGGCTGAATCGATTCCTGTGATCTGGATACTGTAAACCACCTCTCGAGGTAGTTTACGTGAGTCGATTTCTGTGAATCGATTTATTTTGTCCGTGTGGACGCACTGAGGCGGGTCAAGCACCTCACACGCGTGCGCAGTCGACACCTTAGTATGTTGACTTTCCGGTCGATCAAAAGCACATATTATATAATTTGGTCTATGAACCTGCTAGAGGTGCACAGATATTTTTTTCATCATTTATTTTTATGGTTTCACTGCCCAGCAGAAGTTTTGACCGTTCCAAACCAATACGATTCAGTACATACATATCTAGGTCGAACCCACTCTCTAGTGGTCACGTCGACTAACCGAAAACTGGCGCTGGTCAGACTGGACTTGCTCATGCGCAGATATCGATTTCCGGCCCAAGTACTGCCCGTGTGATCGGGCGGCTAATTCGACTCCTGCTATCCGCCTTGTCTAAATCGCTTTAGATTTTGTCTGTGTGAACACAGCTTTAGTCATGACACTACTGCTGCCATATTGCTATCGAACTTGTGGGTTACAGAATTTCATTGTGTTACACGCTGCAAATTGTGTAGTCAACAGTTACTGTATAACTTAGTCTATATAATACTGAATTGAAAAATGGCTGAAAGACCAGTGCTTCGACACTGAAAAAATACCCCGATTTGATATTAAGGTCACATCAGGACGATTTTATAGTGCTGCCCCACTGGGAGAGCAGGCCACCAGCATCATGCTATGATATCATGCTATGATATCCCAATCACTCACATTATCCTGACACTTGGTCAACCAGTCCTTGCCCTATCCTAATAATGCCGAGCGACTGGCTATGAAGCGACAGGTATCAATTTTTAACTCGACCAGAGTTCAAACGCACAAACCCATGAGTTTGGATCCCTCGATCTCCCAAAACAGGAGGCAACACCCTCAACTCATTCGGACATCCCGTTTGGTACATCAGTTTTGCAGTCTTCTTGATACTCTTGATCGTATAATGTTGTTGTTGAAGATTTATACTGCCTCTCATGGATAAGCCTGAATAGGCTTGTTTTCACCATTAGACAGTTTGTCGATAGAAAGCCCGAGCCTACACTTTTACCGACCCAAGGGATTTTTAACCTCCCACACCACATATACATGGTATGAGAGCAACTGGCCTTTGATGTCGCTGTAAGTTATACACAGCAGTGGAAATCCAAATTGGCAGAGATGGGGGCACGGGGAATCGAACCACTGACGTTCAGATTAGGAGTCCGACCGAGAAAAAAGTCAGACACAATGTCACAATGTCAATGTGTTATGTCCGTCTTCCTAGCCATAGATCAATTTCGCAGGAAACGGCACACATTTTGAATGCCACCATGCTGATCCAGCAACAAACAATATAATACAGGTTTTTCCAATAAATTTCCATATTAACACATGGAACACTCCGGTAACCAGATACCAGAGCTACAACTTCAATCTATTAATAGCTGTGCAAATTGTTACTGTAAGGAATAGTGAACAGATTCATTCAGAGACATGAGTGTGAAATTAAAATAAAAAACTGAACACCGCTTTGTATTCACAAATAATCGTTTAATATTCAGACAAGCGTATACAGAATGTTACTTAACTTCACTCATTGTTGGCTTTATGCCATGTCACCACCAAAGACTATATTCACAGCAAAAGTAGACACATTTCTTCAATAACATTAGCCTGAGATACATATGGCTCACATTTGTTCAGCGGTTTTTTTTCTATCTATAGCTATATATGTACAGTAAAACCTCTAACCAACCACCTACACAGATCGAACACCCCATGTATCGCTCACTTTATTCGGGTTTCAAATGATTGTCCATACAATACCAGTGTATGATAAAAACTCCCTAAACCGACCTCCTTAAATTGTTTGTTTGTTGTTTTACATCCTAGCCACATCTAAGGTCATATCAGGACGGGTACCGACTTGTGACAACCTCCTTAAATAGACCATTTAAAGCCAGTCCCATGATCGGTCGATTTACAGAGGTTTTACTCATCAAAATGTTAACTAAAAATGTGACGTTTCTCACTGATAATATTGAATGGATAATTTCAAGTCATTAAAATCTGATATTGGAGTGCAATAAATAGCAGTATAGCATGGAAACCAATCTGACTCCAAAATGAAATGACTCCAGAAAGGGTTAACTATTTCATCATTTTAATCTTTTTTTTTTAGAAATGAATGTCTTCAACTTAATGAAGACATTGTAAATGACCATTTAAAGTGAAATGTGCTGTTCAGGTTTTCATTAAGTTTGTGACACTTTATTTTCAATGCTCTTGACAATGTCACAAATCTATTTATTTAGCTACATCCATCCCAATAAGATACATAATACACAATATTAACATTTACTTTTGATCTAAAATATCTCCCACATTATATTATATAGGGTGGGAAAGTATATATATATACTGTGTGGTGTCCTAAGCATGTGTTACGTGTGAGCAACACATGTTATACTGTCATATGACATAGCTTATTCATAGATTTCTTATATTTTACATAAATGTATGCGAGATTTCAGCTTCATTAGAACAAAATGTGTTCAAAATCAATATTAGATAACTCCACGTGATGCTTCTGGCCAGTTTTCAGGAGAGTGACCAATATTTGAATTTTTAACACATTTTGGTTCTAAATGAAAGCTGGAAATCTCCGCATTACATTTATGTAAAATATAAGAAATCTATGAATAAGCTATGTCATATGACAGTATAACATGTGTTGCTCACACGTAACACATGCTTAGGACACCACACAGTCTGCTTAATAACAATCTAAGCTTGTTTGTTTGTTTTACATCCTAGCAACATCTAAGGTCATATCAGGATGGGTATCGACTTGTGACAGTGTGCACTCATGGCGACTTCATAGTGCTGTCCCACTGGGAAACTAGGCCCCCGGCACCATGACCTAGTATCCCACTCATGGTGACTTTATAATGCTGCCCCACTGGGAGACCTGGGCCCGTATGCAGGAGTCAGTGTTAGCGGCGTTCGGTGTTACAGCCTGTTACCGTTTAGCAATCACCGACGTCAGGAACTGTGTCAAGTGGTATGCAGAAGCGCGTAACACTTACATTATAGCTAAACGTTTAGTTATTTATAGATTTGGGAATTCCCTCGAGTCGACAATATGAATAACGCCACCAATGCGGCGGCGCCGTTAATATCGGTTCAAATTTAGGGTTAAATTGATAAAATTTCACTTATTACGTATTTGATTCTGTCGAATATGATAGCATTGAATAGATTTGGGCCTAATAAATTGCCGCCGCCGCTTTCCATACTGGCGGGTGAAAGCGACGTCGACGATTTGTTTACTTTACGTTCGTCGATTCGAAAATATAAATATTAATATCACCACCGTTGCGGCGGCAGCGTTAATCTCGCTTCGATTTTAGGGTTAATTTAATCAAAAATTCACTATTTGACTATGTACGATTGAATACATTTGATACCTAACACCGCTGTAAACTAGCTATTCTTCTGGTTTACCGTAACCTAGTTTAAGCTTCTGGTGTTAGGCCTATCACTGACTCGTGCATGCCATTTTTCGCCGTTAAACGGGAATTCCAGCCAAATACTGTTTTGCCTCGCTATCACCGACTCTTGCATACGGCCCCAGGCCACCAGCACCATGACCTGATATCTAACCCACTCATTATCCTGACACTGAGCACACCAGTCTTTGCCCTGTCCTAATAATGCCAAGCGCCTGGCAAGGAAGCAATAAGTATCAATTCTTAAGTCACTGGTTTGACTCGACCAGGGTTCGAACCCATGACCCCACTACCAGCATGGGAGACGGACACTAACTGGTAATTTCATACTGAGAAGCATATCAATCATGGCATAATATACAGAAACATGTAGTGCTTATTATATTCATTTAAAAAAAAAAAATTCCCATCCATGCTTTATTCACTGAATTTCTTTTTTTCAAATTTAAGCATGCATACATGTTAATAAATACTTCCTTTTTGATTTGGGAACTGTTTTGTTTGATTAATGCAATACAAGATGTTAATAAGGATCCAACCATGTCACGTTACAAATTGCTGCCTGTAAAATGGGAGTTTTCTGGTACAAAAACGCTTCATAACTAAAAAGACCAAAGTTGCACGCGGTTTATTTTATTTCCCTTATTTTTTACATCAAATCTGAACATGAATATGAAAAGTATAAGGAAAAAAATAAGTAGAACGTTTTTTTATTGATGTTTTAAAATCCCATCACATGCTGACCAGTTTTCAGGAGTGACCCATATATACACACATACAATCACACACCTTGTATATATGATGTGTGTGTGTATGTATGTATGTATGTATGTATGTATGTATGTATGTATGTATGTATGTATGTATGTATGTATGTATGTATGCATGCATGCATGCATGCATGCATGCATGCATGCATGCATGCATGCATGTATGCATGTATGTATGTATGTATGTATGTATGTATGTATGCTTGTATGTATATACCTTGTATGTATATACCTTGTATGTATATACCTGGTATGTACTGTGATTATACTAAGCTAGTAACTAGTGCATATATCAAATGTGTGTGCTGTGTGGCCATGCACGACAACCCTAAAGTCACTGCGTGGCCACCGCATGATATTTAGAAATTTTATATATGCACTGGTATATACGTCAAATATATACACAAAGTACATACAAGGTATATAAGGAGAGTGAGTGATCCATATATATTTTGTGACATGGAAACAAAAAGTGAAATAGCAAAATCCATATCCATATGAAGGTTTATATGTTGTGCATGTCAGAGTTTACTTTTTTTCAGTTTTTAATTTTGATCTCATGCGAGTTGAGAAAACTTCAAATTAACTGTAATATATATACCTATAACATCATTTTAAGACACCTATAACATCATTTAAACAAACACATTCAAATAATATTTTATTGATAAAAGTTAAGCCAAAAGAATTGTTTCTTACACGAAAAAAATGTTGTATGGTGCCAATATGCAAATTTTCACTTTAGCACAAAATCATATAACCTTATTTTGGATACATTCAGTGGGATAGATTAAATACATGTAGTATTGCTAACATACTTAATAAACAGAGTCAACAATAACTATTTATCTTACTAAAAGAAGGCAACAATCATGAACAATGTAACGCTGGAACCATTTGTCTATTTGTTTGCTTCTTCGACATCCTAGCAACATCTAAGGTCATATCAGGCTACGCAAAAACCAAAAATGTGGTACGGTTTCTGAGAATGACAAAATACCCATAAAATAATCAACTACAAAACACACACTCAGGAACATACCACTACAGTTAGTACAAGTTGTGAATGATCAGCTCCACGGGTTTTCCAGGGACCAATTGAAAATAATCTGAACTTGTAGTTTATGCAATTGATACATTGTTATCCAAGGAAATAACATTTGTCTATGTACACAGTCAAAACTGGGAAAAGGAGGTGAGTTCACAAAAATAATCTACTGTGATGTTGAGAAGCAACGACTTAAGTAATTTTACAGCATCCGTTATGGCAGTGCAGTTGATAAAGTATCTCCAACACTGGTTGTAAATGAACCCATTTCACTGACATATGAAATATATTATTCGAAGTAGGTAATTATTATTTATGTAGGAGAGTCGGGGTATACTGATTTTCCACCAATGCTGTTCGCGCTGCCATTCAACGCTAACTGACAACTGCAGCGCCACCGCACTGAGTCATTTGATGTGTAGATTTTCAGCTACATACATATATAATATAATGTATGTCAGTGAAATGGGTTCATTCAACTTTAATCAATTGAGTGACTATATCTGGGAGCAAGGATATAAATCTGTACCTACACCATCGGTTATAAGTGATCTTGGTAAAATTTCTAATTCACAAAAATGGCTGCAACTCTTGTTCTAAATGAACTCCATGTATTATCCATTTGATTGTTTCAGTGAAACTGTTTCAAGCTTTTCCTTGCACAGTCAAATTAAACTTTACTCTCGTATCAACACTCACAACTACATCTTGACCAGAGTCACTCGCTTCCACAATTTCTGTAGCTGGATCAAGGAAGGCAAGTTCATAGTTTCTTGCTTGTAAGGATGATAAAGTGTAAGAGTCAGGTGGAAAATGGTGAAGGAAGGCGGTTGGTGTAGAAGTGAAGCCAACATACGCAAACAACGCGTTTTGTTGTGCATCACGCACTAAAACAAGACCCGTACTAGGACCTTCAGCAGCATTGAAGAAATACGACAATCCAGATGCTGTGAAGGTTGGCGGGAGCATTGCGAACCGATAATAGATTGATCTTGGATCTCCTAGCAATCGGTATAATTCATCATGGTTTGCCTTTTCTGGTTGCACATTTGGCATAGATAGCCTGCTATCATATACATTCTCACACATGGAAGCAGGCTCCTCTTTGGGGTTGTCTTTTTTCTGGTCCTCTTCCTGATGTGGAGTAAATTCTTGTTTCAGCATTTCTGTTTCGGCTGGAGTTAAAAGTCGATCTGAGAATCCAGTAGATTCCAGAATTGAATGGTCTGAATCGACTTCTGCTAAGCATACCCCTCTTGCATGGACTGTGCATGACTTTGAAAACTGACGGACTGTTAATGATGACTGCCTGTGTCCTTCGTCTTCAAACATGACGTAGGCAAACAAGGCTTCCCCAGTTGGGCCCTGGACCAAGGTGACGCCTTTGCCATGTCCACAATTAGCAGTGTACCATGACAACACTTCAGTGGCTGTCACATCAGGCGGTATTTTCCTCAGTCGAATGTAGCATGCCTTTTCAGATCTCAATTCTGACGCCTTCGCATAATATTGACTTGGAAGTGAACTGGTAGGCATCAGAACTGGGGTGCTAGGAATATGCTTTATTAATGTTTGACATGCTGGCTTCACACCAAAAGATGCAGAGCCAACATCCTTTAGTGAATCATCAGATGCTGGAATTGTATCTTTCAAGGCTAATCTTTCTTCAGCAGTTATAATTCTATCATTTGCGTCATCCGTTGTTTCAATGATTTGATAGTCAGATTCCAGCTCAGCAAGACGTACAGCACGGGCACGGCTTGTGCATGGCTTGGCAAATTGCCGTTGTGCGATAGCAGCATCCCTGTGACTTTCTGAATCAAACCTGACATAGGCACACATGTTTACACCATTGTGATCACGTATCAATGTGACACCTTTTCCATTACCCCCATCAACTGTATACCATTGTAATACGTCAAATGCAGTCACATCAGCAGGCACCTTCCTAAGTCGAACATAATAAGCCTCTGACGTTTTCACTGCACTTTGAATTCCTGACAGGCCTTTTGTGATTCGATCTATTTCATTAAATGTTTGGAATACAATAGAGTCACTAGAACCCTGATTCGCGATTGTGGTGTCAGTACTTGCACCAGGATCAGACTTAGAGGATAACATGTTTTGTTCATCAAAATCAAGGCTCCTATCTTGGCCGGAATCAGTTGAAATTCGAAGAGTAAAGTCAGGTGGGCATTTCCCAATGAACTGCATTGTCTGCTCTTCAGTGACCATATCCAATGACAACCATTTTGCTTTGTGACTATTCGCAGCTATTGCTTCAACACGGTCCTTCATACTATCAAATGCCACATAGCATTCCCATGCAATATGATCTGCTTTTTTAACTTTCAGAATGGCACCGTTAGCCAGACCAGCAGCTCCTCCAAACCATGCCCATATGATACATGCTGTTGCATCCGGTTCGAGGCCTGTTAAATGAGCATAGTGACGCTGTGGAGCTTTATGCAACAAGGTGAATCCTGGGTTAATCAGTCCAGCTTTCAGCTCTTCCACAGTGAGAGGCAAGTCTTCTCCACATGAAGTAGACTGTGAGACGGTGCATATATCAGACATGCGTACAAGGAGTGACTCTAATGCGCCCCGCTTAAAAAAGGCAATGGCTTTACCTATCTCAGAGCAATATTTCTTGGCAATTTTACGATAGGACCTATCCTTGACTAAAACAACGCCCATGGCTTTACTTTCACGTGGGCCAATTTTATGAAAATTGATTTTGGCAGCACAAACTGCTTCACCGAACCATGACAATACATTACAGGCTGTGCAATTAAGTTCCAACTGGAAAATAACCACATACAGTCCATCATTTTCATCAGGGCTACGAGTCTTCAGTCGCTCATAGAAGGTGGGTGGGTTAGACTCAGCTATATCCTCTCCAGTTTTCTTTTTTCTTCCATTAGAGAGCAGTTCTTCTTCGAGTGGGTTGAGATTTCGGTCTTTTCCTGTTATTGTTGAGATCTGGATGTCATTTTCCAAGGATAGTGCTGTCAGACATGACATCATTTGATTTCCTGTCAAATCGGTATGAGATTTAAACTTCTTTACGCCCTTTTTCTTTGAATTCTGAGCAATACCTTTGTCATAATCCTCTTTGGTTGCAAATGCAACAAATGCCACCGAGGCAAGTCCAGGCTGGTAAAGGACAGTTACAACCCCTCTTGCACCATAAAACCAACATAATATTTCTGAGGCTGTTGATTTTTTATCAAATCCTTTCAACTGAAGATAGCGCATATGAGAACATTCGTTCAGACTGAAAGTGTGTGTGATGAACGGTGGGCGTTTTCTTTCTTCAAGACTGATAGGCCTGTCTAAACCAGTTGTTGTCGTTTCAGTTACCATGCACTTCGAATCAAGTCTTGCCATGAACCGATAAGCAGAAGCTTGGTTGAACCGGTTTGCAGAGTAACCTTTGCTGGTTACATCCTTTTCAGCATCTCTGGCTGCAATCCTGCTTTCAAATAATATGAATGCAATGGCTTCGCTACCTTTCGGGCCTGGTTCACCATAATAATTTATTTTGTATGCAGTCAGGCCATCACTGAACCAAGAACAAACATCAGTAGCAGTGATCAATGGTATTAAATGATATACTGCCACAAACCAGCGGCCATCATGTTCTTGTGATAACCACTGCTGCTCATCATTGACTTTGTCCCCGTTCAGGTCCTGAGAACCCTTAGGATTTCCATCCAGGGAATTTTTTCCCGACAGCGATGTGCTTACTAACTTAGTCATCCTGTCTATTTCATTTACCTCAACCTTTCGGTCTGGCCCCGCTAAGGCGGTCTCAAAGATGGCAGATTTATGTTTTTCTGTATTATCCCAGCTTTTAATTATACTGGAAATGAAACAACAGGTTTTTTCATCATTATACTTCAACATTCGCTTAGAACTATTCCTGACAACCTGATCACGAGCAGTCTCATTTTCAAAGAATAAAAATGCATTTGGGTGGCTGTTACATGGCTTTATTAAAATCGCACCAAGAGCTTGCCCATGAGGACCACCAACCGAAGACCACACCATCCTGGCAGTAACATCCTCAGGGAGATCCGAAGTCAGGATGTTGTACCGGATTGCTCTGTGTCCAGGTGGCAATGTTTTAAACAATGACCCATGGAATGGTTTTGTGGTCCTTAATGGTGGATCTGGTCTTCTGTAATTTTGATGACTATACCGATCTCTAGATCTACTTTCCTTCTGTCGTTGGTCTCTTCGTTCCCTACTGGAGTCTCTCTCCCTACTTCGGTTTCGACTTCTACTTCTATCATGATCCCTAGCTCCTTCTCTAATCCGATTTAAGTTCCTCTGTTTAGATTCCCACCTTCTTTCATTACTGGTTCCCCTATTTCGATCCCTACTTCGATCCCTACTTCGATCCCTACTTCGATCCCTACTTCTTTTCCTACCTCTTTCCCTACTTCTGTCTCTTCTCCGGTCTGGACTTCTTCCTCTACTTCGAGATCTAGCCCGATTCCTCTCATGTTCTCTTGCTTGAACCCTGTCCCTTTGTTTTGTATGCTTTGATACATAGTCTGAGCTATCACTGTCATCTGATTCGATAACAATTGGTATATTTGATGCTCCTTGAGACTTCTCTTTAGCTTTCTCATTTGTTTTAGTCTTTTGTACATCTTTAGCCTTGTCTTGATATTTCGGATGGTCTCCCTTAGCGGTTCTCTTTTGATCAATGACGGTTTTCCTCTTCATCACCACTTCAGCTGTAGCTTTAGTTTGATTGGTTGATTTGAATTGATTGGTAAAAGAGTTGTTCTGTGGAATTACACTTTGGATTTTAGGATTTGAGTCAATGGTGGTTTCATCCCACCGTGACGTACGCTTTTGCATTGGAATGGCTGTTGCTCCGAATGCCATACCATGCATTTCTTGTATCGGCGTGCGGGGACCATCCTGCATCGGCATGCGGGGACCACCCTGCATCGGCATGCGGGGACCACCCTGCATCGGCATGCGGGGACCGCCCTGCATCGGCATGCGGGGACCACCCTGCATCGGCATGCGTGGACCACCCTGCATCGGCATGCGTGGACCACCCTGCATCGGCATGCGTGGACCGCTCTGCATCGGCATGCGTGGACCGCCCTGCATCGGCATGCGTGGACCGCCCTGCATCGGCATGTGTGGACCGCCCTGCATCGGCATGTGTGGACCGCCCTGCATGGGCATGCGTGGACCGCCCTGCATCGGCATGCGTGGACCACCCTCCACCGGCATGCGTGGACCCCCATGTATCGGCATCTGTGGATCCCATTGCATTGACATGTGAGGATCCCATTGCATTGACGTGTGAGGATCCCATTGCATTGACGTGTGAGGATCCCATTGCATTGACATGTGAGGATCCACTTGCATTGACATGTGAGGATCCCCTTGCATCGGCATGAGAGGTCCACTTGATATTGGTGGAAAATCACCATGCGACGACCTGTCTGAAATCTGCATCGATGATTTACCTTGCATCGGCACATGTGGGCCAACTTGATTTCGCACACCAGACCCACCCTCCATTTCTGCATGAATTTCAGTACTTTGTTCTTGGAGCATGGCAACATCACGAACAATTTCTTGGAGCAGACCCAGATTCACCTCAGGAACAGGTAGTGCCCTGACCTGAGTAGCGTGAGAACTGTGTGCAGGAAAAGCCGGTTTGGTTTTCACAATGGAATGCCTTCTTGAATCGATCACATCCTTTGACGTTCCTTGAATATATTTGGGTGATCCATCTGATCTAATTCCTTGAGTATTAGTGGTAGCTGACTGTGAAATTCTACCCTGCTTTAATGCAAGGAAGGCATTTTTATTAGGAAATTTGTCTTGCTGAGCATTTTCAGCAACTCTTTTGGCAAAATCTTCCAAGCGTGCCCCTTTGACGTCCCTCTCTACCCCTTCTCTATGACCTTTAATGGGATATGTAACTGTAGTTCCTAAACTTTGAGCCTTATCAGAATATCCAAGGGAATTTCCAATGGGGCAATTTTCTGGGATGCTACCCCGGTGAGTAGGTTTGTGGGGATCTTCAATTGGTCGCACTCTTTCCTTTTGATGAATCTCATACGTGTTTGTACTTTCAGCTGGATGCAGCTTCTGTAATTTTTCAAGGCACATCCTATTAATTTCTTGAAGCTTCTCTACATCAGTAGCTAGTTTCATCATTAGATTGTCCTCTCCATCTTTCCTTAACGCCAATAGCAAATCAGTTTGATTGCTAAATGTCACAAATGCTTCACCATCAGGACCACCAGTGATGGTGACACCATCATCCTCGATTTCCAGACCTGAGAACAATTGCCGGAGATCTTGATTGGTAGCCTCATCACGTAGGTTCAGCACATGCAGATGGAAGGACATCGTGACAGGTCTCTTGGTTTCCTTCAAAATTCTGAAATGAATGCGTTAAATTGTTTATGTTAGATGTCCCAATTTATGTATGCGCTCAAAAAAAATGTATGTGCTCAAAAAAATACTATGCAGGTGATTGAATGCTGAAATGATCAAACTGTAAAATCACATATTGCAAAGAACTAAAGATATACTATATTGTTTGTTTGTTGTTTTACGTCCTAGCAACATCTAAGGTCATATCAGGACAGGTACCAACTTGTGACAGTGCGCACTCATGGCGACTTATAGTGCTGCTCCACTGGAAGACCAGGCCGCCAGCACCATGACCTGATATCGCACTCAGTCACATTATCCTGACACTGAGCCAACCAGTCCTTGCCCTATCCTAATAATGCCGGGCACCAGGCTAGGAAGCAACAAGTATCAATTTTTAAGTCATTGGTTTGACTCGACCAGAGTTCGAACCCACGACCCCACAATCTACCAACACGGGAGACGGACGTTCTAACTCATTCGGCCATCCCATCTGGTCAAAGATATACTATAAAGATCCCTATAATGTGCATGACCCAACACTGACATACCCACAACTAGTAATCTGGGATAAACAAATATTGGCAAATAGATAAAAGTACCAGTGATGAGAACATAAGCATAATAAACCCATTAAAACGGGGCACATGTGGGCAAAAGGACTCTAACCATAAAATGAGACTTCATTATAATGTCATGGTCCAAAACAAAACCTATAAATTTGTAAGCATTCTGAATATATAACTGAATAATGCCAATCTCATACCCAATATACAAACTGAGATAACCACAAGCTCCAGCCATTAAAATGTTAATTTCTATGAAACTCAATATTTTCAAAATAGACAAACTTCCTGTCGATAAACATAAGTTCTACACGTCATAATGTTTCATGCACATCAGAAGGATATTCACAATATTTTATTATGCTACAAGTGAATATTCAGCAAAAAAATGGTTTGGGATTCTACTTGAGCCCTAACACCACAGAACACTATTACTTGATTAATAGCAGATAGATTTTGCATGTTTGCTTGCATGAAATTGGCCATCACAAACCCTATACTTTTCACTTTGCACATATAACCACTTTACTGATGACCAAACTGAGTATGCTATTTTCATACTTTTGTAGATCACAGTGAAATTGTCTTAGAAAATACATAATTGGAAAAAAAATTGACTTTTGTATGCGTGTTCAGCTAAAGCATGCTGAATGTAGTGACCGACACCATCCTAATTAGTAACCGTTTGCTTGTTTGTTGTTTTACATGTTAGGAATATTTAGTCATATCAGGACAAGTACCGACTTGTGACAGTGAACTCATGGTAATTTTATAGTGCTGCCCCACTGTGAGACCAGGCTGCCGGCACCATGACCCAATATCCCTGTCATGTTATCCTGTTACTGAGCTAACCAGTCCTTGCCCTATCCTATTAATACTGAGCACCAGGGTAGGAAGTGACAAGTATAAATGTTTACGTCATTGGCTTGACGCGACCAGGAACCAAACTTCTGGCCTTACGCACAGGAGGCCCACACTCTACTGATTATGCTACTGCGCTCGGTAGTGACAATTACCAATTATGTAAATCATTGGTTTAACTAGGATTCGAATTCCTGTCTAGTCTATCGATTCGGTCACCTCACCCAGTCAATTAGTAACCATAGTAATGATCCAAGCATCTGTGTATACAACCAAGGCCCACTGCTGCTCCACCAGTGCACTACTATTCGTTTGACTCATGACTGGCATATACAGTTTCCTAGATTGATGCAGTGCGCTTCCACCCAACCATAGCAGGGCGAGGAGCCTGATTAGGGGCCAACTGGACCCCAGATTTAGTATTTAGAAATAATCATATTGAATTGAATTCAGTACCAATTGGTTCAATGATACAACACCCGACCATGTGATACCGCATTAAATATACATTGACAGCACTGGAATAACCACAAGCTCTGATCTATACTTTATTTAGCGCCCCTGTAGCCCACCCCAATAGAGAATCAGTATCGTAAAAAATATTTTTTTTAAATCCACGTCCTTACACACTAGTATTGGGTTTCCATAAACAGCAAATAATTATTTACAAGAGGAAACATTCATTACTTACTATGTCTTCTTTGTATTTTGTACATTCTCAGCTCAGGCAATGTTCGCCAGGCACCCACTATCATAGATTGATGATTAATTGGTTGTTTCTTTACGCCGTGTGGGCAGCACATCACAGCCTTCCCCCAACCCCTCTCCCATAATACAGCATTCATTAGCACTTTTTTTAAATGCAACAAGTTATTTGAAGATGGTTAATAACTAGTTTAATTATATTTACTTACCTTATCATGATCCATACCCTTCATGGAGAAACACTTACTTGGAACATTTCAGCATAAAAAGGCAACTAGAAAGATTTGGCACAGAATGTTGTTCCTGGTGTCAGTTCCTGCACAGATCCAACTTTTCTTTTTATCTGTTGATGGTAGGCTAAGTTTTTTTATAGTTTTTTTGTTGTTTTACGTCCTAGCAACATCTAAGGTCATATAAGGACAGGTACCGACTTGTGACAGTGCACACTCATGGCCAGTTCATAGTGCTGTCCCACTGGGAAACCAGGCCGTCGGCACCATGACCTGGTATCCCATTCAGTCACATTATCCTGACACTGAGCACACCAGTCCTTGCCCTGTCCTAATAATGCCGAGCGCCTGGATAGGAAGCAACAAGTATCAATTTTTATGTCATCGGTTTGACTCGATCAGGGTTCGAACCCACGACCCCACGATTTACCAGCATGGGAGACGGACGCTCTAATTCATTCGGCCATCCCTTCTGGTGGTAGGCTATGTTGTCATGACCAAGTGTCAGGAGCAAACAAAGTACCTTGGGGACTAGAACTAGCTGCCGGGTACTAACTAGCCACACTCAACCCAACCGCTATTCTTCTATCACAGAAGAAAATAGAGCATTACCAGGGTCGCCAACATTGGAAAATGACAAACCAACAGATGCCAAGGGATGTTATATTTGAGTGGTCTGTGGGGTATTCCCCCAGAAAAATGTTTAAAATCTATTTTCTGTAGTGCATTTTGGACACAATAATCCGTAGTTTGCTTTTTTAACGTCCTAGCAACATCTAAGGCCACATCAGGACAGGTACCGACTTGTGACAGTGCGCACTCATGGTGACTTCATAGTACTGCCCCACTGGGAGACCATGCCGCCAGCACCATGACCTGATATCCCAGTCACATTATCCTGACACTGAGCCAACCCAGTCCTTGACCTATCCTAATAATGCTGTAGTAACAATTTTTAAGTCGTTTGTTTTTTTGCTTTATGCCCTAGCAGCATCTAAGGTCATATCAGGACGGATACCGACTTGTGACTGTGCACTCGCGGTGACTTTATAGTGCCACACCACTGGAAGACCAGGCCGTCAGCATCACAACCTGATATCCCACTCAGTCACATTATCCTGACACTGAGCCAACCAGTCCTTGCCCTATCCTAATATTGCCGAGTGCCAGGCTAGGAAGCAACAAGGATCAATTTTTAAGTTATCGGTTTGACTCAACCAGGGTTTGAACCCATGATCCCATGGTCTACAAACATGGGAGGCGGGAGCTCTAACTCATTCGGCCATCCCTCCTCGTTCAATAATCTGTCAGATTTATATAATACTATATTGATGGTATTGCAGGGTTGCCAACATTGGAAAATGAAAAACCGGAAGATCAGTGTATGGTGATGACGGGGACATAAAATATTGTACACCTTACGGCGAAACCATAATGGTTGACGACGTTGGGATTACACTTCAGACATATTGTAAAAGAATGAATATCAATGTGAGCATGGCTGCATTTTATGCTTCTGGGTTTCATCCTAAGAATTAACCCAATTAATTCAAAGAGCTTGATTGATTGATTTCTTTACAGCGTGTCGGCAGCAAAAAAACAGGCCACCAGCACCATAGCCTATTATTGCACTCAGTCACATTATCCTGACACTGAGCCAACCAGTCCTTTCCCTATCCTAATAATGACAAGTGCCTGGGTAGGAAGCGATAAGTATGAATTTTTAAGTCATTGGTTTGACTCGACTCCCTGAGTGGGATTGCAATGTCTGGACAATGGGGAGCTTTCATGAGCCAGTTCTCTCACTATACACTTCGTGGCAGCAACCGTTCCCAGTCCAAGTCAGCCATCCTGGTTGGATAGAAGGGTGTAGGTGGGTGTGTTGGTGGTGTAGGTGTGTGATGGGGTGTAGGTGTGTGATGGGGTGTAGGTATGTGGTGGGGTGTAGGTGTGTGGTGGGTTGTAGGTGTGTGGTGGGGTATAGGTGTGTGGTGGGGGCTTAGGGATGTGGAGGGTGATGTAGGTGTGTGGTGTGTGTGGTTGGGGTGTAGGTGTGTGTTGGGTATGTGGTGAGGGTTTAGTGGTGTGGAGGGGATGTAGGTGTCTGGTGGGGGTTCAGGGATGTGGTGGGGGTGTAGGTGTGTGTGGTGGGGGTGTAGGTATGTGGTGATGGCTTAGGGGTGTGGTGGGGGCTTAGGGGTGTGGTGGAGGTGTAGGGGTGTGGTGGAGGTGTAGGGGTGTGGTGGAGGTGTAGGTGTGTGGTGGAGGTGTGTAGTGAGTATGGTGGTGGTGTATGTGTGTGGTTGGGGTGTATGTGTGTGGTGGGGGTGTATGTGTGTGGTGAGGGTTTAGGTGTGTGGTATGTGTTTGGTGGGGTGTAGTTGTGCATGATTGAGGTGTATGTGTGTGTGGTGAGGGTGTATGTGTGTGGTGGGGGTGTAAATGTATGGTGGGGTGTAAGTGTGTGGTGGGGGCTTAGATGTGTGGTTGGGGTGTAAGGGGTACTGGGGGTATAAGTGTGTGTAATGGGGTGTAGGGGGTAAAGGTGTGTCATGCGGCTTGTCATGGGGGGCTTAGAGCTGTTGTGGGGGTGTAGGTGTGTTGGGGGTTTAGGGATGCTAAAGATTGTGAGGTGCTGCTCTGCAAGACATCTACACCTCCACCACAAACCATCGACACCTCCACCACACACACCGTCAACCCCCACCACACACCTACACCCCCACCACACATGCCTACACCCCAACCACATACATAAGCCCCCACCACACACCCCTAAATCTATATGCACCCCCACCACACACACACAAATCCTCACACTTGACAGTAGAAGGAACTGCTTCTATCCAACCAAAGCATTACAAGGACCTGCATGGTGCGCCATCTGATCAGAGACTCATGCAAACTGAAAGGTCCCCATGAAAGCCTTCTGGCTTCAGCAAGAATACACAGATTTGTCTAAACAGAAATTTAGACATTTTAATCTTTGATTAGAAATTTTAAAATAGCACAGTTCCAAAACACTCTTGAGTTAGAGTTAGGTGTGCTGAAAGATTTAGATTATGGTTGGTAAGGGATGGGATGGGCAAACTGAATTGCTGCACTAAAGTTGAAAAAGCAATAAAGCAACCGGAAAAAAACCTATTCCGATAATAAGCTCACAGCAGAAGTAAAGTGCTCTAATGTGAAGCAAGATGGAAATAGATGAACCGCTCTATGACCAGTAGTGAATATGTAGCGCAGCAAAGAAACAAATCAAACGAATCTATGTTCACCACATATCCCCCCCCCCAATGGTGAGACAATTCCCTTAAATACTGCAATATATTTCAAAACTGAAAATGCCAAAAGGAGAAAGTCAATAAATCAAATTGATAAATTGAATGGGTATAATATAATTTTTAACTCTGACTGGATAAAATACTGAAAAACTAAACTATATCACAAGCATAGTGAACAGTTTGGAAGCAATAAAGCTACATATAGTACAATTAATTTGTCACCACAACTAACCACTCATACCATCTTTTTATAAACTACACTGTGGTCTCACCGGTATTCAGGAAAGGGAACGCATGAATCGGTAGACCTGGTAGGAAAGGGATTAAGGGAATTGGTAGCTTATAGGCAGTATGTGTAAGTTGTGCAATTGACGCTGCCGACGGATGGTGGGCTTACTGAAATGTCTCAACAGATGATGGACTCCTGCTACTAGGGTTGTATTGCACACTATATGCCTTGTGAAATTGGTTACAAAGTCAGTTCATTTGGGTAACAAGAGGAAAGTTGTTACACAAACAAAAAACTATTAGGGAGACCCCTCACCAATGTCCAATCTGTGACCGAGTACTAGAAGAATGCTTTCATTGATTAGGTCACGCTTACATGAAGGAAAAAAGCTTGCACCAACTGTCAAACATTCAGGTATCTAATATGATTTCTAACAAAACTCAATTTGTCAAATAGAAATATGTGATAAAAGCTTGTGCAGGTTTATTTGCTTGTCTGTTTATTTATTTATTTATTTGGGCTTTACATCATAGCAACATCTAAGGTAATACCCAGGAAGGGTACCGACTTGTGACTTTACATTATAGTGTTGCTACACTCGAAGACCAAGCCACCAGCACCATGTCATATCCTAGTAATGCTAATCGCCAGCCGAGGTAGCAACAAGTATCAATTTTGACCATGGTTTGAACATGGGAAGCTAATGCTTACCGATTCGGCCATCCCATCCAGCACTTGTGCAGGTACCTTACTCATCATGCACTATTCTCTATTCATACCACCACAGTGGTCAGTAATGAAATAAAATGAGGGTAGTTTACTATAAATCACAATTTCCTTAATTTCACCAATTTCCAAATTTCGCTTTAGACCACTTTTTGGGACTTGGTTGTGGAAAAGATTGGCACCCATATTAAATTATTCTGATTTATCCCTAACCTACTGATGAGTCTTGGCATTGCTATTTTTTTTCAGGACGACATATGCTGGGAAAAGCTTTGAAAAAAATTGGTTTAAAATGGTCCAGAGCTCAATTTGACAAGTGATAAAATCCGGTAAAAGGAAATGCCCAACTTTGAGCAGGCTTACTTGGTACAGAAAAGCAATTTTCACACTGTACTACCTTCAATATGCTCTTTCTGTTTATGTTACATACAATACAATTTGATAGATGTGACTTTTTTTTATTTATGTTTTCAAACCATGTGCGTGTGTGTGGGCAGTGTTTATGGCACATTGCACAACAACTGGCACATTGCATAACAACTTTAGCCTTCACACCGTGCATTGCTAAGAATCATGATTAACTTCTTTTTTTTTTAAAGAAAAAAAGGATCTTTATTTTCATGTAAAAACATAAGTTATCCATTATTGGGTTCAGAAATGGTGGTTAATTGAAATTTAAAATAGATGGACAAAGAATTTATTCAAGGACAAAGTATGACTATATGGCCTGTAGTATTGGCAACAAAACGATATCATTGGCATGATGATGCTAGCTATGGTGAATGGGCGCCAGAGGTTTGAAGAAGCAGTGTAAAATTTCATGCATAAGTTAGTTGAAACAAAACGTGATTTTCTACATGAATGGACTTGACAAAGCATTGATTTTCTGTAGCTGATCAAAGTCATATCCTAATGTGGATGGGACTATTAGAAAGAAGAAATATGAACCTTTATTTTGCTTTAGATTTTATTTCAATTGGTGAACAAGTTAGAACACACCAACAGATTGAAAAGGATGAATTTTAAGCCTCCACCTACAGATTATTGGTGGATTGGCAAGGCACTTGGGATACCTACTATAAAAGCTCATGAGAATTCCATCGACAGCTGAATATCTGGCATTTCATCTTCATGATCTCACTGGGCATCTGTGCACAAACTGACGCTCGGCACATGATTTCGATTTGTTTGTTTGTTGTTTTACATCCTAGACCCCCATTAGACCAACAGCAATATGGTTGTCTGTGGAAACGGTTATCTGTAATACTTACCGTGAACGGTTGCTTTTGATACTCACCTTTGAAGATGATCAGGTGTGATTTAGAACGCTGGTTTAAACGCCTACAAACGAACTTGGCCTGTCAAGTGAACTTACCTTGTATTGGAGTGCAACGTTGACCTTTTGACTATGTAGTTAGAATTAAATCTCTTTTCTTTGTAAAAGCCTGAGATGGAGAACTCATTCTGTATGAAGCCATAATCATCAATAACCAGTGAACTGACCTAAAATTTAATTTCTTTCTTTACTAACTACAATATAACCCCGTTAAACCAAAGTTGAAGAGACCCTAGAAATGTGTTTGGATTAACCGATAATTGGTTTAACCGAGCTTTGGCTTTGACTTTCTGTAAGCGAGTATTGCACATGTAATATACAATGTATGTGGACACTTTTATTGTTTTTTATGTATGTACAGTATAACCCCGTTAAACCAAACTTGGTTAAACCAAACGATCGGTTAATCCAAACTAGTTTCAGCGGCCCAGCAAAATACTACCATTTATCATACAAGAAAGTCAATGGGGTGTCAGATGACTTTATAACCACATGAAATTTGGTTTAACCATACCGGAGTGGCCTGTTTTGTTTGGAATAACCCACGATTAGGATTAACCGACTTCTGCCATTCTTTACCTATTCATTCAAATAAAAAAAAATCTTGTAATAATCCATATATATGGATCAGCATGTCATCATGGCTGAAATCAGGATAGCAACTGTCCCCTCAGTCACATGGCCTAGGTATCCAATGCCTATCCTGATAGCTGGGCCCAGGGGCATAATTAGACAGGATTCATATCCATTTTGACATATCAAATCCCAGGACGTTCAATGACCTATCAGTGCAAAACTCCAGGCCGTTTTAATGATGCTCATTAAATTAAAGTTACCCGAAACACAGCTGTATTCATGGTCGATTCATTGGGTAACATGTGAATTGTGATTAACCATCAGAAATAACAATGACTATGTGTATAGTTTTAATATAAAATCAAGAAGCGGAACCCAGAAAAATCACTTTTAAAACAAAACATCACCGATTGAAGATCGGTCGAAAGTAGGCTTTAAAACAAAAATATGGTCACGATTTTCCATTTTCAAGGACAAGGATCATTACAGAAATTCCAGGCTTAGAATACTGAATTATCATATTCAACGACTTTCCGGGTTTTCAAGGACCCGTACGAACCCTGTTGGCACAGTGGCATAACCAGATTAAGACAAGGAGTGAGCTATGACTGGCACACATGCACACCATAACTAAGAAAATTGGCAGGCAACAACAATGATCAGATTCAAAGCGAGTCCAGCAATCCTAATTTAACACAGTGCCCTGTAATTCAAGGCTCACAGGTTTCAAACAGGATAATCCTAGATTTTCTACAATAAAGAAAATTTGAGAATACTCGATACAGGCCCATATGAAACGAGGAAATTGCAATTATAACGATTGAAGTGTGGTTAAGTGGAACTAGTTAAATTAGGACTCCTGGGAGAGAAAACTCGTAATTCTGGCATTGAATATATCGTTTTGAAACATACCTGGGCCTCAGTTTTACTGCTTTCGGCGTTGATTCGCTTATCTCATACGTCTGTGGTGGTCGATCAATTTGTTGGCGTTGGCAGAGCTGAGACACACAAAAATATGGTATGGCTATAGGTTAACTACTAATTAGGCTTTGACGGTTTAACATAACGATATTAAAATATAATGAAAAGGGTTCCACCAGAAAATACTTTGAGGGTACGCAGAATGGGAGGGGGGGGACAGGCAAGAGGAGGGAGGATGAATGGTCTCTGGCAAAAAGAAACCCCCACAGAAATCAGGCAGAGACCCTGGCGCCACATAGCGGGTTCAGGCAAAACCAAGCTGTGCTTAGATCTTACAACCGACAGCGAATTTCCCCTATAGGATTACCACGGTCAGGGAATCTTGAGTTTTATTTTCTAACAACATAATAGGTCATATAAGAACTGATTCGGACTAACCAATTGCTGTCATATGGGTCGTTCTCAGAAACTTGTGTACCACTTGAAGTAGTCTACTTGAAATGCATGCATATTTCAAAGAAACCCATTATTGGAGTGTCAATAATGTGGGAGATATTTTAGATCAAAAGTAAATGTTAATATTGTGTCCTATTGGGATGGATGTAGCTAAATAAATAGAAAATTACATGACTAATTTATGACATTGTCAACAGCATTGAAAATAAAGTGTCACAAACTTAATGAAATCCTCTTAACAGCACATTTCACTTCAAATGGTCATATACAATATCTCCATCAAGTTCAAGACATTTATTTCTTTAAAAAATTATAAAAATTATGAACTAGTTAACCATTTCTGGAGTCATTAACATCGTAACATTTCGTTTCCACTTGCAAGTACTATGCAATTCTGTATCAAACACTGACTACAGATACAGTACAGGGCCTACTTTCACCATTTGACACTATGCATGGACCCAGTTATGGTATAGTAAAAGATAAATCCTGAAATTGGCCCTAAACATTGAAATTTGAGCAGAACATTTGTGTAAAATTGTTGATTCCACTTGGATTGTTAGGGTGTTAATATTTGCCTGCTTTTCATCATCACAAATAACACAAAACCACAGCAATGAGGTTTCGAATTATTACGACTGTTTATATAGCAAGTGGCATGTGAAATGTCCTAAAAATGTCAAGCTTTGTGTGGAAAATATTAGATGAGTCAGCTTGGTTTCCATGCTATACTGCTATTTATTGGGTGTGAGCATCATTTGACCTACTTAAAAATGTCAGAATATGTATATTTTCATTTATTCAGATGCAAAAGAACATACACACTGAGGAAGCTTGTATATATGAGTTTGACAACATTTTGATTTTGTGGTACTGATGTCACAGTATTGGTACACAACTTCCGAGAACGACCCATATATCATTGTCATTTTGTGAATGTTAATCAGGTAAATATAAAAAATTGTGCACAGTTGATATGAAATATACTTTAATATCATAAATTAATCCCTGAGTTATGCCTTTTTTTCCCTTTTAATACTTTACTTTCCTCCTTAATTTACGAGACGGAGACAGAGATTTTATATAACGGTTATTTATCTCTCATCGAGAAGGGCTCACATACGATGCAACAGGTCAATATGATACATTTTGTTTGTTTGTTTTACATCCTAGCAACATATAAGGTCATATCAGGATGGGTACCGACTTGTGACAGTACACACTCATGGCGATTTTATAGTGCTGCCCCACTGGGAAACTAGGCCGCCGACACCATGACCCTATATCCCACTCAGTCACATTATCCTGACACCAAGTTAACCAGCCCTTGCCATATCCTAATAATGCCGAGCACCAGGCTAGGAAGCGACTAGTATCAATTTTTAAGTCATTGGATTCGACCGGGAACCAAACTTGTGACCTCCCGATCTTCCGCACGCGAGGCATGTGCTCTACCGATTCGGCCACTGCGCCCGGTCAATATGATACATAATAACAGTCACGGTTCAATAATTTAGAGATACATATAGTCAATCATGATATCAGATGTGCAGAACAGGGGTCAGCTATAACGGTACAATATTGGTAACCGGCAGTCCAGAGAATTCGAGGCTTCCCAGCCTGTGTGAGTCAAGTGGTTAAGGACCGGGACTCAAACTCTTGACCCTACCGTTACTCTCCATTTAACGGTGTGGGTGAAGAAAACGAGAGGGGGTGCTGTGATGGCTGCGGCAGTTGTTCGAATTTTTATCGGTTTGGCAGTTGCGTGACCATAGGGGCGGGTAACTGCCAGTGGCACCACCTGGAGGAATTCCGGGAACTATGTTATGATTGTAGCATGTCACAGGATTTCTGCTAGATGGCGCCACCGCTGGTCAATGGAGGAGATCCCAGCCATCGATCCTGGACATATCTATATGCTGGTGTAAGTCAGTTTGTGGGGTTCCCGTCTCCGCCGAAAATTACCAATGTTACGCGTAACATCCACAATTTTGCATGATTTTGCAAATCTACTTAATGCTGGTTAACAATCCACACGGTTTTGTAGAAAATGTAATTTTGTCATGCAAAATACTGAATAAAACCAAGTTCTATCATAGTTTTCAAACCTTTCCTTTTTTACTTCTCCCACCAGAAATCGGGCATAATGGATACGAAACTAGACCGAGTGTCCTCTACTTGCCAACACCCAATCCTTTGTTTGGAGTACCTGGGTACCACACCACATATTTGGTGGCCATGTTCTTCCTTATTTTTAATAGCAAGTAAAAATAATTGTTGTTACCTCTTGTTATTAAGTATCTTACCTCTTGTTATTAAGTATCTTAGCAATACTATATTGTTACCTCTTGTTATCAAGTATCTTAGCAATACTATATCTATTTAATCTACCCCACAAAATGCATCAAAAGTATGATTCTGTGTTAAGACGAAAATGTAATTTTATAAAAACACTTTCACGTGTATATGGGTCACTCTCCTGAAAACTGGCCAGAAGTGTCACATGGAGAGTTAAAATTTAATATTTGATTTTTTTTACATTTTTTGGTTGCAAATGAAAGCTGGAAATCTCCCCTTTACATCTTTGTAAAATATAAATTGATGAGATAAAAAATAAAGGTGTAGTCCGTGAATAAGATATCTCTTATGGCAGTATAACATGTGCGTCACACGTGTAACACGTGCTTAGGACACCACACAGTCTGCTTAATAAATATCTAATCAGAATTAAATAATATCATACTTAGAAGCATATTAATCATGGCATAATATACAGAAATATCTAATGCTTATATTGATAAAAAATAGTAATTCCCAGCCATGCTTTATTCACTGTATAATTAGTGTACAATATTTGTGTGGCATCCAGACACCACGGTTACACGTGTGACGGAAATTTCTAATGTTATTTCTGAAGACATTAAAAAAAAAAAATTTTTAATTTAAGCATGCATACATGTTAATAGATACTTCCTCTTTGATTTGGGAAATGTTTTGTTTGATATATCAATGCAAAACAACATGTTAATAAGGATTCAACCACGTCCCATATGTCATGTTACAAAAGGCTGACTGTAAAATGGGGTTTTTTTGTACAAAAACAGTTCATAACTAAAAAGACCAAAGTTGCACACAGTTTTATTTTATTTCCCTTATTTCTTTCATCAAATCTGAGCATGAATATGAAAAGTATAAGGAAAAAAATAAGTAGGAAGGTTTTTATTGATGTTTTAAAATCCCATCTCATGGTGACCAGTTTTCAGGAGAGTGACCCATATCCAAATTTACACAAACCATTTTTGCTTGACAGTAATCAATCAAATCTTGTTTAAATGTGTTGTGTATGGCAAAAATGATGTTGTGGGGTGTGCTTAACTTACATGTTACACCAGACATTTCGATGAATTGCTAAATTTGTATAAGAAGAATATCAAAAAGTGAAATAGCATTTTTACAACTGACATATATATATATATTCTCAACATATAAACCTTCAGATGAATATGGATTCTGCTATTATTTGGAATGCTTTCGCTTTTGGCTTCCATGTCACAAAAGCGGTACCCAGTTTCAGAGAACAACCGACCTACTTGCTGTTTCTACCAATAAAAATAGGTACTTACATGGAGTTCACTTCTGCTCTATTGAACGAGTGTTTACTCGCCGTAGCTTGATCGAACTTTTCTGTTGGAGACTGCTGCACAGTTGTCAACCTGAGATATTAAACCAATAATTTAGCACAACTATGTGTAAGTAGATTAAAAATTAGAATATATAGATATATGAATGGCATTAACGATTTTGATTTATTGTCTATTACATTTGTTGAATAAGCAGGGGTAATTTCAATCGATCAGCTTGATTACTAGTAGTACAGGTTCCTGACAATTAGATCGGTGAGAATTACATGACAGCAATTTAATCGTCAAACATTAACTCACGGATGAAATTGGTCTCCAGGAAAAAAAGTGGAAATGCTGATATCGCGGAAAATTACCGGAAGTCGGGTTTCATATATATTGGTATACGCTGATAGTGCTGTGCCATTTGAAGCATGTATTAGTAGTATACGCTGATAGTGCTGCGGCGTCAGCACCACATATCAGTATACGCTGATGAGACTGCTGGATTGAAAAATCCTGGAAATCTGGGGAATCGCGGAGATCTTTCATCCCTGTTTCCTACTTTTAATATTATTAGTAGTTGTCATATGGATTCAGGCACCGGTAGCCACGTGGAGATCAGAAACTGAAACATCTTGTTTTTATGGAGATAGGATAGACGAGATCGTCATTCCGACTGTGCATGTGCTGAAAACTATGTCGAGAGAAAAATAAAGGCATCCGGCCATTGACTTTGCCGATACGCGGAGGGCAAAAGTTATGTTTTATTCAAAATTAATTTAGTTAAATACATAACAATTTGGCATAAACATGGATGCACACATGCAATATAAAGAATAACCATAGCCATAGTTAAGCATTTTGAGATAAGAAACATACAATTCCACACAAAACACTTATAGGCTGATATCCAGTCCACATCACCATTATTAATTTGTTTTAAATATTAAAATGCCAAATGTGTCAAAAGAAACTTGTTTCAGAGAAATATATAACCAATGTTGGATTAACCCTACTCATTTCCTAGCTCTACATACGTCATTAAAGTTGCATAGTCCGATGGTTTTGAATTTCTGTATTTTTTCTGAGATAAATATATTAGATCAATCACTAGTATAGATCTACTTTACATTAGTTCAAAGTTACTTTTATCTTAAACGGTAAACTTTTGAGATATTTTGAGTACAAACATGGAAAATTAGTTTTGGCAAGCTTTCCAAAACTCTGACACCATAGACTTCTGCAGTAACAGGTTCTGTCAAATTGACTCAGTATTGACTTCTACGCAGAAACAAATGCTTAATAAGTACATCACTATCTAAATTAGATATATAAAATCAAATCTGGATAATTGGTTTGGTTTTGAAAATTTGATATTTCATCAGACTATGCAGCATTAACCTAAGGATAAAAATAAAAACGAATAAAATCAATCAAACTGACTCTGGCTATGACACTAGTCTGAGTCCCCCAGATTTGTCTAAATCTAAATGCAGATGGTAGAAGATGTGCTGATTAGATTGATGTAAATGCAATGCTAGATAAAGGCTTAACATCTTAAGTTATTATATACATTTTTTTAGTTAGTATTCTGTTTCAAACAAGAGCGGAGATCATTTGAGTTGAAACTAGCATATTACATCGATGCACACATGGTATTAGCATGCGCCATGTGCTTTTCGAACAGGTTGTTTTTCTTCCCACAATGATTGTAGCTATGTGAGCACTTTTTTAGAATGCATGTGATCTCAGTGGAACATATACCAATGGAAAGATCTTGAAGAGACCTTAAATATGGTAGTCATATAATCTTTCTAAAAACTACGGCAGAGGTGACAGTTCCAGCAAAAGTTAAAGTGCTGCGGATCAAATACCTCCTTTGAGAATTGATCAAACTTCCTTAAAATGTCACAACATGTAGACAACTAACGAAGTAACAAAATATCACAGTTTGATGAGATAAATAAATCTCCTTTGGGTGATTTGATAAAGATTTTGTGGAGAAAAGTAGAATTTGAAATTTAACCAACTTTTGAAACTGATACTGGTCCAATTGAAACAATTAAAAAATGAGGATGTAGAGAAACATGTGCTCTATGTTATGAAAACAAGAGCTAAATTGTAGCTAGAAAAGCCTCCTTTTGGCAAACTGAAAGATAACGCCTCCCACGCCGTTGAATGAGGCTAGCTTTGGCCTTTACCAGTGTCGCGGTTTCAGTTCTCAACTGTCGCTTCTGCGCATGCATCTAAATCCAACAGCGCCATCGTAGCAACTCTCACAGGCTAAGTACAACTCATTTATGGTATATTAGCACTCATATACTTTGCTTTTGCTGTTGATGCGTGTGTGATTTCTAATGTGTAAATCACTCTAAAACCGCTGTTGAGTTTAGTAGTTCATTTTTGATGCATGCGCAGACGGCGCTGTTGGATTTAGACGCATGAGCAGAAGCGATGTTGAGAACTGAAACTGGTTGAACTGAAACCGCGACACCGGCGCACATAGCTACACAATCAATGCACCACGCCGCTGGAATGAGAAACCCGTCTATAGTCTATCCACATCAATTCCGATCATTGTCCCTTAATTTACAGCTTTATAATTGCCGTAGTTCTATACAGAATAATCGTTAAGGAACCCTCACATAGATAATATATCCCATAAATGCTGCCAACGTAAAAACAAAAAACCGTTGAACCGCGATCCTGTAAGAAGTAAGTGTAAAACTAGTAATGGCGTCCAGACGTCTAAGAAAAGTCTAAATAGGTCACAACCACTGAACCAGTTTTGACGTGAGATCACTCCATTGCTCCGCCAATAACGGTGATCTCTTTGTGATATAGTTAATTACTGACATTCGTGGAATTGTAACAAATCAACAATAGTGTTCGTTGATTACATAAATGGCGGTGTGAAATTACTAGAATATTCGATGTTGCCTGCCGATCGACAAAACTGCCCCGCTCACAATGACGAGGTCGCCAAACGACGCAGAAGAAACACACGCCAATATCCTGGAAATCACACATCGAAATGAATGTAAAGAAGGGTTATATTTTATGCTATAACTCATTTGGGATTACATACCTGACAAGCGTGGCAGATTCTTTGCGTCCCCGCTGCTTTATTCCGAAGAAATAAAGCTCAAGAAGACACCGGTGACTCCGCCATTTTGTGAGCGGTCGCCTTGAGAAGTTCCCGGATGTTGGTTCCCCACCTGCCAACAAAGCATTTCGTTGTATCTGGTAGAAGAGACACTCCTATAGACAAGTTCATAATTCCAACTGCATATGCTCTGAAAACTAAATTTATATACATGTTCATTAGTTTACTATTTCTATTGTTTTGCCTATATGCGCCACACAAAACTTCTGTATAGTTATTAGTTTAAATAAAAATCGAGCAATTTGGCACAAACAGGGATCCCCCATGCAACATAATAATGCAATGAATATATTTAATACACAGTTAAGAAAATGGCCTGGAACCAAGTAGATAAAAGATTCACCCTGTTCTGCTGCAGTAGGGGTGCAAACCAACCCTATGTAAAAGCTGTCGAAAAAACGGGTTAATAAATTGAGAGCCTAATTTCACAATCTAAGAAGCAACATTTATTCTTTACATATATCTTATTGATAGCCCGCTACCTTTGAGTTGAAAAATATAATATAATATCTAGTTTAATAAGATTTAAAAGTGAAATCGACGGCGTTCTGCGGCCGCCATTTTGTGTTTTTGCATTCTCTCCTATTTCACCAAATCTGTGCCGCTATAAGACGCCATTTGATACTGGAGCCACAGTTTCTAGTTCAAGTTCCATACTAAAGCTATTTTCGCCCGTATTTACAGTACATTGTCCTTCACCCGTGTACTACAAGTACTGGGTGAATCTTTGATCTAGGAACCAAGATGACAGCCATATATGTGCAGAAAAGGGGTGGCAGTTGGCATTCTACATATTTTCTTAAAGTATTTAATCTGAACAGATCAACTTTATGTAACATAAAGGGAAGAATCCAAATTATTTTCTTGAGGTGTTTAATCTGAACAGATAAACTCTATATATGTATATCAATAACTTATTCATTCTCATCCATGTTTCTCATACCTAGTTCATCTGACTGTTCAAACAGTCAATCGAAACTAACTATGATAGAAACACATCTACATATATAGACATTTTCATCATTAACTCACGTACCCTCGACAATATCTGTCATAACTATAGATCATCTGAGTTAGCTTGGTTGGTGCAGCTGAAGTTCACACAACCACAAACTTCTGTGCTTGGAATATTGTTATTTTGCCTACATGCCCCGTTGCATCCACATTTGTATCCACACTTTAGCAAGTTCATCACAGCTGCAGGGGCTGGAGGATTCAGGCATCTTATTGGAGCATAATGATGTCCAGTTGTGTCAAACTCCAAACCACAATTGATAGGAGACAGGATGCATAGATTGCTTTCTCCAGCCTTTCTCCAAATCATTGCTATGTAATGTTCCCATTTAGTATGCAGTCTTAGTGAGCCAGTTGTTGGAGGAAGACTCTCCTTTTGCTGCATGATTGGAATACCAGAATCAGTAAAGCTCATGCACTATGGTGTACACCCTGGACTTGTATAGTAGGCAGATAAATCCTTCCAACTGGTCATATACTTCTTGTGATAAGTCTGAGTACCCTGAAGATTTCAAAGCATTAAGTATGTCATCATCACATGCCATGAACTCTCTTATTCTTAAGCACCACTCTTTGGTTCTCCCAGCAAACCATGCAGACATGTCCAATCCTGTTAGATTATGGACGCCTATTATGATTGAAGCATGTCTTTGTCCTAACACAAATTTGCCCTCAGTTTCTGACCCTGATGTAACATATTTCTTCAATTGCTTTGTTCAACTCCTGCGATGATCTGTACTCTTTACAGAGGTCTACATAAGTTGGAAGTTCTTGATATTCGAGAGGAAATTCTTCAGAGAAATATTCTGAATTAAAGTTGTATCGCTCTTGCTTTGGCAATATGTTGATTTGCCCTTTGTCAATTTCTTCTCATTTGTTCCTTGAGGGAGGTGTTGAGTTATCTGTTGAATATCAACCTCACTCCGTCATAATTGCTGCCCATATATCTCACTGAGATGGTCAAGAAAGGCTTGGTAAATTCATTGCATATCTTGATTTAGTTGATCTTAGGTATTGTATTAATGAGGGCCATGTCATTGAAAAATTATCACAATGTCGTTGGAAGAGAACAACAATGAATTGAAAGCCCCCCCATGTCCCTGCAGCATTAGGTTTGATATCTACTTGCTCTCCTTCATTTGAGCCCAATCACCCTAATATACTGCTTTCGCTGTACCGAGGGGGGGGGGGGGGTGTTCATACCACATGGGGGTCGATTCCAGAAAATCAATGTTGTCCGATGCAAACCAGACTGATGTGTCCTTCACCAACCATGGTGATAGGCATACTCCTCCCAATGAATGCATCTTCTCCAGGATGGCATTTGCAATGCCTGTTTCCATTTCCATGACCGTTTCATAGGAGATGGCAAGGTCTCTCCTCCAAGTTTCTTTACCAGGGCCTTAATTAGATCCTCTACTTTTGTTTAACATCAAGAGCTAGACTAATCCTGAGTGGATTTCCAGAATGTTGTCTCAAAGCTTCATACTTATTTTTGGTGTTCAGTCGATTAGATCTGTAAGCCCCATGAAGTGTTTTTCCCGCATGGATGTGCTTTGATTGACACAACTGCTCTTTGTGTGCAGATTTGACTCTTGACTCTTCCTGTACTTGAATAGCATGCTTACAAAAGGTCTTGAGTAATGTGAGGGTTTCGTAATCAGTAAATGTTCCATGAAACTTCCATGTGCAGGAGGTTGTGCTATTCCTTCTCAGTATTTTGGAGCTCTCAATAGTACTTTCAGATCATCCCCAGAACATCCACTTACACTCTCCTCATTATCAAACAATCTATGCTTCTTGTCGAAAGAATCTGTTCGGGTTTTGTTTTATCTGGATATCTGCTGAAATGAACACCTGGAATGTTATCTAGGATCAGTTATTTAAGATACAGCTTGTATCGAAGAATGTCTGGTCCTGCGAGCTCATTCTCACTGAGCAGCTGGGTGTACATTTAGGGAATTTCACTCATATTCATTACGACCTTCTTACTATCATCATTTAACCACCATTTAACTCAGTTTCAACAATTCCAAGTATTTGAAGGTCTGATAAGAACTGACCATTATTAACAGTGGCTCTTTGTGGTTCCTTAGCTTTATTGCTAGTTTAGCTTTAACTAAACATGGTAAGTGGTATTTCATGTCCTCAAAACTGTTTGTAATAGATCAGATGAATAGAAAACACTGCTTATTCTCACATGTTTGTGTTTTTGGTAGCACTCTTCTCTGATAGGCCTCAGGGAAGTTGTATTTTAAACTTCTTGTATTGTGGAGGATCTTCCATTGTGTGATCGATATTTCACAAGTGATACACTCTGCTAGGATTACCCATGGTTCTTCAAGATTACTCAACAAACTTACAGTCCATCAGGGTTCATACAAAGATAGAAGAGATGTTTATACAACACATTACTGCCAAGTGTAGAACAGCAACAAAAGACGACAACAAATTGCAAAACATATAATATAGTATTTAGTACAACATTGTATGCCAACCACCACCATTTCCCCCTCTGATATATGACTGCCATCTTGGTTCCAATCTATAAATTAGATCTACAGATGGCAAAAACAGACTCCTTATGTACTAAAATGTATAAAATGACCTTTTCATTGTTTTACGTCCTAGCAACATCTAAGGTCCAAAGATATGGCATAAAATATATTTCATTAATATGTATAAGAAAGACCCCCTCATTCATGTTAATTGGTTGCAAAGATATGGCAAAAAGTATATTTAATTACTTCCATGGCGCTCTTTTTTCAAATATATGGCTCCCATTTTGGTTTCCTTCCATTTCTTTTATTATCTATGGATTTCAAAAACAGATTCATTATGTATTAAAATGTATAAAAAGATTCATGTTGATAGCTTAACTGGTTGCACAGATATGTCATGAAGTAGATTTCATTATATTCATGGCAGCCATCTTGGATTTGCTCAATTTACCCACTGAGTATGCACATTAAGGCCACATGTCATCGTATCTGCCAACTTACAGAATCATTAAAGGCCAGTTCCTCTCATACCATGCCTATGTGGTGTGGCAGGTTAAAAATCCCTTGGGTCGGTAAAAGTGTAGGCTCAGGCTTTCTATTGACCAAAATGTCTAATGGATGAAAATAAGTCTATTCAGACTTATCAAGAAAATAAGAGTGTTATTTTGTTTGAGGGATAACTTAGTTTGGCTCGCTATATTTGAAGAAGAGTAAGTAGACAGGGGTGAAAGTTTTTTTGTTTGTTTTTTTGTACATTACTTCTTTGAACAGGGGAAATTTTAGTTGCAGACGACTGGTCTTCCTCATTCCACTGCTCCTTGCCCTATCCTAGTAATGCTGAGCGTCGGGCTAGGGAGCGACAAGGATAAATTTTTAAGTCATTGGTTTGACTCGACCAGGATTCGAATCCACCATCCCACGATCTACCAACATGGGAGACGGACACTCTAACTCATTCGGCCATCTGGTCCAGTTATGTTGGCTTCTGATCTACATATGCATTGTCATGGATTGGCTATAATCAAATTTTAAGGGCACTCTACAGACCCCTTTCAATGTTTATAAACATTGTGTATGCGCACACAGCTTGGCTGCAGAATGAAGGCACACTGCCATTGAGTTTGTCGGTACGCGCAGTGCAACACGTCGATTTTATTCAAAATTAATAGAACCCTAACCGTATGAATTTAATATAATCTGTTCATATATGTGTTCCAAGCGGTTTGCTTCTAGGTGGTGTGGCTTTAGAGATATTTCACTTTTTCTGTATGGAGATTGCTCACGACCATTGACAATTCATTGAGTTTGCCGATATGTGCAGTTCAAACCGTCAATTTTATTAAAAATGAATAGAAATGCAGAACCCTAACCGTAAATATTTCACATTTTCTGTATGACGATTGCTCATAGCCATTGAGTTTGCAGTGTGACAGTGTGTGGTCCTGCAGCCAAGCTGCACGCACACTGACCTAAATACCTATGTTGACGTCATATGAAATAGGTCTATTGTTAAGGTATCAAATCTTTGCACACTGAAATTCTTTGGACAGCCATTCCAAACGTGGCGGGAACTGTTTACTACTACTAGTGGCACCGCCAATGTGAAACGCCAGAACTATAGACCGGAAGTCAATACCCAAAATGGTGGATCTGCGAAGCAGCTCTTAGGTACTTCATGAAACAGAATTATGAGTTTTCTCATCAGATCTGGTCAGTATATGCCAATTTTTTGGTATGTTCACAAACATTAACATGTTATGAATATATCTGACTCATTTATTTCGACACAGAATGAACATTTTCCCAAATACTTCGTTTAAAATGCCGCATGTATGATTCAGTGCCACATACGCGCAAAACAAAGCTTCCATTTCTAGTCTATTACAAGGGCAAGAACGCCTTCAAATTTCAATTGAGCCATCCTCCACCTTGATTCAAAAATAAGGTTTACCCGGACAACTGGTCTCAGCAACGCTAATTCAAGACGCTTAATATTATCATGGTAAATTCTAGAACGAAGGGTAGCCCGCAAATGTCACTCTCACGTCACAACGTCACAAGCCTCTCACAGTCTCAGGTAGAATCCGTGTGTACGGGTCTTCACGCCTCGCTCCAAGAGTCCAAAGGACAAAGTTGACCGCGCGGAGCGTCGCGGCGTGCAAACACCCCTTATACAAAATTGTTTATCTCATGTTTTATGTAACAACAGTAAAAATGTTGAATGGTAATTTGAATGTTTAAGATATCAACATTCTGGTAGGTCATTTTCCAGGAAAAAATATGTGACAGTTCAGCTGAGAAAATTCCTCAAAAGTCACCAAACTTTGAGAGCTTGTCCCCGCTAATCGGTAAATGTCACCCATATGAAATTATTATAATATGGTTGGGAAACATGTTATCTGTGTGTGTGCCAGGCAATTTGTTTGTATGTGGTGCGATTTGAGTTATAACACGTTTTCTGACACTCTCCTCTGCCTTGTGCCAATTGGCATTCATGCCTCGGCGCAGCTGAGATGAGATATCAGGTCAAAAGTCCTGTCGATATAAACCAATGTAGTTACTGTGAGGTAAATAGCCCCTTTATGGGGTACATTATGCACCATAACTTTGCTTCTACTTGACATGTTAGGTCCATCCATATGTCAAATTATAAGCCTTAAAGTGCTTTATCAGAATACATTTGTTTTGAAACCATATTTCATATTTGAAATTGTTCTGCAAGTCTCTAACTCAGGTAGATAGATGTCTGATATGCTGGGGAAATGAACTGAGCTGGTAAATTCCTAATTTAAGAAGCAAAATATATTCTTCACATAAATCTTCATATTTACCAGCTACTTCTGATTTGAAAAATATAATAAAACATGTAGTTTAAGGAACTTTAAAACTAAAACCGACGGCATTTTATCGCCGCCATATTGTCTTTTTGCATTCTCTCCCATTTCACTAAATCTGTGCCAATATGGGTAGCCATTTGATACCGGAGCCAGAGTTTCTACTTCCTGTTCCATACTAAAGCAGTTTTCGCCAGCTTTTATAAAGGGTTTGTGTTCACCCCTACTCTGGGTAGGGGTGAATCTTTTATCTAGGCAAAACCGAACAATTTAATAATAAATTTCTTTTACATACGGAGACTGAACAAGTAATAGATATGAAATATAATGTTTATCTTCCCAAACCGGGCTTGTTAGGGAGTGTGGCCACCATGCATTTCGGTCTTAAAGTTGCATAGTGCGATGGTTTTGAGTTTTGGTCATTTTTCTGAGATAAATATATTAAATTGATTGTTATAATCTACTGTGTTTCAAGTTGAAGTAACTTTTATTTTAAATGGATAGGTTTTGAGATATTTGAAATTTAAGCATGTAAAATTAGTTTTGGCAAACATGCCAAAACTCTGACACAATAGGCTTCAGCAGTAACAGGTTCTATTAAATAGTCTCAGTATTCCCTTCTATGAGGCACCAAATGCTTAATAAGTGCATCAATATATAAGTTAGATATGTAGAGTCAAATCTATCTAATTATTTTTCTTTGGAAAATTTGCTGCTTCATCGGACTATGCAGCTTTAATCTTAGACAACCCAGTATTCATTTGTCACAATGCACTGCCAACGAAGCAGCAGACTGTGGAAGAGATTAGTTAACCATTAATATTCAGTTTTGTCTATTTCTTATGAATAATTATTTAACTGTCTCTGGATGTAAATTAAATAATATATTTGTTATTAAGTTCGCTCGGTTTCACCAAACCGATGTACCCGTTCTAGTTCTATCCCCTTTCTTCAATCTGGCAGTATTTTCAAATTATGGGCATGACACCAGTAAGTTTAGCTACATGTACTACAACGCTATCTATATATAGACTAGGCATATATGCGCTATGGAATTCATAACCATGGTTTTTAAACAACCTTTTGCTTGTCGCATATGAGCAGCTGGAAAACACTTAGGTAAAAGATTCCCCCCTGGCTCTCACTGCGGCTACTGTATTACAGGGTCACTCGCATCTGCAAAAACACTAAACAAAAACAGGGCGTTAAATACGATATTACTTATTAAGATTATGGTTAGCTTAGTAATATGTTTTTATAAATAGAAAAAAAAAGATGTAGCTGGGTTTTGAACATGATTTTGTTTTTTTAAATAAGAAATTCACCTCTTACAGTCGTTGCAGCTGGAGTTAAAACTTAAAGCCTAGATCATAGTACATGTAATTCAACATCACTGTTTGCCGGAGCGGGACGTAGCTCGGACAGTGGCATGTGCAGCTGTGAAGGTGTTGGGTCATTTTGTCGAACCTGCTCAGTGGACCCATTTGCAGTTTGGGCTATTTCTGTTCCAACCAGTGGTCCGCAACTGGTTCATCAAAAGTTGTGGTATGTGCTGTCCTGTCTGTGGGGAAGTGCATATAAAAGACCCGTTGCTGTTTATCCAAATGAGTAGCCTATATGACGGCAGGGGGTTTCCTCCAAAGAAATATGTCAGAATGGCCAAATGTTTGATGTCCAATAGCCGGTGATATAACAATCATTGCGTTCTAGAGGCGTCGTTAAATCAAACAAACTTTCCTTTGTTTGCGGGGCTGGCCTCGTTCTGGGCTCAGGAGTTTCAAGCATTAATATAACTTAGTCTTAAATTGTTTTACTGCCGTCTGACTGGATGCAAAACGGGACATGGTATCACATGGATAGTGAAAATTAGAGGAATTGCAGATCTCTCAGCACAGTGAAAATTAGAGGAATCAAAAATCTTTCAGCACAGTGAAAATTAGAGGATTTGCAGATCTCAGCACAGTGAAAATTAGATGAATTTCAGATCTCTCAGCACTGTGGAGAAAATTTGCTAGTGATTACAACTGTACTTGTATCTCAAATTCTAGTGATTCAGTAGCTAGTGATTTAATAGCTAGCCCAACGTGATTTCCCCCGCTCCCCATTATTTAATTATTATGGCTTATGCATATGTATACATATCTTTTAATTCTGATTCCATTGATATAAGATTCATATCTATATTGAAACTATTAGAGGGATCTATAGGTATAGTTTCGAAGTTATGAGACTTTAAAGATTCATTTCTTTGCCAAGATTCTTTCACTAACTAAGGAAATCTGGGTTTTTGAGGCGCACATGGAAGCTATTTTGCATATAATGTGTCCAATATAAAAGTATCTCACACTATATTGTACAAATAACAGGCCCATTTTTCTGTCAACCATTATCTTTATTATTCTTTACGAAATTTCATATTAAACTTAATTAAACCAAAGCTGAATTAATTCAATTTCCACCAACTGTCAATAACAAATTCAGTATAAGTTTTTTAAATAGCAAAAGTCTAAATTCCTGTTCTACATGTCCTATTGTATTTTTTATACAAAAATAATCAGAATTAAAGGCGATATAATTACAACGTAAATAAAATATTAGAGACAAACTAAAATGCCACTTTTTTAGGACTTTAGTCAGGTAGCCATGCTTAAAAAGTGTACTTTCAGTTTGGTTGTGATCAAATATGCCAGAAGCTTTGGTTCTTCAGTGATTTAGAGAAACTCTGGATAACCCTATTCTAGCTCCTTAGATTTGTTTAAATTAAATTTATATATATGGGTCGTTCTCAAAAACTATGTACCACTTTTATAACATGGGAACGGAAAGTGAAAACATTCAAAATAATAGCGGACAACATTTCAAATAATAGCAGAATCCATATTCTTATGACGGTTTATACGTTGTGCATATGTCAGAGTTGAAACTTAATTTTCACTTTTTGATTTTGATTGCATACAAAGATGTTATTAACCATAAAACGTCCATCCATAATATCATTTTAACACATCCATAGCATCATTTTAATCACATACAACAAATTCAAACAAGACTTTATTGATTACAGTTAAGTCAAAATTGTTTCCTATAAGAAAAAGGTTGAAAAAAACCCATTTCGGTAGATGTATGGTATTGATATATATATTATATAGGGATCATTTTCAGAAACTGTACCACATTTTTGATTTCCATGTTAAATTGCTAAAGATTTTCTCTTATTTTTGGGGGTAGTAAATCAGATAGTTATTTTTGACTCGTGTATTAAGTATGTTAGCAATACTATATGTATTTAATTTATCCCACAAAATTCAACCAAAATATGCTCATATGATTTTGTTATAAAGTGAAAATATGAATATTTACATATCGACATCATACATCTACCGGAAAGTTTTTTTTTTCAACCTTTTTCTTGTAGGCCATCCATTACACATTTATTAATAAATCTTTTCAGTTTGAAATGCGACTAGTAAAACTTTAAATGTAATTTTGAATCATTTAAGATTACAAATATTACCATGGGAGGATATGCAAGGTGTAACAGATTAATTTGTGTTTTGATCACTGTGAAAATTATTAACTCTCTTCTCAAAAGCAATATTGATTGCTCTGACTAAATAGTTTGCAACTAGGGCTTAAAAGTCATCTGTTCAAATTCCTATTAAAACAACTGTTACCAGCGAAATACATGTAAAAACACCCATGAACCAACCATTGTAACAATTCGACAACTAGCACATCTGGATTTAGATGGAAGCCTCGATTTACACTTTATTAAAACTAAAATGGCCATTGTAGCTAGAAAAACTTGATTTGCAAACAAAAAAGGTGGGGGGGGGGGAGAAGATTTGCATACAGTGATATTTGAATGCTGCCTGTTGTCTATTCTTGTTCTGATTAAATAATAAAAACGTGGATAAAATGAGGGCGATAGCCCCCCCCCCCCCCCCCCCCCATATCCCACCAGTTAAGCTGGAAACTACCCGACTAGAGTAGTTCCAGATTCTGTCGATAGATGTCACTAGCTTAACTGGTGGGGTTTAATACATGTGAAGAGAGCTGCGGTGAAATCCAGAAGAAAAATACTATATACTAATATAGTTGTCTATATATATATATTACAACGATGAGAGCTTGATGCCTGTTGCGATATGAATATCTGAATATAATCAAGCATTTTATAATTTTTCCAAGCATCCTTTAGGGAGATATAGCATGTGAAGTCATAGGCAGTTAGGGAAACGACACAAATAGAGTGGTTCCAAATTCTGCCGATAGATGTCACTAGCTTAACTGGCGTGGTCTATTGACCATCAAAGTGTGTGATGTTGGCTTCCTGATCAGCAAAAAAAACCAAGAGGAATCAGTTACACTAGTATCTTATACTACTATTGACTAGGCCAAAAGTGCACAAACCGCACTTCCAGTTCTCAAAACTAAAATTTATACTGGGGTCACTTATTATAGTACTTCTCAGAGTAGTATATAAACCGTTCATATAAGACCTGCTGTCGCATGTTTGGTCTCTATTTGCTTTAAACCAATATCATGTCTTAAAGTAAGAGTGCAATGTCTTAATTGATTTATTGCTCAGACGGAAAACAAATCGAGTCGCAGAGTTCTAACAGGGTTGGTCGGCAACCAGAAACATCAATATATTTTTTTAGGCCCTACTCAGTCGCCTCCTGTAATGTTAGCTGTGTTTAGTTACATTTTGCTATTATTTAACACAAATCTAGCCACATCAAAATTGTATTAGAGATCATTTTGCTGTCATTTGGCACAAATATGACCATTTCAGATTTTCGTGTAAATGTCAATGTGGGCATATAAATGTGATTAATAAAATTGAAATAAATGCCACTGATTTTTCACCATGAATATGGCTCTCGCTTCCAACACGACATTAAACCACCAGCAGGATCATAATCTAAACTTTAAGTTTAGGAAGTATGACAGGTGTGTCCGGGGCTTCATACATTGATTTTTTTAAAGCTGGGACTGTATAGGATACTGCCATTTTAGCATGTCTAGTAAGTCTGGTATTTCTGATCAGGTGATTCTGATGTAGCTTTGCACTTTTTAAACTAGTGCTTTCAAAATGAGTCGACGCACATCACCAATGTTGTCTACATCCTCACCTGCGACCTGTAATTTGTCCACAACATAGACTACTATACAAAGGCACAACCGCATCTGCAACTTCTACTTTTACAGTTCCAACTCCTATTTCGCAACTTTTTGAAAGCACTGGGAATGCTAAGTACCATGAAAAGTAAGGTGACAGATTTGCTATACAAAAATAAAAATCCACAATGCTCAAGGTGCACCATGTCACATTATCGAATATAGCATGGCGCTAAGATTATCGCTGTAGCTCAATCGGTTTATATAATATAATATGATCCTTGAAATGACCATGACATGGATGCCCTTGTTGGCCCTATCATTTACCAATGCTTTCGTACTGATTGCCTTTTAGTCAATGATTACACGATTCCTCAGAAGTTTATTATTGTGTGGCAAGTATTCTACATTAGATAAACCCTCTGACAGCTGGTCATACATGCAGTCACAGTGGTGTCCTGGCATTCTGACACATGATCTAAGTATGAGCAGATGGTGCCAAGTATAGATTGTTGTTGCAATTTGACGCATAGATCTTAGCACAGCTCACATCCCGACAATTGTGGACAGGGTGAACACACTTCAGTATCTCTGAACTGATATAGTAAGCTGGGGTTATTCAGCGATTTCAGGTTTGGCCTAAAGTGGACATGAGTATCGTGAGTTAATTTCCTCTTTCTTTAGAGGGGGTTACATGAACAACACAACTTATTCACAATTATCTGGATCAAATGTTGCTAGTCATAATTTGCATAGGTTGAAACAACCTATTCTATAGGAGCTATTTATGGTTCAATCGTGGTGTGAGTCTCTTGTCGTCAAGCTGTTGTTATTAGTTTGTAGGCTAGAGCATATTACAGACTTGGAAAATCGTGCAAACTCTACTATCAAATTAAATTTGAAGATTTTTGAGTATGCCTTCTAACTTAGATAAGTCCACTATTTCATTCTCTGTGTGACATCACAGAACTAGTCGTAATAGCCATGAGGTACTTGGTGCCTAATGGTGCTGGACAGATTGATCCTGAGTTACTGGGTTTGAAAAACTGTCGGGAGCGGTTTACAGAAATGAGGCTTACAATATAGTGGCATTCTGTGGCTAATTTATTTGAGAAGAAAATATCATCAAGGATATTATATCACTAGCCCTCAATTTGCATATGAGCCTGTCTCAAAAGGTGATAACTCTTCTTTTTTTGCCCATTGTAACGATTGACACAAAAAGGCACAGAAATGGTTACACTGAAAACACAAGGACATTTGCTTCAAATCAATATGTATTCTATTGGGATTATGAAACACCATGCAAAAAACAAACAGTTTATCCTGAGCAAATGCATAAGCAGATAGTATGTTGATCGTTACAATGGACAAAGATTTGTCTCATATTGCTTAGCGCCTTTTGAGACAGTCTCATATATATATTTTTTAATTCACTTGTTTTTGGTTTTTGTTGAATATTAAAGGCACAAAATGTGTACCTTTCCTGAAGTGTGTATACATGCTGGTGGTGTGCAGTGTAGCAGTGCTGGTATGGCTACACATACTGCCCCGATAGACCAGGGACATTGGACAGATCCACACTACATATGACCAGGCCTGCCTGCTCCCAGGTCACAGGTGCCTTACACAGTGTTCGCTATAAACATACTGAACGGCTACCTACAAAAATTGCGCTCCTACAATGTAGTCGAGTCTTCTTCAAAAGCCTTCACTAAAGTATGCTATAGCATACTCTGACTGGGTGGCTGTTTTCTATGACTAAGAGGTATCCAAATGTTGAATAACTCGGGAGCCTGAAGAGTAATACAGCTTTCCATTGTAAGCAGTGTGCTGGCTGTATACTGCTTTACATTTTGGAGATCAGATGACCTTTCAATAAAATGTTGCTAATAATAATTCGTTTGTTGAGGACTAAATGATGTCTCCAACTGTACAAATGATAGATATTATCTTTGATATGAATGACGTTCAGTTGGAGAATATATACTTTACTTGAAAGCTGCAAATGAGTTCCATTTTCTGGTCTATTTCCAGAGGAGGAGTCTCTTTGTAGTGTAGAGTATGTCTTATTTTCCACTAAAATGTCTGGCAATCAAAGGAGATGCCTCTACTGCTTGAATTATGTAGGGCTTGGAATCTACTTTAACATTTTAGATATCAGGAGTCCCCTCTCCATTGTATAAAGCATCCAGTTATGTAGATTGACAAAAGGCTTTGGCGTCTCTGGTAAAGCCCTTTGTTATCTTGTCTGGGTATGAAATATCCAGAAGGTGGAACATTCGGTTTTCTTTATTTTGGATGTAAAATGTCTGGAGGATGGGGCATCCCTTCTCTGGCGTTAAATTCTTAGGGGATTGTATCCCCAATCTCGTTTGAAATACCCAGAGGAGGGGTATCCTTTCACTGGTATGGATATCCAGGGGGTGGGGTATCCCCTCTCTGGTTCGAAATAATCTGGAGGGTGGGGTATCCCCTCTCTGGATTTAGATGTTCTTAGTGTGAACCTTGTTCGCATAAGACATACAATATTTTGACTCTGATCTCCCTTTTTCCGTTTTGTCACAGAACTTGCAGAATAGTCAACCCACACTGCTTGCAAGAACAATCATCTATAGCCATGGCAATCAACCTTCACATCCAGAACCTGTCGGTCTTAGCAGCCAACTTGGATGTTCGTCGCTTCTTCGGACGCTACGACATTCCCCGAGGCGGGGTGCAGATCCTTGGAGGTCCAGAGGGTGATGCTGTTGTCACATTCAGAAATGATATTGACCTCCTGAGTGCTATATCACAGAGTGGACAGCATTTGTTAGGACAGCCAGTGACATTGCGCATCATATCAGGAAATGATATGGAACGGTTATTTGATAAAAGGAAGTCACAGTTTATGCAGGCTACCGAAAATGCAAAATCTGAGTATATGGATTCCAATAGTGGGCTCCGTCAACAAATAAAAAATGATGGCGTTATTCCACATACAAGTTCACACTATTACCCTGGAGCTGATTCTAATCAGCTTCATCAGGGAGATTGGAAGGTTCCAAACTTGGATGTTCATAGTCAAGGCGCTGCAATGCATACTTATGACCCCCACATGAGTGGCATTCAACAAGTCTCGAGCATTCAAACTGAGAGAGATGGTCACAAAATTAATTTGGAAAGAGTTGCCTGGGAAGATAGCCAACATGGAATAAGTCATTTACCGCACATATCAAACAACAGTAATGAGAAGAAATGGAGACAACCAGGTCCTATTGATAATTTTCCTGGTTTCATAAGATTAGATCATTTACCAACATCCATTGGTAACCCAGAAATAGAAGATCTCTTCGACTATTACAAATTGAGAATTGCCATGCCAAATGGCATAGTTTATACGGACGGTAATAATATTAATTCTGCAGTCATAAAATTGGTGAGCCATCATGATGCAATACGAGCTGAGGCACTCCATCAGGTGGAAATGCAAGGATGTATGGTGAATGTCAGATTGAGTTCTGAAAGACAATTTCATGATGTTCAACACAATGACATTGAAAATGAGCATTATAACATGGTTCCTGAAAAGCACTTTTATGATAACAATTTTGGCATGATTCCTGAAAGCCCATATCATTATGAAAATCACCCCATCGTGAATACAGGATGCATTCTGATTGATAATCTGCCAGAATCCACCAGGTACAAGGAATTGCGAGCTCTATTTCGTTCACGTATACATTCTAATATAGGTCCCAGTGCCATTTGCCTAAAAAGCGACAACATTCGTCATAAGTCGGCTGCTATCATAGAATTCTCTGACAAGAAAGTTGCATTAAGAGCTCTGACATTGAATAATACCAGCATAGAAGGGATGTACTTGAAAATCAAACCGATTTCAAAAGCCATATATGAAAGAAATAAGGAAAGATGGGCTGAGGAACAAGCAGAACGTTTGCACAAAAAAGGCTTGCAGAAAGTACACAAATCTATGGAAAACGTTGAAAAACCTACTATCTCAAGCTACATCAGGGTGCACAATCTACCAGGCATCGTATCAAAGTTGGATTTACGAGCATTCTTTCATAAACATAAAGTACCAGTATCGAAAAATGCAATTTTCATGAAAAAGATTGAAGAACATCAAACATATACTGCCCTCATTTGTTTACCAAATGATAATGGTGCACAGAAAGCAGTAGCACTCAATAATTGCATCCTGAAAGGTCAGGTTATGAGAGTGGAAAAGATTTCTGCCAAAACGTATAATAAAGAGAAGCACCTGTTGATCGGAGAAATTGGAAGCAACATACAAAAGGGAGCGGAGACAAAGAAGGAGAACAGTGTGGACCACTCACCACCAGGCTACATTATGATTCGCAAACTATCACCATCTGTCAAGTTCAAGGATGTGAAGGCCTTCTTCAGAGAATGTTCACTGGTTGTTGCGAGAAATGGCATTATTTTGAAAGTGGGAGAACATAGCAATAGTGCGTATGTGAAATTCAGTAGCTATCAAGATTCCCTCAAGGTGAACTCGCTTGATTGTAGCGCTCTGCAAGGTGATGGTGTAGAAATAGTGATGAGCAGTTCGAAAATGTTTGAATTTCAGCAGAACATTATACAGGCAATTGACAAATCTTGTGATGGACACAAGGAGCAGGAAAAGAAACATGAAAGACAGCCACCAAATCCAGTTGATTTAAGGTCATCGGTGGCTCCCGGTGATAAATTTGAATGCTTCATCAAGTTTGACCAGCTGGCAGATGATACAACTGCTTCTGAAATTTGGGATTGGTTTGATGGTGCTCATGGTGTCAGCAAAGGTGTGTATGTTGTGAAGCAGGTGGATAATAGTCAAGCTGTATTTGGCTATGCTGCTTTTGATAATGCTAAGCATCGTGATGTGGCAATGGCTGAAAATCAGCCATGCAAGGCTGTGAGTGCTAAGAAAGCATATCAGCATCTTGCAGAATTTGGTCCTATGTATCGCATCTTTGAAGCAACTAAGATGGCACATGATCGAGAAGTACTAAATGATCAGAGGGCTGGTTTCAAACAGAAGGTCAATGCTCTTTCAACAGATGGGAAGCAAAGTGAATTAGGAATTTTTCACAATATGGTTGAGCGAGTTAATGCTAAACCAGATAGTGGGGAATTCCTATGCTTCATAGGTGTCTCAAATGTGGCAGATGACACAACGGCATTGGACATTTTAAAGAAGTATGGCAGGAACTGCAAAGGTGCTGTAGTGGTTCGAACAAAAGATGACCATAATGCTCTCCACACATTGTTTGCCTGTCTTGCCTTTAGACATCTTGCACATAGACATGCAGCACTGAAAGCTGTTGGTGGTGATAAAAAGTGGAACACTAAAGAAACCTATGAGCACCTAGCTTCGTTTGGACCACATTGCAATATCATGGAATGCTCTCCTTCTGGGAAATACCACACAGTACCTAAACAGGAGCGTATTCTCCTGTGGAATAAATTCCATTCCGAAAACATTAGGAAAGTAAATGCAGGGGCAGTCATTAACTCCAATTCAAACAACCTGACCAAAGAGCCCAAGCTTCAAATATCTCAAAAGCAATCAAATCCGCAGAGCATATTTTCCAGCTTGATCATGGGTGCGGAAGCCCCTACGTCAAAACAGCTGAGTTTCCTTCAATTATCATCAGATTCTATCCCGGAAGGAGCAACTGCATCAGGGCTATGTAAATGGCTTGGTGGACCTGACAAGATAAGTAAAGGTGGCATATTAGTTCAGTCAGCAAATGGTGCTGCAAATGGTGCATTTGTTGCATTTGAAGATAAGCGGCAGTGTAAAGAAGCAATGGCAGAATGTGAGGGTGGGTTTATGCGCACCGCATCAAATATTCGTCGTTGCATTGCTGCTTTCAACTCAGACTATAAGCTATTTGAATCATCAGAGAATGGTGAAGACAATGAGGTCTCTATGGAAAAGCGGAAGCAACTGAGGCTATTTATTCCACCAAACATTGATGGAAAACAAACAATAGGAATCAAACGAAAGTCTAATGATCTTAATGAAAAGCCAGAAGAAAAAAAACTCAAGGTAGAGCAAAATGAACTCGAGAAGAAAATTGGTTTGAGGAAAGAGGAACATCCACAGTCAGCAAATGCAAAGGCGGTGCACATGTCTGAAGTTGCAAATGCAAAGCCTGAAGAAGTGAGACACCAGCAGTTATCAAATACAGAAATGACACACAAGACTGAAGGTGCTATTGTAAAGCCTGAAGTATTGAAACGGAAGAGAAACCGTAGAAAGAAAAGAAGTGCAAACATGGAATCGCAGGGCCTAGGAAATTGTGGCTAACGGCTTATGAAAACAAAGTATGCCAGCAAGATAGAGAAAAAGAATATTTCTTTACTACTCCTAGATAGTTAGTGCAGCTGATGACTCAATCAGACTTTTAAATATGCATTTGCTGAAACTTTTTATACTACCTACCCACTTGGCAAGTGACCTGATCAAAGCTACTTGCCCAACACTGCTCTTATATGCTTGGATTTTCCCCTCCCGCAGTTCCTCCGTTCCCAACTATTTCTGTCTGGATTCCCAACCAGCACTATGCAGATGCTGGCTCAATGTCACCCAGCCAACACAATATGCACCTACATCAGACATCATACATCCAAGGATAAGATTGATCAATTACTGGAAGAAGTTTCACGAATATACACTGATGGATGAATGGTGTCTCTAGCAACAGGGGTTCGTGTGGACTGATAGCAAAAAATGGTGGCATTTATGGAACACAGAAGAATTAATGATTGATTAAACAGAAGCATTGATATTAGAAAGTGTCACCAATATTTTGCCCTCCTCCAGACCCATCTGACCAAACAGTCAATAAGATTGTGAAGACCTATGTTAGTACTAGTATGAGACATTCACTTAGGTCCATTCGAGGTGGCCAGTGTTGGTATGATGCCAAGTATGGTATCAGTGACTTTGACAATGATAGTGACATTGATGTGAATGTGAAGACATTATCATTTATTTACAGGCATGCGCCGTGAATATGGCCTGGCCTATGCTGCCGACACGGCGTAAAGCAACCACCAATCAATCAAAACCTTTACAGGCATGAACGTCTTACTTAAGGAAGTGGTGTTTGAATTGACAATAGGTGATGGTCACGAGCTATTACTGCCTGAATTTGTTTGATATGATAATAAATGTTACAGACGTCTATTTCAATGAAGCCATGCTGAAAAAGTGCACTGTAACAGTCTTCATTTTTCTCAGACCATCATTTTACTCAATTATAACTACTGATATGTATATTCATATAGAGCTAGTATGAATATCAACAATAGAAAAATGTCAACCGTTATGACATGTCAACACCAATGACATAGCACGCTGATGGAAAATGGCAGTTTCTGGGACATTGTTGTAACTGTGGAAACAGTCTGTTGATGACATTGATGCTAGGTTGATGATCTATGTTAGTTACAGATACTGAACTTTAGCATCAAGAAGTTTGTTTGCCTTGGTTGTAGACATGGATGTGTGTAACTTGAAGAAAGGTGTCTAACAAGTATGTGCACTCTTCGGTTTTGTTGGGATGCGGTTGGCTTCATGAAGCATGGAATTAGATGGAAATAGGTGGTGGATAAAGCGGCTTGCTGTTTTAATATGTCATTAGAGTTGCTTAATCTGATGAAAGATGAACATTTTTTTAAAGTAAATTACCTACCCTGTTTAAATAGTTTGTTATACTAGTCCAGCTCAGATGATAGACGTATTAAGCCAGACACAGTGACTGATACGGTTAGAGGGCAGGCTTCCCGTGTGCAAGGTCGGGAGTTTGATTCACATCCGAGTCAAACCTTTGACTTATAAAATTGATACTTGTTGCTATTTGGCATTACTAGGATAGGGATAGGGATGGTTAGATCAGTATCAGGATAATGTCACTGAGTGTGATATTGGGTCATGGTGCTGACGGCCTGATCTCTCAGTGGGGCAGCGCTATAAAGCTGACATGAGTGCACACTGTCTCAAGTCGGTACCTGTCCTGATATGACCATAGCTGTTGCTAGGATGTAAAACCCAAACAAATGTATTACGCATCTGGTATAAAATTAAAGGATTATTATATCATACTTGGATGTAACCATACAATGTATGTTATGACCTCGCAAAAGCTGATTGTATTATTGTAGTAGTATAACTTCAGACAACTTGGTGAAATTCACTTTTTTGTTTTTTGTTTGTACGTCAGTTGATTAAGTAGGGCAAATTTCAATCGCGGACAATTGGCCTTCCTCATTCCACTGTTCCTTGCCCTATTTTTTAGTAATATCGAATGCCAGGCTAGGTAGCAACAAGTATAAATTTTTAAGTCATTGGTTTGATTCAACTATGGTTCGAACCCACGTGTTCGAATCGCATGACCCTTTGGCATTTATTGACATCACTAGTTTCTCACGCCCTAAACTACTAGTACTGGTTGCTCTGAGACCAATTCTGTTTCAGAGTTTGGTTTCAAATGCAAAAGAGTTCTCTCTTCACTAAAATTTGTCAATATTTAGAAATATTGTCAATGTTTTGAAAATTACTCATAGCGTAAAATATATTTTATGACGGTGAAATTATTCCATTCTTTTGTTTAAAAACAATATCAACAGACTATGCAACTTTAATGTAGCGGGTATTTATTATCAATTATTGGGAAGAATTCATGTACCCTTTCTGTATAAGGCATCATAACTCGTTTATATTCGAATAGCTAACAAAAAAACAACCCCCTAAGAATAAGATCATTGTTGAGCTGTCATGCTTTATTATCATGAATTGTAATTTGTGTGTGTGCAATTATATATATAATTCACATACACATATGTAAAAATGTAGCGATGGTAATACCTAACAGATACACACACTATATATATATATATAGCTATATACAACCAGCTAGATATAGGTATTACCTGGTTAGCATATATATATACACATATATATGTAAATATGTGTATATATATGAGCCTGTCTCAAAAGGTGAACTCTTTCCCCCCCCCCCCCCCCCCCCCCCCCCCCATCCATTGTAACAACACAAAACAGCACAGAAACGGTTACACTGAAAACACAAGGACATTTGCTTCAAATCAATATGTATTCTATTGGGATTATGAAACACCATGTAAAAAACTAATCAGTTTATCCTGAGACAATGCATAAGCAGATAGTATGTTGATCGTTACAATGGACAAAGTTTTGTCCCATATTGCTTAGCACCTTTTGAGATAGCCTCATATATATGTATACGTGCGTTAACAGCGATATATATATATCCTCATATGACGTTAGATGTTTCCAGGACATACTCCAACAACCAACCAACATATATTATATATTCGATAACTAGTTCATGTTAGGTATTAGCATAGCTATAAAAAAAAAATTAAAAGTGCTCCTCCAGAACCGTTTGTTGTAAGTTACCACACGTATATATCTATAAGTATATCCTATAAGTTAATTGTACATGGAGACTATAATTAATAGATGGAATACTGTATGCTTACCATTTCATAATCATGTCAGTGGGAATTGATGTTCTAAGGTGTTTAGCTTTTCACTTACTTTCAAGCACTAGATCACTAACAAGGACTAGGTAGATGCTTAGTAGACACCCTGGGGCCGTATTCGATTAACACGACTCGGGTCACCTGATTTGCGAGAGTTTCAAATCGAACACCGCAAATGGAGTTTTAAAATACACGTGCCATGTGCAAAACGACCCGACCTCAGTAACCCACCTCTTGGCTGGGGTTGGCTAGGAGCGATGATGTCACATTTGTGCTGGTACCGTCCTGTTTTTTTAATGTTAAAATAAAATGTTAAAAATCAGATTAATGAAATGGAAATATAACTAAAGTATGCGATCAAAAGGTACTCTAAATCCAATTTTGCTGTAGTTATATCGGTTATTTAGAAAGTGAAAAAAGTTTTGGATTAAGCCACCATTTTTTTTTCACTCCGAGCGTGGAGAAGCGTGTTCGTTTATTCAACCGGAGTCTGTAGGATGTGTGCATGCGTCAAAAAGTGGCTCGGTGACCCAAGTTGATTAATCGAATACGCCCTTGGTGGGCAGGGACGAGGGCAGAGGGTGGAATGGGGGAGGGGTGGCACCCTCCCAGCAGAATTAGTTTCTATGTACATGTTGTAGGCAGAGCAAGTTGAGGTATAAAATGTCAAAATTAATTTACGGTGAACATTTATATCCATCTGCTTTTACTGGTATATTACTTTGATCAACATCTTGAATAATATGTAAAACTTTGTAGTGTTATTAAAAGAGTGCAACTTCACTTTTAAAGTGTCGCGTTTCTTATATGCTAGATGCCGGGTTGAATTAAGATGTGCATTTATTTAACCTTTATTTCAGTTTGTAGCTCCTGTACTTTGCTGGAAGCCCTAATATATTTGTTTTAAAAAGGAGAGAAAAAGAAGGTAGAAATTAAAATCATCAAAAATATGCAACTTTACGTATGGACCATATAGTGAAGGATAGACCTGGAAGGTATTCGCACCTTTCTTTTTCCATGTTTAACAGGTCACAGAATCTGCCTCAAGGATCAGCAACCCCCACCTTTGGGAGTGACATGTTATCAGCATATATTGACAAAATAAATTAAAGTTCTATATTATACCATTGCAACTATTATCATCATAGCGATATATATAAACAACAATTGGATAATTCGAATCCTCTTCCTATATGACCGTAGATGTTGCAAGAACATAAAACCCAAACATGAAAGTATTAGGTGTGGGTATGTGTGATGTGTGTATATTGTGTGTGTAAGTGTGTATCTAATTGTGTCGTCTATATGCATACATGTGTATGTGTGTATCTTGTGCCGTGTTGATGGACCATGGGATCATAGGTTCTAACCCTGGTTGAGTCAAACCAATTACTTGTCGCTTCCTAGCCTGGCGCTCGGCATTATTAGGATAGGGAAAGGACTGGTTGGCTCAGTGTCAGGATAATGTGACTGAGTGGGATATCAGGTCATGGTGCTGGCGGCCTGGTGTTCCAGTGGGGCAGCACTATAAGGTCGTCATGAGTGCGCACTGTCACAAGTCGGTACCCATCCTGATATGACCTTAGATGTTCCTAGGACGTAAACAACACCAAACAAACATTTTAAAAGACAAGTTTTCCTGAAAGACCGATATATTGTGAAAATTATCATAATTTTGGCTCAGTCTATAGCTGTCAGGTTCTTCGTTGTCCAGAGAGAATACAGTTTCTGGTTGAATAATTAATATATCTAGCTAGCTCACCGAGGTCAAGAAGCAAAGTAAGCAAATTGACCCGTTTCTAGCCTGTGTAGGTGAAATATTGCTAGTTTATGTAGTATTATTCAGAACCCTAACCTTATAAATTTGATATAATCTTTTTGGTAAAGATGTTTTCTATATGTGTCCCAAGCAATTTGTTTCTAGGGGGTGTGGTTTTAGAGATATTTCACTTTTTCTGTATGAAGATTGCTCACAACCATTGACAATGCCTCTATTATCGCCCAGCATGAAACATGTTTACCGCGAATTGCCAAATGAACGCTCTCAGTTTACATGGTCTTGTTCACCGGCAGTAAGTAGGAAGTTCACCATATTCACGAGTACCATATGAACGCAGCATTAGTCTGTGGGAGAAGATCTGCCTTTTCCCAGAAATTCGCCGTCGGTGTAATAATCTCGGCTTGATTTCCGCGTTTTTTGCTGATCATCCATGATTATTTTTTAAGGGTCTAAGTGCTAGTGCATTATGCACTGCATTATACTCTGTTCGGTGTTGGTCAGGCATGCCACCACCCATGATAAGGTAATGGAATTTCCGCAACCAGACGGGTTGAGTTAGAGCGTCCGTCTTCTGCGTTGGTACATCGTGTGTTCGAACCTTGGTCGAGTTAAACTAATTACTTAAAAATTGATATTTGTTGCTTCCTAGCCAGGTGCTCGGCATTATTAGGATAGGGCAAGGACTGGTTGGCTCAGTGTTAGGATAATGTGACTGAGTGGGATAACAGGTCATGGTGCTGGCAGCCTGGTCTCCCAGTGAGGTAGCACTATAAAGTTGCCATGAGTGCGCACTGTCACAAGTCGGTACCCATCCTGATATTACTTTAGATGTTGCTAGGACAAAGAACAACAATAAACAAAACAAATGCAATATCCGAGCATGACACAAGTACCACATCTGTGCTGTTCTCAAGTGATCATGCAATTTACAAACCTTGCTCTGTTCACTGCACTTTAAGATTTATGGCACAGCTGGAACGGTGTGAGCAATACATCGATAAATAACTGTTGGATGTTAGCCACAGTGTTCCTGTTAGGTACATTTCCTCAGTTTACTTGTACTTCTAACCTGGTTTACTTGTACTTCTAACCCTGGCCTTTCGTGACAAAGGTCATTTACAAAATGAACCAGCTGGCAACAGATGGATATGACATCCACTTGTGTTGGGTGCCTGGCCATGCCGGCATCCAGGGAAACAAACAAGCTGATCGGCTGCGAAGGAGGCTCTGAACTATGATGTTGAGCCATGTCTGATACCCCACTCTGATCTGAAACCACTAATAGCCACCCACATCAAATCCAAATGGCAAAATGAGTGGGATGAAAACGTTAACAAATTGCATGAAATTGAACAGGCTGTGGGAAAACCACCACAGTCTCATGTGGGGGGTCGGTGGGACCAAGTGGTCTTTAGCCGCTGCCGGATTGGCCTCATCTTCCTGCTCAAGGGGGACCCTCCCCCTGAATGTATTGGATGTCAGTTCCTACTGAGTCAAGTTCACTTGACTAAACTGTGTCGATTTCTGGCACTGTGCCAACAATTTTACACTGAAAACTGCATGCATGACCTTTTTTTACTAAAGTAAAACAAGAAGACATTTTATTTTAGCCTTTTTTGAGGCCAGCTGGTCTGTACCACCTCATATAGTTCATTAAAACATTTTTTATCGATTAATTCTTTCATCTATTTTATTTAATTATATGATTGTGAGCTTTTAAAAATTCATAAGTGTCAATTGACACATAATTGATTGTATGCTTTTACATTATATGTAAAGGCGATGTTTGAATAAAAAACAAACAATTCTCGCCGTGAATATGGCCTATGCTGCTGACACGGCGTAAAGAAACCACCAATCAATCAATCTAACCCAGAAGGTTATGCAAGTCTTTTCAGGCCAGCTCTGTTGTTTTAGATGTCTGGCCCACTAAACTCATCAAGCAAACCTTTCTTTATATTAGACTATATATATGAATGAATCTAATATAATATTTCCAGAAGACCAGTGCCACCGTGATGAAAAAATACCTTTATTTGCTGAATAAAAATGATCATTTACCGAAAGAAAAGAAAAGTGAGCAGTGTATTGAGTGACGCGCATCAACTTCATAGTAGGTTTGATCATTACATCATGGGGGTTGACGGTGTGTGTGGTTGGTGTGTATGGTGTTTGGAGATTTAGGGGTGTGTTGTGGAGGTGTAGGGGTGTATAGTGAGTGGGTATGGTGAGGATGTGTGGTGGGGTGTAGGGGTATGGTTATGGTGGGGGTTGACGGTGTGTGTGGTTGATGGGTATGGTGGGGGTGTGTATGGTGTGTGGGGATTTAGGGGTGTGTTGTGGGGTGTAGTGGTGGGGGGATGTAGGGGTCTGGTGGGGGTGTAGGTGTGTGGTGGGAGCTGATGGTGTGTGTGTGGTTGGTGGGTATGGTGTGTGGGGATTTAGGGGTGTGGTGTAGGGGTGTGTGGTGAGTGGGTATGCTGGGGGGTGTGGTGGGGGTGTAGGTATGTGGTGGGGATGTAGGTGTGTGGTGGTGGTTGACGGTGTGTGTGGTTGGTGGGTATGCTGGGGGTGTGGTGATTTAGGGGTGTGGTGTAGTGGGTATGCTGGGGTGTGTGTGTGGTGGGATGTAGGGGCCTGGTGAGGGTGTAGGTATGTGGTGGGGGCTTAGGAATGTGCTGGGGGTGTAGGTGTGTGTGGTGGGGTTTGAGGTGTGTGTGGTAGGGATGTGGTGGAGGTGTAGGGCTGTGTTAAGGATTTTGGTGTGTGTGGGGAATTAGGGGCGTGTTGTGGGGATGTAGGGGCGTGTTGTGGGGATGTAGGGGCGGGTGGTGAGTGGGTATGGTGTGGTGTGGTGTAGCGTGTGGTCGGTGTATGGGGTGGGGCTGAAGGATGTGGTGGGGGTATATGTGGGTGTGGTGAGGGTGTGCGTGGTTTGGGTGTAGGTGGGTGTGTAGGTAGTATGTGGTGGGTGTGTATGGGTTTGAGGTGTAGGGGTGTGGTGAGGATTTAGGGAGGTGTTGTGGGTGTGTAGGGGATGAGTGTGTATTGTGGGTGTGTGTGATGGGGTATGGAGTGGTGTGGGGGTGTAGGGGGTTTGTGGTGTAGGGGTGTGGTGAGGATTTTGGTGTTTTTGGGGGTGTAGGGGGATTTAGAGATGTGTTGTAGGGGTGTGTGGTGGGTGGTTATGGTGGGGGTGTGGTGGGTGCTTAGGGATGTGGGGGGGGATGTAGGACTATGTGAGTGTGGTTGGTGTAGGTGTGTGGTGGGGTGTAGGTATGTGGTGGGGGGTTTAGGGATGTGGTGGGGGGTGTTGGTATGTGGTGGGTGCATGAGGTGTGGGGCTTAGGGATGTGGTGGGGGTTGAGGGTGTGTGTGGTTGGGGGTTGAGGGTGTGTGTGGTTGGGGGTTGAGGGTGTGTGTGGTTGGGGTGTAGGGTGTTTGAGGGTACCTAACATACAGAAGAAAATACATTGGCTCCAATGTGTGACCATGTAAACATGTCAGGACTTCACTTCAGTGGCCGAGTTGCGGCACCACCTATCGATTACCATGGATTTGTCTAACCCCATCGATTGTATGCTTTTACATGTAAAAGCGATGGTCTGAATAAAAAACAGTTCTCGCCGTGAATATGGCCTATCTGCTGACACGGCGTAAAGCAACCACCAATGAATCAAGCCACAGTGAAGCTAATTACCATCCTGTAGCCCTCACAAGCTGCATCTGTGAAACTATAGAGTGTATCGTGAATAACTGCCAGGTCTGGCTACTGGAGTCGGAACGCCACCTGTACAATCTTCAATATGGCTTCAGATGAGGCTGCAGCACTCTTGACCTTTGTGGCCATGCCTTTTGATTCAGAAGACGTATATGACACAACGTGGCCACACAAGCATTTTCGTGTCTGCATAAAGACTACATGCTCCAGTCTACACAAACATGTTGTCTTTGACCCTTTTTGAGCTCAAGGTCGACAGTATTGTCACTATCAAAAAGGGGGGCTCCTGTAGTCTTTTCATGGATGATTTTGCAATTTATTCTATGAATATGAAACTTGCATACCTGATCGGCAATTTGTGCTGGGTGTCTGGCCGTGTCAGTATCCTAGGAAACAGGATTTTGGGATTGAACCACCAATCAATCAATCCAAGGAAACGAGTGTGCTGATCAGGCTTTGAAAAGGGCTCTGAACTGTGTCATTGCGCCATGTATGATACCCTGGTCTGATCTGAGACCACAACCAGATGGGATAGCCGAATGAGTTGAGCGTCCGTCTCCTGTTCTGGGCGATTGGGTGATCCAAACTTGTAAGTTTGAACCCTGGTCAAGTCAAGCCAAAGACTTAAAAATGTATACTTGTTGCTTCCTAGTCTGGCACTCGGCATTATTAGGATACGGCAAGGACTGGTTGGCTCAGTGTCAGGATAATGTGACTGAGTGGGATATCAGGTCATGGTGCTGGTGGCCTGCTCTCCCAGTGAGGCAGCACTATAGTCACCATGGGAGTGCACTGTCACAATTTGGTACCTGTCCTGATGTGACCGTGGATGTTGCTAGGATGTAAAACAACAAACAAACAAGATCTGAGACCACTCATTTTCACTATTCACATGAAAGTATGCATGGGATGAAACTATATATAACAAATTGCATGAGATAGTCACATCTGCTTGGAAAGTGCGACAGACTCCTGCAGGAGGTCGGTGGGACTAACTGGTCCTTAGCCACTGCAACGTTTGCCACTTGTGCTCTTCTGCTTGAGGATCCTCCTCCCGAATGTATTGGGTGTCTGTGGGAACTGACATTCAAACACATTTGATTAAACTGTTGATTATATGGCCTTGCGCCAACAATTTTACAACACAAAAAGGAGGAATAATCTTTTTTACTGATGTAAAAACGAGAAATTTTAGCCTCCTTGAGGACAACAGGAATATAGCTTATTAAAAGAGAAAATCCTGCACAGCACCGTGATATGTTCATGGTTGATAACCAGGAGTGGCCTCGTAGTTTGTTTGTCACCAGCAAGCAGTCCTGTACCTGATGTTAGGGTTGATTGCTGCTGTTGGTTGCAACTAGAAACTGTGGGTGGAGCAATACACTCTGGGTATTGCTGGTGGAGCGGTATACTTTGTGTATTGCTAATATGGTTGAACTGCAATACATTAGCACCCGTTGAGGGGTTTGTGTCCTTTCCCTAAATAGTAAGCCAATACTCCTTATTGGCTAGAAAGCCTGCCTGAAGGGCAGCATGACATGAACTTAGCTGGCCTTCTTCTGTGGCTAACTCACATTCTTTGCCCTCTGAGAATTCAATGTACTCTGCTGGGAAAGACACTTCATGTTCCTTGTTCAAGTAGCTATCTGATATATTGTGATGCAAATTTCTCAGCAACGATGTGTCACACAGTGCAGAATTTGTCCAGTTCACAGACGAAAGCTGTAGCATTGGAGACTTAGTTCATCCAACTGTACATGCTTCCTTGCAAACTGGTCCAACTGGGGCCACTTCGATGAGCATAGACAGTGTATGTGCATTCTATCTTGGCAGTTTCATTTTTTTCATGAAAGTGGAAGGCCCGCCTTGCCCAAACTCCTCACCCAAATATAAAGTTAACACATCATCTACAGTCGGACCCAGATCCAACATTGGACTGATATGTACCCTATGGGGCGAGATGGGATCTAATGTGCCATATCCCATTGTGGGGAGGGAGCGCTATGAACGCAAAGGACAAGAGGATTGAGAACCTTGTGGACGGTCATGCTGTGTGTGTATTGAACAACGGTTTGTGACCAGACGGTCCATCTCCCGTGCTGGTAGGTCGTGGGTTTGAGTCCCGGTCGAGTCAGACCAATGACTTTAAAATTGATACTTGTCGCTTCCTAGCCAGGCGCTCGGCATTATTAGGATAGGGCAAGGACTGGTGTGCTCTGTGTCAGGATAATGTGACTGAGTGGGATACCAGGTCATGGTGCTGGCGGCCTGGTTTCCCAGTGGGACAGCACTATAAAGTCGCCATGATTGCGCACTGTCACAAGTCGGTACCCGTCCTGATATGACCTTAGATGTTGCTAGGACGTAAAACAACAACAAACAAACAAACAAAGGTTTGTACCCATATCTGCATTCCGCTTATGGAACATCTCTGCCATCGACCTCAGCATTGTTGAAACAGAGCTAATGCTACACACTTCATGGAGGGTCTGGAACGACCTCTGCAGGAGTGACCACTTTCCAATACTTATGGTGACTTTAACGGCCACAACCCACTGTGGGGAGGAACCACTAGGAACCCAAAGGGCAAGAGGATTGAGGACCTTGTGGACGGTCATGCACTGTGTGTATTGAACGATGGTTCATGCACATATCTGCATCCCGCCTACGGAACATACTCTGCCATCGACCTCAGCATTGTTGAACCAGATCTGGCGCTGGACTTTTCGTGGAGGGTCTGGAACGACCTCTGCGAGAGTGACCACTTCCCGATTATTCTTAATTGTGAAGGGGCATCTCCCGTAGAGCGAGAGAGGAGCTGGCGGCTGCGTCAAGCCGACTGGCCCTCCTTCCGGACCCTATGCCACGAGGAGTTCACTCCCGACATCACTGACATTGATTCCTTCACTGAGATGCTGAGGTGGATCGCAGAGAAAACTGTTCCGAAGACTTCTGCAACTCCCAAGCGTCTGACGCCTCCATGGTTGGATGACAGCTGTAGGGGGTGCTATTAAGGAACGAAAGAAAGCTCAGCGTAGATTCCACAGGAGACCGACTGCTGAAAATCTGGCGCTCTTTATAATTCTGCACGTTCGCACTCGCAAAACAATCAAAGAAGTGCGGAGGCAGTGATGGAGACGATTCGTTTCTGGCATTACCATGGGCACGCTGTTGGGCAAAGTCTGGACGATGATCAGAAGAATCAAGTGAAGGGGTGATGATTCTTCTGTAGTCCAGCACTTGAAGCACAATGGCACCATTCTCACATCACTCAATGAAATAAGTGAAGAGTTGGCTCGTGCCTTTGCCGGAAATTCGTCTTTGGCAAGCTGCCTCCCGGGCTTTCTGGTTGTCAAGGAACGCCAAGAGCGTAAGCTCTTGGACTTTTCCTCTGACGGCAGGGAGCACTACAACTCCCCATTCAGTATGGGTGAGTTGGGTGAGTTGAGGTGGTAAACAAACGCCTCGTCTGGCTACTGGAGTCAGGACACCACTTGTCCATCCTCCAATGAGGCTTCAGACGAGGCCGCAGCACCCTCGACCATTTGGTTCGCATGGAGACCTTCATAAGAGATGCCTTCCTTAAGAAGGAGCATGTTGTGGCTGTCTATTTCGATCTCGAAAAAGCCTATGACACAACGTGGCAGCATGGCATTATGGGGGATCTCCATGCGATCGGCCTTCGTGGTCACCTGCCAAATTTTATCAAGAATTTTCTGGCGCTCAGGCATTTTCGCGTCCGCATCAAGACTACATATTCTAGTCTGCACTCGCAGGAATTGGGAGTACCCCAAGGCAGCATACTGGCAGTGACTCTTTTTGGAGTCAAGGTCAACGGTATTGCTGCCACTGTTAAAAGGGGAGTCTCATGTAGTCTTTTCGTGGACGATTTTGTTTTGTACTATAGAGGTACTGGTATGAATGTCATTGAGAGACAGCTTCAATTGTGTATAGATGGGATTCACCGATGGTCAGTTCTGAATGGATTCAGATTTTCCAAGGCCAAGACAGTCTGCATGCACTTCTGCCAGTTGCGCAGAGTGCATGCAGAGCCAGAGCTGACCCTCGATGGGAATCCCATAAAAGTTGTCAAAGAAACCAAATTTTTGGGTCTCACTTTTGACACAAGGCTCTCTTTCGTGCCTCATATCAAGTACCTCAAAACGCGATGCCTGAAAGCGCTAGATGTTCTGAGGGTGTTGTCCAGTTGGGGAGCGGACAGAGATGTTCTGCTCACTATGTACCGAACCCTAGTTCGGTCACGGCTAGATTATGGCAGCATAGTATATGGCTCCGCAAGGAAGTCGTATATTGAGCTGCTGGACACGGTGCATCACCAGGGGCTGCATCTGGCCATTGGTGCCTTTCGCACCTCTCCAGTTCAGAGCCTATATGTCGAAGCCAACGAACCATCACTTGACACTAGGAGAACCAAACTGGCCATGCAATATTTTGTCAAATTAAAAACAAATGCATTAAATCCTGCGTACAGTTGTGTTTTTGAGACACATAACGACTCGAAGTATGAAGACAAGCCAAATTTCATTCGGCCCCTGGGGCTCCGGATGAGACCTCGTTTGGAGGCTTTGTACTTGGATTTGGATATATTGGAGGATACCCAGGTCCCAGAACATCCCCAGTGGTCGTTGAGGAAGCCATCGGTCATCCTCCGACTCACGGAACTGAGGAAGTCTGGGACACATCCACTTGACTATCAACTACTGTACGCAGAGATTCAAGGCCAGTTTGAAGACCACTTCTCCATGTATACTGATGGTTCCAAAGACCTAAGCCGGGCAGCTGCTGCGGGAGTTTGCCAGGGCAAGAAATTTGGCGTTTGCATGCCCGATCAGAGCTAGATTTTTACGGCGGAAGCCAGAGCACTCCTTCTCGCATTGGAAGTCATTGAACTATCCAACTACACTAAATATGTAATATACAGCGATTCGTTTTCCTGCCTGCAAGCTGTTGCTGGGCTAAAAACGGACCACCCTTTTGTGGCAAAGGTCATTTACAAAATGAACCAGCTAACAACAGATGGGTATGACATCCACTTGTTTTGGGTGCCTGGCCATGCCGGCATCCAGGGAAACGAACGAGCTGATCGGGCTGCGAAGGAGGCTCTGAACTATGATGTTGAGCCGTGTCTGATACCCCACTCTGATCTGAAACCACTAATAGCCACCCACATCAAATCCAAATGGCAACATGAGTGGGATGAAAACATTAATAAACTTAAAGAAATTGAACCATCTGTGGGAAAACCACCACATTCTCATGTGGGGGGTCGGCGGGACCAAGGGGTCCCTAGCCGCTGCCGTATTGGCCACTCGTGGCTAAAACATGTTTTCCTGCTCAAGGGGGACCCTCCCCCTGAATGTATTGGATGTTAGTCCCCACTGACAGTCAAGCACATTTGACTAAACTGTGTTGATTTTATGGCACTGCGCCAACAATTTTACACTGCAAACAGCATGCATGACCTTTTTACCAAAGTTAAACAAGAAGACATTTGAGGTTTTCTGAGGGCATCTGGTCTGTACCACCTCATATAGTTTTATTAATCAATTCTTTCATCTATTTTATTTAATTATATGATTTACATTAAAAAAATTCATAGGTGTCTATTGACACATAATTGATTGTATGCTTTTACATTATATGTAAAGGCGATGGTTGAATAAAAACAAACAATTCTCGCCTTGAATATGGCCTATGCTGCCGACACGGCGTAAAGAAACCACCAATCAATCAATCCAATTATTCTTAATTGCAAAGGGTCTTTTCTCGTAGAAGGAGAGAGGAGCTGGCGGCTGCGTCAAGTTGACTGGCCCACCTTCCAGACCCTATGCCCCGAGGAGTTCACGTCGGACATCAGTGACATTGACTCTTTCACTGAGATGCTGAGATCGATTGCAGAGAAAACTGATCCGAAGAACTCTGCAACTCCCAATCGTCTGACCTCTCCATGGTTGGATGATAGCTGTAGGAGGGTTATTAAGGAACGAAAGAAAGCTCGGTGTAGGTTCCACAGATCAACTGCTGAAAATCTGGCACTCTAGAATTCTGTGGGCTCACACTCGCAGAACAATCGAAGAGTGGAGGCAGTGCTGGAGATGATTCATTTCAGGGAATACCATGGGCACGTGGTTGGGCAAAGTCTGGACAATGATCAAAAGAATCAAGTGAAGGGGAGATGATTCTTCTGTATTCCAGCACTTGAAGCACAACGGCACCATCCTCACATCACTCAATGAAATAAGTGAGGAATTGGCTCGCACCTTTTCCAGAAGCTCATTTTTGGAATGCTGCCTCCAGGCCTTTCTGGCTATCAAGAATTTCTTCTGACAGCAAGGAGCACAACTCCCCATTCAGTATTGGTGAGTTGAGGTGTTCTCTGGAAGGCTCGCATGATACAGCAGTTGGACCTGATGGAATTCATTACCAATTCCTTAAACATCTCCCCAAATCTGCGCTAAGACTGTTGCTTCACCTCTTTTATAACATCTGTGTCATACCGCTTCTTGGCGGGAGGCAACAATAATACCGCTTCCCAAACTTGGTAAAGATGAGTGAAGCCAACAATTATCATTCTATAGCCCTCACAAGATGCATCTGTAAAATCATGGAGCGTATGGTTAATAACCGCCTCGTCCGGCACCTTGGCCGACCCACAATGTGGCTTCAGACAAGGCAGCAGCACCCTTGACCATTTGGTTCTCTAATTCAGTGGAATTTTAGAGGTTTCAAGGGCATCATTGAAGAGTTATCTCTTCTGTGCTGCAACCTCAATCCTCTTGCCCTTTTCTTACAGGAAACTCACTTGAGAGCTTCTTAGAGTTGTAGTCTTAAAGGCTACATCAATTTTGACAAGTCTGCACCGGATAGAGACCGAGCCACCAGGGCTCCTCCATCCTGGCTAGATGTGATATTGTATGTACAGGCTGTAGCTGTTTGTCTGACGCTACATAAGACTATAACTCTCTGTTCCATCTATGTTCCTCCGAGCTCCATTCTCACTTTATAAGAATTGGATGCTCTTGTGAGCCAGTTACCATCCCCATATTTACTTATTGGTGACTTTAACGGCCACAACCCACTGTGGGGAGGGAGCACTAGAAACACAAAGGGCAAGAGGATTGAGGACATTGTGGACGGTCATGCACAGTGTGTACTGAACGACGGTTCATGCACATATCTGCACATCGCCTACGGAGCACACACTGCCATCGACCTCAGCATTGTTGAACCAAAGCTGGTGCTGGACTTTTCGTGGAGGGTGTGGAACGACCTCTGCGGGAGTGACCACTTTCCAATTATTCTTAGTTGCATAGGGTCTTCTCCTGTAGAGCGAGAGAGGAGCTGGCAGCTGCGTCAAGCTGACTGGCCCTCCTTCCAGACCCTATGCCACGAGGAGTTCAATCGAGACATCAGTGACATTGATTCCTTCACTGAGATGTTGGGGTGGATTGCAGAGAAAACTGTTCCGAAGACTTCTGCAACTCGCAAGCGTCTGATGACTCCATGGTTGGATGACAGCTGTAGGGGGGCTATTAAGGAACGAAAGAAAGCTCAGCGTAGATTCTACAGGAGATTGACTGCTGAAAATCTGGCACTCTTTAGAATTCTGCACGCTTGCAGAACAATCAAAGAAGTGTGGAGGCAGTGCTCAAGACAATTCGTTTCCGGCATTGCCATGCGCACACCGTTGGGCAAAGTCTGGATGATGATCAGAAGAATCAAGTGATGGGGAGATGATTCTTCTGTAGTCCAGCACTTAAAGCACAATGGCGCAATTCTCACATCACTCAATGAAATAAGTGAAGAATTGGTCTGCACCTTTGCCAGAAATTCGTCTTTGCCAAGCTGCCTCCCGGGCTTTCTGGCCATCAATGGCAGGGAGCACTACAACTCCCCATTCAGCATGGGTGAGTTGAGGTGTTCTCTAGAAAGCTTGCATGATACAGCAGTTGGACCTGATGGAATCCATTACCAATTCCTTAAGCATCTCCCCAAATCTGTGCTGAGACTGTTGCTTCAACTCTTTATCAACATCTGGGAGTCGGGTGTCATCCCCACCTCTTGGCAGGAGGTGACAGTAATACCGATTCCCAAACCTGGTAAAGATGAGAGTGAAGCCAACAACTATCGTCCTATAGCCCTCACAAGCTGCATCTGTAAAACCATGGAGCATATAGTTAACAAACGCCTCGTCTGGCTACTGGAGTCAGGACACCACTTGTCCGACCTCCAATGTGGCATCAGACGAGGCCGCAGCACCCTCGACCATTTGGTTCGCATGGACACCTTCATAAGAGACGCCTTCCTTAAGAAGGAGCACGTTGTGGCTATCTCGAAAAAGGCCAATGACACAACATGGCAGCATGTCATTAGGGAGGATCCCCATTTGATCAGCCTTCATGGTACCTGCAAATTTTATTAAGAATTTTCTGGTGCTCAGGCATTTTCGAGTCCGCGTCAAGACTACATACTCCAGTCTGCACTCGCAGGAATTGGGAGTACCCTAAGGCAGCATACTGGCAGTGGCTCTTTTTGGAGTCAAGGTCAATGGTATTGCTGCCGCTGTTAAAACGTGTGTCTCCTGTAGTCTTTTCATGGACAACTTTGTTTTGGACTACAGAGGTAATGGTATGAATGTCATTGATAGACAGCTTCAATTGTGTATAAATGGGATTCACCGATGGTCAGTTTTAAATGGATTCAGATTTTCCAATGCCAAGACAGTCTGCATGCACTTCTGCCAGTTGCGCAGAGGGCATGCAGAACCAAAGCTGACCCTCGATGGGGATCCAATAAAAGTCGTCAAAGAAACAAAAAAAATTGATCTCACTTTCCACGCGAAGCTGTCTTTCGTGCCTCATATCAAGTTACTCAAAACATGATGCCTAAAAGCGCTAGATGTTCTGAGGGTGCTGTCCAGTTCAGAGTGGGGAGCGGACAGAGATGCTCTGCTCGCCATGTGCCAAAACCTAGTTCGGTCACAGCTAGATTACGCCAGCATAATATACTGTTCTGCGTATGGCCCTTGGTGCCTTTCGCGCCTCTCCAATTCAGAGCCTATAAGTCGAAGCTAACGAACCATCACCTGACAATAGGAGAACCAAACTGCCTATGCAATATGTTGTTTAATTAAAAACAAATGCATTAAATCCTGCGTAGAGTTGTGTGTTTGAGACACACAACGACTCCAAGTATGAAGCCAAGCCAAATTTCATTCGGCCCCTTAGGCTCCAGATGAAACCTCATTTGGAGGCTTTGTACTTGGATCTGCATGTACTGGAGGATACCCAGGTCCCAGAACATCCCGTAGATTGGAGAATCTAATTTGTCCAGCAGTGTGTTGAAAGCAGACTAGCTGGGTCCTGCAAAGAGCCACCTATTTGACAAAGATGGGTTCACATCCGAAGCCCGGCTGAATTTCATTCACCCTCAGATGTTGGAAGCTTCATAGGGAGCTTCACTTGGATGCTCTCAATGTTGATATGTTGCCAAAATCACAAGTCTTTGAACTTCCCCTATTGTTGTTGAGGATATTCTCTGTTTTCCTCTAGCTAGTGGGAGTTAGATTGTCTTGAGATGCATCCACTGGTCCACCGTAGGCTATATGCAGAAATTTGTAACCAATGCACAATTTTCCATTTATGTTGGTGGTTCCAAATGCTAGGGTGAAGAAGGCTCAGAATGGTTTTGCACCATATCAGATCACCCAGTCTGAAACCATGATTATTAAAATCATTAGAAAAATGGCAGTATGAATGGGATGAATAACCTAGCAACAAGTTATGTGTTATCATCTTGTCTGTGGACAAACCACCACAGTCCTCATTCTCTGCCACATCAGTCCTTAATCCATCGGGTGGTAGTCCCCCAATTAACTGAGTGTGGGTGCACACTGACATTCAATCACATTTTACTTGATGGTGTTTTTATGACCCTGTGCTAATGATTAGAAAAGTAAATAGCGTGAAAAACTTAAAGAAAAAGCAAAATTGAGTCACTGAGGATGGACTGTTATCACCTCTTCGAACTTTAACAAAAGCTTTCATGGTCTCTTGACACAATTTTATGGATAAATGTTTTAGGGGAAATGAGTGTTGGAATCAATCTTTCTCACTTCTCACCATGAATATGGATGGCCTTTGTTGGCAACAGCATAAAAGCACCATCGCTCACTGTTTACCATTTAAGCATGGATATTTATGTAATTTTCCCTGGTTATTTAGAGTCGCTGGATGAGTCTATTTGGATATTCCAGTTAAAATGCATACAGATCATAGCTCTTCATGAATTCACACTCCAAGTCAGTTATGGTTCATTACAAAATTGTCTAAATCACATCTAACCTTCTGCTACGTCACTTTTTCTTACTGACATTTTTGTATTCATTCATTACAAGTAGAAACTGCATCTACACAGTGATAATCATTCACTAGCCATGTAGACCTCCTTGGCTGGTCTTTTCCAAGCCATCATTTTCTATTATACAGACTCAAATATTCTCCACACTTCAAAAGTGTTTACGCTATTATCTAGCATATTCTTAGGATGCTCCTAGAATTATCTTTAGGAACATAGTAAAATTTCTGAATTAATGGTGAGCTATATTAAACTATATGCGTCCTGTATATCAACCAAACCAGCTTGGTAACATGGATCAAAATGCTTGGCTCAATTTTTGTTATGTAATCACTCTGTTTTCACCACCAAATGAAATCAATTAAAGATTTCTTTGTGTTACGCTTCACCGAAGCACCTTATCATTCATACATGCTTTTAACATATGGTGACAGACTTTCTATTTTCCCATTTACTGCAGGCAACAAGTAACGAATACTTCACTGCAACCATGGCAGTCCAACTACACATGCAGAATCTCTCAGCGCTGGCTAATTCCAGTGATGTGCGTGATTTCTTCATGAAGTATGAAATCCTTGAAGATGGAATCAATATCTTGGGTTCCCCAGATGGAGATGCTTTCGTCAAGTTTCTCCATAACGCTGACCTACTCCAAGCGTTATTGCTCAGTAATAGCATTTTGCTTGGATACCCAGTGGCTTTAAGCGTTATAACTGAACAGGAGATGAATAAAATACTACAACAAAATGGTATGAAATTAGCAGGCCAAAATGTCATGCCAGGTAGAGATTATTATCTGAGACAAAATTTTCAATCTGACATGTTCCAAACTAGTAATTTTGACAACCACGAAAATGCTCCATTTCACATGAACTATAACCGTTCCAATTTCATAAGAGCTGACGATTTGGGAATAGGACATTCCATCAGAAGTGGATTTCAAGACAATAGGTTTGAATGCAGGACAAATTCAGAAATTGACAGTTATCCTCAAACTGACGTGCGACGGATGGATCACCCACATCGTAACCATCAAGGAAGTAGCTATGCAGGTGAGGATACGTTTCCTTATGAAAGGGACTTCCCAAGGATCACCCATCATTGCAGGAGAACACCGAGTGAAGATGAACTGGATGAAATGAACTACCCCAGTAAGCGAAGAAAGATGAGCTGGAGTGAAGATGAGCTGGATCAAATGAACTACCCCAGTAACCGAAGAAAGATGAACTGTAGTGAAGATGAGCTGGATCAAATGAACTACCCCAGTAACCGAAGAAAGATGAGCTGTATTGAAGATGAGCTGGATCAAATGAACTACCCCAGTAACCAAAGAAAGATGAGCTGTAGTGAAGATGAGCTGGATCAAATGAACTACCCCAGTAACCAAAGAAAGATGAGGTGTAGTGAAGATGAGCTGGATCAAATGAACTACCCCAGTAACCAAAGAAATGATTTCCGAAACAGTCATTACACAAACAGTCCAGATTTATCCTATGAAAGCCATCAGAATACAATTTTCCCTGATAATCGTGCGAATGATTTTCAAGGAAGCCACCAGTATGGTAACTTTTCAAGCAGGAGCAATATGCAAGGTGACAAATTTCAAATTCCTGGTCCAGAAGATGACATGTTTAATAAGGCTAACTACCAAGATAGCTACCCAAGTCATAAAGATCTTCCCACTGGAAAACACCAGTATGATAATTTTGATGGCAGTGATGCAGGCGTAATGCATAACTTTAGGGGCGACTGTCAACAAAGATTCTCCCAAGACAGCAGCAGACCTCTTATTCAAACTGACATGCACTGTGGGAGTGACATGCAAGGTGACAAATTTCAAATTACTGGTCCAGAAGATGACATGTTTAACAAGGCCAACTACCGTGAAGGTAACTTCCAAGATAGCTACCCAAGTCATAAGGATCTCCCCACTGGAGAACACCAGTATGATAGTTTTGATGGCACTGATGCAGGCGTAATGCATAACTTTAGGGGCGACTGTCAACAAAGATTCTCCCAAGACAGCAGCAGACCTCTTATTCAAACTGACATGCACTGTGGGAGTGACATGCAAGGTGACAAATTTCAAATTACTGGTCCAGAAGATGACATGTTTAACAAGGCCAACTACCGTGAAGGTAACTTCCAAGATAGCTACCCAAGTCATAAGGATCTCCCCACTGGAAAACACCAGTATGATAGTTTTGATGGCAGTGTTACTACTGATAACCACACTCAATATGGTGATGATATCCCGGTCATGTACAAGCCCAGTAATAACCATCAACCAGGCTTTAAAAAAGATTTAAATAAGGATGGAAATAGGCATATATTTTACAAAGGCAATGACAGACGAGTTGTCAGCCATATGGATATAGATCACAGAAGAGACAGCTCTCGTGGAAGAAGTGGTGATAGAAATGTCAACAACTTTGGCACACACAAACCGAACAAAACATCACATGCTCTTTCAAACAAAAATGACAATTTCAACAGCGTTCGACTTGATTTACATAACATAGGCTCGAGCTGTAAAGACAACAACGATGATGTTCATTCTACTCATAATATTCCCATATTACAAAATGAACAGACAAACAGAAAGGGCATTAAAATAAATTATCCAAGTGATGTCGATTTGCAATGTACAGATAATTTCACGCGACCAACTCCAAGACATACTAATAATGAAGACAGTGGCAGTGATTGTAACTCATCCGATGTCAAGTTCTCAGATAACCTTTGTGGGGAAAGCTCACATTGTATTGATAGTGATGATGAGAGTGTGTTTAATCAACGTGATAATCAAAACATTTCTAACCAAAGTGATGTCATCCGAAGTCATAAGAAATTACAGGATGAAACCAGCAGTACTGACACACAGGGAAAAGAGACAAGCGATAGTGATTCTGGTGAATCTAGTTCCATTGGAATTCGTAATGTTGATCTGTGGAGTGAGACAAGTAACAAAGATTTACACAGTGTTGCTGATGATATTGATATGCGAAATGAAGAGGGTAGTTATGGTAGAAAAACCATAGCTACTCATCTTAAGAAAGACACCTCAAAAGATGCCAATGGAAGTGAACAAGACAAAAAGTATAGGCATGACTCAGATTTGGAAGTTAGACAGAAAAGGGCCCTTTCTGAATCAGTTCAAATGCCATGGGACTATCCTGGTCAGTGTAAAACAACAAAACAGGCTGAGCAAATGACACACGACCGAGATGACCGCGCCAAAAAGAAAATTAAGATGACTGAACAAGAACAGATTGATAGTAGCAATATGTCACAGTCTGTTAGAAACAAACAGGACAATAAACCATCTGAAAAACAACACAGAACTCATTCTACAGAGAAACAAGAGAACATTTTTTGGCAGTTGATTAAATGCTTTGACCAGAAAGCAACTGCAAATCAAATCCTATGTTTCCTCAGCGTATCTAATCTTAAATTAGAGGCAACTGCCACTGCCTGCTCACTGTGCAAATCTTATGGTGGTAAGGGTGCTATTCTTATCTGCAAAGGCAAGGTTCCATACTGTGCATACATAGCATTTGGGGATCAGAAGTCCTGTGAGATATCTCAAGCAAGCTTTACCAACCATGCAAAGTATGTACAGGTGGCAACAGCTGAGGAAGTGGGATTAGAAATAATACGCCTCTCTGGATATAATATCTATGTGTCCAGTGACAATAAAAAAGATTCCGATGTACTCAAGCCTGACCTAGATAAGTTATCGCGTGAGCTCAGAGATCTCAAACAAAAACGTGATCGTATTGACAGAAAAATAGAGAAGAGGGAAAGTACTTTCTTGAAATTGATTCAGAGCTGTAGGGCTGATGTCGAAGATGATGAAACCCTGTGTTTTTTATCCTTGGACAGGTTACAAGGGTACAAAAAGGGAGCAGTCTCTGTGTGGGACGATTTCAAGCCATATAGTGATGGTGTTATTCTGCTGGTTAAAACGAAAGCAAGCATTGCTTATATTGCATTTAAGAACAAATATTGCAGAGAAAAGGCGCTTGCAACATCAAAGAACAAATATTTAAAGCCTTTGACTGCGATAGAAAGCGCAAAAGAAATATGCTTACGTCCTGATTGTTATTTTGTCTTTGAATCCAGATCCAATGGAAAAGACTTGTGTGTTAACCGTGAAAAACGAGATGATCTAGTTGATGCACTCTCAAGAGCCAGACTACAAAGAAAGAAGCAGGAATATAGTAAAAGAAGATGTCCTACTCCAGAAAAAGAAGCAAAATCTAGAAATAAATATCCAATCAAAGTGAATATAAGATCTAATAAGAAAGGCGATAAAGATGAAATATCTACTGGAAAGGAAGACCAAAAAAGCCAAGAAAAACAACAGAAAGGAAAGGGAGATACCATATCTAATGATAAGGAGAAACATTCCAAAAAAGATATAGTTGCAACACAGTCAAGCGGACACGGTGAGACCAGTATCAAGGATGATCAGACAGACAGCATTTTCCTCGAAATGACTAAGCATGTTACATCTGGGGAACACAAGCTTCACTTCTTGGCATTGAATAAGCTCCTCAATCCTAACATGACTGCCTCTTCTGTGTGGGAATGGTTTGGTGGTAGAACAGGGGATTGTGAGGGTGCCGTCTTGGTGAAGAAAAATAAAGACCCTGCAGCTTTATATGTCGTATTTAACAGTTACCAACGCCGAGAGGCTGTACATGAAACTCAAAGGGATTCAAAAATTGTTAATTTCTCTGTGGCTGTACATCAGTTGACATTAAGCTATGAGATTGGTCGCACCATTGAAATTGTTGAATCGCGAAGGAATGGAAAAGATCATTCTGTTAGCAAATCCGCACAGGCTCAATTAGGAGATATGCTCAGAACACAAAAAGCCAAGCGACAAGTTCATGCGACCTTCAATATGTTGTTTGAAAGCTGTCATATTGATGATGCATTTGACAGTGAATGCCTTTGTTTCATATCTATTAGCAATACAACGAAGGATAGCAGGAACATGATATACCAATTATTCTGTGAATTTAGTATTGGTGTAATAATAGAAGTTGCAAGTTCTCTTCACATGGTTATTTACATTGCATTTAAAAATAAAATTCAACGAGAAAATGCTCTAACAGCGATCGAGTATTCAGGATTAGTGCCTTTGTCTGCAAGAGAGGTAGCTATGAAAATATCAGAACATTGGTCGGATCCTGTATATACCTTTTATGATTTTATATATGGACAAGGAGACGGGGTTTGGCGCATGCAGGAACGATGGCAACTGAAGTCTAAACTTGATGTTGTGATGGCTTTGGATTTGGAAAGAGTGACTAAAATGAAGGAACAGCCTGAGAAACACATGGAAACAGGACTTGGCAAAATACAGAAAGATGCACAACATGGATCTGTTGCAAAACCTACGGACATGCTAGAGAAAGGGGGAAGGGAAATAGTAAATGTTACAAAGGCAAATGACCAGAATAAAAGTTGTCTAGAGAAGAGTAATCTGCGAGCTGTTCCCTATCAGAAAACTGCACCGAATAGCATGCTGAGACCACAACCTGTCTCCAATATAGACCAAAGAGACATGTATGTCTGTGTAGATCAACTTGAGCCAAAGATAAATGCCTTTGAAGTGTGGGTCAACTATCATAAGGAAAACTCACTAGCGTCTGACCTGAACCCTCCGCCATCAGTTATGCTTGTCCGTGATCCAAATGGTGCAGCAAAGTTTGCCTTCATTGCCGTTCCCTCTGATCTTGTCACAAAGCAATCTCAGATTACACAGTTCCAAAGGAATGTAGCTCTTGCTGATGTGGATCCTGGTTATAGCATTGTTGAGTTGACCCCATCTGGATATGTTAGGCCTTTTACGGCTGCACAACGCATTGAGTTAATGTGGAAGATTTCAAAAAGAACAGCGTGTTCTAAAATTTGAGCTAAAGCCAAATAGCAAACATTGACTGGCTATAAAGTTAACAGCCTAAGTGAATTGTAAACTAGTTACCTCGTTGATTATAAGTTTTAAAATTGTGTATAAAAACAATAATAACACGGCAGAATAACACTTCTCACTGAATGTGTCCTTTGCTATCAGCATGGCGTGAAACAATCACCAATCAGGGGCGTAGCTAGGCGTACGCGCGTACGCCAAAACGTCCACATCGTTTTGGCAACAACAAAAATTAAAAAATAATAAAGAAAGAGAGAGAGAGAGAGAGAGAGAGAGGAGGCATGTAGTAGTCCGGAGTGTTGAAAACTCAAGTCTAAAATGTGTAAAATCTGCCAGCTTAAGCTTAAGCGGCCCCCTAAACCCCCTGCCGAAATTAGGAGGACACATCGTTACAGGTCTAGCTACGCCCCTGTCAATCAACTGACATGCTACAGACCCTTCGCTATTTTGAACATTCAGTTGATAACATTTGGGAATATGTGAAAATCAGGATAACAGATAATGCACTAATGCAATTAATTCAAATGGAAAAAGAATTGAGCATTTTAACATAGCTGAGAACTATGTTAAGATGTAGGTATGAATACAGCAAAGTTATGCCCTGGGTAGATCTAGCAGTTTTGTGTGTGCCACATGCAAAACTACAAGTACATAGGTGACAAGTAAAAGACTACACAGCTGTATATTATTTTTGCATCTTACAAAAAAAAAACACTAAAAAAACAAGTGAACATACAGAGTGGGAAAAAAACAGGTTTGTGTATGTAGTTGGACAAACTCTTGGCAACTGCCAAATGTAGCTCCAAACTAAATGGACGTATGATGTTGCCTGTTATGCATGGACAGGTGATACTGTAGTATAAATTGTTCAAACCGTGTATGAATATTTGTGCTTGATATACATGCAAACACACATACACCTACATGATAGACTGTTGGATTACTGAACTGACAGATTTCATGAAGCTTCTTCCACAACTTTTATGACAAGTTAAAACGGGTTATTGTCGTGTTTACATGATAAACTGTTGGATTACTGAACTGACAGATTTCATGAAGCTTCTTCCACAACTTTTATGACAAGTTAAAACGGGTTATTGTCGTGTTTACATGATAAACTGTTGGATTACTGAACTGACAGATTTCATGAAGCTTCTTCCATAACTTTTATGGCCAAGGTAAAACGGTTTATTGTCGTTTTTGCTATCGGCTTGTGTAACCGAAGTGCTACTGATGTATACAAGCATTCGAGGCGAAATGGAAGTGCGATTCCTTCAGCAATCAATCAACCTTCAGTGTTAAATTGTCTAACTATTAGTTAAGCAAAATGTATCTTCAAAAATAAAACTATAGGTATATTTTCATTGAAGTGTTCATAGCGTCACAAAATGTTTGGCCATCTTAGAGACATTTAGCATGCCGCATTGGGACCATGACAACATTCCTGTGTAAATATTACATTGTGTCTATCACTGTTATTACGATAGAAATACTGCATTGTGATGATTTGAATGTTCCTGCGCTGTGGCGATAATGTTTGTGTGATCATGTGACATTGGGATGCTCACGATGTTCCGGGGACGATACTGCATTGTGACAATCACGATGTGCCTGACGATCACGGTGGCCATGGGAAAACACTGCATTAGGACGATCGTTGTGTTCATTTGACGATGCTGTATTGTGATGATGCTGCATTATGATGATGCTGTTACCATTACCATTACCATGACAATGCTGCATTGTGAAAATCACAATCTTCCTGTGACGATGCAGATGTGTGATGACCACAAATGTGCTTGTTATTATGCTGCGCTGTGGTAATCACGATGCACATTGTGACAATCGTAATGTTCCTGTGACAAGCGTGACAATCACAATGTGCTAGTGATGATGCTGCATTGTGGCGATCATAATGCACATTGTGACTATGACAAATGTTCCTGTGGCGATGCTGAAGTGTGATGATCACGTTGTGCAAATGATGATGCTACATTGTAGTGATCACGATGCACATTGTAACAATCACAATGTTCCTGTGACAATACTACATTGTGTTGATCACGATGCACATTGTGACATTGTGACATTGCTGCACTGTGACAGTCACAATGTCCGTGTGATGGTGCTGAAATGCAACTATCTCTGGTGATCACAATGCAGATTGTGACGCCCCCATCCCTATATGACCTTAGATGTTGGTAGGATGTAAAATCAACAAACAAAACAAACATTGTGACGATGCTGCTTTGTGACAATCACAATGTTCCTGTGGCAATGCTGAAGTGTGACAATCACGATCTGCGACTGATGCTACTGCATTGTGGCGATCATGATGCACATTGTGACAGTCACACAGTTCCCGGGACGATGACGAAGTGTGACGATCATGATGTGCTTGTGATCACGATGCGCATTGTGATGATACTGCAATGTGACGATCACGATGTTCCTGTGGCGATGCTGGAGTGTGACGATCCCGATGTGGCTGTGGTGACCACAATGCACATTGTGATGATACTGCAATGTGACGATCACGATGTTCCTGCGGCGATGCTGGAGTGTGACGATCCCGATGTGGCTGTGTTGATCACAATGCACATTGTGACAATACTACATTGTGACAATACTACATTGTGACAATCACAATGTTCCTGTGACGATGCCGAAGTGTGACGATTGTGATGTGCTTGTGGTGATCACGATGCACCTCGTGGCAATGCTGCATTGTGACGATGAATATGTTCCTGTAACGACACTGCATTGTGACATGACGATTACGCCGGTGCTGACCTCGACGATCACGTTGGTGCTGTGACGACTGTCGGATTGTGGCCAGTGAGTGCACCTATGATGTTCCAAGCACCGTAACATTGCGAAAGAAGGTGGTGTATCATCACAACATCGGGACAATGATGTACTGGAGTGGGCGACGCCCCACCCCTGAGAACTATGCGTAAAGCAACCACCAATCAATCAACTATGCTTGTAGTGGCATGATTGAAGGACACTGTTAATCTTTTGACTTTAAATAAGACCATTTTCAATAACAAATTGAAATCTCGCAGTTCTACTGATTAAAAAAGTTGCTTATGTACGTGTGTACCCTGCTTAGAGCTACCCCATTCCAGGGTTGCCAACCCTCATGGTGTACAATAGTTTATGCCCCCATCATCACCTATCACAATCATATAACACAATCAACCATTGAGGCTGGCACAAGTCGGTACATGGCGTGCTGTGACTAGATGTTCATCATGTTGCTAGAACATAAAACCCCAACAAGCACACACCCATTTCTGTTCATGCTATGTTATATTATAATGACCCTGTATATTAGGGACATCTAGAGCGCTAACCGTAATATTACTGTATAATCTTGGTATGCGCATCCTCTTCCCACTCCTTGCATCCGAAGGGTTTGTATTTAATTTGAATAAATAAACAAACGAGATGCTAAAAGTACAGTAAAACCTCTCTAAATCGACCGACCATGGGACCGACTTTCAGGGGTCCATTTAGGGAAGTGGTCGGTTTAGAGAGTTAGATTATGGTTGCAATGATATTGTTGGGACCCAAATAAAGCGATTGATATAGGGGAGTGGTCGGTTAGAGAGGTTTTACTGTAGCGGCATGCAAATTAGGTTACAGTTGCATGATCCGGTGATTTTATTGCTATATTGATTGTTATAATTTTTTTATTTTTTTTTTTTAGTTTGCAGTCACTTTAATTTAAAGGTTTATATTTGGAGATAGTTGATGTGAAAACATGCAAAATGTACATTGGTATGCACGTTGAAATGTTCGACACTGTTGGCTTAAGCAGTAACACGTTCAATTAAATTGACAATATTTCGATATATCCTTATATCTAGTATCTAAGATGGATATGTCGGATCAAATCTAAGTAAGTGTTTTGGTTTTGACAAATTTATGCTTTTATCAGACTATAGTATAACCCCATTAAACCAAACTTGAAGGGACCCTAGAAATTTGTTTGGATTAACCGATCATTGGTTTAACCAAGCTTCGACTTGGCTTTGGCAAACACGCGGGTGCATTATGAATATAATATACAATGTATGTGGACACTTTGATTATTGTTTTTTATGTATATACAGTATAACCCCGTTAAACCAAAAGATCAGTTAATCCAAACGTTTTTCGGCGGCCTGGGAAAATAGTACCATTTATCATATAAAAAAGTTGGTGATGACCTTGTAACCACATAAAGTTTGGTTTAGCCGTACCGGAAGTGGCCTGGGGTCTGACAATTTTGTTTGGATTAACCGATAATTTGGATTAACTGACTTTGGTTTAACCAACTTTTTTATATAGATAAATGGTAATATTTTGCTGGGCTGCCGAAAAAAGTTTGGATTAACCGATCGTTTGGTTTAACCGAGGTTGGTTTAATGGGGTGTTACTGTATATAGCTAGAGCACAAGCTCCATATGTACACACATAAATAAATACAGTAAAACCTCTCTAAATCGACCAACCTTGGGACCGACTTTAAGTGGTCCATTTAGGAAGGTGGTCGGTTTAAGGAGTTAGAATATAGTTACAATGATATTGTTGGGACCCAAATAAAGCGATCGATATAGGGGAATGGTCGATCTGTGGAGGTGGTCAGATAGAGGTTTTACTGTAGTTACATAAATAAATATTGTAAAGAACTATTGTCACATGGCTGGAAGACCAGTGCCACGGCGCTGACAAGACTATTCAATGAATAAACTATTTAAAGCAATAAAAACATGCATACATAAATACATGCACAAACGTTCATTCATATCTACAAACATACACGTGTCTAAAAACTAAAAACATACATACTTAGCTCTTTGTTGTAATCTTTAGATTGAAGCATTTATCTTGTATAGATCCCCCCCCCCCCCTCCCCGCATCCTAAAAACATACGCTCCCACCACCCACCCTGAAATAGAGTAGGGAAGTAGAAAAGGGGAACAGAAATGTCATAGATTGCCTAGTTATGTAAAGCATGGTGTTAGAAGCAGTTATATTAGTAGCCTAATAATATTTACCCACTTAACTGATGTGTGTGATTTCATTGTTTAGCAGGTAGCAGGTGTGTTGTCTAATTCTACAGTTACCGACAGCAGATCATTGCGGTTAACTTTTTGTTGTTATAAATAAAATCTTTTCTCTGTTCGCTGTAAGGATATGTATCATTATTGTATTTGCTTATTAAAATGGTAAAATTCTACAGTTACCGACAGCATATCATTGCGGTTAACTATTTGTTGTTGTAAACAAAATCTTTAATCTTTTCTCTGTTCGCTGTAAGGATATGTATCATTATTGTATTTGCTTATTAAAATGGTATACAAAAAAAAAGATGTGGTTTTGTTTTTCTTCATAACTGTTGTATATGCAGGGATTCCGCGGATTTCCGGGATTTTTCAATCCTGCAGCACCATCAGCGTATACTAATTTTTATCCTCTTATTTGATGGTGCTGATGCCGCAGCACTATCAGCGTACACTACTAATATTAAATGTTCAAGCGTTGCAGCACTATCAGCGTACACTACTAATACATGCTTCAAACAGTGCAGCACTTTCAGTGTATACCAATATATTTTAAACCCGACTCCCGGGAATTTTCCGCGATTCCCTGACAATGTTAAGCCTATGGGAGAATATCAGCATTTCTGCTTTTTTCCCCGGAGACCACTTTCATCCCTGTATATGGAGGAGAAGCAATTGAACCTCGTGCATTGACCTGACGAGATGGCCGAATGAGTTGTGTCGGTCTCCCGTTTTGGTAGATTGTGAGATTCGAACCCATGGGTTCATGTGATGTCATTCATACATTACAGACCTCCACACTCTCCCCACACATAACTGGAAAACTAACCACAGGTGTGCTTGGAGATTACAACTATTCAAAGTGTTTATCTCCGAGTAAGGTATACCGGGCGACTTTAGGGCTAGACATTTGAAATTCCATGGGTTCGAACCGTGGTCGAGTATACCCAATGACTTAAAAATGTATAGATTGGAAGTTTTAAATCCTGGCTGTCGCAAACCAATGACTTAACAAATTCATACCTAGCCTGGCACTCAGCACTACTGGGATAGGGCAAGGACTGTTTACCTCAGTATCAGGATAGTGTGACTGGGAGATCGGATCATGGTGCCAGCAGCCTGGTCTCTCAGTGAGGCAGCACTATAAAGTTACTTTGAGTGTGCCCTGTCACGAGTTGGTACCCGTCTATGACTAGATATTGTGAGGATGTAAAACTGAAAACTATTCTATATATAATTCAAACAAATCAAATTATCTTTTTTTTTTACTAAATGTATTTTATTCAGCGAATAATGTCTTTTGTCAGCGCCAGAGCAGTGGTGGTCTTCCGGCTGTTCATTACAATTTGTTGGTACATAAATGACAATATATCAGTTGCAATAATAACCACATGAAAATCATATTCGATAATGTTAGCTATTGATAATTATATCACAGGCTAATGTACAAATTTATTTAAAACAATTGACGTGTGCCTGCTGTGCTTCGAGAGTATGACGTGATCACCCCCTAGCTGATGGTTCCTGTCTTCAATTCTCAAGAAAAATTTAATCTTCAACATTTAAACTAAATAATTACTAAATAAATAACTAGTTTCATGAATAACCTGCAAATAAGTAATATTGATAGTTATGCTTAATGTCTCTTCTGGGTTGTACTATCCAGACTGATAGAATAGATCAGGACAAGTACCTTACTATCATCTGTACTGATGAAATATTAACTTGTTTTTATTAGAAGCTTAATATGAATTGACTATTTGTTGTAATAGTAACTGCATACAATTCCGGTTCAACATATGTAGTATGCATCACATGGTATTGCATGATTCTAGAATTGTCTTAAAAAAATTCTTTCTTCCTTTGCTTTCTCTCTTCTTTTTTCAAAAAGATATAACATATCTCCAATAAACATATATATATTATATTGTAAATATGCAAATCAGTGCATCCAATCACCAATACCAAATGCGAGAAACCTGCCCATTTTTTAATCCCATCACAAGTGTTCCGTATTGTGTGGCCTAATGATGGGATCGGAAGTCTGAGATTGCAGTGGGGACTTACATCAGACAGGTTTTATGTCAATTTAAAGGAAAATGTTAGGTAATAGGTTTTGAAAGAAGGTGTAGTATGGGTGGGGTCGGGGTGGGAAGAGGATCAGCGTGCAGGGCTGTGTAGTGCATTTGAGAACATTTATATATATATGTAAGTCTGTTATCGAAGCTAACTACACCTACAATGTCAGGTGTAGTCAGCCTTGATAAGTGCAGAAAAGCTTTCCCCTAGTGGGGATTGTGTATTCTACTCTGATGAAAAATAAAACAATTGCAATGATTTATGTTGTTGCAGCAACGATATAACAGTTTTACTACTATAAAAATAAACTGTTTATGTTGAAAAATTGAGTTTTAGCCTCAGGACAGCCTCATATAACCTTTGAAGAAAAGATCATTTAGATGAAGCCTAACTCTGATTTTATTTTCCTTTCCTACAATTTTCACGATTGTGAGTTTTTGCATTCTGTCATTGTCATTTTACATATTTAATAATTAACTGTGATTTAAAAAATTATTTTTTTTACATTCTGTATAAAAGTGATGATTGGCATAACCTTTTAAGGAATAAATAATTTAAATGAAACCCCACTAAGATTTTATTTGTCTATCCCATAAGTTTCACGATTGTAAGTTCTTTGTCATTGTCATTTGACATTTAATAATTGTGTGGGTTGTCTTTTTACATTCTGCATACAAGTCTTGATTGACATGACATAATTAAGTCTGAACACTGCATGCTATGAATATGGTCGTTACGTGTAAAATCACCCATCATTTAAAGTTGCATAGTCCGATGGTTTTGAATTTCTGAATTTTTCTGTGATAAATATATTAGATCAATCACTAGTATCTACTTTACATTAGTTCAAAGTTACTTTTATTTTAAATGGTAAACTTTTGAGATATTTTGAGTGCAAACATGGAAAATTTAGCAAGCTTGCCAAAACTCTGACACCATAGACTTCTGCAGTAACAGGTTCTGTTAAATTGACTCAGTATTGCCTTCTACACAGAAACAAGTGCTTAATAAGTGCATCAGCATCTAAGTTAGATATGTAAAATCAAATCTAGATGATTGGTTTGGTTTTGAAAATTTGATATTTCATCAGACTATGCAGCTTTAATCAATCTGTCCAAAACTGATAACCGAATTAAATATTGAACTGACCTATGACAACAACAACAACAACAAAAAGTGATGGCAAGGCCCGGACATATGAGTATTATTAGTTATTACAGAGTCACAGTAGTTGGATTGAGTAATACTCTGGTTGGCCCCTAATATACCTACCCTTTATTTCGCTTAAAATACACGGACCAGACGGGATGGCCGAATGAGTTAGAGCATCCGTCTCCCGTGTTGGTAGATTGCGGGGTCATGGGTTCGAACCCTGGTCGAGTCAAACCAATGACTTAAAAATTGATACTTGTTGCTTCCTATCCTGCTGCTCGGAATGAATAGGATATGACAAGGACTGGTCGGCTCAGTGTCAGGAAGACGTAAAACAAGAACAAACAAACTTAAAATACAAATTAAAGTTGAAGGTTCTGACCAACTGGGCCGATATAGGCATTTGACTGTTGCATGTGGGGAGGAGTGACTCCTGCCACCACCGCCTGGCAGCCAATCGACGCCCGGATCTTATATAACTAGTCTGTCAAGACCACCCAGCGCACAAGCTTTGGGGGTCGCGGGTTCGAATCCCACCTTTTGAAGTGAGAGCTGGGAGACCGTTGGAGTCGGTTCTCAGGAGGGGGGAAGCAAAGAGTGCCCGGTTACAGAGGGGCCTGCAGAGAAAAGGGGGTGTTGGGAAGCCAGAGGTGCCCAGAAAGAGCACCAAAAACATTAGAGACTATTCTTTATTTATATTCACATAATAAATTATATAGCACATGATAATATTTGTATAAATGCTTTATACTACACATAAAACATTGCAGGTTCCGAACCACTAAGCTACCCAGTAGCCAAGCTTTTCCCAGATTTGTTTTAAACTGCATAGTCCGATGAAAACATCAAATTTTCAAAACCAAAACAATTATCTAGATTTGATTCTACATTATGGAACTTAAGCCCCAGTCACACATACCCGGATCAGGGGCCGGACGAGCCCCGGACCGCCATCCGGGGTGATCCATGTCTCGTCCGTGCAGACACCCCATGATCCGGCCTGATCCGTGGCTCATCCGGCGCCATCCGGGCTCAGCCCCGGATGTTTTAAAATGTTTAAAACATCCGGGGTGGTCTGGGGGATTTTGCGATCCGGGCTCAATCTGGCCTGATCCGGGGGTGGTCCAGGTGGACTGGGGGTGGTCCGGGGTCATTTTGAGCAACGGTTTGACCCGGACCATCCCCGGACTATCCAGGACTACCCCCGCCCTAGCCATGGACCACGCCCGGACTGCCCCGTAAGACCGGGGCTGATCCGGGGTGGTCCGGGGCAGTCCGGGGTGGTCCGGCCTCGTCTGGGGCCGGTCCGGCCCAGTCCGAGGGCAGTCCGGGGCTCGTCCGGGGTGCGTCAGCGGACGAAAGTGTGACTGCGAGGCAAAAATCAACGAAAACAGTGATTTTATCCGTGGCGGTCCGGGCCGTTCGTCCGTGGGTGGTCCGGCTCAAAATCCGGGGCTCATCCGGCTATGTGTGACTGGGGCTTTAGATACTGGTGCACTTGTTAAACTTGTCACCACATTGAATAGAATCTGATACTGCAGAAGTCTATGGTGTCTTAGTCTTTCTCCCTACAATGTATCACATGTGTTGTGGGGGTGATGAAAATGGGAAATATTACACCTAGACCGGGACTCGAACCCACATCTCTTTCCATTCTGGGCCAGTGTGCTAACCATTACACCACCTAGGCTCCCTGATATCAACACACTATCCACGCCTACCTGTCTATGCGGCTCCTTGCGTGAGAGGTCAGTGCAGACCACTACACTCGTCCCCCTGGAATTGTAAATCTTTTAATGCTTACAATTACATACATACAGGCAATTCACCCTATTCACGCCGTGGCCATGTTGAAACCAGACAGAGGGCACTTACGCGTCGGCGAGGCGCCGCTGTATGAAAAGTGATGTGAATACTTTTTTGTTGACCAAAACCTCTCGAAATCACTCAAATTTGAGGGTATTCATTTTTGAAAGTAACATATTCATCTTTGCAAACCTGTTTTCTATATATTGGCCAATTTTCACGAAGATTGGCTGACCCTTGCATGGTGATTTTTCCCATTCTTTAACTACAATGTGACTGTCAACTTCAAGTCTGCATAGTTATGGTGGTATCACGTAATGCAGCACTGTCAGCATAGTTATCTGTGCAACACAGTTGAACAACTAGTCTTAGTAATTACAAATTAATAAAAGCTTTAAAAGGGTTAAAATATATTTTGAAAATATATCTATATTAAGAAAGTTATGCAATTTTGAATTTAAGAAAAGATTGGCAGCCAAGGTGAGCGACTTTGTTGACATTGCCTACTGAGATGCATCTGATCATCACTCAATCTTCATGAAAATTGACCAATAAATAGAAAAAAGGAATGCAAAAATGAATATGATAGTTTCAAAAGTGAATATCTTCAAATTTTACTCCTTTAATTTCTGTAGTAGATCATACACCTCTGCACACAGTAGTGTCTTATGGCCATTTCCAATACCGACACTTACTCAGCCTCGTTCTGATGACGAATTAGGTCGCGCGTGAATAGGGTGAATGCAATGCACATGGGTCACTTTCCTGAAAAGTGGCCAGAAGTGTCACATGGAGAGTTAAAATCTAATATTTGAATTTCTTACATTTTTTGGTTGCAAATGAAAGCTGGAACTCTCCCCTTTACTTCTATGTAAAATATAAATTGATGAGATAAAAAATAAAGGTGTAGTCCATGATTAAGCTATGTCTTATGGCAGTATAACATGTGTGTCCCATGTGTAACACATGTTTAGGACACCACACAGTCTGCTTAGTAAAAATCTAATCAGAATTAAATAATATCATACTTAGAAGCATATTAATCATGGCATAATATACAGAAATATGTAGTGCTAATATTGATTTTTTTTAAAAGAAGTAATTCCCAGCCATGCTTTATTCACTGAATAATTAGTGTACAATATTTGTGAGGCATCTAGACACCATGGTTACACATGTGACGGAAATTTGTAATGTTATTTCTGAGGACATCAAATTTTTTTTTTTTTAATTGAAACATGCATACATGTTAATAAATAGTTCCTTTTTGATTTGGGAACTGTTTTGATATATCAATGCAATACAAGATGTTAATAAGGATTCAACCACGTCCCATATGTCATGTTACAAATGGCTGACTGTAAAATGGTTTTTTTTTGTACAAAAACTCTTTATAACTAAAAGGACCAAAGTTGCACACAGTTTATTTTATTTCCCTTATTTCTTTCATCAAATCTGAACATGAATATGAAAGGTATAAGGAAAAACATAAGTAGGAAGGTTTTTATTGATTTTTAAAATCCCATCCCACACTGACCAGTTTTCAGGAGAGTGACCCACTCACATACACAGGGTAGGTTCAACAACTATACAACGTGTAGCTTGTACAGGATCATGGTCACAGCAACCAGTGTCATGGGGGTGATGAAAATGGGAAATATTGCGCCTAGAGCGGGACTCGAACCCACATCTCTTTGCATTCTGGGCCAGTGTGCTAACTATTACACCACCTAGGCTCCCTGATATCAACACACTATCCACGTCTACCTGTCTATGCGGCTCCTTGCCTGAGAGGTCAGTGCAGACCACTACACTTGTATACCAATCTGCTGAGATTATTAGTATTAAGCCATATGCAGGGTCCGACAGGGCCTGCAATGTTTTGAAAAGTCTTGAACTTCATTTGCCCCATTTCAAGGCCTTGAATTTAAGCTATTTTGAGTAATTAGTCTTGGAAAGCCTTGAGTTCCATTAAACTGTCCCCACTGATCTAAATTAGTCTGAAATCGCCATTCTGAATGGCGATTTCTGACTAAATCCAAATGAAAATAGTCTTGAATTCCTATCAAAAACAGCCTTGAAATAGCCTAAGAAAGAGCTATTTAAAAAATTGCAGATACTACAAAATAGGGCCCTGAAAATATGCCTGAAAGTAGACAAACTACACCCCACTTATGACCTACACAAAAGAACTAAAGTAAAGCTACTAGAAAACAGAAGGATAATCCACCTAAAAACATTAGCATATGGATATAGCCAAGACATTAAGCGTCTAACCCAACCACTAAGGGACACCAGAGCAAGCAAGGCACCACTACTAAGACAGACCAGAAGCCAGATCAAAGCCCATGAAAGGAGCACACTGGAAATGGCCGCCAAGGCATGGAATGCGCAAACGGTGAAAGAAAGACAAATCCCTGACCTAAAAACGTACAAAAAATATCTGTGCAAAATAAAAACTTGGAACCCCAGCTGAACTGCACCACAAGGGGGCAGGTGATATGTCACGGCCCACCAACTGGACAGCCCAGGGCGGGATAACCGGAAATATAAAAGCCAGACAACATATCCAACAACAATATAAATCAAATCAATTTCAAACAAACATAACTCAACCACCTATTACGTACAAGTCTATGGACATGTAAATAAAATAGGCTAGTATAGAATTAAGTAGAAAAAAGCGGAAAACTCTTCCCAAGAAAACCCCAAAACACTAACATAGAACCTTAAGAAAACAACTAACATAGTAATAAGAATAGAACAAAAATACAATGCCAAGAGGGCCCAAAAAAAACTAACATAGGCTACTAAACGTACCAACATATGTATCTGCTACTGAAATGCAGACAATCAAATAACTTATCAGCAGCTACTGTTTGGTAAGACAACACCAACACTACAGCTGGCCAGCATTGAAAACAAGCCTGGGTACCCAGGCTTACAAGCTATGGACAGAATAAATACAGCCTCAATATAAAAAAAAAAAATTAAATTAAAAAAAATTCCATATCTGCACATCTGTAGGCCCTATGGACCCTGTATATGAGCTATACAATCCTTGTGAGATTATTATCCTTGTTATTCACACACACACCTCACCAGACCAAAGCCTTTATGTCGAGACAAATGAACCATCACTTGTAAATAGAAGAATAATGAACCCCTGTATGACACCTACTGATGGTTGAATATAAAAAAAAAACTCCCTGGGAATATGGTCTATGCTTTCGACACGGCATTACGAAACCACCAATCAATCAATCAAACTGACATGCAAGCACATGATTAAACTGTGTTAATTGTATGGCCTTGCACCGACAATTCTTAGCAATAAAAACAGCATGCATGATCTCGAAAAAAAATGTAAAACAAGCAGGTTTAACCTTCCTGAAGACAACTGCACTGCATTGCCTTTTGTAACTTAAAAACTCGATACTATTGCATCTTAACTTCCACTTTGACTATCCTTTGGAAGAAATGTTACAATTTTGTTGTTGTAAATAATCATTTTATTCAGCGAATAAAGGTATTTTTTTTCAGCGCCGAGGCACTGGTCTTCCGACCATATCATGTTACATTCATTCACGTAGGCTCTTTGTATAATTTCTAGTTAAACTTTCCCGATGGGTTTGGGTGGGGCGGGAGGAGGGGGGGTGGGGGTGGGTGAGGGGGATGGGGCTCAGCAACCCTAGGACCGGTTATGACCATGGCTATAGGCTTTATTTTTAGCCTTTTGGAGGACACCTGGTCTATATCACCTCATATAGTTTATTAAACCAATTTCATCAATTATTATTAATAATAATAAAACCTTAAATTTTTATCTAAACTTAAATTGTATCGTTCTTGGCCATAAATTATATAATTATGAGCTTTTTAAATTCATGTGTCTTTTGACACATAATTGATCCTACGCTTTTACATTCTATGTATGGTAGATCGTGGGATACGAACCCATGGGTTCGAACCCTGGTCAAATCAAACTAGTGACTTAAAAATGTATAATTGTCGTTTCCTAGCCTAGGATAGGGCAGGCACTGCTTGGCTCAGTGTTAGGATAATGTGACTGAGTGAGAAATCAGGTCATGGTGCTGGCGGCCTTGTCTTCCAGTGGGACAGCACTATAAAGTCACCATGAATGTGCAGTCACAAGTCGGTACCCGTCCTGAGATGTTGCAAGGACTTAAAACTCCATCAACCAACCATCGGACTGAAACGTTCACTGTCAACTAACTAACCATCTAAAATTAAATTAGATTTTTCTTGGCTACAAATTCTATAATTGTGAGCTTTTTAAATGCATGTGTCTATTGACACATAATTGATTGTATGCTTTTACATTCTATGTAAAAGTGATGGGTGATGGATGGATGGTTGCTGCCGACCCGGCGTGAAGAAACCACCACCACTCAATCAATCAATCAATCATCGACTTTATATAGTCAGGATCCGGCCATTAGATAACCTTTATGTTTAGATATGAAAGAATTACATAGTCTGCTGAATGTTACTTATTACAGTCTCCTCGAAGCAGGAGCAGGAGCTGGCGCGAGAGGCATACATCAAGAAGAACATCACTGAGACGCTGGGCCGGGCATTGAAGAGCCTCCAGCAGAAGCACATTCACTCGGAGGAGCCCATTTACAGGTGAGTTGGTTGTTCGCAGCATTTCCCACCCTCCCCTTGAATATACTGGATGTCGGTCCCCACTGACACTAAAACACATTTGATTAAACTGTGTGGATTTTATGGCCCTACGCCAACAATTTTACACTGCAAACATCATTCATGACCTTTTTACTTAAATAAAACAAAAAAACATTTTAGCCTTTTTGAGGACAGCTGGTCCATACCACCTTATATAGTTTTTTAAACCAATTTGATTAATTAATAATACTTTTATATTGAATTTTATTTACCTTGACCACAAATTATATAATTCTGAGTTTTTTTTAATTTGTGAGTGTCTATTGACACATAATTTGATTGTATGTTTTTGCATTATATATAAAAGCGATGGTTGAATAAAAAACAAACAATCTGTGTTTTTGCGGAATTTTGCAGTGGTGTAATAATCTTGGCTTGATTTCCACCTTTTTTGCCGGAAACCACTTTCATCCCTGCACCACTCTGTACATTCGCAACCAACTAGCAATGCTGAAGGGAAATGTCCAAATATAGCACATGTCCCCCTTAGATAGAAGCTAAATCTTTCCTAAATATCATTGCACACATTACTTTTAACAATATTTGTTATTACATTCGTTGATTAAGCAGGGGAAAATTTCAATCATAGTATAAATATTTAAGTCATTAGTTTGATGGGGCTGGATTTGAACCTCGCTGTTTTGAATTACATGACCTGCCACACTGGAAGCAGGTGGCGTAATCTGAAGGAAATGTCAGTTAATTTTGCGGCTGACCCACTCACTGCCTGTGATTTAATTTGAGGGGTTGTCAAATTATTCAATCTAGACAGGATGGCCAAATGAGTTAGAGCGTCCGTCTCCCGTGTTGGTAGACCATGGTGTCATGGGTTCGAACCCTGGTCAAGTCAAACCAATGACTTAAAAATTGTTACTTGTTGCTTCCTAGCCAGGCACTTGACATTATTAGGATAGGGCAAGGAGCAGTGGAATGAGGAAGACCAATTGTCTGCGATTGAAAATCTCCCCTGTTAAATAATTAATGTACCAAAAAAAAAGAAAAGAATACAATGCTTAGATTATATATATTATATAGACTGTCAATTTCCAATTGTAAGATGGCCAGCGGCGCTGACAAATGTCCTATTCAAATGAATAAACACTTTACCAACAACAACAAATATCTTAGAAAAGTGCAACGATGTAGGCTCACATTAATTAGTTTCTGCCAAAGTACCCCCTTATCAGAGACTCCAACACCAGGACCAGGGAACACTCCCTGAAGCTGAGGAAGCGGTACTCCAACTGGACCTGCGACACAACTTTTTCGGCTTTAGGGTGGTTGACCTGTGAAATGACCTGCCGGAGAGTGTCATAGCAGTGGAAACAGTGAACTGTTTCAAGTCCCGACTGGATGCATACTGGTCAAGCATTACATATATCTTGGGGCCAGTGACAGTTGCTATGATCGACCACATCTGAAGAACTGTCTCCATTTCTATTAATTAAGAGCGGCTAACAGGTCCAAGGCCTATTATAGCTGTATCCTATTGATTGAAACCACATGATAAGCACTTCCTGACAAGTTGTATGTTTGCAGTGAGGACAGCGCCAACACTGTGTGTAACATCCTGGAAGCCGTCTTTCTTCATGGACTCAAGGCCTCCTTCTCTCATACGGTATGTTCTAATATATTCTCAACATTATGAAAAGTCCTACTACCCCTAGTAGAAACTGCACCTATGATTTTTTTTAAACAAATTAACCCTGATTTACCTCAGAGCTATGCAATAGATCAGTAAAAACTAATTCTCATAATAAAAACTGCACTCAGGGCTTTTAACAAATAACTCCTGAATTACCTCAGCGCAATTGTTGCATCAGTAAAAAAAAAAAGATTCTTTATAGAAGCCGCATCTGTATAGTAACAGGTGTATAGTTCAAATAAATCCTGATTTACGTCAAAACAATTTGTGTCTATAGCAGTTGTTGCAAAAATATAATTCTGTATAAATGCTGTACTGATTTACGTCAGTGCGATTTGCATCTATAGCGACTGCTGAAACAGCATAATTCCTTATAGATACGGTACCTTTACTTTGAGACTCATTTACCTCAGTGCAATTTTCAGTTATACTATAGCGACTGCTGGAACAGAATAATTCATTATAGATGCCATACCTTTAAATTGAAACTGATTTTCCTCGATGCAATTTGCACCTATATCGACTGGTGCAACAGAATAATTCATTATAGATGCTGTACCTTTAAATTTAAACTGATTTTCCTTGATGCAGTTTGCACCTATATCGACTGGTGCAACAGGACAATTCATTGTAGATGCTGTACCTTTAAATTGAAACTGATTTTCCTCGATGCAATTTGCACCTATATCGACTGGTGCAAGAGCAGAATTCATTATAGATGCCATACCTTTAAATTGAAAGTGATTTTCCTCGATGCAATTTGCACCTATATCGACTGGTGCAACAGCACAAATTCATTATTTATAGATGCCGTACCTTTAAATTGAAACTGATTTAACTTGAAGCAATTTGCACCTATAGCGACTGGTGCAACAATATAATTTTGTATAAATGTATCTTTAAAATAACGGTACTTTTGCAATAAATCCTGATTTACCCCGAGAATATTTTGGACTTGTAGCGAATGTTGCAACAGTAGTTATCCCTTATAGTTATAGAAGCCACACTTGTCATAGAAGCTGTACTTTTCAAACAAATCCTGACACGCGTCAGGACTAATTCCGATTCCATCTGAAACTCATTATTACATTTTTTTTTAGTAAAACTGGTTTTTAACCAAAGATTATTTTCCATTTTTAACTTGAAAATTCTTTTTCTGTTGATTTTATTTACCATATGCCACATGTGATTTTACCACAGTTGTACGCTCTTTTGACAAACATTTCTGTGCTCTATTTTACCTGTTTGAAATGTAATTTTTTACTCAGACATGTATAACTACTGTATGACCCCAATGAGCGATGTTTACTTTTTGTGCTGGGGCGCGGAGGGGGGGGGGGTCGTTAAACAAACAAATGCGACTAATTTTGACTTAAATAATTGTTCATGAGGCAAACCAGAAATGATGTAATGAAACTGGCCTGGTGACATTTTTTTTCTGCGGGCAACATGGCTAATAACTGCGTCATCCCAACAGCGGAAACCAATTTGATCAATTTAAGAAGAATGACGCCATTGACTTTTATGCAGAATTTTATTTTCCTTCGCCACAATTTGTATAATTGTGAGCTTTTAGAAGCAACCACCAATCAATCAATAAAACCCAACACCAGAAATATACACCACGTGTACACACTGGAACTAGCTAATATTACCAATCGGATTAATTTGTATTTTAATGGATAAAATAAATTTGAAACCGAGGACAACATATGTATTAGACTCACTAATACATACTTCTGAGTGAGTATTGGAATACACAATGTATTTACAGTATTTACCAAGGTATTCTTAATAGTGAGCACCAGAAAGGATGGCTGAATGAGTTGAGCATCCGTCTCCTGTTTTGGGAGATTGGGGGGTCTGAACCCATGGGTTTGTGGGTTCGAACCCTGATCGAATCAAACTGATGACTTAAAATTTATACTTGTTGCTTCCTAGCCAGGCGCTCGGCATTATTAGGATAGGGCAAGGACTGGTTGGCTCAGTGTCAGGATAATGTGACTGAGTGGGATGTGCAGTATTGGTGCTGGCAGTCTGGTCCCCCAGTGGGGCAGCGCTATAAAGTTGCCATGAGTGCACACTGTCACAAAATTAAATCGGTACCCGTCATGATATGACCTTAGATGTTGCTAGGATGTAAAACACACAAAAGAACAACTTAATAATAATAATGATATGAATAGTAAGACAATGCCATTAGTATTATAATTTATATTTAGGATTAAGAATGATGCGCGAGAAGGAAGAACAGAGGTGGAGGTGGGAAACTGAGGCGTTTATTGTGACGCCTCGGGCAATATACAGAGGTATGAAGGAGATAACAAACATATGAGAAAGGTAAAACAAACAGGGCAACAGGGGCTCATGAGGAGCAACAGTCTCGTAAGGAGGAGTAAATGAGGGGCTCAGGAGGAGCAGAAAATAAGGAGGGGCTCATAGGGAGCAATGTCAGAGTTCTGGTAGAGGGGGGGCCGAGGAGCCCTCCGCCGGAGAGGGGGGGAGGGTAGAGGAGAGAAAGTTGGGTGGGTGGGTGGAGGAGAAAAGGCTGAGAGCTGGAAGGCGGCAGGAGGGCGAGTGCCTGAGGGGGGCCGGCGGGCGGCCTTATAAGGGAGAAAGTGAGCAGTGGCAGGAGAGGCGTGAACGCTCAGGGCCGGGGGAGGGCGAGGGTGAGCAGCGGGTGTCGCGCGAGGCGCGAATGCTGGGTGAAAGCCCGGGAGAGGGGGGGGGGGGGGGGGAGTCGCTCTGCCTTCCCTCGCATCAAACGAAATGCTTCGCATTACGACCGATGCGCGAGAAGGAAGAACAGAGGCGGAGGTGGGAAACTGAGGCGTTTATTGTGACGCCTCGGGCAATATACAGAGGTATGAAGGAGATAACAAACATATGAGAAAGGTAAAACAAACAGGGCAACAGGGGCTCATGAGGAGCAACAGTCTCGTAAGGAGGAGTAAATGAGGGGCTCAGGAGGAGCAGAAATAAGGAGGGGCTCATAGGGAGCAATGTCAGAGTTCTGGTAGAGGGGGGGCCGAGGAGCCCTCCGCCAAAGAGTAAGGGGAGGGCTCGAGGCGCGCCCGAGGCGGTGGCGCGGGGCGCCTGAGGCGGGGGCCCGGATAGGGAGGCCTGGTTGAGAGGAGGGTCCGGGGCCTACGTGGAGGGGGAGCGGGCGGCCAAAAAAGGGGGGGCCCGCTCCTGGGGCCTGGGACCTAGGTGATGGCAGGCAGGCAGACCTAGGGTGCCATGGCTGAGAGCTGGAAGGCGGCAGGAGGGCGAGTGCCTGAGGGGGGCCGGCGGGCGGCCTTATAAGGGAGAAAGTGAGCAGTGGCAGGAGAGGTGTGAACGCTCAGGGCCGGGGGAGGGCGAGGGTGAGCAGCGGGCGTCGCGCGAGGCGCGAATGCTGGGTGAAAGCCCGGGAGAGGGGGGGGGGGGGGGGGAGTCGCTCTGCCTTCCCTCGCATCAAACGAAATGCTTCGCATTACGACCAATGCAATAATATACATATATACATTGTTTTTATCAGAAACGGGACGGAAAGGTTCGTTTTTAATTCATTAGAAAACTAGTTCAGCATACTAAATACAGATATCTGTATTAAACCGATTTCCCACCATATAGATAGATGTGTTAGGTATCTAATATTTAGGTATTTAATTTGAAAAGTAAAATTTAGGTTAAGTAGATTTTTAAAAGCTTCTTTTTATTGTCTCCATTCATTTTAAGCCATTCGTCTCTATATGTATCTTATATATCTTCAAAAACGGACGCGGTGGACGAATTGGTAGAGTGCAGCCAACCGAAGTGGAATGTCGGGAGTTTGAATCCCGGTCGAGTCAAACGAATGACTTACCAAATTGACACTTGTCATTTCCCAGCCTGGGGCTCAGCATTAATAGAATAAGACAAGGACTGGTTAGCTCAATGTCAGGATAATGTGGCTGAGTTGGATATTGGGTTTTGATACCGCCGGCCTGGTATCCTAGTGGGGCAGCCCTATGAAGTCACCATGAGTGCACTCTGTCACAAGTCGGTACGCGTCCTGATATGACCTTTGATGTTGCCAGGACGTAAAGCCGCAAGAAATAACAACAAGCATTCTGAAATGGTTAGAGAGAGCCACTCCCGAGGCTGGGACTATCATGGGCGTACATTGTCCCATCCTGATATGACCTCAGATGTTGCCAGGACGTAAAACAACCGACCAACATACACTCTCAGTGCCTGTGCTGCCGACACGGTGTAAAGAAACCACCAATCAATCAATTAATCTCAGTGTTTTGGAGGAGTTACCAGCTGATATAGTGGGTTTCTATTCAAACATAACCGTTCTCACTATAGACTACATCACGGTTCCAGCGGTGCGGTGCATTGTGGGATGCGTCAGAGCAAAACAACCACCCCCCCCCCCCCAGAAGCAGATGGCACATGCTAATACACTGGGTGCAGCTATGAAATGTGTTAGTTTCAGCTCATCTCAGCTCTTGTTTGAAACATAGAATACTAACTAAAAATATATATAATAAATTAAGATATTAATCTTTTATCCAGCATTGCATTTACATCAATATAATCAGCACATCTTATGCCATGTGCATTTAGATTTAGAAAAATCTAGGCACTCAGACTAGTGTTAGAGCCATAGCCAGAGTCAGTTTTACTTATTTTATTCATGTTTCTATTTATATCCACACCACCTAGGCAGAAACCGCTTGGAACACATATAGTAAACATGTTTAACAAAAAGATTATATTAAAATAATAAGGTTAGGGTTTTGGATTTCTATTAATTTTGAATAAAACTGACGTTTTTCACTGTGCGTATTGACAAACTCAATGGCCATACGCCTTTGCTTTGCTCCCAATGCCGTTTTCAGCGTATGCGCAGTCGGAACCGTGATGTAGTCTATTCTCATTTATTTAATGTCTCTCACACCATTCTACTTCCACACTATAGATCATCACAATATCTAGCGCTTATATTAGCAAGAAATTCAAATTAAAAGTAAGCAAATTGATCAGCAGTTAAAATGTTACATCAGTTCATAGAACAGCACCATAGTCATTCTTTTAATGTACATGACGCAGGGAGCCTAGGTGGTGTAATGGTTACCCAGATAGCACACAGCCGTCGGCCCGACGTCGGCTATTGGTCGCACCGTCGCCACCGACTTTCCACCGTCGGGCCACCGTCGGGCTGACGGTGGTGTTCCGACGTTAGGGTTCAATCCCTTTCCACTTTTGAGTCACCATCGGGCCACCGTCGGGCCTACGGCGGTAGCCCGCCGCTGGTTTGCATTCATTTTCCACATTCGAGCCACCGTCGGGCCGACGGTGGTGTTCCGACATTAGGTTTCAATCCCTTTCCACTTTTGAGCCACCGTCGGGCCGACGGTGTTGCTCCACGCATGCGCAGTTCTTTAAATTTCCGGCTCGAGTCGCCAGTGGAACACATGCGATCGTTGAGCAGCGTTCTTTTTCAACAAATAACTCCAGAAATCGGAGGAATTTTAAGGAATTATTTAACAGGTTTGTTTATTAATATGTTTAGATTATTTTGTAAAAGTTTTGTAATTTATTAGGATGTATTAATGGAATTATTCGTGTTAATACGATTTGAACTACCCTGTATGGAATGTTGACGAAGAACCACCACTGTCACTATAGTGTCAATACCTACAGGTGCAAAATATTACTTTTATTCAAAATTAATAGATATCAAGAACCGTAACGTTATAAATTTAATATAATCTTTTTGGTAACGATGTTGTCTATATGTGTACCAAGCGATTTGTTTCTACGTGGTGTGGTTGTAGAGATATTTCACTTTTTCTGTATTTAATTAAGCACTAAGCCTAACCCTAACCCATACAGTCGGGCCTATGGCGGCAGCCGCCGTCGGGCCTATGGCGGCAGCCGCCGTCGAGGCGACGGTGGGAGGTTGGACAAAACAACGTCGGCCCGACGACGGTTTCCACCGTTGGCCCGACGGAGAGGCCGCCGTCGGGCTGATGGCTGTGTGCTATCTGGGTTGCACCCTAGCCTGAATGCAAGAGATTTGGGATCGATTCCCGCTCTAGGCGCTATAATCCCCTTTTTCATCACCTCCCCCCCCCCCATGACATTAATTTACATTTAATAATATAATAAAAGCTGAACTAATTATTCTCTTATTTATCAAGGTGACGCAGTGAAACAGTGACGTAATACATGGTGCGAGAGACCTTAAAGCTGCATAGTCTGATGAAAACATCAAATTTTCAAAACCAAAACTTTTATCTAGATTTGATTATACATATCTAGCTTAGACACTGTTGCAATTATTAAGCATTTGTCGCCACATAAAAGGGGGTACTGAATCAAATTAACAGAACCTGTTACTGCAGAAGCCTATGGTGTCAGAGTTTTGGCGTGCTTGCCAAAATTAATTTAGTGTGTTTGCACTTCAAATATCTCAAAAGTTAGCCATTTAAAATAAAAGTTACTTCAAACAAAAGTAAGGTAGATTATAACAATCGACCAAATATATTTATCTCAGAAAATTACAGAAACTCAAAACCATCAGACTATGCAACTTTAATACGCATACACAATATAACTAAGCCTTTTAAGATTTAAGTACAGTACTATTACTATAAATTATAGTGTAAGCCTCCTTTGCAAATTACAAAGCTCATCAGACAGTTCTAGGTCTAAGCTAGGCTCAATCAAGTTGATATGTAATTTCAACTTCGAGATCAATCATCAGGAATATTTGGTGCTACTTTAGCATGCGGTCTACTGCAGTATCCATAGTCTACACTGTGAAATGACCTGATCTGTCTACCGAGACCTCAGCTGGCACTTCGCCAACAATTTTACGCTGCATACAGCATGCATGACCTTTCTACTAAAGTAAAAGAAGAAGACATTTGAGCCTTTTTTGAGGACGCCGGGTCTGTACCACCTCATCTAATTTATTAAACCAATTTTATCAACTTAACCTCTGACTTTTAATTGGGATTTTATTTTCCATGACCGCAATTTATACAATTGTGAGCTTTTAAACTCAATAAGAATGTCCTTTGACACATAATTGATTGTGTGCTTTTACATTTTGTGTAAAAGCAATGATTGGACAAAAATAAAGACTTCTCGCCGTGAATATGGCCTATGCTGCCGACACGGCATAAAGAAACCACCAATCAATCAATCAATCAAACATTTTGTCTAAAAGCGATGGTTGAAACTGCACGTAGTAGCTGTGGTATCCTGTACGGATGGTAAAGGAGTGTATTAATTAAATGACTGCATTTTCTCTTCCTTTTGTCTTCCATGTTCAGCTTTCCAGCTACTTGATAGGAATCGATCATTCCAAGAAGCGACAACCGGTGAGTCCTGATTGGTTGTCAAATAAAAAAGAACATCTTAAAATTAGGATTTAAAAAGAGACGGTGGGGGGAGGGGGGGGGAACCCAACATTTAAACATTTTTTTTCGGTACATTAGTTGAAATTAGGGGAATTTTAATCGTGGACAATTGGTCTTCCTCATTCCACTGCTCCTTGCCCTATCCTAATAATGGTGAGTGTCTGGCTTGGAAGTGACAAGTATCAATTTTTAAGTCATTGGTTTGACTCGCCCAGGGTTCAAACCCACGACCCCACGATCTACCAATACAGGAGACCCTCTAACTCATTCGGCCATCCCATCTGGTATGATATTGACAATATGCAATTTTATTTAATTCAGTGTATATATATATATATATTTACAAAACCTTCCGAGCGAGTGGCGTGCGAAAGCCCTGAAAATGGGGGGGGGGGGGGGGGGGGGCGGAGTGAAGCATGCCAGTACCCCCCGCCCAGGAAATCTTCATATGAATACGGATTCTGCTATTATTTGGAATGTTTTCTATTATTTGGAATGTTTTTCCATTTTGGTTTCCGTGTCACATTTCGGTGGCCAGTTTCAGAGAGAAAAAGTAGAGCTTGTTTTATTTAACGACACCTCTAGAGCACCTCGGCTATTGGACGTCAAATATACGGTCATTGTGACATTTCTTTTGGAGGAAACCCGCTGCCGCCACATAGGCTACTCTTTCCGATAAGCAGCAAGGGGTCTTTTGTATGCACTTTCCCACAGACAGGACAGCACATACCACAGCCTTTGATAAACCAGTTGTGGACCACTGGTTTTAGAGAACGACCCACATATTATGTAGTGTTCCGTCTGTTGCAGTCCTTCTGGGAGCTGCTCACCAAGATCAGCCACAAGGATGTCGTGTCCCAGCTCAACCACTTAGGCCAGATTACTACCGAGATAGGCATGTGTCGGGTATGTACTACTTATATCACGTCAGATATCTTTTTAAAACTTGTTTAGCATTCCCGGCCGACCTGAGAAATGCCGCCGACCTCCAAATACATTTTTTTTGTTCAATGAACCTTCAAATAAAATATTAAAACTCAAAACAATGCTTAATACATTGTCACATTAAATACATGTAGTTGAGCTTTCAGTTGAATAAAGATTTTATAGTAATTTTAATGTTTTCTTGTTCAATTTGTAGGTAGAAAGTGTCTATGATCTTCTTTACCTTCCTATTATGCCTTCTGACTGTGAATACCATGGTTAGTTTTCTTCTTACTGTACACCGCTATTCTACATACAAAATACAAAATATAAATTTTAGAAACCTCCCACCCCACCTGGATATATCTAAGACGAAACTAGACATAGTTAAACATTTTGAGCTAAGAAACATACAATTCCACACAAAACAATCAGTCACTTTAAAGCTGCTATCCACATCACCATTATTAATTCTTGTTCTAAATATTAAAATGCCAAATGTGTCAACAGACACTTCTTTCAGAGAAATATATAACCAATATCTGATTAACCCAACTCATTTTCTAGTTCTACATATGTCATTAACCATAGGATATAAATAAAAACATGAATAAAATAAATAAAACTGACTCAGGTTATGGCTCTAGCACTAGTCTGAGTGCCCAGATTTGTCTAAATCTAAATGCACATGGCATATGATGTGCTGATTATATTGATGTAAATGCAATGCTGGATAAACGATTAATATTTTAATTTATTATATATATTTTTTTAGTTGGTGTTCTATGTTTCAAAGAAGAGCTGAAACTAACACATTTCATAGCTGCACCCACTGCTTAGCATTAGCCATGTGCTTCGCGAGGGTTTGTTTTTCTTCCACGCATCCCACAATGCACCGCGCGGCGGGAATGGCGATGTAGTCTATAGAAACCAAATGAAAGGCATCCATTCCCTCCATAACTAAGAGCCAGTTTCATAATAATATGCAATAAAACCTCTCTAAGTCGACCGACCATGGGACCAACTTTAAATGATCCATTTATGGAGGTGGTCTGTTTATCAAGTTTTTTTTTATCAGTACAATGGTATTGTACATGCGATCGTTTGGGACCCAAATAAAGCGATCGATATAGGGGAGTGGTCGATCTGTAGAGGTGGTTGGTTAGAGACGTTTTACAGTAAATATAAAACTCCATTTTTTATCACACATAGACATAAATACTTTGTTAATTTATTCAGTTTTAATTTCCATTATTGGAACTCTCTCCGACTGGAGATTGTTCGGCTAATTGCTGATTGACATGTTGAATCATATTGTTTGGCTTGTAGGCATGGCTACGGGTGGCCCTCAATGATGGCGTTCTCGAAAGTTACCTGGATGCCATTCTGGCTGATAGTGGGTCTCTACGGTATGTACATGTCTATTTTATATGTATTTGGATGCGTTGTTTTGTTGGATGTGCATCATTGGGATATTTATGTATGTTTGTTTAATACTACCATAAAACCGCTAATGGAAACCGCTCCAAGACTTAAACTATGTTTGTTTTATACATATTACCATAAAACCACTAATGGGGGCCATTCCAAGACTTAAACTATGTTTGTTTAATAGAAGCTGCTCCAAGTCTTAAACTATGTTTGTTTAATGGAAGCTGCTCCAAGATTTAAACTATGTTTGTTTTATACATACTACCATAAAACACCATTCCAAGACTTAATACTATGTTTGTTTAATATTACCATGAAACCACTAATGGAAGCCATTCTAAGACTTAAATCTATGTTTGTTTAATACTACCATAAAACCGCTAATGGAACCCGCTTCAAGACTTAAACTATGTTTGTTTATTACTACCAGTACCATGAAACTATTAATGGAAGCCGTTCTAAGACTTAAATCTATGTTTGTTTATTACTACCAGTATCATAAAACCACGAATGGAAGCCGTTCTAAGACTTAAAACTGTTTGTTTAATACTACCATAACACCGCTAATGGAAGCCGCTCCAAGACTTAAATCTATGTTTGTTTAATACTACCATAAACCTCTAAATGATGTATGTTTTAGTCTTCAGAATCGATATGTGTTTTATTCTTCAGATATTTCTACAAACGCATAGCCTATCTCCGGGATGAAGAACAAGCGGGAATTCTCAAGTCCTACACACAAGGTGAGAAAATTACAAGAATAATTGGGTGGGAGGGGAAAATGAAAAAAAGAAATCAAATTGATCAAAAATGTTGTCCTGAGCAGTGCAAATGATGACTGTCAGCCGCATACTAAGGGTTGCGTATTTTCAGAGTCTGCGTCCTATTTGACCTAACAAATTTTTATTCGACCAGCTTGTTGTATACCTCATTATGAAATAGGTACTGGATGCGGTGGCCCAATCGGTAGAGTACAGGCTTCCTCTGCGGAAGGTCAGGAGTTTGAATCCCGGCCGAGTCAAACCAATGACTTACAAAATTGATACTTGTCACTTCCTAGTCTGGCGATTGGCATTACTAGGATAGGGCAAGGACTTGTTAGCTCAGTATCAGGAAAATGTGACTGAGTGGGAAATCAGCTCATGGTGCCGGCAGCCTTGTGGCCCAGTAAGGCAACACTATAAAATCGCACTACGATGTCATAGGCAGTACAGGTTCAACACCATACTGCACGTAAAGCATCCTGGTCATGGCCCCAGTATTTATGGGCAGGCATCCTAACCAAGAATCCATGTAGGCAAGCAACTACGCCTGCCTACCTGTCTATATATGGCATTTCACCCAGGGTGGTGAGTGCACTTGATTACACTGATAATTGATATTTTGAACCTGCGGGTTCGGATCCTGGTCGAGTCAAACCAATGACTTAAAAATTTATACTTGTCGCTTCCTAGCCAAGTGCTCGGCATTATTAGGATAGGGCAAGGACTGGTTGGCTCAGGATAATGTGACTGAGTGGGATATCGGGTCATGGTGCTGGTGCCCTATTCTCCCATTGGGGCAGCACTATAAAGTTGCCATGAGTGCGCACTGTCACAAGTCGGTGCCTGTCCTAATATGACTTTAGATGTTGCCAGGACGTAAAACTCCAACAATTAACAAACCAACCGATTGCTATTTTGTTTGATTTTCAGGGATACAGAACTTCCGGTTTCAGCTGTCATACAACTCGAGCGTACTGAACATCTGGACGACAACTCCTCTGGTTCTCGCTGGTCTCTGTGAACAGACTGTCACACAACCCTCCACCATTAGGTCATCCGTTAGCAGTAAGTTTAATCAAGTCAGCATCAAAAGCAAGTTTTACCTGCGACTATAACATCATCTGTCAGCAGTAAATTTAATCAAGTCAGTGTTGACGCCAAGTTTTACCCGCCACTATAATGTCATTTGTCAATCAATCAAATGAGTATTGACGAGAAGTTTTACCCGTCATCTGTTAGCAGTAAGTTGAATCAAATCAGTGTTGACAGCAAGTGTTAACTGCCACTATAACGTCATCTGTTAGCACATGGAACTACGGGTTCTCTAAATCTCTATTTAGTACTATACGTACTAAATAGAGATTTTTTGTCCTACGGCATGACAATTTCGTCTATAAGCGAGTTCAGCATCTCGGGCGCGCGGTGGTTGATGGGAAGTCATCGGGATAAACAAACCCACGTGCATGACTATGCGCAGTGCAAAACGTTAGTTTTATTCAAAATTTATAGAAATCCAGAACCCTAACCATATTAATTTAATATAATCTTCTTGGTAAACATGTTTTCTATATGTGTACCACCCGGTTTGTTTCTAGGTGGTATGGTTTTAGAGATATTTCACTTTTTCTGTAAGAAGATTGCCCACAGGTGTGGTTGAGTTTGCTGGTACGCACAGTGCGAAACGGTAGTTTTATTCAAAATTAGAAGAAATCCAGAACCCTAACCTTATCAATTTAATATAATCGTTTTGGTAAACATGTTTTCTATATGTGTACCAAGTGATCTGTTTCTAGGTGGTGTGGTTTTAGAGATATTTCACTTTTTCTGTAAGAAGATTGCTCACAGCCATTGAGTTAACAGGTGACGCAGTGTGAAACGTTAGTTTTATTCAAAATTAATAGAAATCAAGAACCCAAACCTTATCAATTTAATATAATCTTCTTGGTAAACATGTTTCCTATACGTGTGCCAAACGAATTGTCTCTAGGTGGTGTGGTTTTAGAGATATTTAACTTGTTCTGTAAGAAGATTGCTCACGGCCATTGACAATGCACTGAGTTTGCTGCCAAACGTAGCTTTGTTTATCCCGACGCCGACGACCGGAAGTCGGTCCCGCACATGCGTGCGGCCAATGCTGAACTCGCTTATTGTATATCGGGTTTCCCGACTTTCTTATAAATAGAGGTTTTACAATCGAAAGACATGATTTTACAGGCAGGGAGGCATATGCAATCCGTAATCGACTGAACGGCTGGGCTGGCTGACTTTAAATGAGCCGAAGCCAAAGGCTGAGGCCCATTTGAAATCACTCCGCTTCCACTCAAGGATTTTTGCGAAGCCTACAATTATGTACAATATTGTTTCTAGTGTTTTATTGCACATGTCCAGGGCTACTTTAGATCTATAATTGCATTGATGTCATATAGTACTAGTATCATTGGGTCGAGTAGAAAGACGCCCTCTCCCCTCCTCCCTGTATCAAAGTAGATGCAAACCAAATATTGTCTAATTATTCTGAACAGGCGACATGTTGAGTCGGATTTCTGCAGCAAGTTCTGTTGACGAGAACGAAGGTGCCATAAACTCTCTGGAAGACCGCTCTCAGCGAACCAAGCTGCCTGAGGTGCACCTCACCTCATCTCGCAGCTGCCATCAAGACCTGCGGCATGCAACTGCCGCATCTCCCACCACCCGACCAAAGTCTCCATTCAGCCCAGCCACACTCACCAGCACAGAGATCGAGGAGATAAGGCAGTGCACGCAGCAGAGGCATCGCAGTGAGGACACCACTGCCAGCACCCCACCCAGCCAAATCTCCTGCCCAGACTACGCCATGGACAGTCGGCTTCCACTATCACCGGATTTGTCATCGGATTACTTGAGGTCATTCACGCAATCGCCAACCCAGCAGCAAAGCCAGGCTGCGCCATTAGACATGTTGATCATTGAAGCGGAAGGGACTGCAGCATGCGATGCGGATGCGGTTGCAATTGGTGGTGTTCAGAAATTGCCTGTGGACGGAGCTGATATTGCCCAGAAATGCGATAACGATGCTGATGTGGGAAGCGATGGAGACCTTGTGGCTGAAACTGCAGGCATAGCGGCAGGCAGTCCACCGGGTGCAGCCGCAGGGACTGAACATCTGGCGGAAACACAGACACGAGCACAGCCGGCAAAGACAACCCAGATGTCACGGGGAGAAGAACTAGCCGTGCGAAGCCAACCCACGACAACCCGCAGCAGTCCGCTTCAGCATACGCCACCTATCCACCGGCCGGAGTCAATAGAAGTACCGATAGCTGAGCACCAGCATACCAGGATCACCCCGCCAGCACTCCAGCGGCCCAACCGGAAGTCCGAGGTGCTCGAGCCAGTGCTGACCGAGGTGACTGCGCAAGTGGAAGTGGCGCGCGAAGTGGGCCCGATCAGCACGCTGGGTGACACAGAGCCTGGGATCTATGATGCGTTCCCTGCGTCACCGCAGAGTAATCAGCTGGGAGCAATGCAGGGTCATGGTTGGTCATCCGAGTTCCACGAAGCCGAAAGCACAGGTGGACATTCTAAGGCAGAAAGGCCAACCAGACAACAGTCTAACAAGGACGTGTCTAATCAAGGTCAGTCAAAGCTGTTGTGCTATTGAGACTATAAGTAGTATTTAATCTTTTTAATAAGAGACATGTTTATTCAGTAAGCAATTTCTTTTGTAAGCACCGAGGCACTGGTCTTCTGACCATGCAAGATTACATTATTATTTTTACATAATGGTGTTTGTCGTATGAAATAGCAGGTAATTATGTGCATTAATAATACAGTAGGATTAAGCAATCCGCTATATATCTGGACACATAGCGATATGCGAAAAAAACAATTGTAGACAATAGTTCGTTTGGTAAGTCTTCAGCCACTCACTGTGACCAAAGGTTGCAACAGGCCACATCACTGACCAGACGGGGATGGCCAAATGAGTTGAGCATCCGTATCCCGTTTTCGTAGATCATGGGATTCGAACCCATCATGGGGTTCGAACACTGGTCGAGTCAAACCAATGACTTTAAAATTGATACGTGTCGTTTCATAGCCATGCGCTTGGCATTATTAGGATAGGGCAAGGACTGCTTGGCTCAGTGTCGGGATAATGTGACTGAACTGTATATCAGGTCATGGTGCGGGCAGCCTGATCTCCCAGTGGGGCAGTATTATAAAGTCACCATGTGTGCGCACTGTCACAAGTCGGTACCCGTCCTGATATGACATGACCTTAGTTGTTGCCAGGATGTAAAACTCCAACAACCAACCAAGGCTGCAACACTCGTATGGGCGCCCCTGCGAAGGCATCCCATGGTGGGAGCTTTTGGCTCTAGTACATAGCAGAGCAGGGCAGGAAGTGGGGGACTGGGAATTTAAAAAAATACTTTTATTGAAAAGTAAATTTTTTTTTAAAGTTGCATAGTCCGATGGTTTTGATTTTCTGACATTTTCTGACATAAATACATTAGGTTGATCATTATAATCTACCTTACTTTAGCTTGAAGTAACTTTTATTTTAAGTGGCTAACTTTTGAAATATTTGAAATGCAACTATGCAAAATAAATGTTGGCAAGCTTGCCAACATTCTGACACCATAGCCTTCTGCAGTAAGAGGTTCTATTAAATTGGCTCGGTATTCCCTATGTGGTGACAAACTGTAAAGTCGTCGGCTGGCAGCTGTAGTTGTGTAGGCAGGCTAATATGAAATCACTACAGGCAAGTAGAAGTAAGGCAGAGTATAGAGTCAAAGGTAGAGAGAGCTTGCACCCTCAGGTTTATTATTATATAGTGGTTTTAGAATTCAAGATGTCCTGTCACATGACCAGATCCTCCAATCAACAGTAAGCATTCACATGTCCACCAATCAACAGTATGCATTCTAGTAGCCATGCCTTGGTTGTTTTGGCCTACCTGCCCTGTTGTGTCTGGGTGTGCAGTGATCCATATCTAACAGTTGGGGGGAGGGGGTTGTGAGCAGAGCTGCTAAGGCCCTATCACACTAACAGTAGTGCCCCTCTCACACTATCTATAGAATACACAATGTCTATTTAATCTAGGTAAAGGATCACCAGCACTACACAATACCACATGCATTTGGTCACATTACATCATTTACCTTTATATAACATTTGTAATCCCTTATAGACCAGTTCGCATTACCTACCAATGTGTAATTATCGGAATATTTTACAAAATGTTTAATAAGTGCACCAGTATCTAATGGGGCTGTCACACTACGACGCTTCTCGCCGGCGACCCGTCAACGTGTGGTGTTTTGGGGCGATATTTGGTGAAATATCGAGAAGCGCTGGTGGCGCGTTATGGGCGCGTCGGTACACGTCGGTACACTATGTTTGACGTTAACGGTCGGCGGCGAAAGTCGGCGCGCGTTATTGGTCGCTGAGTGTTTTGAACATGTCAAAAACCACCAGCGACCGGCAACGCGCGGGAGTAAATGGGTAAGAACGCTAGGAGGACGTTAGGCGCGCGTCGCGCTCCGTTGGACACGCCGGAATAACGTTATGGGAACGCTAGGAAGACGGCGCGCGCGCAGGAGGGTCGTTGCTCACACGTTGCGGCAAACTGGGCCGTTTTTGTTTTACGCCCTAGCAACATTTAAGGTTAAATGAAGACGTCGCGCCAAACTTTTTTTTTTTTTTCCCCAGCGCGTCGACAGACGTTGGCCGCGCGCGCATAACGCGCCGCGCTGACGCCGATCTTTTCCCCCAAACCGCCGAAAAGTTTGACGTTTCTCGACGCGCAACATAGTACTTTCAACGCTGACGGGTCGCCGGGACACACGTCGTAGTGTGACAGCCCCATAAGTTAGATATGTAGAATCAAATTTAGGCAATTGTTTTGGTTTTGACATTTTGATGTTTTCATCGGACTATGCAGCTTTAAGTTGGTGCTAATTCGCTGTGCCTACTATTCAGGTTTGTTGTTTCAGACAGCTACAATTCCTTACTGCGCAATTACACCCCAGACTCTGCACCAGCGGCAAGCATGAGCCAAGTGCTGCGGAACCTTCCTGCGCAGGAGGAACCTGAGGAGGGCGTATCAATCTCACCCATGCGCACTACGCAGATGGTCAGTCAAACAACATACGAAGAGTTCAGGTGCAAAACCGCATAAATGCCAATCTAAATATTGAGATAAACATTCGTCTCAACCCTTCAAAAGGTTCATTTATTACATTCCTTTTTTTCAGGGATGAAAGTGGTTTCCGGGAAAAAAGCAGAAAAGCGGAAATTCTCCCATAGGTTTAGCATTGTCAGGGAATCGCGGAAAATCTCCGGAAGTCAGGTTTCATTAATATTGATATACGCTGCTAGTGCTGCGCCGTTTGAAGCACACATTACTATTAGTCGTGTACGCTGATAGTGCTGCATCGTTTGAAGCATTCATTAGTAGTATACGCTGATCGTGCTGCGCCGTTTGAAGCATTCATTAGTAGTATATGCTGATCGTCCTGCGCCATTTGAAGCATTCATTAGTAGTATATGCTGATAGTACTGTGGCATCGGCACCAGAAATTAGAATGGGCCTACACTTATAGTTCTACGGTGTCTGGACAACATATTAGTAATAATAGTATACACTTATAGCTACGGGAAAAATCCCGGAAATCTGTGAAATCGTGGAGATCTTTCATCCCTGATTTTTGTATTCATTGCTCCATAAACATTTCATCACAAACGGAGTGGAATTTATAAGAATTAAGATTAGTTTCAAGTATGAATCTCGTATTTTAATTCAAATTTTTGGATTGGCATTTACAGGGTTTTGCGCCTGAACTATTCATATATATATATACATGTACTCCGTAATCTATCTTGTCGATATAAAAAACAGGGAATGTGTATTATTTGGTCAGTTTTAAGCCTGGTACACACCTCCCGTATATGATTCCTGTGATAAAACTGACTGCCTTGACGGTACCCGTTACAACCCGACCCATCCCGTTTCCCGACTAAAACTGCCCGATTCATTTTTCGAATCTTATAAAACCCGGTACACACCTCCCGTATAAGACCTAAAACTGAGTTTTAAGTCGCGAATTTGGAAGGCTCTGATGTGATAGGGGGTCACACACCTAAAGACTGAAACCGACTCAAACTCAAACTTTGTCGCGAAACGAGCAGTTTAAAGTTTTATACGGGAGGGGTGTACCGGGCTTTAGCCAAGTGACAAACCCTGCACCACTGGCGCCACCTATGTACCTTTCTTCGGTAACTAACAACTAGTCTCCAGTAACCAAGGCCGTGTTCGATTATGACGCTCCGGACCATTCGAATCATCCGAGTCGTCAGAATTTCAAATAGGACACCCCGAGCTGAACCTAAAAATACACAGGCCGTGTGCAAAATGACTCCAATGACTCAGGTGTTGGCTGGGGGTATCACGAGCATTTGTGCTGGTAGATAAAAGATTCACCCGGTACTTGTAGTACACGGGTGAATACCAACCCTATATAAAAACGGTCGAAAATAGCGTTAGTATGGAACAACAAGTAGAATGCCTGGCACCAGTGTCAAATGGTTACTTATATCAGAACAGAGTTGGTGAATGAGAGAGAATGCAAAAAGACAAGATGGCGGCTGCAGAACGCCGTTGATTTCACTTTTAAATCTTATTAAACTAGATATTATATTATATTTTTCAACTCAAAGGTAGCAGGCTATCATTAGTATCAATAAGACATATGTAAAGAATAAATGTTGCTTCTTAGATTGTGAAATTAGGCTCTGATTTCATTGACCCGTTTTTTCGACAGCTTTTACATAGGGTTGGTTTGCACCCCTACTGCAGCAGTACGGGGTGAATCTTGTATCTATTGTGCTGGTACCTGTAGTGAGAGCCTGTACTGCAAAGCTACACTATTTTTTAAATGTAACAGTATGACCATCCAGATTAAAATGGAGTTATAACTAAACTATGCAATCATAAAATGCTTTAAATCCTATCTTGCAGTAGTTATATTAGTTTTTTGGGTTTTTTTTTAGTTTTGAATTAAGCCACCATTTTTTCCGCCCCAAGTGTATTCGTTTATTCAACCCTCATTTGTCATTCAACCCCTGCCACCACCCTTAACCATCAAGAACAAACCATCAACCCACCGAACATCCTACACAACTATCAACCTGTTTAAACACATTGAACACTATATAAGACAGACAAAATGTATGGCCAACTATAAACTTACCTTGTTTATTAGAGAAAAATGTAACCCACAACGATTGTTGAGTTGCCCCGAGTATACACTTTCTACTCGGTGCTGCTCCCCATTCCTGCATGAACTACAGTGACTGGTGTGATATATGTGTAATAGACGTCTAGACATGTCTGTAAATATGCTAATGAGATGACATCATGGAAAGTTTAGCCGGCGGTTCAGCGAGTCCTGAACGGGAATAAACCATTCATCCAAAAGTCAAAGTATCCAGAAGTCAAAGTGTTCAGAGGTTGTACTTTCACAACTGGTGCTGTACATTATACAGCAGGAGCCACTCCCTTAATTCTACAGGATCGGTGCTGTAACTAATACAGCACTGATCAAACTTAGATTATTTAGACTGTCAACTACAATAGTAAGATGGCCGGAAGATCAGTGCTCCGGCACTGACAAATGTCATATTCAGATGAATAAAGACTTTACCCCCCCCCCCCCAAAATTGTATGATCTGCACATGAGCAAAAATATGGTTTTGGATTATGTTTAATCGATTACGGCCCTAGTGACAAGCCCTGTACTACTGTTGCCATTTATGTACCTGGCTTCGGTATATATGAAGTAGTCTCCAGCAACATAGTGACAAACCCAGTACCATTCGTGCCACCTATGTACCTTTCTTCGGTAACTATCAACTAATCTCCAGTAACCTAGTGTCAAACCCTGCACCACTGGTGCCACCTACATACCTTGTTCAGGTTTCTGCCTCGGGCGTGGTGGCCGAATCGGTAGAGGGCAGGCCTCGCGTGCGGGGGATCGGGAGTTCAGTTTGGGTCCTCGCAAACCAATGACTTATAAAAATTGATTCTTGTCGCTTCCTAGCCTGGCACTCAGCATTAATAGGATAGGGCAAGGACTGGTTAGCTCAGTGTCAGGATAATGTGACTGGGTGGGATATCGGGTCATGGTGTCAGCGGCCTGATTTCCCAGTGGGGCAGTGCTATAAAGTCACCATGAGTGCGTGCTATCACAAGTCAGTACCCGTCCTGATTTACCTTAAATGTTGCCAGGATGTAAAACTCCAACAACCAACCAACCTAACCGCTAATCGCTCCTGTAAATTCTTTTGTTCAAGACCTATATATAACCACGTTATTCTGAGGAATATCATTGAGCTGGGTGGCAAGTCTAACCAGTGACGTCATATCACCGAGTCAGTCTCACTCTCCAGACCATAAACTGGCAACTAGTTTCTTCGCCTAATTTATGTGATACTAAGAATTTTTTTTAACCCACCACAACCAATTTTTTTTCAGGAAAGAGGGCTACATAAGTTGATTACGCAAAGGAAATTTCAATCACAAACAATTAGTCTTCCTCATTCTACTGCTCCTTACCATATCCTAGTATTAGTAATGCCAAACGTCAGGCTAGGTAGCGACAAGTATAAATATTTCAGTCGTTGGTTTGACCCAGCCAGGGTTCCAACCTGCGGATTCAAATCCCACTGCCTTTCAAAATGGGAGGCAGGCGCTCAACTCATTCGGCCATCCCATCTGGTACTAACTGTACTAACCAGAACCAGTCTTAATTTCCACAAATTAATACCTGTTTTTGACAGCACAAATTGTATGTTTTCCTTCATTTTAATTTGTTTAAGTGTACAAGTATTCATTGTTCTCTTTTAAAATAGTTCTCTTTAAATGTACAAGTATTCATTGTTCTCTTTAAAAATAACTTTTGCTACACATTTTAATTTATTCTCTTTCATATTTTATATATTTCTTTAAGATTTAACTTATTGTTCTCATTTCCCTCCCCCCCCCCCCCTTGTAAAAGGAACTGGAGGAGGAGGATTGTGCAGATTACCTGCAGGATTATGACATCTTACCCGTCGGCCTCAGTGTGACGTCAGCACAAGCAGATGCGGTAAGTTTGCTTTGTTTCTTTATTAAAGTTCTGGGTTCCAGCAACATCTAAGGTCATAACAGGGCGGGTACCGACTTATGACATATTGCTGCTCTCACTCGGAAATGATACCGCCAGCACCATGGCCTGATATCCCACTCAGTCACAGTATCGTGCTAGTATTAACCCAACCAGTCTTTGCCCTATCCAGTTGCATAGTGCGATGGTTTTGAGTTTCTGTCATTTTCTGAGATAAATATATTAAGTTGATCGCTATAATATACCTTACTTTAGCTTGAAGTAACTTATTTTAAATGACTAAGTTTTGAGATATTTGAAGTGAAAGCATACAAAATTAATTCTGGCAAGCACGCCAAAACTCTGACAACATATGCTTCTGCAGTAACATGTCCAATAAATTGTCTCTGTATTCCATTCTATGTGGCGACAAATGTTTCATAAGTGCACCAGTATCTAAGTTACATATGTAGAACCAGATCTAGGTCACTCTTTTGATTTTGAAAATGTGATGTTTTCATCAGACTATTCAGCTTTAATCAATGTTGATATATATTTGTTGTTTGTTAGTATAGCTGCCTTTTATTAATTCTGTTATTTAGCGTTCTATGTGTCAAAGATTTCACATTTACCGCCAAATAACCAGTTTTTTCCTCCCTAGAACAGGCCAGCTATTTTTTGTTTTCCCAGTAAACAGAATTTGAATTCTCTTCTAGGCGAATAAAAGACACTGTGGTCTGGTCTACTGTAGATAAAAGATTCAGCCCATACTTGCAGTAGGGGGGAATGACGTAGTCTAAGTATGGATGAAAATTGCTTTAGTATGGAACAGGAAGTGGAATTCCTGGTTCTAGTATCCAATGACTACTTATATCGGCACAGAGTTGGTGAAATGGGAAAGAATGCAAACAGAGAAAATGGCAACCATCGAATGTGGTCGACTCAACTTTTATTTAAAGTCTATTAAACTCCATGTTTTATGATATTTTTCAAATAAAAAGTTAACGGGTAAAGAGTGAGATATATGTGAAAATATATTTTGCTTCTTAAATTAAGAATTTATCTGCTCATTTCATTTACCCAGCATGTAGATAATCTTCGCCAGCTTTTATATAGGGTTGTTCTTCACTCCTAATCATGCTACTGCAGTACGGGGCGAATCTTTTATCTAGGTCTACTGTTGTTTTCAGATGTCAGTATTAAAAGGTTTTACAGACAAGGTGACTGACTAGGTTGGGTTTTCTGATACCTGTTGGGTACACGCCTAGTGGGTAGCAAACCATAAGGTTAATATTTAGTAATACGGGAAATAATGTGTGTTCAAATGGCTTTGAGGATTAAGCTAGCCTTGTTTGACAGATCGAAAATATTTTTGTCTTCTTTACTTGTCATTACTTTCATTTTAATCCAAATAGGTTATCGTTTTGTTTATTGGGCTTTACGTCCTATCAGGAGAGGTACCAACTTTTGACAGTGCACACTCATGGTGACTTTCTAGTACTGTGCCGCAAGGAGACTGGGCCGTCCGCACCGTGACCCAATATCCCACTCAGTCACATTATCCTGATACTGAGCAAACCAGTCATTGCCCTATCCTATTAATGCTGAGTACCAGACTAGGGAGCAACAAGTATCAATTTTATAAGTCCTTTGTTTGACTCGGTCGGCATCTGAAACCACAAACGTCTGCACAGGAAGCCAGCCAGAACTATTAAATATTTGGCCATCCCTTCCGGTCGAATATGTTCTCAAAATTGGCCTTATGCTATGGATTACAATGACAACAGATTAATCCTGACCAATGAGGGCTCAGACATATGATTATAAAGCAAGATGGGAGTGGTGGGTGTAAAAGTACAACATCTGAACACTTTAACTTCTGGTTAACGAATGCTTTATTCACCGTCCAGGGGTCGAACCGCCAGCACGCACGCGTCTACTATGTCATCTCATTAGCATATTCCTTTGTTCTTTCCTTTCCGCATGCCTGGATACCTTCTACACAGAAATTACAGTCGAGGCGGGGGGGGGGGGGGGCGGCCTGCACTGTATAGTTTACAGCGTCGACTGCTCTATATAGTACTGGAGCGAGTAGTCGTGTACAGCAAGGTTTGTCTATATATGTACATGTAGGCAATAACTGGTCGTGTAGCCATAACATGGAAGATTCACTTCCATGTGAAAGTATCCCATTAATTGTTTTATATTGCAGATTTAGTTTATCAAGCAAACACTGTTCACTTGAAAATCTAACAGGATTTTAGAAGGAATGTTGTGACAGTGTCATAAATATTAAGATAGTTGGCTATTTTTGCATTGCATTAATCAAATGATGTGGTTCCCATTAGGCTTGTACAGTAAAACCTCTCTAACCGACCACCTCCACAGATTGACCACTCCCCTATATACTATCGATCGCTTTATTTGGGTTCCAAACGATCGCCCATACAATACCATTGAAGTGATAAAAAAATACTCCCTAAACCAACCACCATTTAAAGTTGGTCCCATGGTCGGTCGATTTAGAGAGGTGTTACTGTATGTATGTTAATGCGGCTTTGATATTTGAATGCTTTGATAATTTCGCACTATAAATAAACTGGGAACATTGTATGGAATTAATTTCCAAGCAAAACTTTGCTTATATATTGAGTGTGCATTTTGTCTATCACATCCTAAGAATTATTTTATAAGTTAAGTCACTGCAACAAAATAGTCTGTCATTTATGAACCCAGACTTGATGTGAAATGAAATACCTTATAATGAGTAATTGAATTCTTATTCAACGATTTTAAGGTTTAATTAACATTAATATACATTACAATTAATAGTTATCTTGCATTTAAAGTTGCATAGTCCGATGGTTTTGAGTTTCTGCCATTTTCTGAGATAAATACATTAGATTATCGAAGGATGATGAAAATATCATGGACAAAGAAGATCACCAACAAAGAAGTTCTCAGAAAAATTAAAAATAAGAAAAGCTTGTTTGCCACTATACAGACAAAGAAACTTATTTATTTTGGCCACATCATTCGTCAGAGTTCAATATACCGTACATTGTTGGAAGGGAAGGTGACTGGCAGCAGAGGGAGAGGGAGACCAAGAACATCATGGTTTACAAATATTTCACAGTGGACAGGCTTGAATTATTCACAGTCTATCAGAACAGCACAACATCGGGACAAGTGGAGAACCATTGCATCCAACCCTCGACTAGAGGATGGAACTATTGATTGATTGATTGATCGATATAATCTACTTTACTTTAGTTTGAAAATTTTTTCATTTCAATGGCTAGCATTAGAGATATTTAATATGAGAAGAAGCCAGAAATAATTTTGGCAAACATGCCAAAATTCAGACCCCATAGACTTCAGCAATAATAGGTTCAATTAAATTTACTTAGTAGGCCCTTCTATGAAGCAACAACTACATGTCTTCAATATATTTAAGTGCATGAGTATCTAAGTTACATAATATGTACAATGAAATCTAGATAAGTATTTTGCTTTTGACAAGTTTATACTTTTATCGGACTATGCAACTTTAAGCATAACAAATATGTGAGGGTTTTTTCCCATTTTAAATGCTAGTGTAAAAGCTACACCAAACAATGAACAATATTACGGTGTACTTTGTCACGGTAACTCACTTTCCAATTTAAGTATCAACATTGGCTTATACAATAGCCCTGCCTCCAGACTAATCTTGTCCGGACATAGCCGGTGTCTTGTAATTGGAGGGAGAGACGTAAGATATAACCAGTTTGTACATTGACTGGAGTTCGGCAAGTCCCAGAGGGCAGAGGAGAACAGGGGAAACTGGCGGAAACTGGTTGCAAAGTCATCTGTGGTGCCCCCAATGACCCTTGCGATTAAGGGATTGATGATATTGATGATGATGATGGTGATGATGATAATAGCGGGGGTTCGCCAATCATAGGGGACACAGTAGACAGATACTACTGTATTTATATAATAAGGACTCTCTTTTTCACCAACTTTGCTTTTTAAAAGAAATTCTTAAATCTTCCTAGTAATTATCTATTCCTCCCATCCTATGTGGAGACTTCCTTAATATGGATACATTTACTAACAAAACTGATTGTGCTAATCACAGCTATTTACTTCTAATAAAACTGCTTGTTCTGAAATAGCCTTGCATTTTGCACCAAAGTGCATTCTGTGTAAAAAGCAATTGTTGAATAATAAATAATACAACAGAATAAAGGTTGGGTCTTCTCACTGTGAATTTGGCCTTTGCTGCCGACACAGTGTAAGGCCGCCACCAATCAATAAACCAATCAATAATGCACCAAAATTAACATATCAGGTTTGTAGTAACTAAGATATATGTTTATCTTAGATTTATCGGAGGAGCATTTAAAACAAAATTTGAACCACCATCTTCTTTTGTTATTGATCAATTGCAAAAAAAAAAAAGACAAAAAAAAATCCTTAAAGGGACCAGATATAGGTCGCTTAGACACTACCCATACGCCGACAAATGCTCTCCAAGCATACGTTTGCCAGTTTTCAGTTTATGCAACTACATATGTGGGGGGGAGAATGCTAACATTGGTTGCTTCTGTTGTGTTTAATTTAGTCCAGCAGCACTGACACTTTTAGACAACCATATAGAGAAAGAAATGTTAGAAATTGCAATCTAAAATGATAAATATAAAGTTCAAATGTTTATTTATCATAACCAGCTACTTTTTGTGTGAACAATTGATTAAATCATGTAGATTAATAGACTTTAAAAGTTGAATTGAGAGCTTTCTGTGGCTGCCATCTTGGTGGTTGCCATGGCTTCCCCTGTGTATGGGGAACCCCTCTAGGTCATGTAATGAGGGAATCCCTCCTATGATGTCATTCATACATCACAGACCTCAACTCTCCTCCCACATGTTCAGTGGCATGAACTAAACAAACTAAGCAAAGGTATGTTTGGAGAGCTTTTGATGCTGGATTCGTTTGTATCTGGGTGAGGTATAGCCGGCGACTTTAAAGTTAAAGGGACAGTAACGTAACTATCATAACTTTTACTTATTCATAAATACACTGTTCGAATATGACTATTTATCAGTTATTTTGATACAACATATTCTTTGGGAATTAATCAGGGTTCAATCAAGGATACCACCTAAAGCTATGACTATAACAGTCATTTAGCCCTAATGAGCCTCCTCAGCTATTAGAGTGACGTAGGCCACGGTTGGTTGTTGGAGTTTTACATCCTGGCAACATCCAAGGTCATATCAGGATAGGTACCGACTTGTGACAGTGCACACTCATGGTGAATTTATAATGCTGCCTAACTGGGAGACCAGGCCACCAGCACCATGACCTGATATCCAACTCATTCATATTATCCTGACACTGAGCAAACCAGTCCTTGCCCTATCCTAATAATGCCGAGCCCCTGGCTAGGAAGCAACAAGTATCAATTTTTATGTCATTGGTTTGACTCGATCAGGGTTCGAACCCATAGGTTCGAATTCCACAATCTACCAAAATAGTAGATGGATGCTCAAATCATTCAGCCATTCTGAATTGAATTGAATGGTCAGTAGTCCAGGGAATACCTACACTGTTAGATAGGCTTTCGCTATAAAATATAACTTAAGCATGCTTAAACTTGTGAATCACAAATCATAGAGAAGGGTAGTACACTACAAGACAGTTCCTCAAGGAAAGTATCGCAAAGCGCACTTTGATTGATAGTGAATTTGAAGTCCTTGACGTTGCTTTATAACCTATGCAATTCAGCCTCTCCCTTCCATGCATGACATCACAGAATGGGCTAATTGAGCTCCAACCCAGTAGGTAGGGATTGATCCACCCAGAACCATTCCACTGCGCATTCCATGGCTATTCTCAGTAGTTTGAAGCACAATGCGGCTGATCTTTCAAGACTATGAATATTTTGTTTCTTGAAGATTTATACTGCCTATCATAGATAAGTCTGAATAGTCTTGTTTTCACCATTAGACAGTTGGTTGATAGAAAGCCTGAGCCTAGGCTTTAACCGACCCAAGGGTTTTAACTTCCCACACCACATAGACATGGTATGAGAGCAGCTGGCATTTGATGATGCTGTACGTTATACACAGCGGTGAAAATCCAAACTGGCAAAGGTAATGAATGGCATGGGGAAAGATATCGAAAGATATAGCGAAAAGTCACTGAGGGGTTAGATATTAAATTAAGGTGACCAGATCTGTAAAATATAACAAGAGGTGGCAAGTCTCCCGATTTGGTGAGAGATCTCCCTAAAATATAGCAAAAATAACCGATTTCCCGCTTTTAATTTGTAATCTCCCACCAAGGACTCAACTTAGCTTGTTTTGGGGTTTTCTAACGCACCTTTTTCGTTAAAATGCACAATTTTGTATCACTTTTTTCAAAGTTTTCCAGGGGAGGCCTCCAAACTACTCCTGTATGAGGGAGCAACCCCGCCCCCCACACCCTCCCCCGCCTTCAGTCACGCTATTTCTTCCTATTTACAATTTGTGTATTAGGGAGATCTCACACTCTTATCTACTTGCTCTCTACTGACGGTTTCATCTACTTGGCACCTCTGATGTAAAAACAATGTGTGCAGGCTTTACATTAATGTTGTCCAACTATTTCTCAGCGGACTCAGCAGTTGGTGGCGTTGATTGGACAGATCTGTAACGAGAAAGGCCTTGACCAACAAAACTACCAGTGTAATGGATGCTCCCGGTCTATCGGCATGAGTAAGCATACCACAATACCAGTATAATTGATTCTCCCAGTCTAAGGCCAAAAAAAACTAAAAATGGTGTTCATCCCCACCCGTGCCTGAAAAATCGCCGTCCCCACATTCTTTTGATTTTCTTTTCTTGTAACTTAAAAATGTGTTGGGCTAGCAGCAATTCAATTTTCGTAAGCACACAATCTGTGCAGCATAGTTTTTTGGGGGTTACATTGATTGATTAAGCAGGACAAATTTTAATCACAAACAATTGGCCTTCCTCATTCCACTGCTCCTTGCCCTATCCTACTAATATTGAGCGCCAGGCTGGGTAATGACAAGTATACATTTTGAAGTCATTGGTTTGACTCGGACAGGGTTCGAACGCTGGAGTTTGAATCCCACAATCTACCAGAAAGGGAGGCTGACGCTCAACTCATTCGGCCATTGCATCTAGTTACTTATTAATTACGTCTATGTCATACACCAGAAAAGATAAAAATAAATAACCACCCGCCCAACCCTGATTTGTGTGATCAAAAGCACGATCACTACTTTTGTTTTTATTTGGCCTAATTATTTCTATAACCTAACAATACAACCTACAAGCATAACTATCGAACAACCCGCATCACCAGTATATTGAAGTAAAATTACACAATCCGAAGGTTTTGAGTTCCTGCCATATTCTTTTTTTATATAAATATATGAGCTTAATCATTATCTACTTTTAGAAGGGCCTATTCTTTGAAGTAACTTTTATTTGAAGGGTTAATATTTGGAGATATTTGAAGTGAAATAAAAAAGCGAATAAAATTAATTTTGGCATGCACACCGAAATTCCGGACATCATCGACGTGAATGACTTGCGCAGCAAACAGTGAAAGGTTCTGTTAAATTGACTCAACATTCCTTCTATGCGGCAATAAATGCTTACTAAGTCCACCAATATCTAAGTTTATCAAACGGAGACAAGTGCTTCGGTGTTGAAAGTTTTATGGTTTCATCTGATTATGCAACTTTAACTTCATAATATATTAAAAGTAATACAACTAATCAGGAAGCATTTCAGGCTGCGCATTTGGACATGGGAAATCTGTGTGATGCAGTCAATCTATGAGATGGAGGTCCATAGGGTGCAAATAAATGCTGATTTTCCATATATGGGCATAATAGGCTTATTAATAATTGATCAAATGGGCTATAAACTACCATTTCAATCCCCCCCCTCCCCACAACACCCCCGCCCCTGTTAATAATTACTAGCCATATGTAGCTATGTAGCTAATATGTGTGTTCCAAGTTTAGCTGGTCCCTCAAGAGGGATTACCTGTGACCCGGCATGCCGTGTCACAGCTACATCATACACATCAGAAGGTCCGGGAGGTGATGAACACACATACACCGTGATAATCAAAGTGGTATTTTATTTCATGTCAAATATTTATTTGAACACTTTCACGGCAATCTACATTAGAAACAAATGTATGGCAGATACCATACTATGTTTGGTCATGGGGAGGCATGTAGTTATACATGTAGTTATACATGTAGTTATACGTGTAGTTGTACATGTAATCAATCATACATGTAGTTATACATGTAATTTTACATGTAATTATGCATGTAGTTATACATGTAATTATACATGTAGTTATACATGTAGTTGCGTTGTGAGTTTTAAATATAGAATCTACAGGGAAGGATAGGGCTGGGGAGGTGGGGGGGCACATTCCTGTCTTCCATCATGTAAGGACAAAGTTACCTTGACCCTGTAAACATAAACTGTACGCAGTGTTATCTCACAATTCTGTTGGGTAACAGCACAAATCTTTCTTTTCTTTGTAGCAAACCTTTGTTGATTTTAGACTATTATATATATGAATGAATGTATCATAATATGGCCGGAAGACCAGTGTGTCAGCGCTGAAGAAATACCTTTATTCGCCGAATAAAAATTTATTATTTACCACCAAAAGAAAAAGAGAAAAAAGCTGTCACTGCGACCTGAGGTTCTGGGTCGCAAGTTCAGTCATTCCTGAGGGACCAACAGAACTCATAACACACATATTATTAGTCAGAAATGGTAATTGTGATATAATATTATGATAATGTAATATATTAATAATGTTATAATAATATAATATTAATAATATAATATTATAACATTATAATTGTAGGATAATAACATTATAACAATATAATAATATATTAACATACTAATATTATATTAGCATTATAATAGTATTATCATTGCTCACAGACACAGTTGACTCAGAGGCATGAGTGGGTTAATCAAGGCTTTTATTCGGGCGCTGCCCGCCTGGCGGCATATATATTGACTGTATATCATGGGCAAGAAGCGAACGAGCGAAGGCCCCGATATATTGGGGAAATGAAATGTGATGAGGGCATATGAGTCATGTGAACGATTTAACAAACGAGTAATCAATTACCTTAAAGTACAATAGCAATAGTTAATGATAAACATATGAGATAACAGTAGAGGGTAAATTATCAGAAATGTGACATTTAAGTAGGTGTGATCTGTCAAATGCGCGGGTGTCCGTCGCTCATTAGATGGTAATCTTTATTTTTTACTTTAAATGCTTGATTGGTTTTTGGTTTTGTTGATTATTGTGGGCACAATCAACTGCAGGTGTGGGTGGGTGGGTAAAATTGGAGGTGGGAAGTGGTCAGTGCAGGCATTTGGAGAAGACTGACTAACTTCGGTGGCTCCGGAAGATGCCAGGATAGTGCCTGGCCGTGATGGCTGGCAGGAGTTTTTATAGGCCAGAGGGGGGGGTGGAGATGGCCTCTCCCCACCACCTCATGAGCGACCGTGTCGCGCATCACTCACCCCACCCCCCCCCACCACAGTAGTGGCAGGGGGGAGGGCTTCGGCCTTGAGCCTGCCGTGTCCAGCAATGACACCGAATGAGCGGCCTCGCTCATTCAAGACAATGGTATTATAATGTAATAATAATATAATATCAATATTATTATAATAATGTAATAATAATGATGATGATAATAATCTCTATGTGCTCTCGTGAAACTTGCCAAATAAAATAATGGTATTACTGTGAATTCCTACAGTATATGGAAAAGCCCGTGATTGCGCGTATGACGGGTGTTACTATTGTTACGAATGTCATGAGAATGAAGAGGCCATCATACCTTCACGCATCATCCACAACTGGGACTTCTCCAAACACAGGGGTAAGAATTAATTAAGTTGTGACTACAATAAGTATAAATGCATTAAAGATTAGATATCCCCTCTTTTGTCTCTCGCTCTCTCTCTCCCTCTTTCTCTGTGTCTGTGTGGGTTCCTCTCTCTCTTTCGCTGTGTCTATATAGGTTCCTCTCTCTCTCTCCCTCTTTCTCTGTGTCTGTGTGTGTTCCTCTCTCTCTCTCCCTCTTTCTCTGTGTCTGTGTGTTCCTCTCTCTCCCTCTTTCTCTGTGTCTGTGTGTTCCTCTCTCCCTCTTTCTCTGTGTCTGTGTGTGTTCCTCTCTCTCTCCCTCTTTCTCTGTGTCTGTGTGTGTTCCTCTCTCTCTCTTTCTCTCCCTCTTTCTCTGTGTATGTTCCTCTCTCTCCCTCTTTCGTTGTGTCTGTGTGGGTTCCTCTCTCTCTCCCTCTTTCTCTGTGTCTGTGTGTGTTCCTCTCTCTCTCTCCCTCTTTCTCTGTGTCTGTGTGTTCCTCTCTCTCCCTCTTTCTCTGTGTCTGTGTGTTCCTCTCTCTCCCTCTTTCTCTGTGTCTGTGTGTGTTCCTCTCTCTCTCCTCTTTCTCTGTGTCTGTGTGTGTTCCTCTCTCTCTTTCTCTCCCTCTTTCTCTGTCTGTTCCTCTCTCTCCCTCTTTCGTTGTGTCTGTGTGGGTTCCTCTCTCTCTCTCCCTCTTTCGCTGTGTCTGTGTGTGTTCCTCTCTCTCCCTCTTTCTGTGTGTGTGTTCCTCTCTATCTCTCTCTATCTGTCTATCTATATATCTATAAGAATTAATGTATTTATGATTAGATATCCTATCTTCCTGCCGTCCTGATATGACCTTAGATGTTGCTATGACGTAAAACAACAACAAACAAACAAGCCTCTCTTTCTGTCTGTCTCTCTCTCTATCTCTATATCTATATCTATCTCTCTCTCTCTCAGAATTAATGCATTAAAGATTAGATATCCCCTATTTTCTCTATCCGTCTCTATGTATCTGCCTCTCGTTTTTAATTTAAAAATAAAACTTCTCTTGTATGAAACTTGTATCAAGACCTGTATCCTGAAGTGAGGATATAAATGAAAGTGAAAAATTATACTTGATTTATTTCTAAATTAAAAAGTTAAAACCACTTGTATGCATCAACGCTAGAAACCTTGTACTGGTTGGCTCAGTGTCAGGATAATATGACCGAGTGGGATATCTGGACATCGTGCTGGCAGCCTGGTATCCCAGTGGAGCAGCACTATAAAGTCGCTATGAGTGTGCACTGTCACAAGTCGGTACCTGTCCTGATTGACCTTATATGTTGCCAGCATGTAAAACTACAACAAACAACAGCTCACTATACAAATGCTGTACAATACTACATCGATGACCCACATTCTGCATAGCACGCCTATGGGATTGGTCGTAATGCTTGCATTGCGTTTGATTCGCAGTGAAGGAGGAGTACCCCCCCCCCCTCGCCTTTCCGCCGCCAACCGTTGGGGTTGCATAACGCCTCCCCCTCCTCCTCCCTCCTTATAAGCTGCGTCCCAGCCTTCCCTCTCCACTCCGCCTCCTAGCCCTGCCCGATACACTACACGACCAATTTTCTCCACCCACTCGCCCTTACTATCTTACCTACACCCTATAGGGCTGAGGGCTCTTCTGGGCCCATCCCCTAACATGACATTCTGACATTCAATTATATGCACTTTATTACCCATTGTACATTTACCTTCCCCACCATTGTACATTGCCCCCCCCCCCTTCCCCCCCCCACTTTACATTAATAAAGTGTGCTTTTTTCCCACTCCTGCCTTGACTTCCTCCTTCACTGCGCATCAGTTTGTGATGTACTGCATTAATGAGAAGCTACATAAACAAGAAATACCGGAACATACTTTATACCACCTTTATTTTGATTACAAGCTTAAAAGCCGCACTCCGCGTGGACTTCAAAGCTTTCTCCTGCAGAGGGCTACTTTTATAGGAGTCCATTTCATTTTAGTCAACGTGGATGTCATCTTTGTTACATTAGACGGCCATGGTCAAGGTGATGGATACTGCCGATATTGTGGACACCACTGACATGAATGTTGCCAACATAGTGGTCATCGGCGACATCATAATCCCAATCGTAATCCCAACCAATGTCATGTTTTTGGTTAATTGAAACTCGACTCAACTCATATTCACTGCCATTTATGACTCTTTTCTCAGAATTTTTTGCAAACATACAGACAAACAGACACATCTGCTTATATTTTTATATACCGAACATGAACCCATATTGACTGTTTGTGTCTTTCCCATCCCTCTCCCCCCAGTTGCTTGCCACACGGTGTTGTTCCTGAAGCAAATTGACAAAGTGCCTCTACTGAACATTCAACACATCAACCCGCGCCTCTATGACCATGTCCCGAAGATCAAAGAAATCAGGGTGAGTATGCTGATGAGTTGCAATGCAGCAGGAATCCACTATTCGGATCATGATTATACCTTACAGAATATACCTTACAGAACATACCTTACAGAATATACCATACAGAATATACCTTACAGAATATACCTTACAGAATATACCTTACAGAATATACCATACAGAATATATCTTACAGAATATACCATACAGAATATACCTAACAGAATTTACCATACAGAATATATCTTACAGAATATACCATACAGAATATACCTTACAGAATTTACCATACATAATATATCTTACAGAATATACCATACAGAATATACCTTACAGAATATACCATACAGAATATATCTTACAGAATATACCATACAGAATATACCTTATAGAATATACCATACAGAATATACCTTACAGAATATACCATACAGAATATATCGTACAGAATATACCATACAGAATATACCTTACAGAATATACCATACAGAATATACCTTACATAATATACCATGCAGAATATACCATATAGAATATACCCTTCAGAATATTGATGAGAACCATCTCGCATCCTCTTTGACTAGACGAGCATGCGAGATGGTTCGAATGAGTTGAGTATCCCTCTCCCGTTTTGGTAGATCGTGGGATTCGAACCCCTGGTCGAGCCAAGTCAATGACTTAAAAATGTATACTTATCGCTTCCTAGCCAGGCGCTTGGCATTATTAGGATATGGCAAGGACTGGTTGACTCAGTGTCAGGATAATGCGACTGAGTGGGATATCAGGTCATGGTGATGGTGGCCTGGTCTCCCAGTGGGGCAGCACTATAAAGTCGCTCAGAGTGTGCACTGTCACACATCGATACCCGTCCTGATGTGACCTTAGATGTTGCCAGGACGTAAAACTCCAACAACCAATCAATCTACCCTGATGTTGCCCTGCTCGTGGCCTGGCCTGCCTGCCTCTCCCTCCTTCCTCCCTCCCTCCCCTCCCCTGATCCACCAACTCCACTGGCGAAGAACCCGCTCACTCTCTTCTCCCTTGAGTGCCCGCTGCCTACTGCCTACCAATTAACCAACACTAAAACCCTTCAGCTACCCAACCTATTTGAATGTTTCTGCATTTAGCCCATATAACGGAACATTAGAATCTAAACCAATGAAACTAACCATTGTTGTTGAAGATTTATACTGCCTATCATGGATAAGCCTGAATAGGCTTGTTTTCACCATTAGACAGTTTGTTGATAGAAAGCCTGAGCCTACACTTTTACCGACCCAAGGGATTTTTAACCTCCCACACCACATAGACATGGTATGAGAGCAACCGGCCTTTGATGACGCTGTAAGTTACACACAGCGGTGGAAATCAAAATTGGTAGAGCTGGGGGCACGGGGAATCGAACCGCCGACCCTCAGATTAGGAGTCTGACCTAGAAAAAAGTCAGACACTCTAACCACTGCACCACAGAGAACGCCAACCATCAACACGTATGTATGCTAAACAACCCGTCGTATGGCTGACATCTCTAAGCACGCCAATAATAGTAATCGAGAATCACCAATATATATATATATATCTTCTTCATCACTCATCACACTCTCATTTCCTAGTCTATTTATTCATCAGTAAAAGGTTACTTGCGTGAATGGATAAATGACAGTTCCTGGGTGCTGACACGTGTATTGTTCTGAAAAATAAAATTATTCCCCCCCCCCCCCCCAAATATTACAGGACAGAATGAGCCTCAGCTCCATCTGCTTGCAGGGTTTTTGCCAGAGGGTAAAATGGGTAGAATTCCGTACCCTTAAATTTTCTGATGGTACAACTCTGTACCCTCAAATTGTTGGGATAATTTTTTTTTTAAATGTTCTTCAAGGAGCCAGAGACAACAAAGCCTCCAGATCCCCAGATGCCACTAGCCCCCCCCCCCCCTTCCCACCCCATCCCCACCTGTCTGTATGTGTCTAATCATAAGCATTAGATGACTTATGGACATAAGCTATTGTCGTGGGGGTGATGAAAATTGGAAACATTGCGCCTAGAGTGGCACTCGAACCCACATCTCTTTGCATTCCGGGCCAGTGTGCTAACCATTACACCACCTAGGCTCCCTGATATCAACACACTACCCACGCCTACCTGTCTATGCAGCTCCTTGCCTCAGAGGTCAGTACAGACTACTACACTCGTCCCCCTGGAATTGTAAGTCTTTTAGTGCTTACAATTATATACATACAGGCAATGCACTTACACATACACAGGGTAGGTTCAACAACCATACAGCGCAAAGCTTGTACAGGATCCTGATCACGGCAACCAGTGTCATGGGGGTTGATGAAAATGGGAAATATTGTGCCTAGAGTGGGACTCGAAACCACATCTCTTTGCATTCCGGGCCAGTGTGCTAACCATTACACCACCTAGGCTCCCTGATATCAACACACTACCCACGCCTACCTGTCTATGCGGCTCCTTGCCTCAGAGGTCAGTGCAGACTACTACACTATTTAATAGACTTAGGATTCAAAGGGGCAAATGTAGTCGTCTGCCCTGACGTGACAGCTAAGGAGCCACGAAGACAGGTAGGCATGAATACGATTGGGCTCCCTGATTGCATCAGGGAGCACAAATAGACTTAATGGTTAGGATACTAGCCCCAGAATGGCAAGAAGTGTGGGTTCGAATCCTGCGATAGCCGCAATGTTTCCCATTTGCAGCACCTATATGACAATGGTCCCATGACCAGGATCTTGACTAAGCTACATGCTGTATGCAGGCATGTGATTTCCCTGGTTTTAACCGGAATTCCTTCTTTTTTTTTCCCGTGCCGCCAAAACCGAAATTCCTTTTTTTAGGTTAAATTCCAGGGTTTTTTTCTGGACACTGAAACACCTCTGAAATACACTATTTGCATCCCTATTTTTTCTTTATACCGGGATATATATCTTTATCATAAGCTAAAAAGGTTTTCAGGGTTTTTTTCCTGCACCCAATCACATGCCTGTGTGTGGTTGGTGAACCTACTTTGTGTATGTATATGTATATATATGTAAGTGCATTGTCTGTATGTGTGTAATCATATGCATAGCACAGGAGCACCCAACTGTAATAGATGTTTGATGAGTGTACCGGTATCAAAGTAGGATATATATGGAGTATTAAATCGAGGTTAGTGCTTTGGTTGTGAAAAAGTTATGCCTTCATCGCATTACACAGTGTTAAGAAAGAAAAAAGAATTCGCGAATAATAAAGCGTATTGTCAACTTTGCAACTCCTCAGGAGGTGCGAACCCAGCTGAGGTTTCTGAAGGCGTACCTGTTCACCTGTCGACAGTCGGTGGCAGAAGACATGCGCAAACAGGTGTGGCCACGCGAGTATCTTTACGACGACATCCACCTTTACTCCATTCAGGTATGTGGTCCATGTATGTAACCCATTCCACAGATAAGCTCTAAAGCTGAAATTCCATTCACCTGTATTTGTGTGACATGGAGAGCATGAGAAATTCTGTTTTAAATAACAATGTATAAATGTACCGGACCAAATATCTGGCAAGGTTGGGACCGGAAATGGCCCGGATTTCTGGATTTCCGGTTTTCTGGAGACAGCCTAAATATATACTTAGAATATGAAATATAGAGTGAAAAGTAAAGAAGTAAATTGTTTTTAACCAGTTTCAAAATTGCTGGTTTTCTAGTAATTCCAGATTTCTGGAAGCCGGATGAGAGGTTTAGTACCTGTAATTAAATTGTAAGTCTTTATTACAAAAGAATTATTGTCAGGCTTAAAAAGAATCATGGTAATACTTTAAATTGTGGTTTTTTTTAAGCCGGTGAAGTTATGATGGGGATTCCATCTGCGCATAGCGGTGTGTTGTCACATGGCTTTCCATGCACGTAAAAGTGAATTGCGGTATGTAGCGATCAGGGTGTTTTCGCAGACAATTTAAGAACCTTTCCAATGCACACGGCGACTGAATGATGATGATGATGGCAATGATGATGATGAATGAACATTTGTTAGATTTGCTTTTGATTGGGGCGGGGATGGGTTTCATTGTCAGGACCTGCTGGAGGTCCCCACTGGGCAGCTATTGGCGAGCCTGCGCAAGGTGATCAAGTACGCGTCAAAGCATGTGTACAACTGTCGGCTGTGCAGCCAGAAGGGCTTCATCTGTGAGGTCTGCACAAGTCCCAAAGTCATTTACCCCTTCGAGGGTGATACCACATGCCGGGTGAGTTGTTGCAAGTTTCAAGGATGAGATTCACCTCCAACAACAACAAAAGCGGAAATCTGACTTCCGATAAATCTGACAATTCTAAGTATATGAGGCGGGAAATTACCCATATGACCCAAGAAAAAAAATCGGAAATACACAGAAAAAAATCGGAAATCCTCAGAAAAGGAAAAATTTTGTTTTGCTGCTACAATTCTTGAGATGCATATTTATATTGCTCACATGCGTTGGTTGTGTTTCGGATGATTTATTTGGCATTTAATGAATAAGTGGGAGGAATTTCAAATGTTAGCAATTGGTCTTCCCCTTTCCATTTCTCCTTACCCATATCCATAGAAGTTATATATATCTCAAATGCACTGGTTTAGGGGGGGGGGGGGGTCTTTCATTTATTGCTTAAAGTTACCTCTGCATCTTCCAATGAAAGGATCAATATTTCCAAACCAAAAACAATTGTCTACATTTGCTTCTAGATATCTAACTTAGATACTGGTGCACTTAATAAGCATTTGTTGCTGCATAGAAGGGAATACTAAGTCAATTAATTTAATAGAACCTGTTAGTACTGACGCCTATGGTGTCAGAGAGTTTTGACATGTTTGCCAACATTATTTTTGCATGTTTCCACACCAAATATCTCAAAAGCATTTGAAATAAAAGTTACTTCAAACTAAAGTAAGGTAGATTATGACAATCACCCTACTATATTTATCTTTAAAAAAATTACAGAAACTCAAAACCATTGGACTGCAGGTTTAAGCAGAGGGAAATTTCAGTTGCAAACAATTGTTCTTCCTTAAAGTTGCATAGTCCGAGTCTTTTGAGTTTCTTCTATTTTCTGAGATAAATATATTATACTAATCATTATAATCTACTTTATTTTAGCTTGAAGTAACTTTAATTTTAAATGGCTAAGTTTGGAAATATTTGATGGCAAAACATGCCAAAATAATTTTGGCAAGCACGCCAAAACTCTGACACCATAGTCTTCAGTAGTCACGATTTCTATTAACTGACTTGTCCTGCCCTTCTATGCAGCAACAAATGCTTAATAAGTGCACCAGTGTCTAAGTTGAATATGTAGAATTAAATGTAGATAAGTGTTTTGGTTTTTAAAGGTTTATGTTTTTATCGGACTATGCAACTTTAAACTCAACTCAAATCAACATTCCACTATTGCTACCCCTATCCTAGTAATGCTGAGCACCAGGCTCGATAGCAGCAAGTATCAATTTTATATGGCTTTGGTTTACATGACTGATTAATTCCATGAGCTCTCGCACAGAAAGCAGGGACCACTTTAACCCTTTGGCAAGTAAATTTAACCTGTATAAAACATCGCCTACATTCACACAAAAATACATACGGTTAAATCTATTTATTGCCAATAAGCACATTCCATTCCATATACATGTCTTTAGCGACTCCTGTGATTCGTGAACCCCTGTCATGTGCAAACAATTTTTCAATCACCAAACTGTAAGTGTTTCATTTAACTGTCCTTCTTATGACAGGACATTTGCTAGGTCAAGACAACATTGGTCTGGATGCAGCAATGTCCTTTTCAAGGCAGATACATAGTTGAGGCATGACATACACTTTAATTCATCGATGATACAAATTTTGAGTTGAGAAAATGGGGATCTCTTTGTAGTGTGAGCAGTGCAACGCGGTGTACCACCGAGATTGTAAGCCGGCTTCCAGCAAGTGTCCGAAGTGTGAGCGGCGAAGGCAGCGACAAATGGTCTTGGGGGCTCACCTGGGAGAAGCCGACATGGTTGACTATACGTATGTCCTGGACGAAAACCTGAGTGTGCAGTCAGGCGAATGAACTTGACACTGCCGAGTGTAGGCATACCGCATCTGATAAGAGGCTGAGGAAAAGTTAACTTATTTCACCGGCTTCCAGCCTCAGCTGTCCTTCCATCCTTCTATCCTTTTCGTCATCCTTATAGGGACAATTGGCCCATACAGTGGTAGTTGGCCCTCACAGTGGCAGTTACCCCTTACAGGAACAGTTGCTTCTGACAGGGACAGGTGCCCCTTACAGTGGTAGTTATCCCTTATAGGGGTAGTTATCCCTTACAGGAACAGTTGTCCCTTACAGGAACAGTTTCCTCTAACACTGGCAGTTGCTCCTTACAGTGGCAATTGCCACTTACAGGAACAGTTGTCCCTTACAGGAACAATTGTCCCTTACAGGAACAGTGTTTCCTTACAGAGACAGTTGCCCCTTACAGTGGCAGTTGTCACTTACAGGGACAGTTGCCCTTTTCAAGGGCAATTGCGCCTTACAGTGGTAGTTTCTCCTTAAGCCGCAATTGTTCCTTACATGATTAAAGTGTCGTTTATGGAGTGGGAGGGGATTAGATATATATTATATATATATATATTATATATATATAATATATAGTATATATAATTTATATATATATATATAATGGGAATAAACACATTCATGATCAACGGGATCGAAACCACACTCCGTCGTTCCTTCGCATGTATATAATTCATTATATAATATATATAATGCATATGAATAATTCTTTCATGGAAATGATTGCTTGAGTATGAGGGGATACGAATTGAGGAAATAAGTGCCTACTTCAATAAAGGAATTGTTGAGTCGACTACCAGGACACAATCGATTTTGTACCTGAATATTGTTCCCTTCAAGTCTAAGGCTTGTAACTAACTTTGAATATTAGTGGTGCTTGAATATGAAACAATGCCCCGGCCCCTCTCCCATGGCCTTGTGTTCTCTATTGAAGGGCATTCTATTAGGTTTTTATTTAGCCATAATTAAGTTATATTAAAGGGATCCGGTATAGGCCGCTGAGACTGGAACTGTACTCCGACAAATGTATAGGCCGCTGAGACTGGAAATATACTCCGAAAAATGCTCTCCAAGAACACCTTTTCAGTTTGTTTAACTGAATATGTGGTGGTAGAGTGCCACAATGGCTAGCGTGCAAATGCAACCTAATGGGGGTTCTCCGGTCTGTGGGGAACCATATTAGATCATGTGATGAGGGAATCCCACCCGAGATGTCATTCATACATTACAGTCGGAGTTTGTTATCATCTCAGTTGGCTATGCCGAGTGACTTTAAGTATAGTGTATTAATTATTATAAGGCGAATGAAACAAGCGGTGTCTGGCTGGTATCTCTGTAAATATGTGCCTGTGTATAATTATAATATAATGTTGACTCGCAGGTTCCAGTACAGAAATGTCTCACATGGTTTTTACCCATATATGGTAAGGCTATAGGTCTGGTCTGTGGGGCCTATTGTTATTTATGGCTATATGGGAAAGTTGCTAATAATAATTTGCATTTAAAAAGCATAACCGAGTTGCGTGATACACACCTGTAGTATTTAGGTATGAGGGGCGTAGGTGATGTACAGATATATAGCAAAACTATATATATATATATATATATATATATGTGTGCGTGTGTGGGGTGTGTGTAATAAAATGTGTCATAGTTCAGTTGTAAGGCGAAGGTTAAAGTTGCATATATATATAAAAGTTAAAATTGAAGGCGTTAAGGCCAGGTGCAGCTGGCATAGTGCATAGGGCTTCTCACAGGGGGCCACAGGGGCTATGTCATACTAACAGGGTCAGCTAGATCGGGTACTAACTATTACATAGGAACTGAAGATCGGTAGTGTCCTTGTTTATATTCCCATAATGGATTATAGAGCACATATATATATATATATATATATATATATGCTAAACAAGACATAAGTAAACATAGTACAAGCATAAGTAACGTTATATTACTCAAATGATTTTTCTTTCCTTTTTAATTGTGGTAGACATTAATTAAGGCATGTTTAGCCTTTAAAAAAAAAGAATTATCCCCATTATATGGATTCTGTTTTAGCCGAAAGCTTCTATTGTGGGAGCATAGGCAGCTGGCTACATCTAACGAAATGCCAAGTATAACTGAACGCCAAGTACAACAAAACGTCAAGTATAACCAAATGCCAAGTATAACTGAACGCCAGCGTTTTGGTCGACAATGGAGTAATCAGTACGCTTGATTGTCAATAGCTTTACTCTTTTTGTTTGCTTTGAAGGAATCTACAGGGTCCGTACTGGGCCCGGAAAGTCTTTAATTTCATTTGCCCATTTCAAGGCCTTGAAAATCCTTGATTTTAATGTAGTTTGGGTAATTAGTCTTGAAAAGCCTTGAATTCCATTAAACTGTCCTCACTATTGTAATGGCCCACGGCCCTCCGACTCCCACACTGCCACGCACACACGCCAAGATTCAATGTCAGTACGCTTCAACTTGGTTTATTGAACCAATCTGCTCTCCGCTGCATCAACAGTCAACTGACCCACCCCCGGACTCGCCAGATCCCACATCGACTCTATAGGTTTGGGGGGGGTTTAGGGGGGAGGGGGGGGGGAGCTAGCCACACGCAGTAGAGGGCAGCCCATTCGGGGTCTGCCCTGTGGCTAACCTGCCGCCACCTAGCGCAGTTCAGTGTAACTGCGTAGGTGCGCGGCGTAATCTCCGCCACTACCGCGTGGTAGTAGGGCTCATGTACAGACTACTACACTGCCCCCTCTAGAGCTCACTAAATTAGTCAGAAATCGCCATTCATTATTGTTGTTTTTTCCTGAAATTCAAATGAAAACAGTCTTGAATTCCTATCAAAAACAGCCTTGAAAAGCCTTGAATTCCACATCTTCACATGTGTACGGACCCTGAATCTAGATATATAAGAACCCTATCCCAGTGACGTGTTAACTTGAATATTGAGGTCTGTTTGTTTGTTGGGGGTTTTCCGACCTAGCAACATCTATTAAGTTCATATCAGAACGGGTTCTGACTTGTGACAGTGCATACTCAATGTTATTTTAGAGTGCTTCCCCACTGGGAGACCAGGCTGCCGGGGCCATGACCCGGTATCCCACTCAGTCACATTATCCTGATAGTGAGGGACCATTCAAATATTATGTAACGCTGTTTTTGTCCAAATTAGACACCCACCCACCCCCTTGTATTGCTGTGTTAGGCTAGACCATATGCCACAATACTTGGACCTACACCCCCTCTACCCCCCTTACGTGTTACGTAATATTTGAATGGCCCCTAACTTGTAATTGCGGAACCCCATTGTGTATGTGGTAGTAGTAGTAGTAGAAGTATACTGTGGTGCACCTTGTAGGGTGCAGCTAATTGCAGGAATGTGATAGGTGGAAGTGGACAGTGTCTGCTGCTACTAGACCAAAAGCTGCGTTTACACGGGCAAAAGTAAAACGATTCAAGACAAAGCGTTCTACCTGAAACGTTCTCGTGGCGCGTTTACACGGTATCGTAATTTCAGGCGTGTCGTGGCTTCTGAGCATGCGCGGATTCTCCCCCTGTTGCCGGCGAGCACTGCTATTTGTTTTGTTTACACTCGTCGATTCGACGCCGATGTAGCTGCTACGTTAATATCACTTGGAATTTAGGGTTAATTAAATTAAATTTCATCATTTGAGTATGTAATTCTGTTACATATGACCGCATTCAATAGATTTCGTTCTATTCGGTCCATAACACAGCTGGGCACCAGTGTAAAGTTACAGCTGAGCCTGTATCCGGCGAGCACCGCTATTGTATACTATCGCCGCCCGGGAAACAGCTGAAACGTTTCCTGTAGACCACCTGATTAGGTGGTATACGCGGAACGTTCCAGCCGAAACGGTTAAGCCCTAAAACGCCGCAGTGCCGCGTTTACACGGACACATTTAAAACGAACTAGGCAACTGGTTCCAGCTGGGGCGTTTCAACTCGCCCGTGTAAACGCAGCTAAAGACGACTGTTTCAAATGAAGTTTGCCAGTGACACGCAAGATAGTGTTTCCATGAATATATTAAATTTACAGGTGCTAATCAGGGATGATGAAAATCAACTGTCAATGGGGGTTGGGGGGGATTATATTTGTGTTAGAATAAACACTAAATCTGACTTCCAGTAATTTTTCCGTGATTCTCCCACTGGGAAAATTTCAATCACGGACAATTGGTCTTCCTCGTTCCACTGCTCCTTGCCCTAGTAATGCCGAGTGCCAGGCTAGGTAGCGACAAGTGTCAATTTGATTGTCATTGGTTTGATTTGGCATGGGTTCGAACCTGTGGATTCGAATCCCATGAACTACTAAAATAAGAGGCGGATGCTCAATTCCTTTGGACATCCCATCTGGGTTTTCATTGAAAACGTGAAAATCAGCACACACAAAAGCAGAGATCTTTCATTCTGCTCCAGCTGGCGTTTATTTGGTGTGAACATATATCTCCTGATATACATGTGCAATAATATATTTCCTTTTATTTTATAATCTAAGCTACTATAAATATTATTTTTCCTCAATTCTAGGTCATGGAATAATTGATGACTTAAGTTTAGATTGGCTAAGCCTCAATCCGCTCAATTTGATTAGAGAACATAATGTTGTTTAATGAAAGCAGATTTCTTTTTTAGTGAACTTTTATTTATTCTGCCAATTTTGTGTATGCCAGTCTTTAATACTTACATGGAAATGACATGGTTATTTATATGAAGATTTCTTTACTACTTGTGACACGTTTCCAACGGTGATATCCATTATAATTCTCTAGACATACCCGGTTTGATCAAATGATATTGTAACGGCTTTAATCCTTCACCTTATTTTTTAAAAGATACGTTATGGAAATCTCAAATTTGGCTATTCAAATTTATCACTGTTTAAAAGTTATGGGAATTTCAATGAATGGTTTATCACCCAAACTAGAATGGTGGTTCAATTCAAGAAATACTCATCAAAACCAATAAATATTTTATTATCAAATATCTTGAGTTTTCTAATTTGTCAATAATTTGATAAAAATGGGTTGGCTCATATCATATAAACTCGCGTATTAGAATAGCCAGCAGATAAGTCGAGGTCAATTTTTTACTACACGTAGATACTGGTGAACTGGTGGCAAAAGGATAGAAAATATGACGCGTATAAGTCTAGGTACTTTGAGAACTTCCTAAATTTAAAAAAAAGAAGATGAATTATCTGCTGGCTAATATACCATTTGCTATTTCGCCTTTTTTCTTTTTTTTTAACCGAGTTTTTACCGCAATTAAAATTATTCCCCTATTTGTGCAAAGCATAGAAAGAGATATGGGAAGAGTTCTGATAACTAGATTTACCTGTAAGTCAGCATATTATTTAGAAACTAAAGAATCCAAATATTCCAATCACTGTATAGTCTTAGAATGTATGCTGCAAATCTTGACCAGAACAATCTCACAGAAAAGGAAGGAAGAACCTTGATCCATTTCCTAACAACAATGGAATCTATTTGACACAAGATTGATTTGGGGTTTTACAACCTAGCAACATCGACAGATAATGACTTACACCAAAGCAATTCAGGGTAGGGCAATAAGGACTGCCCGGTTGCCCGGCGCACCTAGTTTACTCGGTCGGGCAGGTGAAGTTCTCGGTGACCTGCCCGAATGGGCAAGTCGTTATTATATCTGCAGTAGCAGATTTCAGTTATATCACAATCCTCGTAATTCAGCTAAACGAATGTGTTGATAAAACGACAATTTCAAATCACTCTCAGTACCAGTTATTAGCATTGGTGTGTAAAAATTATGTTTCGAACGTGTCAGACTTGGAACGAGTGGTGGTGTTTGGGGTGTTTGTAACCTTACGACGGTTAACGGTTGCAGAACTGCAACATTGGGTAGAGAGGCTCCGATAAATCGGCCCAATCTGTGGTTGAAGACTTAACTTCGAGGACCGGCAGCGAATCTCTTCGTTCCGGGGTGTAGTTGAGCTGTAGGTGTGTGTAGTGTAGTGTAGTGTAGCACTTGAATCCGGTCAGCACGAGGGGTTTGAGGAAGGCGGGAAAAGGTGGGAGCAGCAGTCGTTCCAGCAAAGAAAAAGACAGAGAAATAGTAAAGGTGAAGGGCCCCACCCAAGAATACAACTAGCCTGGTCAGGGGAAGAAGTGTGCCTGGGAGAAATCGATATGGGCAGATATAGGAAAGAGAAATGAGGAGAGTTGAGTCAAAGGACCGTGTCTATTTGATCTATGGTGACCGTCCTGCGAGCCATAGACACGGACAGAGTAAGAGTAGAGAGTGAAAATGCCGGCGGGCTCCCCCTCCTGGAACTCTTTTCAGACATATCGAGGAGCCAGGCCGGCGGAGAGGTGATAGAGAGAGGTGTGGAGAGAGTGTAGTCCGGATAGCAAGTGATACATTCATTCATTCATTCATCATTCATACAGACATAGACAGACAGACAAGGGAACGAGTGGTAAATGAAAATATACTAAGTTCCAGGAGTGTCCCATCTTATATTCTCTAAGCGGCATTCTTTGGAGTCACGGTGAACAGTTTCTGGAAATTTCGTTCCCTACTTCTACGAACGTCACCTTTTTGTTTGGCACACAATTCTATTGTTATCGTTTGGACACATTATTTTGTAACACGCTTCTTCGTGTCAGTATAACACGTATCTTTTCCATAAAGGTGATACATAACAACATTCATGTGGCTGCGTCAGAAGCTGGTTGGGTCCCAGAACCTTCCATAAACGCATAAGCATAAATAATAAGCGCAGCAACGAAGAAGACTGAAAAAGCGCGCGCCAGTTCATAATCTTGCCGCGGTGTAAATGCAATGCTAGATAAAAGATCCACATCTTAATTTATTATATACATATATTTTAGTTAGTATTCTAAGTCTTAAACGGGAGCTGAAAGTAGCACATTTAATAAAAAGCACATTTCTTAGCACGCTTCTCGTCGGTCTGTTTTGCTGCCACACATCCCACAATACACCGCGCGGCTGGAATGACGAAATACAGTAAAAGTGACGTCAGCACATGTATTTAGGTCAGTGCACACGCTGCTTGGCTGCAGGACAACATCCGGTCACACTGCAAACTCAATGGCTATGGGCAATCTTAATAGAAAAAAGGTGAAATATCTCTAAAACCACAACACCTAGAAACAAACTGATTTGTTTAATAAAAAGATTACATTAAATTGATACGGTTAGGGTTCTGCATTTCTATAAAATTTGAATAAAATCGACATTTTGCACTGAGCTTACCGGCAAACTCAATGCATTGTCAATGGCAGTGAGCAATCTTCATACAGAAAAAGTTAAATATCTCTAAAACCACAACACCTAGAAACAAACTGATTGGAATACACATAGAAAACATGTTTACCAAAATTATTATATTAAATTGATATGGTTAGGGTTCTGGATTTCTATTAATTTTGAATAAAACTGACGTTTTGTACTGCGGGTACTGCAAACACAATGCATTGTCAATGGCAGTGAGCAATCTTCATACAGAAAAAGTGAAATATCTCTAAAACCACAACACCTAGAAACAAACTGATTGGAATACACATAGAAAACATGTTTACCAAAAAGATTATATTAAATTGATATGGTTAGGGTTCTGGATTTCTATAAATTCTGAATAAAATCGACGTTTTGCACTGCGCGTACGGGCAAACTCAATGCATTGTCAATGGCAGTGAGCAATCTTCATACAGAAAAAGTTAAATATCTCTAAAACCACAAAACCTAGAAACAAACTGATTGGAATACACATAGAAAACATGTTTACCAAAAATATTATATTAAATTGATACGGTTAGGGTTCTGGATTTCTATTAATTTTGAATAAAAATTACGTTTTGCACTACGCGTACGGCAAACTCAATGCATTGTCAATGGCGGTGTGCAATCTTCATACAGAAAAAGTGAAATACCTCTAAAACCACACCACCTAGAAACAAACTGATTGGAGTACACATAGAAAACATTACCAACAAGATTATATTAAATTGATACGGTTAGCATTCTGGATTTCTATTAATTTTGAATGAAACTGAGGTTTTGCACTGTGTGTACTGGCAAACTCAGTGGCAGTGTGCATTCGTTCTGCAGCCAAGATGCGCACGCATACACAATGTTTACAAACATTGAAAGGGGTCTATACCGACCCCTCCCCTATATCGATCGTTTTATTTGGGTCCCAACAATAGACGAGATCATGGTTCCGAGTGCGCATGCGCTGAATACGGTGTCGGTAGAAAAGCAAAGGCGTACAGCCATTGAGTTTGCCGATACACATAGGGCAAAACTTCCATTTTATTCAAAATTAATAGAAATACATAACAATTTGGCACAAACATGGATGGAAGGATGCAATATAATAATATAATGAATATGTTTAAAGTGGCGAGCTATACCTCGTCTGTGAAAACAAACAAACTCAGAATAGTTCAGATTTGTGCCACAGGGTGGTGCATGCTTAGTACAGAACCTTTCCACTTGGTGGTGTAGAGTGACCTAGATCAGATTTGTGCCACAAGGGAGTGCATGCTTAGTACTGAACTTTTCCACTTGGTGGTGTAGAGTGACCTAGATTGGTCATGTGACAGTTGTTGTGAAAATGGGTGGGTCAGTGGAGAGAAGGGAGGGTAAAACTGAGGTATTTTCAATCTTCTTTACAGTAGTTCAAACAGGAAATTTATTTGCTTTAATGTAAAATATATGTTAGTACAATTACATTGCATAATTCGATGAGAAACACATATAGATGAAAAACATTTTTTTGTTGAATGTAAAAACATTTTGGAGTGTATGGGGTTTGAACCCACACCACCAAACAACTTCAGATTACAAGTTCAAAACTCTAACCACTAGGCTACAGAGAGCATTTGTTAGAGTATGGTTCCCGTCGCTACAAGGTATAACTGGCCTCCTTAAGACACAACTCTCCATAATTAAGCATTTTGAGCTAAGAAACATACAATTTCAGTCACTTTACAGACTGATGTTTACATCACCCTTGATTAGCCATAAGTAATTCTTGTTCTAAATATTAAAATGTCAAATGTGTCAACAAAAATCTGTTTCAAAGAAATATATAACCAACATCTTGTAAAAATATACGGATTTTCGGTTAAGAATTATATATTGGCAGAGAGCATTATTATTCTTAGATGTCGGAGTGGGACTTATGTTATGTAAACTAAAAGTAACTAAAACTAATAGAATTCCACTCCCATGGTACATGATGCTGAGTGAGGTAAACTATATGTTATACATTATGAGTGGAGTTGTTATATATGATGTTTGGAGTTAATGAAAAGAGCTCCTTTGCAAGAAACAGTACATGATGATTGAAATGTTCTCTATGTGTTCATAAAGAATACAAAAGAGGAAAAGAATGATTTTACTATATACAATATCTGTAACTGTTGCAAGATCCTGTCCACCCAAGACCACTGACTGACCCACCTGCCTAATTTGCATATGTATAGAGTACACCACCTGCAGCTGGTTTGAGTGACAGCCCCTAATGGGGTGGTCACCCACCCAGTCTGTGGGGAGTGTCTCATTGGCTGGCTGGGGAATGTCCGGTCACCTGACTCCCTTGGCCTATCCTGACCACACACTAGTCTCAACTAATTAATTATTCAAGATTTTGCCTCAGACACACTGAAGGAAAATCACTCTCATCCTGGCTCTTGAGTGAGACAGACCTACTCTAGAGCAGGACCCCAGACACTCTGTCTGATGCTATCCAAATTCAGATATTCAAATTGAGTGTATCCACAGCCATAGGACTCCTGTCCCATGGGTTGTGGGCACTGTTTCAGTATACAGGCTAAAGTGACAATGAGACATAGTGTGGGCAGTATATGAGGAGTGCAGGTGCTAGGTCACATGTAAGGGGGATGACAGGAGTTGCTGCCAATAAAGCACAACTTATTCACTGTTCATCTTTGTGACTAGTTTTCCTTCCTCATTCCAGACATGGTTAAATTGATTAGGCTGATTGCATCACAGGTGAAATGAAGGGGGAGAGTTTTGTAATTACATAGGGTGCTCACAGCGGCAGAGCATCCGTGTTTTTATAATCTGATTAACCCTACTCATTTTCTATTTCTACATATGTCATTAACCATAGGATATAAATAAAAACTTGAATAAAATAAGTAAAATTGACTCTGGCTATGGCTCTAACATTAGTCTGAGTGCCCAGATTTGTCTAAATCTAAATGCACATGGCATAAGATGTGCTGATTACATTGATGTAAATGCAATGCTGGATAAAAGATTAATATCTTAATTTATTATATATTTTCTTTAGTTAACGTTCTATGTTTCAAACAAGAGGTGAGACTGCACCCAGTGTTTTAGCATGTATCTAATAAGGATTCTGCATGAGGCGATTTTAGCCTTTTTGAGGGCAGCTGGACTGTACCACCTCATATAGTTTACTAAATAGATTCTATCAATTATTAATAAAACTCTTCCTTTTCTATGGGAATTTGTTTCCCTTGACCACAAATATATGATTGTTAGCTTTCTAATTTAATGAGTGTCTATTGGCACATAATTGATTGTCTGCTTTTACATGTAAAAGCGATGGTTTGAACAAAAAACAAACATTTCTCGCCGTGAATATGGCCTATGCTGCCGACATGGCGTAAAGCAACCACCAATCAATCAATCAATCAATCAAGCATGAGGCAATACAACCGTGAGAGAAATCCTCACATAGGTACCTACCTGCCCACTCGATAATACTCCTAAATTATTTATTTATTCATTCACAATGTTTTTGGAAAACATTGAACATATGTATACCTACACATATTGACAAAGACATAACGAACTGAAATTCAGTGCATTTGACATTTTCCTCCCAGTTTGAACATTATAAAAAAATGACCAATTAAATTGAAGTATTGTTCCATTGGTTACTATGCAAAATGGCGCCCACCTACTTTGTTTTGCCAACCAGGGCCATTCATGAAGTCACGTGATAGTGACCTCACTGGTCAAAGTGTCCTCAGCACTAGCCGGTGTGGCGGTTTCAGCGTGTTCCCGTGCTCAGACGTGTCCCGTTGCTTCTGCGCATGCATGGATTTCGCATCAACTCGGATCACCCGAGACACTTATTGGCGCATGCGCACATCCTACAAACTTGGGACGAATAATCGAATACGCTTCTCCGCGCTCGGGTGGACAATTTTTTTTTTAATAACCGACAAAAAATACAGCAAAATAGGATTTAAAGTATTTTATGATGGCCTAGTTTACCTATATTTCCATTTAATTAATCTAAGTTATTCTTTTTTTGCACACGGCACGTGTATTTGTCGACTCCACTCGCCGTGTTCTATTTGAAATTCTGACGACTGGGATGACCCGAGTCGCCCGGGTAGTGTTAATCGATTACGGCCATGTTTATTAGATTCTGACGCATGCGCAGAAGCGAGGTACACGTCTGAGCACGGGAACACGCTGAAACCGCCACACTGGTTACCCCGCCATCCTGCGGCAGAATCGCGCACTACGGTCACTAGTCAAGGAGTCGCCATACCCGCAACTTTCCTTTGCAGTCGCCTTGCACAGTCGTTGGAAGTAAGCCTACAGCTGTTAAAGCGGCCAGCTATCCGCCGCGTGGAAAACAAACGAACTCGGAAATAGTTCAGATGTGTGCCACAGGGGTGGTGCATGCTTAGTACTGAACCTTTCCACTTGGTGGTGTACAGGAGAGTGACCTAGATGAGGGTAATTGGCATTGAGTTTGCTGGAACGCGCAGTGCGAAACGTTAGTTTTATTCAAAATTAATAGAAATCCAGAACCCTAACCTTGAGGAAATATATTTGTGTAATGTGAAATATATGTTAGTACAATTACATTGCATAATTCAATGAGAAACAGATATAGATGAAAAAGTTTTTTTGTTGTTGAATATAAAAAAAGTCCTGCAGTGGAGGGGGTTTGAACCCACACAACCAAACAACTTCTAATCACAAGTCCTACACTCTAACCACTAGGCCACAGAGACCACACATAATTACTACCCTCAGTTCAGGCTATTTGTGTAGAGGACATCACATATAAAACGTGTGTGTGTATGTGTTTGTTTTGTTTGTTGTTGTTTTACATGCTAGCACCATCTAAGGTCATATCAGGACAGGTACCGACTTGTGACAGTGCGCACTAATGGCAACTTTATCATGCCCCACTGGAATACCAGGCCACCAGCACCATGACCTGATATCCCACTCAGTCACATTGTCCTGACACTGAGCGAACCAGTCCTTGTCCTATCCTAATAATGCCAAGCGCCAGACTAGGAAGCAACAAGTATCAATTTTAAAGTCATTGGTTTGACTCGACCAGGATTCAAACTCACAACCCCACAATCTAACAACACGGGAGACGGATGCTCTAACTCGAATCCTGGTCGAGTCAAGCCAATGACTTTAAAATTGATACTTGTTGCTTCCTAGTCTGGCGCTCGGCATTATTAGGATAGGACAAGGACTGGTTGGCTCAGTGTCATGATAATGTGACTGAGTGGGATATCAGGTCATGGTACTGGTGGCATGGTATTCCAGTGGGGCAGCACTATAGAGTTGCCATGCGCGCGCACTGTCACAAGTCGGTACCTGTCCTGATATGACCTTAGATGTTGCTAGGATGTAAAACAACACAAAAAAAACGTACGTACGTATGTACGCACATACATATGTACGTACATACGTACGTACATACATACATACGTGTGTACGTACATATGTACATACATACATGCATGCATACACATGTACATACATACATACATACATATGTACATACATACGTACATACATATGTGCATATGTACATACATATGTACGTACATACGTACGTACATACGTATGTATGTACATACGTATTTTTGTACATACGTATGTATGTACATACATACTTATGTCTGTATACATACATACATGCGTAAATACATGTAAATATATGTGTGCGTACGTACGTATGTACATACATACGCACACACGCACGCACGCACGCACGCACGCACGCACGCACGACGTACGTACATACGTACGTACGTACGAACGATGTACGCACGCAGTATGTACGTACGTAGGTACGTACGTACGCACGTCGTAGTACGTACGTACGTACGCACGCACGTATGTACGCACGCACGCACGTACGTACGTACGTAATGTACGTACGTACGTACGTACGTACGTACGTACGTACGTACGTACGTACGTACGCACGCACGCACGTACGTACGCACGTACGTACGTACATACGTATGTACGTACGTACGTACGTACAAACCTTTTATATGTGATGTCCTATACACAAATACCCTGAAGTGAGACTACTAATTATGTGGGGTCTCTGTGGCCTAGTGGTTAGAGTGTTGAACTTGTAATCTGAAGTTGTTTGGTGGTGTGGGTTCAAACCCCATCCACAGCAGAACACTTTTTACATTCATCAACAAAAAAAACGTTTTTCATTTTTTCTGTTTCTCATTGAATTATGCATTGTAATTGTACTAACATATATTTTACATTACACAAATATATTTCCTGATTGAACTACTCTAAAGAAGATTGAAAATACCCCAGTTTTACTCTCCCTTATCTCCACTCACCCAGCCATTTTTAAAACAACAGCTGCCAGCTATTCCCAGCCTCAGAACTGACCCACTTCTGGTGGTGAAGTGGGTCCCATACTCTCCCCACACATACTTGGTTCATTTAAACATAAAAACTAAACAAAGTTGTGCTTGGAGAGCATTTGTCGGAGTATGCACAGGGTCCCAGCGAGCTATAGCTGGTCCCTTTAAGTAATAGTATTTAATTTATTTCTAGTGAATTTTGTTCTTTGTCCATTAAATACTGTCAATCAAAGGTAAGGCCATGTGATATACACATGCATGTGATTGGGTGCAGGAAAAAGAACCTGACATTTTTGTTAGGTTATCGTGGGGACACCCATCATCCCACTGAGTTGCGAGAGGGATGCAAATAATGTTTATGAGAGGTGTTTCGGCGGTCAGGTAAAAAACTAAATTTAAAAAAAATGGAAATCTGGTTTCAGTGGCCAGAAAAAAACTGAATTCCGGTTAAAACCGGAGAAATCACATGCCTGTATATATAGAAGACAATTGCGTGTATTATTGTGATGTTAAAGCCATTGTAGACATGTTCAGTGTTTTGTTTACCTCATATATTCCCGCACATAGACTACGCGTTGCCTGGTTGGCGAAACTAACTAGTATTAATAACCATATTGAACCGGAAGTAGCATACATATATATTTTCACATATATAGAAAATAGACTAAGTGTATTAATATATAGACTACCTATATATGTATTACTATTATATTTATACAAATATATGTCTGTATATATGTATATATATATATATTATTTATATTCTTCCGGGGAGGAACAACGACACATCTATATAGTTGGACGAGACAATACTTTGGCTGGTACCTCTAAAGGCCCCTCCGTTTAATCAATAGTTCAAAGTCAATAGAAAATCAACAGTTCAAAATCAAAATCAAAAGATATAACATCGAAATAACTCAAAAGTCATTGACTTTAAGGCGTTTCGATTTTTTTGTCGCATACCGCATACCGCGTGTAAGGAATCTTAGCTTAAGGTGGGACAGCGCCCACCCCCACCCCCCGGGGCGGATGGCAACGGCTCACAGAGCAGCAGCCGAGGTAGTGCAGGCGACACAGCACCCACCCCCCGCCGGTGGCCATAGGTGAGGCCCTGCAGCCTAAATAATATGTGCATAACTAGTTATACTGTACAAAATCTGCATTGTTTTTGTTCTGGCTTATTTGTTTTGTATGAGTACTAAAATGATCTCAATACATGTATACTCTCCAATGTCATAATGTAGTCGAGTGGGACTGGTTTCAGGAACATGCCTAGATACCATCATTTATTCACGATAAGTCGACCTAAAAATATGCAGCCTACGATTTACAAATAAATAAACATAAGAAAACACTGGGATTGCCTTCAGTGAACTCGGGGTGTTTATTTAATAAAAATACAATCTGCAATCCGGTAAATAAACTTGATTTTGCAAACTTGCTTTTTTATTTCTGCGTCATTCATTTAATTCATTTTTAAAGAAAAAAAGGAGTAATAACTTTATGTATATATTAATATCAGTAGTGTATCAATGTGCAGATATACTATGCATACATATATTTGTGTATATGTATAGATATACACACATACATGCATGTATACTCATATTCACAAATATATACACTGGGTAAACATTCTATTGTTAATTAGTGTCTATATATATGTATAAATATATGTGTATTTATTCATATTTGCATACATGCATATTATTTATACATATATATTTATAGATATATATTTATACATAGATATGTAGAAAATAGACTATAAATTCACTTAACGAGGCAACAAGATCGACACAGTAATATGAGTTTAATTAACAATTTTATTTAATAATGAAAAAACAAGTCCGTAACTTAAAGGAAGTTGAGCAGTAATTGCTGGGCTGGGGGGAGGAGGTCCGGCGAGGGTCGAGCAGGGGGGCAGCGAACTCCTCAGGGCTGGGCGGGGTGGGGGTGGGGGTCGGGTCGGGCGGGTTCATGAAGGCGGTGTCGTGAGCGCCGGTGGCTGGGCTGTCCGGGGAGGGTCCCTCGTGAGGCTGGGCCGTGTCGTCCGAGGTGTGAGGTGCGAGGTGGTGGGCCCCGGCTTCGTCTGGGCGGCGTTTCGATTGGTGGTCGCTGGGAGGTTGTCGGTGGAAGTCGCGGGGCTGTCGGCAGTGGTGAGGGTGAGGCGCCGGGAGGGGCCCCCCCGGGCCGGCCGGGGGGGGGGCCGGCGGATCAAAAATCCGCCGAGGCGGCCGGGGTCTGGCGCTCACGGGCTTGCTTGGTGAGGCATTCGGCCTCGCAGTGCCTGGTTAGTAAGCGCCGCACATTGGCGCAGTAAGCGCAGATGTGCCGGCGCCTGTCTCCCACCTCGCCGTGGGCCTCCCCGATGTGGGCCCGATCGCACGAGGCGGGATCGCGGTTCCAGGCGGGGCAGGGGGCCCCGTGAGTGTGCCTATCGTAGGCGGTGCGGGTGTCGGCTTGGGGCCGGGGCAGGTGTGTGCCTCGGGCCCATTCGCCTCGGGGCGAGTCCTCGCCTCGGGGGACTGGTGTTGCCGGAGGGGTGGGCGTGGTGATGGAATCCATCCTCAGGGTGTTGAGGGCCACAGGGTCATGCCATCCGTGGGGGAGCCTCCCGTCCGCTATCCAGGTGAAGATGGCCTCGGAGTAGCGGCGGACGGTAGGCCACGGATGCACGAGGATATCCCTCATCACGGTGAGGTGGTGGTGGCGTAGGCCCTGGAGGGAGTGCTCGGGGAAGGCTGGATGACCGGCGAGGGTGAGGAGGGCCAGGTTATATTCATCGCGGGTGGCCTCCCCTCTCTTGACCGGCTTCCGCTCAGGGCCCCTCTCGATGAGGTCCGAGGGGAAAATGTATCCCGAGGGGATGCCTTGGCGCCTGCCGGCGCGCTGCGCCTCGGCGGAAGCGAGGATGTCTCGGACGGCGTCGGCCGCGGATGCTGGGGTGTAGTCCTCGGCGACGTCCTGGAGGTAGGCCGGGGGAGGCGCGGGGCCGCCTCGGGCGGCGAGGCGGTCGTACTGCTGGTAGTGGGGGTGGGCTGCCCCGGGCAGAGTCGCTTGAGGTGGCGGCGGGGGCCGGGCCCCGGCGGCGGTCTGCGCCCGAGGAGCTGGGGCGGGCGGCGTGCTGTATCCTGCCTGCGTCTGCTCCGGGGCTCCTCGGGCTCCCGCCGACTCGAAGGCGTCCATGCGCGTAGTGAGGCGCTGCAGGGCCTGGAGAATGATAGCTGTGTCGGCGCCCGAGGTGGCTGAGGGGTAGGCCAGGGCCGGCGATGGTGAGGCGTCGCCGGGCGAGCCCGAGGCGGGCCCCGGCGTGGTCCGGGCGGTGAGCCTGGTGCTCTTGCGGCCTCTTCCCTTTCCGCGTCCGGGCATGGTGCAGGAGCCTGAGGCGGGGCAGTGGTCCGAGGAGGAGTGTCAGGAGAAGACGGCAGAGATCTGGAAGGCGGCAGGAGGGCGAGTGCCTGAGGGAGGCCGGCGGGCGGCCTTATAAGGGAAGGGGGGGGGGCGCGGGCGACAGCAGGTGAGTTGTGAAAGCTGCCGGCCCGGGGGAGGGCGAGTGAGGGTGAGGAGCGGGCGTCGGGTGAGGCGCGAATGCTGCGCGACACGGGGGCGGGGGAGGAGGCGGCGCGCGGCGGGGTCTGGTGAGGTGTGAGCGCAGCGCGACAGCCCGGGGCGGGGGAGGGTCTCTTCCTCTCCTCGCATCAAGCGTAATGCTTAGCATTACGACCAATTGGCAAGTCGGCGACAGGTCCTCAATATTAAGCTAGTAGCAATGGCTTTATCTGTAATCGCTAACGACTGGTATAGGTCCAATAACAGTAGTACATATATAGAAGTCATAGCTGAATAGAAGGCTCAAAATAGACAATGACATAAACAGTAGATAGAAATTCTCATGACTTAAATGCTAAATTCATATTGGATGCACACAACAGTTAATAGACAGGACAGCGCTCAACCCAACAAATTGCCGAGCGCTGTGGGTGCTGCGCTAATATTGATAGGTTTCAGGTAGAATTTAACTGCTTGACTCTTCCGCGTTCCTGCTGCCATTATATTTTTGAGAGTCAAACCTGAGTCCTGATGAGCCTGAGCAGCCCCTCTCCTCAGACTGTGGAGAGTGAAACCCTTATCTTTACCCAGCACTGCTATTGAGGACAACCTTAACCCCCTTGTCAGAGTAGGCGCGAGAAGTGGCAAGCCAGAGGGAAGCAGGAAAGCAGGGGAGTCATCGTGTGGTATAAGCCATTTGGCATAGTTGAGCCAAGCTTGTAGTGGGCAGTAAGGCGAGCCTGGCAGGGAAGGAAGTCTGACGATTACGGTGACTCAGTAATGAACCTAGTTTTTGTAGAACAAACATTCTACTAATCTGAGGGAACCTAGTCTAGGGCGGATATCCATAAACTTAATTACATGATCATCATTACATAGGGACGCAGGCCGAGGCAGCAAGTTACTTTGCCTTATGAGCGTGAATAAACCAATTATCATCATCATCATCATCATGCTGTCGGTCACGATGCGACAAAGACTGCTTTCATTACTTGACTGCCGCTCTCCATTTAGCTCTCTGCTGTGAGAGTGATGTCCATGAGTCCGTCTGCCAGGGCGACGACCGAGCCGGTATGGTGTTTTGTGCGGTTGTACATTTCATGAAAGCTGCCTGCAAAAGTGTTGAAGTGCTGCTGGCTTTTGCAAGTTACCAGCGGCACTCTCTCGGGGAGCAAATAGAGGTTTCACACCAGCAAGAACATGTCAAGACAAGCGCAAAACTATTTGTCCCTGCAGAGGCTGGTCGGGAGATGTTGGAAGTTCCATACATCAACCGCCCTTAATGCTGCGAGAGTGACATGGTTTTCTGTTTAGGGTTTGCTCCCTTAGCCTTCGGTTCTGTCAAGAACCTGTACCACAAGGCAGTGGTTTACAACTCTGCAGGGCAGGGGCGTCAAACTCCCTGAGGTGTTGCAAAGATGTATCCATGTCCATGTTAATCGCACACATTGAAGAGGGGTGGGACACTACATGCATACAGACACCGCCGTATCTTAGACAGTACATCCCACACAAAGATGAGTTAACAGTAGAAAACAATCTAGTCATGAAAGGCAATCGGGTGGTGGTACCTCCGGGTCTCCGTGGGGAAATGGTTGAGGCGTTACACGAAACACACTTGGGCATGACAAAATCCAAGCAGCTAGTGTGAGACTGCATGTTCTGGCCTAACATAAACAAACAAATTGAGGAAAAAGTCAGTCGGTGTGACACTTGCCAGAACAACCGGAAGAGTTTGCAAAATGAGCCGTTGATAAGCCACCCGATAGCCTGTCAGCCGTATGAGAAAGTAGGAGCAAACTTGTTTGAAATAAACCATAAAAATTACCTTATAACTGTCGATTATTACACAAAGTATCCAGAGGTAACATTGTTGAGTGATACGTCGTCTGTCACAGTCATTGAGGCGATGAAGGATAATTTTGCTAGGCACGGTATTCCTAGTCAGGTCATTTCGGACAATGGTCCGCAATTTAAGAGCCATGAGTACAGGGAGTTTGCACAACACTATGGTTTTAAAGCCGTGTATTCCAGTCCGCAGTATCCATGAAGCAATGGCCAGGTGGAGAGGTTTGTGCAAACCGTAAAGGAAATGTTGAAGAAATGCGAGAAAACAAATACAGACTTTCAGTTAGCTTTGTTAAACTATCGCAACACTCGATTGCCCGTCTTGAACGCATCTCCGGCTCAGCTGCTCATGAGCAGAAGGCTGAGAGGGAGGTTGCCGATGGCGGAAGAAATTTTGATACCCGAAACACAAAATCAGAAGAAAGTACAGACAGCGAAAAGACAGCACAGCCAGAAAGTGTTTCATGACAAGAAATGCGGTAAGCCGCACAAGCCTATAAGAGTTGGGGACAGGGTAAAATACAAAAATAATGCAGGAGAGTGGAAAAAAGAAGTAATTTTAGGTCGTACAGGTGTCTCAGGGAGAGAATATCAGATTTTAAATGAGGCGGAGAATATGTTGTACAGGAACAGGGTTCAGATTATAAGGGCGCCCGAGGGGGGGCAGCCCAAACCAGTCGAGCAGACACAAAGTAGGTCAGCGTCGCTGCAAAATGTAAACAGTGCGGCTAATCTAAGTAGGTCAGGTCAGGTGATTAGGCTGGTGAGCAGGTTAGACCTGTAGTGAGTCAGTCACGTTGAATGTATACACACGAACACATGTTTATGTTAGGCTTAAGTTTGTATTTGTCAGCTACATTTGGTGTGTGTTGTAATATAATGGACAATATATCATATGGAGGCTAAGCAACCGGACAGTCAGAGGACTTCAGTGCCATCGTGCGTTCAGACATTCGCTAGAACCTGTGGTTTAAGCTAAGTACGCATATGTTTTTATTATTGTAATGTTCATTTTACTGGGTATGTATATTTATAGTGATGGTCATTTTAAAACATTGCATGTTTCAGAAATACTTTGAAGGGGGGGATGTGATATATGCATAATAGACGTCTAGACACGTCTGTAAATATGCTAATGAGATGACGTCATGGAAAGTTTAGCCGGCGGTTCAGTGAGCCCTGGATGGGAATAAACCATTCAGTATCCAGAAGTCAAAGTGTTCAGACGTTGTACTTTCACAAGTAACACCGACTCTGGCTATAGCTCTGACACTGGTCTAAATCTAAATGCAGATGGCATAAGACGTGCTGATTAGATTGATGTAAATGCAATGCTAGATAAAACATTAATATCTTAATTTATTATATATATTTTTAGTTGGTATTTTACGTTTCAAACAGGAGCTGAAATGACCTGAAACTAGCAGATTTTATAGCAGCCATCAGTGTCTTAGCCTGAGCCATGTGCTTCGCACAGGTTTGTTTTGCTGCCACACATCCCACAATGCACCGCGGGGGCGGAATTATGAACCCGGTTAGTGCAAGTTTCATTACATCCTCATTCCTGACGCTATATAAAGATGGCCAAATAGTACCTCATATTCCCAGGTGGTCACTCTACTCAGCACTGATGAAGGTCATTATTGCTTGACCAGATGGGATAGTAGAAGAAGTTGAGCACCTGCTTCCTATGTTGCAGGTTCAATTACTAGGACGGAGCAAGAAGCCATGGAATGAGGAAGACCAGTTATCTGACTAAAATATAATACATAGTTGGGCTTTTCTTTTAACAGTGTTATTAAAATCAGACTAAAGCTATGATTACATATACACGGTATGCGGTATGCGGTATGCGAATGCGGCAACAAATCAAAAAGCATGTAAATGAATAGTGGTGCTTCCATGTGTCTGAATGCGAATGCGGCAAATGGATCGACCCATGGACCGATAGGTGCGAATGTGAATGCGAATATGGCTGCATTTGTCATAGAAAACCACAGTAACTTTGACTTTTCTTCACAAATTTGGAGCAAAAAAAATCTAAAAATGGCATGGGTATATATTTTGGGGTGGGGGTTGGGGGGTGGGGGGGGGGGTTGTTTATTTAACGACACCCCAGCACAAAAAGTTGACATCGGGTATTTGGGGGTAGGCATGGGTAGCTATGCCGCATACCACATTCGCATTCTGCATACCGCGTGTATGGAATCTTAGCTTTAAGCAGGTCTTTCCAATAGGATATTGGCCGTAGTATTGGAGCTCCCTCAGTTGGAGGCGATGGAATAATGGTCTTTGAGCCCAGCTAACAAAACATGTAGGCTTATGTTGTGATAAACGGTTTGGTGAGTATTTACTAAGGTGAATGTCAAAACTCTTCATAGTTTATGGTTGTTAAACAGAAGGAGAAAACAGCAAATTGAAAATTGGGTGGAATTTCTTTTATTGTCATCACTTTGCACTGTCAGACTTGTATTATCATCATCATGTAACCGCAGTAGATGTATACAAGGTAGATCAAATATTCACCTCGACCAGACGGGATGGCCGAATGAGTTAGAGCGTGCTAGTAGTAGATTGTTGGGGGGGGGGGGGGGGGGGGGGGGGGGCTTGAGCCCTGGGTTGAGCCAATGACTTAAAAACTGATACTTGTCGCTTCCTGGCCAGGCGCTCAGCATTACTAGTATAGGACAAGGACTGGTTACCTCAGTGTCAGGATAATGTGACTGAGTGGGATATCGGGTCATGGTGCTGGTGGCGTGATTTCCCAGTGGGGCAGCACTATAAAGTTGCCATGAGCGTGCACTGTCACAAGTCGGTACCCGTCCTGATATAACCTTAGATGTTGCTAGGACGGAAAACAACAACTCTTTGGGGGGGGGGGGGGTAAATGAATTTTATTCATGTAAATCATTCGTCAGCGCCATAGAACTTATGGGTTGTCAATTTTAAAATCAGTAAAATTCTTACTGTCGTTCCGTGTACTTGGTCCCGTTTTATAACAAAGTGCATGCGTTGTTTTCATTGTTGCATTTAATACAATGTTTCAGGTCACAGAAATGCCAGGTACTCACAAATGATGCCATAACCTGGTGATGGATATATTTTTAATAGTCAATTTCATTTGAGCAAATTGTGCATGATCTTATTTCTCCTGCAATTTATAAGTGATCATCATTATGCCTCCATTTCTCTTTAAATAAATATTATATACATATAAATAGATACATTTATTTAGATATAAGTGAATCAATTGCATCTGCTTTTAGACTAAACAGAATTAGAACAAACAGTACTCCTGTTTACATGGTTATATTATTGAATGTGCTAGCAGGGAATTAAAAATAAACACAGTAATAAAAATATTCCTTTCACATAGAAAACACAAGCAACCCCAAACTTAAAAGTTGCATTAATTGATCTGACAAGTTTCAAGTGAATTTTACTATAAATGTCCATTTTTTTTAGATATTTGAAATGAATACCTGCCAAATAAATTGTGGTATGCGCGTCAAAGTCTGATAGGTTCTATTAAAGCAGTATCAAATTTTCAAAACCAAAACAATTAGCTAGATTATATTCTCCATATCTTCCATAGCTAATGGTGCATTTATCAAGCATTTCTTTCTGCATAGAAGGCAATACCGAGTCAATTTAATAGAACCTGTTACTGCAGAAGCCTATGGTGTCAGAGTTTTGGCACGCTTGCCAAAACTAAGTTTGCATGCTTGTCCTTCAAATATCTCAAAAGTTATCCATTTAAAATATAAGTTACTTCAAACTGAGGTAAAGTAGATACTAATGATCAATCAAATCTATTTATCTCAGAAAAATGATAGAAACTCAAAACCATCGGACTATGCACCTTTAAATTGACTTGGTATTAACTATTACAGCCACAAATGATTGATAAGTGCACCAGTGTGTGTGAGTTTGATATGTAGGATCAAATCTATTGTCTTGGCTTCGAAAATATTATGCTTTGATCGGAATCTGTAGCGTTAATAAATACCATGGCTAAAAATGTAATTCAGTAAAATATTGGCCATAATTTGCTTTATGTTAATATAAAGTTTTCCTACATTCTTTGGTGCAGTGAGACATGGGGCAGTAGGGCGGGTTATGGTGGCAGTTTTGGCAGCACCACGTGACTAACATTGTCTTCCACACCCCAGCTCCTTCGCATTTACTGCTACATCCTGAACTAGCTACAATTGTACGGACAGTCGTTGTTGTCGTTGAGCTAGCACTACCAGCCGAGCCAGCACTTCCGGCAGATCCAGCACTTCCGGCAGATCCAGCACTTCCGGCAGAACCAGCACTTCCGGCCGAACCAGCACATCCGGCCGAGCCCCAGCTATCACATCCTCCAGCACCACCCTCTGACCCGGCACCACCCTCTGACCCGGCTCCACCCTCTGACCCGGCACCTGCGTTCCCAGAAGAACTTCCGCTATCCACCTGGTTGTTGGTACTTCCGCCGGATTCGATGCGAATGTCTGAACATCCAAAGAACTGTTCGGGCGTCTTGGAGCAGCCAACTGCGCCAGTTCCGTTACCACACCATCCCCAGTCGTTGGCTGGAGGAAGGGTGATATAAATGTCAATTTTAAAAGCAAAGAAAACAAATTGAAGATCAGGTGGTGCGATTACCAAATTGATGCATAACAAACATGGGTCTCATCTTAGCTGTATAGTCTAATGAAAGCATAAATTTGTCAAAGAAAAAGCTTGTTTTATTTAAAGCTGCATGGTCCGATGAAATATCAAATTTTCAAAACCAAACCAATTATCTAGATTTGATTTGACATAGCTACCTTAGATACTGATGCACTTATTAAGCATTTGTTTCTGCGTAGAAGGCAATACTGGGTCAATTTGACAGAACCTGTTACTGCAGAAGTCATGCTTGCCAAAACCAATTTTCCATGTTTGCACTCAAAATATCTAAAAAGCTTACTACTTAAAATATAAGTGACTTTGAGCTAATGTAAAGTAGATACTAGTGATGGATCTAATATATTTATCTCAGAAAAAATACAGAAATTCAACACCACATAGACATGGTATGAGAGCAACTGGCCTTTGATGACGCTGTAAGTTATACACAGCGGTCGAAATCCAAATTGGCAGAGCTGGGGGCACAGGGAATCAAACCGCCAACCCTCAGATTAGGAGTCTGACCTAGAAAAAAGTCAGACACTCTAACCACTCCGCCACAGAGAACGCCAATATAAATTAGTATAAAATATACAAACATTGAACATACCTGAAATGTACTTCCACTGCAGGACACAGTACTGACATGTAACACCAGGTGGCAGCTGTACACGTTGCACAACGTCAATTGAAAACAATCCTGCGCCAAACTTGGTGTCACCAGTGGTAGGATGCCGCAGGAGGTGTTGGTTGAGACAGGTGTGGGTCAACTTCTTGGTTAGACTGTCTCTCTCACACAGTCGGAACTCGAAGTATCCCTTGTGATTAGCCGTGAGGGTAACCTGTGAATTAGGGCCAATAGAGTTCACATTAGTTGTTGCAGGTGTATGTTTTTTTTCATGTTTATAAACATAGCATTACAGCTTGAATGGATGGTGAGAAGTGACCAATATATATTTATATATATGTATGTATATATATATTAGTATTGGGATAGATTTAATCAGTTCATGACTTATTCCAGCCGATGACTGAGGAAGGGGCAGTGTCTGAGCGGGAGGTGGAAGCTTCCGACCTTATTAAGCTCTTGTAATTCTAATACGTATGCGCTGTATAAATATATGTGCTGTATAAATATATGTATGTACATATATATGCATATACACCCTTACATGTAAATATATATAAACCCTGATGTACATATATATACATGTATATTTGGACATATCTACATAGTGCTATCCACCCTACTATACGGAGCCGAGGCCTGGACAGTGTACAGATGACAGGTGAAAAAGCTGCATGCCTTCATGATGCGACATTTGCGTTCAATCATGAGGCTAACCTGGAAGGACAAAGCGACAAATAAGGAAATACTCGAACGGATGGGGCTGCCCTCTATGGAAGATCTTCTGATCAAAAAGAATCTCTGGTGGGCTGGACACCTCATGAGGATGTCATCAGACAGGCTACCAAATCAGATCCTCTATTCTCAACTGTCTTCTGGTTACAGAAAGAGAGGGCGCCCTCATCTCTGGTTCAAGGATACCATCAAGAGAAACCTGAAGCTGAGAGACAGTAAGACCGACTCATGGACATCACTCTCACAGCAGAGAGCTAAATGGAGAGAGGCAGTCAAGTAATGAAAGCAGTCTTTGTCGCATCGCGACCGACAGCATGATGATGATACATAGTTATGACCTATGTAATATAGTTTGGTTTTGAATAGAAGTCCTTTTTACCATGGTGGGTGCTCTAACCATTATACCACAAAAGTTCTCCCCCCCCCCCCCAGGCACCACAAAAGCTTGATCAGCTAGAAATCACCAACAGGTGACTACATTTCTTTTAAGTCAGAGAAGATGGAACTCAGGTATACAGATGAACTACCACTTGGGCTGCTATAGGCTGATCTTTAGTCAACTCAATAAAGCTATTCAGGCTAATGGTCAGTCCGCCATTGTAGGGAGGTATGAAATGGGTAAACTTGCCGTGACGGTAATAGCTTGTCCAGGTGAGTAGGTCTTGGAAATGATGGTGGTCATCCCGACGAATTTGCCACCCTCCTCGTGGTCTCGGGGTTCAGGATCAGCCCAGTTGTCGCCACAGACGCCACACTGACCATTGTTCTGATTCCATTGTACCTGGACAGTGAAATGGTTATGTTGGTCATTGTGCACATATGTGATATGGATATTTATTAAGGTTGCATAATCCAATGAAAGCATGAAACCAAAACACGTACCCAGTTCAAGCTAACATTCCATAGTGGCGTTCTCTGTGGCGGAGTGGTTAGAATGTCTGACCTTTTTCTAGGTCAGACTCCTAATCTGAGGGTTGGCGGTTCGATTCCCCGTGCCCCCAGCTCTGCCCATTTGGATTTCCACCGCTGGGTATAACTTACAGCGTCATCAAAGGCTGGTTGCTCTTATACCATGTCTATGAAAATCCCTTGGGTCGGTAAAAGTGTAGGCTCGGGCTTTCTATCGACCAGCAGTGGAATGAGGAAGACCAGTCGTCTATGACTGAAATTTCCCCTGCTTAAACAACTAATGGACCAAAAAAATATATATAAAAATAGTATTCTCTGCTATGCAGCAAAAACTATTCCATAAGTTCACTAATATCTAAATTGGATATGTTTGATAAAATCTGTATGTGTTTTGGTTTTGATGCTTTAAGCTAAGATTCCATATACTCGGTATGCGGCATAGATACCCATGCCATTTTCGGGGTTTTCTGCTCCAAATTTGTGAAGGAAAGTCAAAGTTCCTGTTGTTTCGCATTCGCACCGATCGGTCTTCGTAGCAGTCCACTTGCTGCATTCACATTCACTGTATATTTACATTCTTTGCCACATTTGCATACCGCGTATATGGAATCTTAGCTTAAAGCATCAGCTTTTCAAAACGAAAACACATACACATTTTATCTAACACATCCAACTTAGATATTAGTAAACTTAGTGAGTAGTTTTTGCTGCATAGCAGAGGATGCTATGCCGATTTATTTTTAATATAACCTGTTTCTGCTGAAGCTATAGGTTTCAGAATTTTGATTAATTTGGCTTCAAATATCTTCAAAGTTATCCATTTAAAATTAAAGTTACTTCAAACTAAATTAAAATAGCTTATAATGACATGATATAGATGATCTTAAGGCTACATAGTCCGATGAAATATCAAATTTTCAAAACCAAACCAATTGATTTTACATATCTAACTTAGATACTGATGCACTTATTAAGCATTTGTTTCTGCGTAGAAGGCAATACTGAGTCAATTTAACAGAACCTGTTACTGCAGAAGTCTATGGTGTCAGAGTTTTGGCAAGCTTGCCAAAACTAATTTTCTATGTTTGCACTCAAAATATTTCAAAAGTTTACCATTTCAAATAAAAGTAACTTTGAACTAATGTAAAGTAGATATTAGTGATCGATCTAATATATCTATCTCAGAAAAAAATACAGAGATTCAAAACCATCGGACTATGCAACTTTAAGAAAGATGACAAAAACTCAAAACCATCGGACTATACCTAAATATGTATGGACTTATACGGTCAGACTTATACATAGTTATGATAGTGCTTTTCTCCATGGTGATTTATACCAATTACAATACCCAGCTTCCTTTTCAGACTAATAAAACTTATGTCAGACTGGTCTCATCCAATATTACTTGTAGATGTCCTAATTCCCGGCAGTGTCATATAGATTCGAGGCGAGGGGCGGCGCGTTAGTTCTTATTGGAAGTGTAGGTGGCGCCAAAGGTATTCGTAGGAAGTAGTCTCCACCTGCCCCGCCGACAATTAGGCCTACCCATGTTAACGTTAACATGTATAATTTTTTAACTCTAGCTTTAGTGTGTCATAATAAACTGCACTCTTTGCTTCAAATGGCATTGTGCGCGTCGCGGGGGTTTGTTTTGCTTTTAAGACATCCCAAAATGCACCACGCCGCTGGGATCACCAATTAAAACTGCATAGTCCGATGAAGCCTCAAATTTTCAAAATCAAAACAATTATCTAGATTTGATTATAGATATCTAACTTAAGCCCTGTTCACACGGGGAATGTAAATCGATTCATAGAAAGCGACTTGCCTAGTTCGCCTCACATTTCTCGTGTGAACGGGTGTCTGATGCGGATTAGGGCTGATTCGACTCACGTGATGCGGATCGTGTAGACCACCTAAGCGAGGTAGTCTACGTGAGGCGATTTCTCTGATTCGATTTATTTTGCCCGTGTGGACGCACTGAGGCGGATTAAGCACCTCACACGCATGCGCAGTCGACAGCTCAGTTTGTTGACTTTCCGGTCGAACAAAAGCGCATATTATATAATTTAATTAATGAAACCGCTATCTACGCACAGATATTTTTTTCATCATTTATTTTTAGGGTTTCACTGCCCAGCAGAAGTTGTGATCGTTCCAAACCAATAAGATTCATTAAATACATATCTAGGTCGAACCCACACTCTCTGGTGCCAGCATCGTCGAACCCAAAATGGCGCTGGTTAGTCTGTACTTGCTCATGCGCAGATATCCACTTCCGCCTCACGCACTGTCCGTGTGAACGGGCGCCTAATTCACCTCACCTGATTCGATTTGCCTGATTCGCCTCACATTTTGCCCGTGTGAACAGGGCTTTAGATACTGATGCACTTATTAAGTATTTGTTGCCACATAGAATGGAATACTGAGTCGATTTAATCGAACCTGTTACTGCAAAAGCCTATGGTATCAGAGTTTTGGCGTGCTTGGCAAAATTATTTTCACATGTTTGAATTTCAAATATCTCAAAAGGTAGCCATTTCAATTAAAAGTTACTTCAAACTAAATTAAGGTAGATTATAATGATCAATTTAATATACTTATCTCAGAAAAATGTCAGAAACTCAAAACCATCGGACTATGCAACTTTGACATTACCAACTCGCTACTTTACATTAATTCAAAGGCACTTGTATTTTAAATGGTAAACTTTTGAGATATTTTGAGTGCAAACATGGAAAACTAGTTTTGGCAAGCTTGCCAAAACTCTGACACCATAGACTTCTGCAGTAACAGGTTCTGTTAAATTGACTCAGTATTGCCTTCTACGCAGAAACAAATGCTTAATAAGTGCATCAGTATCTAAGTTAGATATGTAAAATCAAACCTCAGCGGAATGGAGCTAGCGTTATCGTCATTGCCAAACCGCTTCGCGGCCATAGGCGGTTTTCGCACATAGCTACTAGATAATTGGTTTGGTTTTGAAAATTTGATATTTCATCGGACTATGCAGCTTTAAATGCTTCTAGTAGTGTGGGCTAATAAGGGTACAAAATAACCTCACTCTCAATGCCCTCATGTCATTCCGATTAATTAGCATACATGACATTTGATAATTGGCAGTGGGGGGGCAAATAAAACCCACCATAAACAACATGTACTCACAGGTTTTCCACCGCAAAAAAGCTGGTTGAAGTTGTGATCCCTTGGAATCTTTCCCGTCACAAGTTGTGCGTTCTTTTTGTCAGTGATGAAGTAAGATGTCCGGGCCGGCGGGTCTGCAAGGTAGCCATGTCCGGCAACGTCCTGCAGAAAGATCCCAATCACACAAAGCAAACTCCAACCCAGCATCATGACAGCAGAATGTGCAGGTTCGAAGAGAAGCCTGTTTGGTGTAAAGTAGTGAAGTTGGAGTTTGTGTACTGCTCGAGTGACAGACTATATATATATATATGAAGGCTTGTACTGTAGGTCTAATGCTGTGTTGGACTTCTCAGACAGGTCCTGCTGCCAGGTCTTGTTGGTGTGTCTAAAGTTTGAGCCGTCTTGCTGTTTTATACCCACAACATGCCCAACATGCAGCTGACCTGGCAAAAGGTGAGAAAGCACAGCTCCGGGTAGGTGGATGGGGATTAACTCGGACCTGGGTATATGGCTTGGAAACGTGGATTAGGGGCATACACATAGCTTACGTCTGGCTCACGAAGTAAATGGGACCACGCACAAAGTACGCCAAGGTTATTTTAGATATATTCTATTTTTTGTGTGTATGTGCATTAGTTGATTAAAGTTGCATAGTCCGATGGTTTTGAGTTTCTGACATTTTCTGAGATAACTACATTAGGTTGGTCCTTATAATCCACCTTACTTTTAGCTTGAAGTAACTTTTATTTTAAGTGGCTAACTTTTGAGATATTTGAAGTGTAACCATGCAAAATAAATTTTGGCAAGCACGCCAACACTCTGATACCATAGGCTTCTGCAGTAATGGGTTCTATTAAATTGCCCAGTATTCCCTTCTGCATGGCGATAAATGACCAGACGGGATGGCCGAATGAGTTAGAGCGTCCGTCTCCCGTGCTGGTAGATCGTGGGGTCGTGGGTTCGAGTCCCGGTCGAGTCAAACCAATGACTTTAAAATTGATACTTGTCACTTCCTAGCCAGGCGCTCGGCATTATTAGGATAGGGCAAGGACTGATGTGCTCAGTGTCAGGATAATGTGACTGAGTGGGATACCAGGTCATGGTGCCGGCGGCCTGGTTTCCCAGTGGGACAGCACTATAAAGTCGCCATGAGTGCGCACTGTCACAAGTCGGTACCCGTCCTGATATGACCTTAGATGTTGCTAGGACATAAAACAACAACACAACAATAACAACAACAGCATGGCGATAAATGCTTAATAAATGCCTCACTATCTAAGTTAGATATGGAGAATTAAATCTAGGTGAGTTTTTTTTGTTTTGAAAATTTGATGTTTCATCGGACTATGCAACTTTAAGCAGAGGAAATTTCAATTGCGGAAAATTGGTTTTCCTCATTCCACTGCTCCTTGACATATCATAATGCCGAACGCCAGGCTATAAGGTTAGCAGCAAGTATTATTTGTTTGTTGTTGTTTTATATCATAGCAACATTTAAGGTCATATCAGGACGGGTACCGACTTGTGACAGTGCATGCGTACCCATTGCGACTTATAGTGCTGTCCCACTGGGAGACCAGGCTGCCAGCACCATGACCTGATATCCCACACAGTCACATTATTCTGATACTGCGCTAACCGGTGCTTGTCCTATCCTATTAATGTTGATCACCAGGCTAGGTAGTGACAAGTATCTATTTTATAAGTCATTAGTTTGACTCATACGGGATTCGAACTCCCAACCTCCCGCATGGGAAGTATGCGCTCTCTCAATGCGACCATCGCATCCGATTGTGCAAGTATTATTCATAAATATGTGTAGAAGTTCGCAAGTCCGCTGTTCGGGACTGAATTCGTATCCACATTAACTGAACAAAGAAGTTTTTTTTTTTTTTTTTTTTTTTTTTCAAATTTTTATTCCAGTTTAATAACATATTTTTTCAGCACCGAGGCGCTGGTCTTCCGGCCTTAACAATTATAGTGCATATGAACTATTTATGGATGAGACGTTGTGATGGTATGAACAATATAGACAGTAGTAGGTTAAAATGAGGCATTACAAATATAGTGGGGATCTTATTTTGCACATGTAGACTGGAGAATAGCCATTTACCTTTAGACTATATCAGTGATTTGATGATCATCAGCCTGTACTGTGTAATCAAAATGATCAAACCCACCACTTGGTGCACTGGCTGTTCTCTTGGTTAAACAGGTGCTATATTATATGTATAAATGTATATGAATGTGAAAGATGTGTGATGATGGCAATGCTGATGATGCTGCTGATGATGATGTGTATTTGTTCATAGCAATTTCATATTGATGTGTATTCATACTTACCTATCTCATGTATAATATAATTGTATGTGTTTACATGTGAAACACCAACCAGCAGCCGGGCTGATCAAACCCACCACAAGGTGGCACTGCGAAATTTACATTACCATGGGAGAGATAGGGAGTGAGCCGTCTTAGTATTATAGGGTCTTTGATATGAAGAGAGCATGCGAAAAACCCTGTAAAAGCCAATGCAAAGATTTAATTAAAATAACAGATTTTTACATGAAGGTAATTTTAATTCTCAATAATTCCACTTTATTTTAAGGAAATGGCTAAGAAGCAATGAGCAAGAACAATAGAATGTACAAAAATGAACTTTTTGAAGGCTAAATTCCGTTTTTTTATCTCAATTTTTGGATTGGCGTCTATGGTTTTGCACCTGAACTCTTCATATGAGTTCAGCCCCAAATAGTAATAATGTCTAACTGCAATCGTTGGTTTGTTGGTTGTTGGAGTTTGACATCCTGGCAACATCTAAGCTCATATCAGGTCGGGATCGCAATCGTAGAATCCACAATTCTTTTAGCACTATTACATTTTAAGCATATTCACATAATTAAATATATATATATAATATATATAGATAGCCTTAGCTATACTATATATATGCATATATAATACTATATTCTGATCATGTACGCTCTATGACTATATATCATGATGATGATGATGATGATGATATATGTAATGTATAAAGCATTATACAATTATAAATGCAAGGGGAACATATACTTCCTCCATCGGCGCATTGGTGGAGCGCCCCCCCCCCCCCCCGCTATCGGGGAGCTGTATACAAGTGGCCCCCCCTCGCGCCACAATGGAGGCTATATATATGTATAAATTACATATATAGCTAATGCGTGTAAAATAGGCATATTCCCAATTTACATAATCATCACCAACTCTTTTTTTCATTCTCGATAATGTGTTTGCAAATGTTTTAATTTTCTTTTGTAATAATAAGTATGAGAACTGCACATAATGCTTCCTTCTTTCAAAGACCGTTACTTCTACTGTCCATGTGCAATCTTATGCTATGCAATCCACCGACAACTCAATCGGCATATTTGTGCAACCAAGCACACATGTTATTTCAGTTGTTGGTAGAACTACAGAAGGCAGGCATTTCAACAGAAAGCTGTGGTAACATGAGTGTGTGTGTGTGGGGGGGGGGGGGGGGGTGTATGCGTGTATGTGTGGGGGGGGGGGGGGTGGGTGCGGGGAGGGAGTAGGGGGGGGGGGGGGGAAGGGCATGCTCATAACCACCCAGAGCTAATAAGAAGTGAAATTTGCTTAGTCATGGATCGTAAGCGATAACCGAACACGAGCTATTTATAGCTAAAAACAAGTCTGCACAAGTCCGACTGGACATGGACAGGTCTACCAACATGAATGTGAAATCTCTTTGTTGACTGGAAACATATGGCATGTTTATTAAAGCTGCATAGTTCGGTGTAAACATCAAATTTTCAAAACCAAAACAATTGTTTAGATTTTATTCTACATATCAAACTTAGATATTAGTGCACATATTAATCATTTGTCGCCACACAGAAAGGAATACTGAGGCAATTGGATAGAACATGTTAGCGCAGAAGCCTGTGGTGTCAGATTTTTTGGCATTTTTGTCCAAATTGATTGTGCATGGTTACCTTTCAAATATCTCGAAAGTTAGCCATTTAAGATAAAAGTTACCTCAAACTAATGTAACGTAGATTATAACTATCAACCTAATATATATTTATCTCAAAATTGCACATTCCAGTGGTTTTGAGTTTCTGCCATTTTCTTAGATTTTAAATGAGGAACTTAGAAAATATCTTAAATGAAAATATACCAACTTAATTTTGGCAAGCGCATACAATTTACACCATAGATTTCATTTAGTATCCCTTTATATGCAGGAACAATGTCACAATAAGCTTTTTTGTTTTTTTGTTTTTTTGTCCTAGCAACATCTAAGGTCATATCAGGACGGTCATAATAAGCACACCAGTATTTAAATTGGGTATGTGGAATCAAGCTAAAGCTGCATAGTCCGATGAAATATCAAATTTTCAAAACCAAACCAATTATCTAGATTTGATTTTACATATCTAACTTAGATACTGATGCACTTATTAAGCATTTGTTTCTGCATTGAAGGCAATACTGAGTCAATTTAACAGAACCTGTTACTGCAGAAGTCTGTAGTGTCAGAGTTTTGGCAAGCTTGCCAAAACTCATTTTCCATGTTTGGACTCAAAATATCTAAAAAGTTTACCATTTAAAAAAAAAGTAACTTTGAACTAATGTAAAGTAGATACTAGTGATTGATCTAATATATTTATCTCAGAAAAAATACAGAAATTCAAAACCATCGGACTATGCAACTTTAAGTGTTTGGGGTTTGACAATTTTTAATAGAAATTAATGTCTAAGGGGCATCAATAATAAGTTCGCCGTGAATATCTCCTGCACTGGGTGACTAGGCCTACATATCCATACGCATATCAGTCGATAAACCCGACTTAATAAATGCTGCTTTTAGCTATTTATGTTGGTTATAAATATACGCACATGCCGGTATAAAAGAGCGCAATTTCTTTTCAATTTTCACTTTTAGTGAGGAATATATAGCATATATATCATTATCAACCGGACGCGGTGGCCGAATCGATAGAGCGCAGGCTTCCTGTGTGGAAGGTCGGGAGTTGGATTCCGGGTCGAGTGGAACTTGTCAAATTGATACTTTTGTCGCTTCCTAGCCTGGCGCTCAGCATTATTAGAATAGGGTAAGGACTGGTTAGCTCAGTGTCAGGATAATGTGACTGAGTGAGATACTGGGTCATGGTGCTGGTGACCTGATTTCCCAGTGGGGCAGCACTATAAAGTTGCCATGAGTGCGGATTGTCACAAGTCAGTACCCATCATGATATGACTTTAGATATTGCCAGGATGTAAAACCCCAACAACCGACCAAATCTATTTAAAAGTCAATGTCAAGTCAATGTCAAGTACATGTGGTGTTAGTCAAGTCCGTCAAGGTCGATGTCGTAAAATTCCAACAACCAATAAACCCCCTAATCAGGATTTTGCATCGGCGCATAATTTCCGAATTGTGCTTGATCCGAGGAGGGTGGCCGGTGTTGCAGTTTCCGAGGCACGCCAGTTTGCGAGGGACACATACATTCAAATGCATTGTCAATGGCCGTGAGCAAATCTTCATACAGAAAAGGTCAAATATCTCTCAAATTACACCACCTAGAAACAAACCGCTTGGCACACATACAGAAAACATTTTCAACAAACAGATTATATTAAATCTATAAGGTTAGGGTTCTTGATTTCTATTAATTTTGAATAAAACTAATGTTTTGCACTGTGCATACCGTCAAACTCAAGTTATTGTCAATGGTCATGAGCAATCTTCATACAGAAAATACAGAAAAAGTGAAATATCTCTAAAACCACACCACCTAGAAACAAATCTCTTGGTACACATATAGAAAACATCTTTACCAAAAACATTATATTAAATTTATAAGGTTAGTGACGATGCTGTTCGATTTTGATGCATGTGCAGAAGCAATGTGTCCCTCGCAAACTGGTATACCGCGGAAACTGCAACACCGGGTACACACGACGACCCTAGCGGGCGGATCGAACATCACTGACCCCCAGACCTCCCCCCGCATATAACGACATTCGGTCTCGCTCCACCTGTAAAACCAGAACAATAGTCGTTCCGACTGCGCATGCGCTGAAAACGGCGTTGGGAGCAAAGCAAAGGCATACGTATGGCCATTGAGTTTGCCGATACGCGTAGGGCAAAACTTCCATTTTATTCAAAATTAATAGAAATACATAACAATTTGGCACAAACATGGATGGAAGGATGCAATATAATAATATAATGAATATGTTTAAGACACAACTCTCCATAATTAAACATTTTGAGCTAAGAAACATACAGTTTCAGTTACTTTACAGGCTGATGTTTCCATCACCATTGATTAGCCAGAAGTCATTCTTGTTCTAAATATTAAAATGTCAAATGTGTCAACAAAAACATTTTTCAAAGAAATATATAACCAATATCTGATTAACCCTACTCATTTTCTACTTCTATATATGTCATTAACCATAGGATATAAATAAAAACATGAATAAAATAACTCTGGCTATGGCTCTAACACTAGTCTCAGGGCACAGATTTGTCTAAATCTAAAAGCACATGACATAAGATATGCTGACTATATTGATGTAAATGCAATGCTGGATAAAAGATTAATTTCTTAATTTATTATATATATTTTTTTAGTTAGTGTTCTATGTTTCAAACAAGAGCTGAGATGAGCTGAAACTAGCACATTTCATAACTGCACCCAGTGTATTAGCATGTGCCATGTGCTTCTCGGGGGTTTGTTTTGCTCTGACACATCCCACAATGCACCACGTGGCTGGAACGGTGTTGTAGTCTATACCATTGTAAGGATAATCTACCTCCCTAAACGGACCACTTATACCCCAGTCACACGAGAGCCAGCTTTCGCCGCCAACATTACAGCCAAAAGGACGCCAACCTCCCAGTGTCACACTCGATACATTGATTTAAATAGGTGGTTGGCGCCAGGGCGGGGCTAGGTCAGCGCCAGGTCGCTGGCAACTACCCAATCAAGAGATCGGCGCCAGGTTTGTGCCAGAGCGCCAACCCATTTTGAATGGCGCCACTGGAACAGGGCGCAAGGAGGTTGCAGGTGCAGTAGCTGCAACCTCCTTGCATCCGAAATGGACGCCGGGAGGTTGGCGTCCTCGTGGCGCCAGCACTTAAGGAGGGCATAAGGAGGGCGCAATGAGGACGTTTTGACGTCGCGAATCGATCGTGAGCGAATGCATGCCTCGTGTGACTCGGGTATTAAAGGGAATCGGTATCGGTGTTCGGGAAAACAAACAAACTCGGAATAGTTCTAATTTGTGCCACAGGGTGGTGCATGCTTAGTACTGAACTTTTCCACTTGGTGGTGTAGAGTAACCTAGATTGGTCATGTGACAGCTGTTGTGAAGATGGCTGGGTGAGTGGAGAGAAGGGATAGTAAAACTGAGGTATTTTCAATTTTCTTTAGAGTAGTTCAAACAGGAAATATATTTGCTTTGATGTAAAATATATGTTAATACAATTACATTGAATATGGCCTATGCTGCCGACACGGCATAAAGCAACCACCAATCAATCAATTACATAGCATAATTCAATCAGAAACACATATAGAAGTAAAACGGTATTTCGTTGTTTAATGTAAAGAGGTAATTATGGACTGTATGGGGTTTGAACCCACAACACCAAACAACTTCAGATTACAAGTTCAACACCCTAACCACTAGACTACAGAGACCACATGTAGCTGCTTTGATCAGTTCAGGCTATTTGTGTATAGGACGTCATGTATACACGATGTATGTATGTATGTATGTATGTATGTATGTATGCCTTGTATGTATCATATATATATATATGTGCTGTGTGTCCATCATACGGCAACCCTAAAGTCACTGCACGGCCACTACACAATATTTAGAAATTTATATCTGCACTAGTATATACGTCAAATATATATACAAGATATATACAAGGTTTATGCATGCATACATACACCTTGTACATATGATGTTGTATATACAAATAGCCTGAACTGAGACAACCACCTCATGTGGCCTCTGTAGTTTAGTGGTTAGGGTGTTACATATATGTTAGTACACTTACATTGCATAATTCAATCAGAAACACATGTAGAACTAGATGTAAAACATTTCTTTGATGTTGAATGTAAAAAGTAGTGGACTGTATGGGGTTTGAACCCACAAGACCAACAACTTCAGATTACAATTTCAACACCCTAACCACTAGAGAACAGAGGCCACATATAATTACTGGTCTCAGTTCAGGCTATTGCCATATACATAGTGTCTGTGATATAAATAGATTGGGGATACCCCACCACGTGAGAGGGAACCCCGTTATGACATCACGCAGGGTTCCCTCTCACGTGGTGGGGTATCCCCAATCTATTTATATCACAGAGTCGAGTCATGTGTGTAGGCGTCTAACCATTACAGTGTCTACGCATACTATATGTGAGCAGTACGCTTATCCTTGGTGGTCTAAACATATGTGAGGATGCGCACGCATGTGTTTTGCATGCATCCATTTGAAATTTGTCAGTTACACTATATGTAAAAGGAACACTTTTTTTGTTATTGAATGTAAAAAGGAGTGAACCATATGGAATGAGATATGTGCATTAGAGAGTTTGGGACTTTCAGATCTTTTGTATTAGCTAATACAGCAGCCATTCCATGCTGGCCACACCAGCCAGGCCTGAGCATTAATAGTTTGATGGGATCCGCAGCAAATACACAGGTTTCCGGTTTTAATGCTATGATGGCAGCAGCAGTTCTGGTTGTGCCTATGCATTATCGTTTGGACGGGATCCATCGCAAATGCGCCAGGTTCTGCCCTTAATGCTATAATGGCAGCAGCCATATTCTACGATCCAGCCGGACCTGAGCATTAATGGCTTGACGGGATTCGCCGCAAATACGCAGATTTCCAGGTTTAATGCTATAATGGCAGCGACTGTTCTGGTCATGCGTTATCGTTTGGACAGGATCCATCGCAAATGTGCTGGGTTCTGGGCTTAATGCTATGACGGCAGCAGCCGTTCCACAGCGTATGTGCCGGCGAATGACTCGGGATCGCAGAACATGCAGTTTGTCATAGGTGAGTGTAGAAACTGATATGGTGCTACAACCCCAGGCCGTCCTCCGACGCATATTCTGTGGAACGTGCAGTTGCGATGGATCCCGTCCAAACAATAACACATAGGCACGACCAGAACGGCTGCTGCCATCATAGCATTAAATCCAGAAACCTGCACAATTGCGGCGGATCCCATCAAACCATTAATGCTCAGGCCCGGCTGAACCATAGAATGTGCAGTTTGTGAGTGTAGAAACTGATATCGTTTTACTACTCCGGGCCTATATATATATTAGTATTGGCAGATCAATATCTATATTTTTTTGTTGGTCCATATATGAGACTGTCTCAAAAGGTGCTAAGCAATATGGGACAAAACTTTGTCCATTGTAACAATCAACATACTATCTGCTTATGCATTTGCTCAGGATAAACTGATTTGTCTTTTACATGGTGTTTCATAATCCCAATAGAATAATATTGATTTGTAGGAAATGTCCCTGTGTTTTCAGTGTCACCGTTTCTGTGCTGCTTTGTGTCAATCGTTACAATGGACACAAAAAAAGAAGAGTTATCACCTTTTGAGACAGGCTCAAATATGTATACATACATTGTATATACGTCATATGTATATGACATATATACTATCACTAGTGCATATATAGAATGTATTTACTGCATGGGCATCGTAAGATGCCCTCGTGACACATACATTTGATATATGACTAGTATATACATCATACATATGATATACACATGGTATATATAAAGTATAGTTATATGAATCTTACCTGGGTATAGATGGTGGATAACTGTTGTTTTCCCGAGGTATGAGCCTCGGATAGTCGTGGGTCAGGGAGAAGGAAGCACATCTGGATCCAGCAATTTTTTACATACTTAATCAGATAAAAAATGATCATCAAATTCTATGGATATTAATCTGTTCTCATTTCGGCACCAGCCAACGTCATAGTCATGGTAGGGTTGAGTGGGTTGGGTGGGTTGGGTGGGTTAGATGGGTGGGTTGGATGGGTGGGCCCTGACCGACGACTATCCGAGGCTTGTACCTCAGGAAAACAACAGTTATCCATCATCTGTACCTAGGTAAGATTCGTATAGCTATACTATTTTACCTTGGTACTCCGCCTCTGGCTACTCGAAGTCCAGGGAGAACTTTACATAATCTCATTTTTTTAAATGCTTCAATACCTCAAAATATATAATGTTGTGTTCCTCACCCGTGTTTTAGTCGGTGAGCAGGCGAGTCGCCAGGCCGCATGACTTTTCTAGTTGTTTGTTGTAATGTTTTGCAAATGACCTAGCCGTCTTCCAGCTGGCGTGCGCCAGGATTCTCTTCACTGAGATTCCTAAATGTCTTGCTTTTTGGCATTTAGAGTCTTATACTTTTTGGTAACTTTACTACTCATCTCGGAGTCGGACTCCGTAGAGGTGGAATCCGACTAAGGTTGTCCCTCGGGGTGGAAATGTTTGTCGGTACGTCAGAGTGCACCTCACCGACCCGCGCCAACAAGTTCAAAACCACACAAGCCTGCTTCCCCAAGATATGCTGACAGTTCCGTACCACTTGGAACGTAAAGTCTCTGCCGTCGATCCCGACCGACGCCTCCCCGTCAGGAGTGATCCAATGTCCCGAGAATGTCACCAGCAAACACCGGGTGTTCACCAGTCATCCTGGTGCGACTCTGTCAAAGATGTTCCTCGGAAAAACGTTCGCCTCCGACCCCGTGTCAAACTTGAACTTGACTGGATGAGCATTCACTCGGACGGTCGCATACCAGAGTTCCTCATTGCCTCCTGTGCTATTCAGATGCAGAGGTCCCAGATATCACACAGCCGTCGGGCCGACGTCGGCTATTGGTCGCACCGTCGCCACCTACTTTCCACCATCGGGCCACCGTCGGGCCGACGGTGGTGGTCCGACATTGGTTTTCAATCCCTTTCCACATCTGAGCCACCGTCGGGCACACCATCGGGCCGCCGGTAGTGTCCCGCCACTGGGTTTCAATGTTTTGCACTTGTGGTCCACCGTCGAGCCAACATCGGGCGGATGGTGGTGTCCCACCGCTGGGTTTTCACATTCACTTTTCGCACATTTCCTGAGCCACCGTCGAGCCACCATCGGGCCGACGGTGGTGGTCCGCCGCTGGTTTGCATTCATTTTCCACCTTTGGGCCACCGTCGAGCCACCGTCGGTGCGCAGCTCTTTATATTTGGTTTCCGGCTCGAGTCGCCAGTGGAACACGTGCAATCGTTGAGCAGCGTTCTTTTTCAACAAATAACTCCAGAAATCGCAGGAATTTTAAGGAATTATTTAACAGGTTTGTTTATTAATATGTGTAGATTATTTTGTAAAAGTTTTGTAATTTATTACAACGTATTAATGGAATTATTCGTGTTAATAGGATTTGAATTATCCGGTACGGTTTGTTGACGGTTCGACCTCGACTCAGTTCGAGTCGCCAGCGGAGCACGTGCGATCGTTGAGCAGCGTTCTTTTTCTATAAATAACTCCAGAAATCGCAGGAATTTTAAGGAATTATTTAACAGGTTTGTTTATTAATATGTTTAGATTATTTTGTAAAAGTTTGTAATTTATTACAAAGTATTAATGGAATTATTCGTGTTAATATGATTTGAATTATCAGGTACGGAATGTTGACAAAGCACCGCCATCTTGGTTTTTTCCAGCAAACGCCGTAGGCCAGACACAATATATTTATTTAAAATTAATAGAAAATCTTATAAAGCGATTTGTTAATAGGTTTTGTGGTTTTAGAGATATTTCACTTTTCACTAACACTAACACTAACTCTAACACTAACACTAAAACTAACACTAACACTAATCCATACAGAAAAAGTGAAATATCTCTAAAACCACACCACGTAGAAACAAATCGCTTGGTACACATATAGAAAACATGTTTACCAAAAAGATTATATTAAATTTATAAGGTTTTCTATTAATTTTGAATAAATATATTGTGTCGGGCCTACGGCGACAGCCGCCGTCGGGCCGACGTTGTTTTGTCCAACCTCCCGCCATCGGCTCGACGTCGGCTACGGCGGCAGCCGCTGTCGGGCCTATGGCGGCGGCCGCCATCAGGCCAACGGCGGCAGCCGCCGTCAAGCCGACGGCGGGGAGGTTGGACAAAACAACGCCGGCCTGACGGCGGTTTCCACCATTGGGCCGACGGCGTGGCCGCCGTCGGGTCAACGTCGGCCCGACGGCTGTGTGCTATCTGGGGTCACTCCAAGAAGCTTTTTCAAGCCAAGGTACAACAGCTCACTCAGAGGGTCCTTCTTTTCACATCAAGTGATAAACATGTGGAATGAGCTACCGGAAGAAGCGGTGGAAGCAGGTACCATAAATCAATTCAAGAAGGCGCTGGACAGGGCCTGGGCCAGAGAAACATTCTTGTACGATTTCGAGGCTGCATACCACTAGAGCTGAGAGCTACGAGCTTTGTATAGGCTACCACAAGTCTGCATCAAAGAAGAGGATAATAATAATAATAATAATAATAATAATAATAATAATAATAATAATAATAATAATAATAATAACAACAACAGTAACAATAATAACAACAACAATAACAATAATAATAATAATTTTTTTTAAACTGTAGTCCGATCCCAGTACCTCCGGTGGCCGCTGGGTGGAGACTCCAGAGATGGCCATAGTGGCGACATCTGTGAGAACAAAGTCCACGCAGGGGACCCGCACCTGACCAGGTTGTTGACGTTGTGAAAACTATGTATCAGGACATTATTTTAGTACCTTCAGCCGATCGGATGTATCTAATCTCAATTTCTACTTGGATCGAGAAATGGTGGGTATTGCTTCGTGTGGTCAATTGAATGTTTTTCTCCTGGATATATTTAGAATACGCTTTATAAGTTTATTATTGAGTGATAATAAAGGATACTACTATTATAGTATTACTACTAGTCGTCTAGAATTTAGAAAGGGAAGACACTCTCAACAGCAGTGGTAGGTATCCTCCTAAAATTGTCAAATAGTCTAAACATTCAAATTAATATGAATAAGCAATGCTTAGCCTTAGTATCGACCACCGGGCCGTATTCGATTAAAGTCGCCGGCTATACGGAGTATACCTCACCCAGATCATGGCAGATGCAAACCAAAGACCCTAGTATAATAAGACGGCTCTCTCCCATTGTAATGTAAATTTCGCAGTGCCACCTTGTGGTGGGTTTGATCAGCCCAGCTGCTGGTTGGTGTTTCACATGTAAACACATACAATTATATTATACATGAGATAGGTAAGTATGAATACACATCAATATGAAATTGCTATGAACAAATACACATCATCATCAGCGTCATCATCAGGATGGCCATCATCACACATCTTTCACATTCATATATACATTTATACATATAATATAGCACCTGTTTAACCAAGAGAACAGCCAGCGCACCAAGTGGTGGGTTTGATCATTTTGATTACACAGTACAGGCTGAGTGAGCCGTCTTAGTATTATAGGGTCTTTGACCAAACAAATCCAGCATCAAAAGCTCTCCAAACATACCTTTGCTTAGTTTGTTCAGTTCATGCCACTGAACATGTGGGAGGAGAGTTGACGTCTGTGATGTATGGATGTCATCATAGGTGGGATTCCCTCATCACATGACCTAGAGGGGTTCCCCACACACAGGGGAAGCCATGGCAACCACCAAGATGGCAGCCACAGAAAGCTCTCAATTCAACTTTTAAAGTCTATAAATCTACATGATTTAATCAATTATTCACACAATAAGTAGCTGCTTTTGATAAATAAACATTTGAATTACTAACATTTTCTTATCTATATGGTTGTCTAAAAGTCAGTGCTGCTGGACTAAATAAAACACAACAGAAACAACCAATGTCAGCACTCTCCCCCCACATATGTAGTTGCATAAACTGAAAACTGGCAAACGTATGCTAGGAGAGCATTTGTTGGAGTACGGGTAGTGTCTCAGCGACCTATATCTGGTCCCTTTACCACGTGTGCTGCTCTGCAGTTGAGCATCGTCAAGGTATTAAGCCCATAGGCTATTATTAACCAATCACTGTCCGAGCGATTTCCATTTCCGTTTGCTGGATTTTGATTATTCAACATGAGTATACAAATGGCGGCACCCATATAGAGCTATTTCCGTTTCCATTTGCTGGATTTTGATTATTCAATATGAGTATACAAATGGCGGCACCCATATAGAGCTATTTCCGTTTCCGTTTGCTAGATTTTGGTGATTTCATGTTCCACCTCTATGACTTTATGAGTCTGGGTATTGTTTATGTATATATATAAACATGTACACGTGTTAGTCCTTAGCCTCCCCCCCCCCCACCCCCCCCTGGGTGAGTCAGTATAATTTCACTGGAAGCTCCAATGAATCAAAAGCAATATGCTTTTTGAATTGAGTGCGACATGTGCTTTTGTATTAGCTAATGCTTTAGAGAAGTGCCTTATTAAGGACTGTTAAATAGACCAATTATAACAACATTTCTTTGTAGTTTCTTTATTAATGGTCAGATCCTGATCAAACATCACACCAATGTTCTTCTTCGTATAGCAAATCACCGCAGCTTATCAAAACTGACTTTTTTTAAAATTAGATCACAGGAAAATGTAGGTTGCCATGGCAACCATAATACAATCACTCATACCTATATGAGTCAACTGTAGCTTTAAAAAAAATAATGGTCAGATCCTGATGAAATTTCAAATCAACGTTCTTCTTGGTATGGCAAATCACCTCAGCTTATCAAAACTCATATACAAAAATTAGATCACAGAAAAATGTAGGTTTCCATGGCAACCATAATACAATCATGCCTACCTACAATATGACAACTGCAGTTTCTTTATTAATGGTTTGATCCTGATCAAACTTGATACCTAGGTTCTTCTTGCGATGGGAAATCATCTCAGCTTCTCAAAACTGATATAAAAAAATTAGATCACAGAAAAATTTGGGCTTCCATGGCAACCATTATACAAAAGCCGCCTGACACCTACAATACTCTGCCGGATTCTAGACTTGTGGTTCCAGTATGACCATTTTTAGGAAGAAAAAATGCAAAAGATTCACATTCTAATAGTTAACATGGCCATTCCTGGCAGTCTTACCTCTGAATTTTGCATCTAAAGACTTGAATAGCTTAGTAAAATGCCTTTCAAGCATCGTACACCAGTGAAAATTGCTGAAATCTTTGGCCCTTCAAAAATGGATGTAACAATGATTCTCGGGTGGGGTGCCTTTTCCTGACTTTACTCTGCCTGAGATGAGGTAGCAAAAAGTTGTACAAGTTTATTGGTCAGGCGATAGTGGTGCCCCCAGTGGATTGGAGGGTACCTAGCAGTGGGGCAGCCTCAGTAGTACTGGTACAACTACTAGTAGTAGTACGCCATGGTACTTGATAGTGATAGATCTACTTCAATATTTGATGTTTTTATATTTCTGCCTCCTAATTACTGGGATTATTGTTATCTGTTGATTCTGTGCAAGTGTTCGATTGGGTGAGGGGGGGAGTTATTAGGCACTTTGTTTTTAATTATTAATTTGAATTTATTAAATGCCCAGTTAGAAATACAGAATTACACTAGTTTATAGTTACTCCCGTAGCACTGTCTCTTAAATACGTGTCAAAACTTGACTGTGAAACCTACTGTTTGTGTTCAGTTTAATATGTTTTTTCTTTTCTTTTAAATTGAAGTCAAATTGCTAGTTTGGGTATTTTTAATATTTGTTTACATACCTGCTGCGATCCATGACAACTTTGTCTGGCCTGATCTGCTTTAGTACGGCTTTCTGTATTGTGACCCCCAACCAGCCCACCCTCTCCAATCTTGATTTCATCTGACACACTATTTATAGTAAGTATTTTATAATATAGGTATGATAGATAAAAAATTGAAATAAATTATAATCCCTTACAATTATGATAGTTAGGTAGCTAGACTAACCCAGAACTCAGAACAGTTTAAATTATCTCAATATCTTCAATAGAACCAAAGTTATGACGGTCTAAGATTGCTAAACAGGGCATCAATTCTAAATAGGGTTTGTATGGCAATGGTGAAGTAATTAGGGTAGGCCAACAGATCAAACTTTTGTGGATAGAATTTGATGAAAAATATTTATATATTCTTAATATTTGCACTTATGACAGTGAGAATTTGTATATAGGGTATTTTGTGGCACTCTTTCACATGCTGCAAAAGTCATTAAATACAAACAGTTTTCAAGTTTCATGGTTGCTATGGTTGCAGAAAATCCACACTGTATATTTTTGGAAGGCTGCTTGAAATTTACGGGTGAAATTTACGGGTGAAACCAATTGACCAGAGTGACCGATTTTATGTGAAACAAGGTCTGATAAATCGGTTTATGGCCTAAAATTCAGTTTAATGGTGCTTTACCTTCTTTTTTGCCAGATTGAAAACTTCAAAGTAAATTCTTCAGTAGTCAAAATCGGAAATATTTAATTTTAAAAAACACATCAAAATGCATCTGATTCAAAATTATTTTCAAAACCAAAAGTATTTCAGCAAATATTCCCACAGACAATGTATAGGGAGTAACTTAGTTGTGGGCATGCACAAAGCATGTACTTCATAAAACCACAGTTTTGCATGCATCGCGATGGTGGCGCCCCCGGCGGGCGACTATGCTTGCCTAAAATTGTTAGTTTGTGTATTTTTAATATTTGTTTACATACCTGCTGTGATCCATGACAACTTTGTCTGGCCTGTTCTGCGTTAGTATGGCTTTATATATTGCGACTCCCAATACGGTGAATACCACACCACCTCACACTCTCCAATCCCGATTTCATCCGACACTCTATCTATAGTAAATATTCTATAATAGTCTATTCTATTTTGAATGTTTTATAATTAGCTATGGCGTCTGAACCAAGGAAACTTAACCTTGAAAATTGATCCATAAATAGTATCCGAAGCTAGACAATTTGTTTTCCTTGTAATCAATGTATCTCTAACTACCGACAAAAAATATTCCTTCTAGCAACAATAAGTGTTTAATAAGTGCACCGGCGAGTTGGATATGTAGAGTCAAATCTAGGCAAGTGCTTTGGTTTCCAAAATGTATGCTTTCATTAGATCAACAAACTTTAACATAACAAAATATGTATATGAGCCTGTCTCAAAAGGTGATAACTCTTTTCTTTTGTGTCCATTGTAACGATTGACACAAAACAGCACAGAAACGGTTAGACTGAAAACTCAAGGACATTTGCTTCAAATCAATATGTATTCTATTGGGATTATGAAACACCATGTAAAAAACAAATCAGTTTATCCTGAGCAAATGCATAAGCAGGTAGTATGTTGATCATTACAATGGACAAAGTTTTGTCCCATATTGCTTAGCACCTTTTGAGACAGTCTCATATAATAAATATGTGAATGCTTACATACAGGGACATATCTGGTTATAGGTAAAGATTTCATTTGCCGATTGGTTGTAGCAATGTATATTGCATAGGTATGAACTTTAATTAAAAGTATCATTGGTTGCTCGGCTGGAAGATTACTCCTTGGGGAAGCCATAGTTACCTTACTACACGTTTATGGTTAAATAAAACTCAAATCAACTCGAATATAATTTCAATTCGATTAAACTTGGTAGCGAATGGAAACTTGGTGCTATCCAGCCTAGTCCTGGTAGCACCTAAAAGTCAGATGTTAGAAGTTATTGACAACACTTGGATCTGTAGATTTGATAATGTGATCATACATGTTTCTATTTCAGGCTCTACGTCATAATGAGGGACTGGATCGGACCACAACATCTTCCATAGTTTGACAATATCCTTATCTGAGATTATACATGGGTTCCTCAGGCTTCCTTTTCCCAACCTTTCAATCTGCACAAAAGGCTGAAAATAGAAATCTTTTGCTGCAGGAAAGTGCCATCTGTAACTACAGTATATACGCTGTTCATCTCAGGATATATAATGCTATGGCAGCCATCATGATGGATGTAGATGTGAAGCCTTATATTTGTCCCTACTGCGGCGACATTTTCAATGCCGTAGATAGCCTGGACGAGCATATGCTAACACATGTCGTAGCCATATCACCTGAAGATGCTCACGAAGCAAGTTCTGGTCGAACTGCAGAGAGTGCTATGCGCAAGCCTATGGATAACCTCAGGCCCGGACGATCCAGGAAGAAAAAGAAGCCTCTGCTGTGCAACGCCTGCGGCAAATCATTCAGTAAGAATTTTGTTCTCTTGCGACACATGTTGACCCACACGGGGGAGAAGCCGCATGCATGTACTGAATGCGGGAAAGGATTCACGCAAATGGGTCACCTCAAGGTGCATACGATGATTCACACGGGAGAAAAGCCACATGAGTGCAAGGAGTGTGGAAAAGCATTTGCTGTGTTGGCAAAGCTAAAGCTACACATGAGAACACATACATGGGAGACACCGCATATATGTAGCGAGTGCGGTAAGGGATTTTGTCAGTCAGGCCAGCTCAAAATACACATGATGAACCACACAGGGGAAAAGCCATTCATGTGTTCTGTTTGCGGTAATCGATTCAGTTCGCACTATGACCAAATGGTTCATCAGCGAATCCACACAGGTGAGAAGCCTTACATGTGCAATGAATGTGGAAAGGGCTTCAACAAAACCAACACGCTGAAGAATCACATGATGACCCACACAGGCGAAAAACCTCATGTGTGTTTTGATTGTGGGAAGAGGTTCAGCCGGTTGGAGAGCCTTAAGAATCACATGATGACACACACTGGGGAGAAAAGTCACGTGTGTCTCTATTGTAGTAAGCGATTTATTCAGGTGAGCAAACTAAAGCAGCACATGAAGAAGATTCATGCAAGAGAACAACCTCTAGTAAAACAGACTTACGCTAATACTTGCCCATTGATGACCAACACATTGACTATCTCACAAGAGGGAAGTGATATTGCTGAAATGCCAAATATAGTTCCAAGTGCTGGTGCATGTGATATTCCAGCAACTACAAATTCAGAGAAGGATGAAAAGCCTTATGTGTGTGCTGAATGTGGAGATGTGTTCGCTGAGCTTGAGCATCTCCTTGACCACCAGGATGTTCACACAATAGCATTGTCTGCCATTGCTACTACTACTCTTATTCCTCCCTCTGCAATTAAAAATGAGATGGTTGACGAAGCATTAGGCCTATCAAACAATACACTGGCCATGTCTGAGCCGAACAATGTACTGGCCATGTCTGAGATGGAAAACTCCATAGTTCGGGCAGATCCTGAAGGACTTTGTACTGTAAATGTATGGAGCCCAGTGAAAGCGAAGTCAGTGGATAAAAACTATGCATGCACTACCTGTGATAAAAGATTTAATGCACCAAGCCGACTTAAGGCGCATTTGGTGAGTCACACCAGGGAGAGACCTTATGTGTGCCCTGAATGTGGTAAGGCGTACATCCGCCTCAACAGCCTCAATGGACACATGAAGTCCCACACCAATAAAATGCCATGTTTGTGTAATGACTGTGGTAAGGGCTTCATCAGTGCAACACTTCTGAAGCGACACACAATGAGTCATATGGGTGAAAAACCATTTGTGTGCCACGAGTGCGGTAAGCGCTTTCCAACCCTGCAGAACCTCCAACTACACTTCATGACGCACAATGGGGAAAAGCCACATTTCTGCTCTGACTGTGGGAGATCATTCAATAAAGTGAATCATCTTAAGGTTCATAAGATGACCCATACGGGAGAGAAGCCTTATTCTTGTCCGGAATGTGGAAAGGGTTTTTGTCAGATGATCAACTTAAAAACACACATGATGGCACACACTGGCATAAAGCCTCATATCTGTCCGGACTGCGGTAAAGGTTTTACTCAAGTAACGAGCCTTAAGGCGCATGCATTGAACCATACGGGGGTGAAGCCATATGTATGTTCTTACTGCCATAAGGGGTTCGCGAAGATAAGCTGTCTGAATCATCACAGAATGACACACACAGGACGGAAGCTATTCGAGTGCACCGAGTGCGGTAAAGGTTTCAGAACGAAGCAGAACCGACAAACTCATATGAGGACGCATACGGGAGAAAAGCCGCATGTCTGTCATGAATGTGGTAAAGACTTCAGTCAGTTGTGTAGTTTGAAAAGGCACGTGAACACACACACTGCAGTATTGGACGGACTGCAGGCTCATTTGTGATGAGGTGCATTCACTGTCGCTCATGAGTATACCAACTGTGGCGATAGTTTTGTAGCCACATCCCAAAGTAATTATCACGCTAAATTTTTGTTTGTTTTGAAGTGGTGTGGGATGAAATTCTTGCTCAATTTTTAGCTATCTACACTTTATGGTATGGTTGTTGACCCGAGGCCCTGTTTCCCCATGTTTTGGACATGCAGTAGTATTCTACTAGAATTTCTAGTCGAACAGCATTATGGACAAAGCTCAAATCTTTTTACTTGGGAATATGAATGGGTATGTGAATGGCGATAATTATCCCATTCCGATGAATTAACTCTCTTGATTTGCCATCCGTTTGCAGTGTTCACCGCCTTAATAAATCCATCATTTAAATCATCTTTTTGTGGAATATTTTTTTCAATAGAGCTTCATATTCCGATGAAAGCATCAGCAAATTTTAAACCAAACCGCTCATCTAGATTCGATCCTACATATCTAACTGAGATACTAGTGCACACATTCAATAGTTATTGCACGTCCTAATATGACCTCACATGTTGCTAGGACGTAAAACAACAAAGTTTGGTGCTACTGTGCTACATTTGAAAAGGGGCAAATGAAACCTCTGTCCAACATTTCTGTGTGCACACCCAAATTAATTATTTTCACTTCAAATAGTGGCAGACTTCTCTTAGATCTTTAAACTGGGCGGTTAATTATGGTTAATTACACAGTACTAGCTAAATGCAGAATAACACAAACAACAGAAAGGTTCTATCTTGTTTACTTTTCAAGATAATCACATTTTAAGATTTTTTTTATTTATTTGAACAAAATTTGCCTTTAACACTGAATGGAACATGGGTGGTGTTTTTTGTTCAGCATAATTGGATTTTATTTTAAATATATGTCTATCATATACCAAATTAAAGTTTGTTGTTTTATGTCCTAGCAACATCTAAGGTCATATCAGGACGGGTACTGACTTGTGACAGTGCACACTCATTGTGACTTTATAGTGCTGTCCCACTGCAAAACCAGGCCGCCGGCACCATGACCTGGTATCCCACTCAGTCACATTATCCTGACACTGAGCACACCAGTTCTTGCCCTGTCCTAATAATGCCGAGCGCATGGCTAGGAAGCGACAAGTATCAATTTTTAACTCATTGGTTTGACTCGACCAGGGTTCGAACCCGCGACCCAAATTAAAGCTCACTTAGTGATCTTTCTGATAGAATCTATTAATAGTCTGTGTAACAAATAGCGATTCAGCGCCGAGTGAAACAAAACAACAAGTTTTGGTACTTGTTCTGATTTATGTGAAGCCAAAAACATGTTAATTTGCAAAAGTGCCTGCAATAAAGGGATTTTTGGCATTTTGTCTTAATATACAGCCCAAGTAATGTTGGTATCAATATAAAGAGTAAAGCTTTAGTTCATTAACAGTACTTTCTGGGTATTTTTAATTTAAACATACATACACCCAACAAAGAGTATTTAAAAACTAGAAATCTTTCATGATTTTCATATATTCTTACAGTGTTTTCCAAGTACTGCCGGTACCTACTTCAAATATCTCCAAAGTTGGCTATTTATTATTGAAGTTACATCAAACTGAAGTAAAATAGATTATAATGATCAACATTATATATTTATTTGTAAAATCTGAGAGAACCTCAAAACCATCGGATTATGCAGATTTAGGCATGTTTTGGGCATTACTTATAGTTTGTGCACCATATAATATATGCAGTCAGTGGTTAAGGGGAGACACGGGTGATTTTTGGGTGATTTCCGTATCTCAAAAACTATTAGAGATAGAGCTTTGAAAATTGGAGCACACATTCTTTGTATCAAGAGAAGCATATCTGCAGAGTTTCAAAGCTATATCTTGAGTAGGGGTCATATGATGAAGGATCTTGCACACACAAAAATCTAAATTTTACCCCCTCCAGGAAGTATACTGAATGTGCCTAGATTTGCCTGAATCAAGTTATTATATGAAGAACTGGTCCAGTTGAGTGCAATAAGATGGTTTGTGAATTTATATATGTCATTACCAACATGTCCCTACATGACGAACCAGAGGTAAAACAAATTCAATGGTCAATCTTTGTGTCTCCATCCCTAGCTCTTGAACTATGAAAGATACAGTGTTTTTAACCATCTTATTGCACTCAGCAGCAACGTTTACATAAGACTGCCAAGTTTCAACTTTCTGCTACAATTATAACTTACATTTTTAGAGGGGGCAAATTGGCAAAACTCTGGGAAAAGCAGTTCTGAGAAAATGAGCTTCAAAGTTCACAAAGTGTTTCTTTCAAATGTTAAAGTCCAGTATCTTCATCTAGAATTCCATATTATATACACAAATATCCAGTCAAGTAATTATTTGTCCAAAAAAAGAAGAAGTTGTTCTATATGAATACACCAAAAACCAGAAATCCAAAGTTTGACCCAAATTCCTGTTCCGATCACCCGTGTGTCCCCTTAATTGAGTTGTGGCAAATGGATCCTCTCTATTTTGGGGTTATATCCTTTTTAAGGTTGCATAGTCCGATGCTTTTGAATTTCTGCCATTTTTTAAAGATAAATACATTATGCTAACCATTATGGTCTACTTTAGTTTAGTTTGAAGTTACATTCATTTTAAATGGCTAACTTTGGAGATATTTAATGTAAAAAATGCGAAATTAATTTTGGCAAGCATGCCAAAGGTCTGACACCATAGACTTCAGTAGTAGCAGGTTATATTAAATTGACTTCTATGCAGCAAAAAAATACTTAATAAGTGTACCACTATGTAAGGCGAATATGTAGAATTAAGTGTTTTGAAGATTTGATGTTTTTATCGGACTATGCAACTGTAAATACTATGTCTAAAAGGATTTCGACTTAAAGCTGCATAGTCCGATTAAAGAACCAAATGTTTGTAACCAAAACACTTATCTCAAATCTAAATTTAATTATACATATCCAGCTTAGCTACTGGTGTATTTATTAAACATTTCTTGCTGCATAGAAGGGAATACTAAAGAATGTTGATGCGCATGACACAAGTAATTTTGAATGTGTTTGCTTGCACTTCCAATATCTTATCTTAGCCATCTAAAATAAAAGTTACTCTTAACTAAAGTAAAGTAAATTATAGCGATCAACTTAAAGCTGCATAGTCCAATGAAAACATCAAATTTTCGAAACCAAAGCAATTATCCCGATTTGATTCTGCTTATCTAATATAGATATTGGTACACTTATCAAACATTTGTCACCATATAGAATGGAATACTGGGCCAATTTAATAGAACCTGTTACTGCAGATGCCTATGGTGTCAAGAGTTTTGGTGTGCTTGCCAAAAATGTATTTGGCATTTTTGCACTTCAAAATATCTCCAAGGTTAGCCATTTATAATCAAAGTTGCGCTAAAGCTGCTGTAATGTAAATTATAATGATCAACTTAATTAATTAATTTCAAAACCATCAGACTACGCAACCTTAATATATTTATCTCAAAAAGTGACAGAAACTCAAAACCATTGGACTATGGAACTTTAAATGGAAAGGGTATTGTTCCATTGCCATGATATTGGGGGGGAAAATAAATAATACCTGACATTTCATTACTTTGTGTAAAAAATAAATGGAATTCATCTACGTTATTCTAAATCAAGGACTGCATATGTTGGTGTTTTGTATTGCTTTCGATATTTCCATTTGCAGGGATGAAAGATCTCCGCGATTCCGCAGATTTCTGGGATTTTTTAATCCCGCAGCACCATCAGCGTATACTAATATGTGGTGCAGACTCCGCAGCTCTATCAGCATACACTACTAATAAATGCTCCAAGCGCCGCAGCACTATCAGAGCACATGACTAATACATGCTTCAAACGGTGCAGCACTATCAGCGTACACCAATATATATGAAACCCGACTTCCAGGAATTTTCCGCGATTCCCTGACAACCTATGGGAGAATATCAGCATTTCCGCTTTTTTTCCCCGGAGACCACTTTCATCCATGCATTTGGGGGTTATGGGGGGGGGGGGCGTGGCACTTGTTCTCAAAGTTTTAAAATGAAATAAAGTATTAGATCCCCCCCGCCCCTCCTCCCCCTTTGACTAATGCACCTGCACATATTTTCTATCTTTCCAATGGACCACAAATAATCAAATGAACAAACTGGCTCTCACTCTGAATGAAGTAAAAAAAATATATATAAAAGAACTGCTGCTCACTATAAATAGAAAAGTCTGGCTCTCATTCTAGATCTGAATCTATGTTTTTCCAGATTTGAACCACATTTCATTTGATGTGTTGGAAAGTGTGGATGCAGTGGTTGAACAGTGGCATTTGCAGATCTCTCAGGCATTGTGTAATTATATAGCTAAATATGTGCCTGGGGAGTGAGTGCTTTTAAGCCAAGATTGAGAACTGTCAGATTTGTTCAATCTTGTGCTTATCTATTTACATGTAATGATGCCAATTTACCCAATTTTATTAATAAAAACTTCAGGGTAAGTCAGATGTTTGTTTGTTGGAGTTTTACTTCCTGGCAACAACTAGGGTCATATCAGGACGGGTAGTTCAGATGTAATTCCTAATCTAGAAAATAACGGCCATGTAATGATAAGCCTTTGAATGATAACCAATTTGCATTAAAAAAATCAAATTCAATGATGCTCAAAAGTGCATAGGCCCTACATGAGAAATATACCAGTATGGGTGCTTAAGACGCTTTTTTTTGTTTAAAACTCCTAATACAGATAGTTTCGTTTAGAGTAGGGCTTTCATAAGCCCTGTTTATACGGGCGATTTAAAACGCTTCATATGAAACCACTTGCCTAGATCGACTCACATTTGGCGTGTAAACGCGACTGTGGTGTTTTAGGGCTGAATCGATTCATATGAAACGGTTCATCTATACCACCTCACGAGGTAGTATAGATGAAGCGATTCAGCTGGTTCCCGGCAGTGTTAGGGCCCGATTAGGCTGAAATCTAGTGAATGCGATCATATTTAACAGAATTACATACTCAAATAATGAAATTTAATTAAATTAACCTTAAATTCCAAGCGATATTAATGTAGCAGCTACATCTGCGTCGAATCGACGAGGGTAAACTAAACACATAGCAGTGCTCGCCTGCTACAGGCGCACCACAGGCTGCTGGTTCCCGGTCGCCGACACACTTTCAAACTCGCTCGTGTAAACGCACCACTACATCGCTTCATATAAATCGATTTGTCTAGATCGTTTCACAATTCCCCGTGTAAACACGGCTTAAATAGCCATGTGACAGGGCTGCTAGCCAACCGCATAGAAAAGGTGTCCAGAGACAGTTATGAACATAGCCGCAAAGATTTCCAGTATAATATGCTAAATATATTGGTTAAATACTTATATATCATTTCCTATGTTAGGTGCAAAGAATTTATGAAATCATGTAGATTAATAGACTATAAAAGTCAAATTGAGAGGATTCAATGGCTGATATCTTGTCTTTTTTTCATTCTCTCCCTATTTCGTCTACTGTACTTCAGTACAGACAAACACTGGATGCTGGAACTAGAAGCTCCACCTCTTATTTACAGTTGATTCGCATTGAAGAAGTTTTGTTTTCTCAGACATGGATGTTTTGAAAGTACGACGTCTGAAGACTGACTTCTGGATACTGAATGCTTTAGTTGCCGTCCAGAGAGCTGAACCGCCGGCACCCTGTGCCTCTGACGTCATCTCATTTACATATTCCTTTGTTCTCTGCTTGTGCCTGGATGTCTTTTACGCATATATTATAGGTGTTATTCACCCCTAGCGCGTATAGGGAGCAAATATTTGTGATCAAGAATAGTAGAAATCAAAGGGGCAGTTCCAGTGGACAGTGTTTATTTATATTGGCTTCAGTTGAGAGAATGCAAGAAAATAACACGATGGTTTCTACAGAAAACTCGATTTTACTTTTATCAAATGTATTAATCTACATAATTTGATCAATTCTTCGTTTAAAAAGAAGCAGCCATTATAAACACTTTAGCTTACAAAATCATGTGCTTATTTCCATAACCTAGCCATCAGGCACCTTTTCTATATAGGGTTTGCTAAGAGCCTTGTCCTGGAGACGGGGCTGCTAGAGTAAATAATTTGCCCTCCACTCACCCCCAAAACGTTGGGTAGAATTGGTCGTAATGCGAAGCATTACGTTTGATGCGAGGGAAGGGAGAGACCCTCCCCCGCCCCGCGTGTCGCGCTGCCTTCTCACCTCGCCCGACCGCGCTCACTTCCCCCCCCTGAGCGACTCAACCCCCCCCTCCTGCCACTGCTCACCTCCCTCCGCCCCTGAGCGACTCACCCCTGCCACTGCTCACCTCCCCCCGGCCCTGAGCGACTCACCCCCCTCCTGCCTCTGCTCACTTCCCCCCTTATAAGGCCGCCCGCCGGCCTCCCTCAGGCACTCAGCCTCCAGCCGCCTTCCAGCTCTCTGCCCCTTCTTCTTCTGCATTGGACTTTCCACCTCGGACTTTCCACCTCGGACTTTCCACCTCGGACCGCTGCCCAACTCCAACCACAGACAATGCCTCGAGGAAAAGGCCGTGGACGCAAGAGCTCCCGGGCTGCCCCTCGGACACCGGGGCCTGCCGCGACGCCGCGCCGGGAGGAGTCACCGGTCTCCGCCCCGGCGACGCCCGAGGCGCCCTCGGACCGCGGCTCGGGCTCCCAGATCTCAGCCCTACTGGAGGCGATGCAGCGGATACAGCTCGACCAGCGACAGTCCGCAGCCGACGCGCGGCAGTCCGCGGCCGACGCACGCCAGGCCACGGCGGACATCCACGCCCGGATCGACGCCCTCGCCCTCGGGGAAGCTCGCCCCGTGCCAGACCGCCCGACGCCCGCCTCAAGACAGCAAGCAGCCCCTACGCCTCGGGCGCGCAGCGCCATCACGGAGCGCCCGCCGCCGCCGCCTCACGCGACCCTGCCCGGGGAGCCCCACCCGGAATACGAGCGCTACCACCACCTCGACTCCCAGGCCCCGCACGCCACCTCCCCGGCCTACCAGGAGGACTTCACCCGGCACAGCCCCTCTTCCGCGGCCGACGCTGTCCGGGAAATACTGGCCTCCGCCGAGGCCCGTCACTCCACGAGGCGACAAGGTATTCCTGCCAACTATGTGTTCCCCTCTGACCTCGTGAAACGGGGGGCAGAGAGGAAGTCGGTGAAACGAGGGGAAGCTACGAGGGAGGAATACGTCTTAGCCATCCTCACCCTCCTGGACCACCCCGACTTCCCCTCCCACTCCACCAAGGGACTCCACCACCACCTCCTCGCGGTCTGCCGCGACAACCTGATTTACCCGTGGGGTACCGTCCGCCGGTACTCAGAGAGTGTCTTTACTGCCATCGCGGACGGGACCCTCCCCCACGGGTGGCACGACCCGGTAGCCATCAACCTCCTTAGGCTAGAGTCCCTGGCCACGCTGCCCGAGGACCACGCCACCGCCGCCCGCCCACTCGACTCCCTCCAGCGAGCCGCACACCTCCCCCGAGCCCACGCCGACCCCCGCACCGCCTACGATAGGGAGATGCACGGGACGCCCTGCCCGGCCTGGAACCGCGCCCCCGCCTCCTGCGATCGGGCCCACCTCGGGGAGGCCCACGGGGAGGCGGGAGACAGACGCCGTCACGTCTGCGCGTATTGCGCCAACGTGAGGCGCGTCTTCACCATGCACAGCGAGGCCGACTGCATCACGAAGCAGACCCGGGAGCGCCACACCCCCCCCCTCCACCTCGGCGGATTTTTGATTCGCCGGCCGCCCCCCGGCCGGCCCGGGGGGCCCCTCCCGGCGCCCCACCTTCACCACTGCCGACAGCCCCGCACCTCCCCCCGACAACCTCCCAGCGACCACCGATCGCAGCGCCGCCCAGTCTCAGCCGGGGATCACCACCTCGGGCATCACACCTCAGTCCACAGCCCAGCCCAGCCTCACGAGGAACCCTCTGCCAGGACCCCAGCCGCCGACCGTACCGACCCCGCCGTCCACCGACATCCTCCCAGCGACCACCGACCGCAGCGCCGCCCAGCCTCACCCGGGGACCATCACCTCGGGCCTCACGCCTCACGCCTCACGCCTCAGGCCACAGCCCAGCCCAGCCTCACCGACGTAGACGTCTCAGTCGTGGACCCCCACGACACCGCCTTCATCGACCCACCGGACCCGCCCCCGACCGCCACCCCGCCCAGCCCTGAGGACTTCGCTGCCCCCCTCCTCGACACTCGTCGGACCTCCTCACCGGATCTCGCCAAGGAGCGGGCCTCCTCTCTTTTTTGGGCCGCCCGCTCCCTGCCGACACAGGCCACGGACACTCGCCGCCCCCAGAGGGAACCTGACCCCCGCCTCGGGCGCGCCTCGAGCCCTCTCCTACTTTTGGTGGAGGGCTCCTCGGCACCCCCTCACTCCACTGACATTGACACCACATGAACTCTTATATACCTCTCTGCTACCATTTGACACCATGAACTTTTGACATTACTTTCCTTATTACCTTACGCTGTGCATCTGACTTATTTACTTCATTGATACATTTGCTTATTACCTTACACTGTGCATTTGACTTATTTACTTCATTGATACACTGTTTGCCCTGTATGTCATTGAGGCGTGAATAAAACGTCTCTTTTCCCACCCCCGCCTCTGCTTTCTTCCTTCTCGCGCATCGGTCGTAATGCGAAGCATTACGTTTGATGCGAGGGAAGGGAGAGACCCTCCCCCGCCCCGCGTGTCGCGCTGCCTTCTCACCTCGCCCGACCGCGCTCACTTCCCCCCCTGAGCGACTCAACCCCCCCTCCTGCCACTGCTCACCTCCCTCCGCCCCTGAGCGACTCACCCCTGCCACTGCTCACCTCCCCCCGGCCCTGAGCGACTCACCCCCCTCCTGCCTCTGCTCACTTCCCCCCTTATAAGGCCGCCCGCCGGCCTCCCTCAGGCACTCAGCCTCCAGCCGCCTTCCAGCTCTCTGCCCCTTCTTCTTCTCCACCCACCCACCCAACTCTCCCTCCTCTACCCTCCCCCCTCTGCGGTGGAGGGCTCCTCGGCACCCCCTCACTCCACTGACATTGACACCACATGAACTCTTATATACCTCTCTGCTACCATTTGACACCATGAACTTTTGACATTACTTTCCTTATTACCTTACGCTGTGCATCTGACTTATTTACTTCATTGATACATTTGCTTATTACCTTACACTGTGCATTTGACTTATTTACTTCATTGATACACTGTTTGCCCTGTATGTCATTGAGGCGTGAATAAAACGTCTCTTTTCCCACCCCCGCCTCTGCTTTCTTCCTTCTCGCGCATCAAACTTGTAGCAATGCTTTATCCAGATTTCTATTGGCTGCATGGCGGCAGCGGGTTTCCTCCAAAGAAATATATCAGTATGACCATATTTGACGTCCAATGTGCTCTAGGGGCGTCGTTAAATAAAATAAGCTTTACTTTTTTTTCCCCTATTGGCTGCCATGTTATCTCCCTAGTAGTAGGTGACGCCGCCATAACCTGTAATGGGCATGAAGCATTCATGATTAGTGCATATCAATGCCAAGAGGTGGCAGCACAATTAGTAAACTCCTCTATAGTGGTCTTGTATATGCCCAGGTCACAAATACTGCGGTCGCCATGTGGTGCTACGGTCTGCAGTGTGGCTTGTAGTTTATGCAAATGTTACGGTCTGCTGTTTATCAATTCACAAATCATACGGTCACCACAAGGCATAGGTCACCGTACGGCGCTTTATATATTTTTTGTGTCGCCGCATAACCACAGACATTGAAAAGACATTTTTGCATTCAAAATTTTCTATACATTATTGCATATATTATTCTGTTAACAATAGAAATTGGGGGGGGATTCTGGCCTGTGGCGTTGCGATTTTCCAAGGTTGAGATAACTTTGACTTAAAATAACTGCAACCGCTTACGGCAAGCAAAAAAACGTACGGTTTGGCCGATGCGGTGACTTTAAGTCACCGCAAGCACACCATAAAGTGCCTGTCACACTATGGAGGATTGAGCAATGGACAGAACCAGACAAAGAATATTCTAGTCCGGTGTTATTCGGACTTGAAATGTATCGATTATGTTACTGACGGTAACGGTTGATAACGTATCTAATGATCAACGGACAATTCAGAATACAAAAAGAACTATAACGAACGGCAACGGACGTGTAATGGAAATATAACGGATGGGAACAGACACTAATGGATAATAACTGCAATGGTCAGTCCGGTGCAATCTGTTACAAGTTTTGTGCAAGGACTGACCTATGGGGATATCAACGGACTTTGCCGGATATCAACAGACTTTGTTTGATTTCTTTCCGTTTCCCCAATCCGGTGATTTGTGATAGAGCCTTAACGCATTTGTGACCGAGGCATGAGAGAGAATGTAGCCCGGTGTCGTGGTATAAAACCCCGACCCGATCGCAACCCCTGCCGTGGCTTCTGCGCATGCGTTGAGTTTGTAAACATTGTGGATGTGGGCGCAGCTCGGCTGCAGAACGAATACACACTGCCAGTGACTATTAAAGATTAATAGAAATGCACAACCCTAAATTTAATATAATCTATCCGTCGAATATGTTTTCTATATGTGTACCAAGCAGCTTGTTTCTAAGTGGTGTATTGCTTTAGAAATATTTCACTTTTTCTGTATGAAGATTGCTCACGGCCATTGTCATTGACAATGCACTGGCACTGACACGCGCATGCGCAGAAGCCACGGCAGGGGTTGCGATTGGGCCGGGGTTTTATACCACGACACCTGTCTGCTGTCCAGCTCTATTCCCAAGTGTGCAGAACTAAAACACCGTCCAATATGTATGTCTTCTCAGTTGATGTCTGTTGATTCCTGGGGATGAACTGAAGCTGCAACCTGGGTTTTGTATACAGGAAGGAGGGTCGTCATCCTTCCTAGTTCCAGCCTTTACTGCAGGCCTTATTCTAGGACACTCTAAACTAGATAAAAGATTCACCCTGTACTTGCAGTACACAGGTGAATACCAGCCCTATATAAAAGTTGTTGAAAAAGCGGGTTAATGATATGAGAGCCTAATTTCACAATCAGAAGCAACAATTATTCTTTTTATGTCTTAATATTTCCCCGCTACCTTTGAGTTGAAAAATATAATAAAACATAGTTTAATAGAATTTAAAGGTGAAATCGACGGCGTTTGATGGCCACCATCTTGTCTTTTTGCATTCTCTCCCATTTCACCAACTCTGTGTCGATATAAGTAACCATTTGATACTGGAGGCAGGCATTCTACTTCCTGTTCCATACTAAAGCTATTTTCGCCCGTATTCAGACTACGTTGTCATTCACCCTTGTACCACAAGTACAGGGTGAATCTTTTATCTAACTCTGAACCAGTTACTCCCGCAGCACTGCCGCTGTGACAGGGCTGCTAAAAATACCATTAGACAAAGTGTCATAAGGCTGGGTTATAGAAATACTGTATTGTATATGTCCCAATAGAAGCACGCTACCCAATAGAAGCACACACACACCATTTCAAGATTGAAAGTGCGCACCAAATTTACGATCATATTCAGTTACTCCCGCAGCACTGCCGCTGTGACAGGGCTGCTAAAAATACCATTAGACAAAGTGTCATAATGCTGGGTTATAGAAATACTGTATTGTATATGTCCTAATAGAAGCACGCTACCCAATAGAAGCACACACACCATTTCAAGATTGAAAGTGCGCACAAATTTACGATCATATTCAGTTACTCCCGCAGCACTGCCGCTGTGACAGGGCTGCTAAAAATACCATTAGACAAAGTGTCATAAGGCTGGGTTATAGAAATACTGTATTGTATATGTCCCAATAGAAGCACGCTACCCAATAGAAGCACACACACCATTTCAAGATTGAAAGTGCGCACAAATTTACGATCATATTCAGTTACTCCCGCAGCACTGCCGCTGTGACAGGGCTGCTAAAAATACCATTAGACAAAGTGTCATAATGCTGGGTTATAGAAATACTGTATTGTATATGTCCCAATAGAAGCACGCTACCCAATAGAAGCACACACACACCATTTCAAGATTGAAAGTGCGCACAAATTTACGATCATATTCAGTTACTCCCGCAGCACTGCCGCTGTGACAGGGCTGCTAAAAATACCATTAGACAAAGTGTCATAAGGCTGGGTTATAGAAATACTGTATTGTATATGTCCTAATAGAAGCACGCTACCCAATAGAAGCACACACACCATTTCAAGATTGAAAGTGCGCACAAATTTACGATCATATTCAGTTACTCCCGCAGCACTGCCACTGTGACAGGGCTGCTAAAAATACCATTAGACAAAGTGTCATAGGGCTGGGTTATAGAAATACTGTATTGTATATGTCCTAATAGAAGCACGCTACCCAATAGAAGCACACACACCATTTCAAGATTGAAAGTGCGCACAAATTTACGATCATATTCAGACTGAATGCACATAAAATAAGACAATCCCACTTTATTTCAGAGGCACAACAAAAACAAATCCATAAAATTCTTAACTTTGAATAGATGCACATCCATGTGTCTGCACTTGTGCAGTGCCCGTCTATTGGGACATATACGGTAGCCGCATGTAAAGTAAATTGTTCAAATACTTATCTATCATTAGCCGTGTTTACACGGGGAATTGTGAAACGTTCTATACAAGGTGATTTATATGAAGCGTTTTAGAAGCGTGTTTACAAGGCGGAGTTGGAAAGTGTGTCGGCGCCGGGAACCAGCAGGCACCTGTAGTCGGCAAGCACTGCTATTTGTTTAGTTTAAACACGTCGATTCGACGCAGATGTACCTGCTACGTTAATATCGCTTGGAATTTAAGGTTAATTTAATTATTTGAGTCTGTAATTCTGTTAAATATGATCGCATTCACTAGATTTCGGCGTAATCGGGCACTAACACTGCCGGGCACCAGCGATTAGTTACTGCTCCATCTGTTGCCGGCACGCACTACTATTTTATACTATCGCCGCCCGGGAACCAGCTGAATCGCTTCAAATAAACCACCTTGGGAGGTGGTATAGATTAACCGTTTCATATGAAGCGATTCAGCCCTAAAATGCCTCAGAGTCGCGTTTACACGCCAAATGTGTGTCGATCTAGGCAAGTGGTTTCATATGAAACGTTTTAAATCGCCCGTGTAAACACGGCTATAGCCCCTTACTTTGTTGGGGAATAGTTAAAATTCCTAATCAAGAGCTTTCAGTAGCCAGCATCTTGGTTCTTTGCATCCTCTCCCATTTCCTCAACTGTACACCAATATAGGTAAACCCTGCACACTGGAACCAGCTCCCCGATAGGTGATTTCTACTGAAGCAGTTTTTGTTTGGATTTTGTTACTGTTGTCATCCACCCCTATTCTGGATAGGGGTGATAGGGGTGAATCTTTTATATAACTCTCTCACCAGGGTTCCTGCATTAGATTTGTTTGTGGACTGGATTGCTATGAATCTGTGCAAGTTTCCAAGGAGTAGTACGTCTGCGTGTAATATGATGTATTAAATGAACAATCCATCACCTATTTATATTTGTGATTTACCCCCCCCCCCTCCCCATAAAAACAAAACTCTACAAAATCCTGAGGTCCACAGAAAATTTCCAGTTTTCATGAACCAGGTCAAACTTAGATATTTCCCTTCTAGGGATGCTAATTAAAGTTGCATAGTCCGATTGTTTTGAGTTTCTCTCATTTTCTGAGATAAAGATATTAGGTTGTTCATTATAATCAACCTTACTTTAGTTTGAAGTAACTTTTATTTTAAATCACTAACTTTTGAGATATTTGAAATGGAAACCTGCTAAATTAATTTTGGCAAGCTTGCCAAAACCCTAACACCATACGCTTCTGCAGTAACATGTTCTATTAATTGACTCAGTATTCCCTTATATATGACGACAAATTTTTAATAAGTGCACCAGCATCTAAGTTAAATATGTAAAGCAAATCTAGATAAATGTTTTGGTTTTGAAAATTTGATGTTTTCATCGGACTATGCAACTTTAAGAACATCTTTCTGCTATCTGATTTGTATGTGGTTGTAGTGGCAAAGAATCCTGTAATAAGTAATTACAATAATTGCGAAGAAAGTTTAAATATAAGCTATTGCACAATAATATATGCCTTTTGTGTCATATGTTTTGAGAATATTCAGTGAAAGAAAACATGGTTGCCATTTTGTGTCACAAAGCAGCTGTCAAACAGGCCAGGGGACCAGGCTACCTGATCTTGTTGCATTTATTTACATTGGAGGCATTCAACTGGGCCCTTTCTATCCGCAAGATTTACGGATGGAACGGATGGAGCCACAACACACATCTGAATCATCGGTATATGAACCCACTTCCGGTCCCAGTCGAATAGGAATTTGTTAGGAAATATTTTGATATTCGCATAGAGAGGCCCAGTCGAATGCCCCCACTGAGTGTGGCACCATTCGGATAGGGATTACTTTTTACTATCTGCATTCTGAGGATGAAGAAGGGATACGAGAAGGAAGCATGAAACATTACATCCATTTAACTTTTTTTTCTTTAAAAATTAAATACTCAAGTCTCATTCTAATAATACACAAGTTTTAGCTAACAATTCGACATTAAATATGACTTTTTAAAATAAAATAATACAGTAAAACCTCCCTAAATCGATCGACCTTGGGACCGACTTTAAGTGGTCCATTTAGGGAGGTGGTCAGTTTAGGGAGTTAGAATATCGTTACAATGGTATTGTTGGGAAAAGGATATCGTTACAATGGTATTGTTGGGACCCAATTAAAGCGATAGATATAGGGGAGTGGTCTATCTCTGGAGGGGGCCGGGGGGGGGTCTGTTAGAGAGGTCTTACTGTAATTTTTAAAAAAGAACCACTTTTTTTTGTAAAGACGAATAGCTTTATTTGACAAGTTAAATTACATGACACTTACAGTACTCATTTTCACACATAGGTTTGTGGGCGATAGGTGGAACTGGCGCTGGTACCATATACGTTTTCAATGCAGTTCACAAGAACAGAAGAAAGGCCGATTGACATGACGTCCGGCCGCCGTCCCACTCCTGCAGGCTGTGGGCGCCTACAACGTGCACACCGCGGTTTACAAAAAAGCATAGTCACCGACATGCAAAACATGCTCTTCTCGTTCCATAGTAATAGTAATCCAAGTAGACGTAGTCACTTTTTTTTTTTAAACAGTTAATTCCTCCATATCTCCTCAAACTTACTTCCTCTTCATCTTCTGTTTTATTTGCTTACTATATATAATTATGCTGATATTAGTCTGGTAATTTATTGAAAAGGGATGTTTTGGGTGGTGGGGGGGGGGTATTTCCTTTTTTCCGTACATCTACATGTATGGATAAAGGGATTTTGTGGAGGAGGGGGGGGGGTCAATCTTTTCTTTCCTTTTTTTCCCGTACATTATACATGTATGGAGGCCAGTGGTGTTTGTGACGTCACCACAGGCCACGTGATGACGCGGTTGCTATGACCACATACATAATCGCCATGGCGACGCGAGCCGTTGACACGAGATACTCGACAGAGGTAAGCTAATAGTGGCAGTCGTTGGGGGGGGACGACGCCTCATTCACAACTATTAAAGTCCAATCCCTACACACTCACATGCTGGACAGAAAAGGACAAATCTCGCAACATACAAGATAAATCAAAAATCATAGCAAGTCACTATTCCACTAGCATTCCCCATTCCGTACACGAAGGGCCCACAAGCAGATGCTTACCTTCAAAATAGTTTGGTAGCAATTATGTTGTTCTGTTATTTAGGTATTCGGATTAGGATTTATCTAACTGTGGTATTTGTGTTCAGTAGACTTCCTCCTCCCCCCGCCCCCGCCTTTTAATTGTTGTTTGTGTATGTGCCCCCCCCCCCCACCCCACACACACACACACACCCAGTCATCATCAATCATAGACAGTAGAATAGTTTCACCTGCAACTATGCATGAATACAGAGGAGGGTGCCACCATGTACTGTGGTGGTAGTGGTGGTGGTGGACAACATCTCCCCCACATATGCCCCCCCCCCCCACTCCACCCTCCTCTAAGTCACTAGCAGCAAGGGGTTGGTGGGAGGTGGGGGGGGGGGACTGGGTGGGATGGGGGCATTGGCCTGGTCGATACCCCATAACATAAGTATGACGACAGATGGAGCTGCAACCAATGGGAGAAATGAATCGGTATACAGGAGCAATACTAATACAGAAACAGTATCGCCAATTTTGATTGACATCATTATTAGCATCATCTTCATCATCATCTTCACCATTATCACCATCATCGGTAACAGTAGATTAGCATCCACCTCCATCTTGGGTGCAAGGGCGACATACTCGGGGTTGTCAGACATAAAGGTCACCTGGACCTAGCAAGTAGGACCCATGCATTTTTAGTTTGTGGCGTTTTAGTTTCCGCCACTTGGGGGCGACACATGCACCCTCCCACCTTGCTCCACTCACGTTATGTGTACACAAAACGGAGGATCTACTACTCTGCTCACTGTCCCTTTTCTTTTTAGCAAAATGGAGAGTGGGGGGGGGGGGGGGGAATAAAGGAGGTTTCAAAAAATAAATTTAAATAATTTTTTTTTAAAGTAATAAGCTTGTCCATACGTTACACTATCACGATATAGTATCACCAACACCAGCTGCAATGATGTGAAACGAGCCCCCCCCCCCCCATCTCCCCTCCCCTCCCCTCCCCTCCCAGCCCCACACCTGACTCCCAGACACGGCGCGCTCTGCAGGGAGGGCCGGCAAGAGGGAAGACATCACCAAGCGTGGACACACGGGGGGAAAAGGTGTCCCTCTGGAGCAAATGGCTGTCAGTCTGCACACAAGCATGGCTTGAATCCAGGCATTGACTTACACACAATTAGTTTAGTTTCTACTCTTGACATCCCGGCTGGCGTCATTTTGGGTGGGTGGGTTTGTCGGGAGTAGGTGAGGTGTTTTTTAATATAGGGGGTGGAGGGCGGGGCTCCTTTTTTTTGGAGGTTTTAGTCTTTTTTTTGTCCTTTTTTTTTGCACCAGGCCCCCCACCCCACCCCACCCCCACCTTCCTCAACACCGAACCCTGCCACCCACCCGGTGTCATGCTGGTAGTTGGTTCGGTCATCATTAAAGTGGCACAAATTATACCCAAATAGAACCACAACAAAGCTAGACATTTACACTAGGTAAAAATAAATGAGTGTACGGTATGAAATATTCAATATATCAAATCACATATATAGCTGTTCAAATAAATAATTTCTTTCTTTCAGTGAACATACAGGCCTGTTGGAAAATACCAGTCATCTAGACTACAATAGAAAAACTTGTTCTGCCTATGCTTTTGCAATATGTACTGCGAACAATCGGAGACGGGGGGGGGGGGGGGGGGGGAGCATTGTGCGTGGCCGCCCGCCCTGCCCCGGCACCAGGGGGCCGGTCCGCGGGCTGGAGCCCTCCACTCGCGGGGCCATCCACTGGCTGCAGTTCCACCTCTCGGCAGGTCCAGACCAACCACCACCACCTCCTCTCTTCCCCATCACCATCACCATCACCATCACCGTCACCGTCAGTAGCATCAGCTTGCGCCTCGTCCACGCCCAAATTCTCGGTAGTTAACAAAAAAACTATTTTAACCCCCCCCCCCTTCCAGGTCAGCACGTGTTATGTTATGTATGTGTATGAATGAATGAACCAATACCTACAAAACAGGCTTTTATTTAAATTTTGTTAACAATATTTTTTGTGGGAGGCTGAGTTGGCATTATTTTTAAATCATTATTACTTGTCAATTATAAGTATAACATCATCATAGATGTCCTCTGTGGGAGGCTCAGTTGGCGTTATTTTAAAATCATTATTACCTGTCAATTATAAGTATAACATCATCATAGATGTCCTCTGTGGGAGGCTCAGTTGGTGTGATTTTAATTTTTTAAATCATTATTAATTATTATAATTATAACATCTATGATGTCCTCTGTGGGAGGCTGAGTTGATGTGATTATAATTTGTAAATCATTAACTGTCAATCATTATTATAACAACATCATAGATGTCTTTAAACTGACCGGCCCTTCGTGAGAAAACTGCCCGGAATAAAGGAGTCGGCTCGACGACCATCCATGGTCCCACAGGTAGACAAGACCCCGCCGCACCTTCACAGATGAGCATTCTCCTCCCCCCCCCCCCCCATCTCTCAGCCACGCGGTGTCCATCACCGCCCAGCATCCGCGACGAGCTCAGCAATGAACTGCGCGCTGGTGGTTATAAAGATATGGCCTTCTTTTATTACTAGTACTATTCTTTCTCACGTGCTCGCTTTCTCTCTCTTCGCCCCTCCCCCATCAGAATATCTATGTTAAGTGAGCTTGTATTTCTCCATTTAGAAATTGGATTATTTACCGAAAGAAAACTGGACTCAGATTTTTGCATGCAAGTGTACTGGATTTAATTCTTTAAAAAAAAAAAAAAAAAAGTTATTTGATTTGACCAAACGTGGGTATTTTCCTGTTAATTAATTCACCTGTTTTGAACTCAAATCTATGGCATCGGCACGCCTTCGTTTGATTTGTTTCTTCTAGCTATGGCTACCCCCCCCCCCCCCACCTCCGTCCACCCCACTTCCGGCCAGTGGTTCAGAAGACTGGACATTGGACACCACAAACAGCAGCAGCTGCTTCCAGGTGAATTTTTCAATGGGAGGAAGGATCCCGTTACAAATACATATATTTAAACTAACGAAAAATGTTTTTGTTTTTTTTAAATAAATTAAAAACATTTTTAAATGACACACGCTTGCAGTGTGCCACTGGTCCCTTCCCGCCCGTCCCTCAGTGCAGGACTGCAGCGACCAATCAGAACACGGGAACACCGCCCCCCCCCCCCCCCCCCCCCCCACCCAACCCAACCCAGGCGTGGGCTGGTAGTACTGAGAAGTATTGTGTGTATATATATATTCATATTTTTATATATAGATATTTCGGCCATCACCACTCCCTTCTTAACACCTATACGAAACGAAAGCAAACTGTACGTTACATTTGTTTATTATTATTAGTTATTAGTTCTTATTTTCCCTTCACCCTGCCATATATACCGGTGTGAGAGTTTGACGACCAGGGTCGGGCGAGGCGACTGCTGCCGGGGTGGAGGTGGGGGAGGGGAGGGGCCGCCCCGCCCGGCCCGGGCTGACGACAGTCGCGCCCCGTCAGACGGGGGTGTGATTGTGTGTAGGTATGTATGTGTATGTAGGTATGTGGGGTATGAGTGTATGTGGGGTGTGTAGGTATGTGGGTGGTGTGTATGTGTATGTATATGCATCTGGTGAACATACATGGGGTGTGTAGGTATGTGTTTATGTGTGTGTGTATGTAGTATGTGTACATGTACACATGTCTAGTATTAAGTATGTAACATTTACTATACTGTAGTATGTGCATATGTAGTATGTGCATGTGTAGTATGTGTCTATGTATGTAGTATGTATGTGTATGTAGTATGTGTATGTGTACATGTATGTCTAGTATTATGTATGTCACATTTACTATTCTGTAGTATGTGCATGTGTAGTATGTGTTTATGTATGTGTATGTAGTATGTGTACATGCACACATATGTCTAATATTATGTATGTCACATTTACTATTCTGTAGTATGTGCATGTGTAGTATCTTTATGTATGTGTATGTAGTATGTGTACACATACACGCATGTCTAGTATTATGTATGTCACATTTACTATTCTGTAGTATGTGCATGTGTAGTATGTGTTTATGTGTGTGTGTATGTAGTATGTGTACATGCACACATATGTCTAGTATTATGTATGTCACATTTACTATTCTGTAGTATGTGCATGTGTAGTATCTTTATGTATGTGTATGTAGTATGTGTACACATACACACATGTCTAGTATTATGTATGTCACATTTACTATTCTGTAGTATGTGCATGTGTAGTATGTGTACATATAGATGTGTGTGACTGGTGACCGGACACTCCTCCTTCGCTTACAGACTGAACGATTGGACTATAATAGATAATCCTACTTTCACTGACTAGAATCAGGCAGGGTCGATTCCACATAAAAGACACCCATTCGGGCACATGTACATGTATAGGAGAAACAGTAGTCATTGAAGAGAAGCGGCGTAGCTCCTTCGACAATCATGATCGTTACCATTGTTAGCAATTCACATTGTTCATCATCATCATCATCATCATCATCATCGTAATCATCGTTTACTCATCTTCATCCTCGTGTTCTATATCATTTTGATCATCCTCGTCCTCGTGATCAGCACATAGTGGCAGAGATATAAAATGCCCGTCCATGTGACCTGGGTATTACGTCGGTCAGCTTGTAGTAGCGTCAGTGTCGTGGGTGGCCGACAGGGGGCGTTGCGCGACACCTCAGGTAGTAAGGAGTAGGGAGTAGTAATCGTAGTACATATGAATAGAGTACTTTTAGAGTAGTAACGATAGCGGTTCTACACAGGAGCTTGGTCGCCATAGCAATGACTGTTGGGTGAAAAGTTCCGTGGTTGCCATGGTTTTTGGTATTACTACAAAAAAACGCGGATCCACAACCCCAACCGTCCGCCCCCAGTGGCTGGGGGAGGTGGGGGGCAGGGTTCCGGCTCTCAAAAGCCTTACCGCGCGTCCCTGGGATATAGGGCCACAATGGGCGTAGCTGATGGCTCCCTCTGTGGTTGCTATCAGATGCACTATTATTCTCCACTGAGAGTTGCATATAATGCCTTCACATTTAAAAGCACTCAAACCTGTGTTGTCGCTCATTTTCTTTTTTCGTTTTTGTTTTTTCATTTGACGTTGTGTATGTACGTGTATATATCATTGTTATATAATATATTTATCTTCCCCTCCCCCCGTCGGAGGTTCGGCTCTTTTGTTGTTGTTGATGTTGTTGTTTTTGTAGCTCCACAATTTGCTCCTCGGGAGAACAAACCCTAAACAAAGCAAACAAATTATATAATAACACCAACCGAAAGAAAAAGAAACAAAAAAAAAGAAAAATATATTTTTTTAAAGATAAACACAAAAGAAAAATCAACCAATAATAAATAACAAACGGCCCTGTTGAGAGACGGACAAAAAATTAACGTTGGTTAACTTGGGTTAAGTGTCGCGAGACATGTTTGAGGAGCATGACATGACAGTCCGAGAGGTGCAGACAGTTTTCGCTAAGTCAACTGTGTTGCAGCTTATTAACGGTTATTATCTGCAACTTGGGCAGCGCTTGTGTAGTAAGTCACCCAGCGCCACCTGGGCATCATCATCTTCACCATCATCGTCACGTCACGTCGTCGTCGGCAACACTCGTGTAGGATCCAAGGTTAGTCAACATAGGTAGGTTGTTTCTCGCTCTCTGCTCGTTGTTGTTGGTGTTGTTATGTTGGTTGGTGCAGGGTTCTCTCTAGTACCGGTTGCTTCCCCGAGGTGGAGCCACTAAGGGGCGCCTAATTCCAGATTTTCAGGAAACTATCCCAGGAGCCTGTCGCTACGGCCATACCATCCTCCGTCACACCCAAACAGCTCACGCGGTTGTCGTGACCTGCGAGGACACCTGAAATACACAAAAAGTCAAACACAGGGCATTAGTTTACGCGGTTACATTCGGTATACGGGCAAAGTTCAATCACGGACAGTCATTGCAATCATTACGCAGGGAAAATTTAAATCTCGGATAATGAATCAGTCTTCCCCATTCCACTGCTCCTTGCCAGGCGCCAGGGCTAGGTAGTGACAAGAATTTGTTGCCTCGACTCGCCCTTCGAATACTATGACCTGCGACACTGGAAGAGAGTGCCAACTCATTTGGTCACCCCGTCTGGTTATGGGTGGGGTTGGGGTTTCAGACAGCAAATTTAGTGTGCAAAGCACCCCTGTAGATAATACAAATTATTAACCATACACTTATCGAAGTGCTTGACTTCTGTATAGGAGCCGTCTTTGATGGGTGGCACCATTATAAATAGACCAATACAGGAATGATGTCATGCCCTACTTCCACCCATATAAAGATATAAAATTCAGGTAGAAGTGACCAACTGGTGTTAGGACAGGAAGCACTTGCTGACCAGCTGCCTTGCTTACCTGCCCCAACAAGCAACAGGGCTCCAAGCCGCTCTAGCTGTACCATAGAACCTTCCAGAATCAGCACACAATAGATTCACTTTTCACCGCTTATATAATATTTGCATAAAGGTAAACATTTATACATACACATAAATATGCAGTCTATCCGCCAGACCTCTACCACCTCCTCCCCAAGCACGCTACTGTAACTGGGACTGCCCCCTCAGGGTCATTAACACAGGAGGAATTTATATTAATTATAATATACATCGCGGGCAGAGTGACTGAGCACCGCCAGACAAGTTACAGCATTTCCAGGCAGAGGGCGACACACCACCACCACCACCACCACCACCAAGACCCAACATCCCAATCGGTCACATTATTCTGAGAACGAGGCTCCTGAGACGAGGCTGCTGGCAGAAGTCAAAGACCACACAGATGTGCGCTGTGCCTGTGTCAGTCGAAACTGCTGCATGTTTTATACATGATGTCACAGGCACCAACTAATCACCTGGTAGACGTCACAGCCAACCACTGCCATGAAGAACCCAGATAGAAAGAACCCAGTACGATGAAGCTACCCACAGCCATCAGTGTAACAGAGCGCCCAGCTGTCACTATGATGAAGCACCCCACAGTCGTCAGTCTGAAGAAGCTCCCCACCGCCCACCGCCGTCAGTATGATGAAGTGCGACACTGCCATCAGTACAATGAAGCTCCCCACAGCCGTCAGTACAATGAAGCACCCACAGCTACTAGTATGAAGCACCTAGCTGTCAATACAATGAAGCATCCACAGCTATCAGTGAAATGAAGCACTCAGCTGTCAATACTATGAAACATTACAGCTGTCAACCTGAAAACGCTCACCACAGCCATCCGTGCAACTATCTACACAGCTGTCAGTTTGAAACACCCACCACCATCAGTGCAATGAAGCACCCAGCTGTCAATACAACAAAGCATCTCATAGCCGTCAGTGCAACAAAGTATCCAGCTGTCAATACGATGAAGCAGCTCATAGCCATCAGTGCAACAAAGCACCCAGCTGTCAGTACCATGAAGCACCCACAGCCATCAGTGCAATGAAGCACCCAGCTGTCAATACATCTACCTGCTGTCAACAGTAAATAACCCCTCCCCCACCACCAATACAATGAAGCACCAATGTCAACAATAAACAAACACTGTCAACAATAAACAATCTACCTGCTGTCAACAGTAAATAACCCCCCCACCCCCACAAATACAATGAAGCACCAATGTCAACAATAAACAAACAATCTACGTGCTGTCAACAATAAACAATCTATCTGCTGTCAACAGCGTTGCTTGACATTGATCACCATTTCCTTCCTTCGCGACCATTGTCTTATTGTAGATTCATGCCCCATGCCCCCCCCCCCCCCTCACCAACACAAAGAAACAGTCTGCCTGTTGTCAACAAGAAACAAACAATCTACCTGCTGTCAACAATTAACAATCTGCCTGCGGTCAACATCGTTGCTTGACAGGGATCACCAGTGCCTTCCTTAGCCACCATTGTCTTACTGTAGATTCAAACACTAACCCTTCGCCCTCTGACACAACTACTCCCCCCCCCCCCCCCCTCCCCACCAACACACAGTCCATATCTGTGCTCCGTGTGCACCGTAACCGGTTACCGGTGACACAAGCAGCCATAGATTCAAAGGCGCGTATACGCTGACCACGTCTGCGCTATTGGCTGTGCGGGCAGCAGGGCGCCACTGTCCCCCCCCCCCCCCCCCCCCCCTCCTGTGCTGCACGTCCAGAGAGGTTGGTTGGTGGGAGTTTTATGTCCTGGCAACATCAAGGTCATATCAGGACGGGTACCGACCTGTGACAGTGCTCACTCATGGCGACTTTACACATGTTACCCCACTGGCAGACCAGGCTGCCAGCACCATCATGACTAGATAAAAGATTCACACGATAGTTCCAGTACAGGGGTGAAAGACAACGTAGTCTAAATATGGGTGAAAATAGCTTTAGTATGGAACAAGAAGTAGAATGCCTGGCACCAGTGTCAAATGGTTACTTATATCAAGCACAGAGTTGGTGAAATGGGAGAAAATACAAAAAGACAAGATGGCGGCCAGAGAACGCCGTCGATTTCACTTTTAAATTGCATTAAAGTATATGTTTTATTATATTTTCCAACTCAAAAGTGGCGGGAAAACATGAAGACATATACAAAGAATATTGCTTCTTAGATTGTGAAGTTAGGCTCTCATAAAGACTCATTTCATTAGCCTGATTTTTCTACCTTTTTATATAAGGCTGGTCTTCACCTGTGTACTACAAGTACCGGGTGAATCTTTTATCTACATCATGACCCACTTACTATCCGGATCGCACTTCGTCCACACCTCTCTCTACCTCCACTCTGCTGGCCATGCTCCTTGATAATGTCTGAAAAGAGTTCCAGGAAGGGGAGCCCACCAGCATTTGACCTTCTACTCTTACTCTGTCCGTGTCTGTCTCGCCGGCTGGTCACCATAGAGCAAAGAGACCCGCTCGTTTGACTCAACTCTCCTCATTTCTCTTTCCTATACTCTACCCCTTTTTTCTTCTCCCAGGCTTACTTCTCCCCCTAATCAAGGGAGTTGTTTGCTTGGGTGGGGGGGGGGGGCCCCTTTACTATATCGTTTCTCTCGCTTTGTTCTTGTTGCTGGAACCGCTGGACCCACCTTTACCTGTCCCTTCCTACTAAACCTTTGCTCCTGTCGACTGGATACCAGTGCTGCGCTACTGCCAGACCGGACTGATTCGGGGCCGCCCAAACACTTCGCCGTTTTGAATGTTGTAAAGACATCCCCAGCTTCTACAACCCGTCGCTCCTGAAGATTAATCTTCAACCAAAGATTGGACCGATTTATCGGGGCCTTTCTATATTGCTGCAGTTCTTCAGCCGGTAACTGTCATAAGGTTACGAACCACCCCAAAAGCAACCATGAACAAACATCCCATACAGTCACATTATCTCGACACCGACACCAACCACTCCTTGTCCTATCCTATTAATGCTGAGCGCCAGGCCAAGCTAAGTAGTGACAATTATCAATTTTATACGTCATTGGCTTGACTCGACCGGGAACCGAACTCCCGACCTTCCGCGCGCGAGGCCTGCGCTCTACCGATTCAGCCACCGCGACCAGTACACGTGCAGGTAGAGAGGCTGGCGTCTACTCTACCTGTAGAGAGCCCTGGACTGCGGGCGTCTCTCAGTGGGAGGCCGGCCGGCGGGTGGGGGGGGACCGACCAAGGCGGTGCCAGGCAGGACCGACTATACCCCCCCCCCCCTCCGGCACCCCCCTCCGGCACCCCCACTGGCCAGAAGCAACCAGCAGCTCGCCAGGTTTCATAGGGGGCATTCGACTGGGCCTCTCTATCCGAATATCAAAATATTTCCGAACAAATTCCTATTCGACTGGGACCGTAAGTGGGTTCATATACTGATGATTCGGATGTGTGTATGTGGCTCCATCCGTTCCATCCGTAAAGTTGCGGATAGAAAGGGCCCAGTCGAATGCCCCCATAGCTTTTCTTAGTTCTATCTGAATAGAATAGCACCATTCTCCCTGTCTCAGCCCCCTCCTCCCCCTAGCCCCCACCCCCACCCCCACCGCCTCCATTGACACTGTGGACCGTCCTGCACCGGGCCTATTGAGCATTCAAGATGGCGTCCGTGCAGCTCACGAGTGGCTGCTCGCCGCGCTGTCCTGCGGCAGCCAACGCGAGGGTGGGTTGGTTGGGTTAGTTGTTTTGGTGTGTGTGTGTAGGAGGTTTATGTCCTGGCAACATCTACGGTCAGGACGGGTGTGTAGGAGTGTGTGTGTGTGTGTGTGTGTGTGTGTGTGTGTGTGTGTGTGTGTGTGTGTGTGTGTGTGTGTGTAGGAGTGTGAGTGTAGGAGTGTGAGTGAGTGAGTGAGTGTGTGTGCATGTGTGTGTGTATGTATGTGTGTGTGTGTGTGTGTTGGTTGTTTGATTATTTTACATCTTGGCAACATCTAAGGTCATATCAGGACGGGTCCTGACACATGACAGTGCACACTCATGGTGAGTTTATAGTGCTGCCCCACTGGGAAATGAGGCCACCAGCACCATGACTCAGTCACATTATCTTGACACTCAATCCAACAAATTCCTTGTCCTATCCTAATATTGCAGAAGGCCAAGCTAGGAAGCGATAAGTATCAATTTTGTATGTTATTGGTTTGACTCGACCGGAATCCCGCACACGAGGCATAAACTCGACCGATTGGGTCCACGTCCGGTGTGGGTAGGAAGTGTATGTTGGTGGATATAGGTGTGTGTAGGAGGAGGTGTGTGAGTGTGTGCTAGCATTTGCATGTGGACCCAAGGTCTGCTGGTTGGGGTTGAGGTGGGGTTGAGCGTGGATGTGGGGTTGACGGTGGATGTGGGGGTGCAGCGATTTGTCCCGTGCTGGGAGAAATGCGGGGCGGGGCGGGGCGGGGCGGGGCGGGGCGGGGCGGGCGGTGTCGTGTCAGGAGGGCCTAGCGTCACCGGCTGCAGTGGACGAGCAGCACCACCAGCACCAGCACCACCAGCCGCCGCTAGTGCCGGCGTGTCAAGACGCCGCCGACTGTGGGCTGGTGCTGGCTGGTGGTGATGGTGGTGTCTGGTGGTTGTGTCTGTTGGTGCCGGTGTAGCAGGAAATCGCAAACCCTGTAAATCGCAAACCCCCACTTGTGATTTCCTAGGAAATCGCAAACCCCCATGCCATATATGGGCATGGGGGGTTTGCGATTTCCTAGGAAATCGCATATCCCCCCTGGAGATCGCAAACCCCCCATTCTCGATGTCGGACATCCGGCCACCTATGCTACTCCCATAGAAACAACATTAGAACTACCCTATCTATCACAATGATTTCTGCTTTTTGGTGCTTTGAAAGCAAATTTCTCTTGTTTCTATTAAATAGTTCAGATCTTTCTCTATAATTTCATGTTCAGCTTTTTTTTATCAGCCAATTGGAAGTTCTTGAATTTATTTGGCGAAAATAGTTTTTGAGGCCATGATCTGGTAAGGCTAACACTGGCACTGACACTCAGAATATCCCAACTTTCACTATTATCTCTGTTTTTATTACTTTCAGATAAAATTGCTCTTAGGGTAAATTAAATACCTCAGATCTTCCTCTTCAATCGCGCATTGAGATATTTTTAATCGATTCGATGAAAGTTTTTAAATTTATTTTACAAAAATAAATGCTCCCCATAGACATAGCATTGCCGCAGCACACATCACGGCGTATTTTACCCTTCATGGGCTAGTTTCCGGGGTTGTGACGTCATGCCGACATCGAGAATTCGGCGGCGGCGATTTGTTTACTTTACGTTCGTCGATTCGAAAATATAACTGCTAATATCTCCGCCGTTACGGCGGTAGCCTTAATAACGCTTCGAATTTAGGGTTAAATTGGTCAAATTTCACTTATTTGGTTACCAATTTAACCCTAAATTCGAAGCGTTATTAAGGCTACCGCCACATTGGCGGCGATATTACTAGTTATATTTTCGAATCGACGAACGTAAAGTAAACAAATCACCGCCGCCGCCAGTATGGAACACGACGTCGATGCGGCGGTGATTTGTTTACATTACGTTCGGCGATTAGCCTTATTAACGCTTCGAATTTAGGGTTAATTTAATGAAATTTCACGATTTGAGTATGTAATTCTGTTAAATATGGTCGCATTGAATAGATTTGGCCCGAATCGGTCCCAAAACACAGGGGGGTTTGCGATTTCCAGGGGGGGTTTGTGATTTCCTAGTAAATCGCAAACCCCGGGGTGTGCAATTTCCAGGGGTTTGCGATTTACTGCCACACCGGCTAGTTGTGGGCACGGTGTGAGGTGACGCCGGTGTGGCGTGCTCAGTCGTGTCCCGGGCTCAGCCGTGTACCTATACTCAAACTCAAGGCATTGTCAATGGTCGTAAGTCACTAACCTTATAAATTTAATATAATGTTTTTGGTAAAGATGTTTTCTATATGTGTACCAAGCGATTTGTTTCTAGTTGGTGTGGTTTTAGAGATATTTCACTTTTCCTGGATTTTCTGTATGAAGATTGCTCACCACCATTGACAATGCCTTGAGTTTGACGGTATGCGCAGTGCAACACATTAGTTTTAATCAAAATTAATAGAAATCAAGAACCCTAACCGTATAAATTTAATATAATCTTTTTGGTGAAGATGTTTTCTATACCAAGCGATTTGTTAATAGGTGGTGTGGTTTTAGAGATATTTCACTTGTTCTGTATTTTCTGTATGAAAATTACTCACGACCATTGACAATGCCTTGAGTTTGAGTATAGGTACACGGGTAAGCACGGGACACGGCTGAGCACGTCACACCGGGCACCACGTTAGTTGGTTGGTTAGTTAGTTTTATGTCCTGGCAACATCAAAGGTCATATCAGGACGGGTACCGACTTGTAACAGTGACAGTGTGCACTCATGGCGAGTTTATAGTGCTCCCCCACTGGGAGACCAGGGCCGCGTTCAGGGTGCGTCTCGGCGATGCTTTTTGGCATTTTTGCCTTCAGGGTGCGTCTTGGCGACGCCTCCCTTTTCAGATAAGAGACAAAAAGCGCCTTGAAAATGGCCGTCGTATCCAGTGGTTTCAGCCAATCACAGCGTAGCTTTTCCATTGCAAATGGCCGCTGCCTATGGGGGCGGCCATTTTCGAGACAACAAACTGCTTTTGCCGTTCAAATGAGCATGACGTCAGTGCCATCTCCGAGGTGCCTCCGAGACGGACCCTGAACGCGGCCCAAGCCACCACAACCAGGACTGGATAGTCACATTATCCTGACACCGAGCCTAGCTAATAATGTTGAAAGCCTGGCTAGGAAGAGACAAGTATCAATTAGATAAGTCATTGGTTTGACTCACCCCGGAATTGAACTCCCGACCTTCTGTACGGGATGCCTGCGCTCTACCGATTCAGCCACCGCATCCAGTGCACCACGAGGCGCTGAGCACCAAGTGCAAGGTCGCAAGCCCGGTGCGGCTTTATCGAGTCGCTTCCTTTATTTATATGCATCATTTAAAAAAAAAATAATGTTGTGTCTATGTATTTAAAAAAGAAAAGAGGCAAAAAAGCAGACCTGGGGCTACATAGGACTTCGGCATGCCCAGTGGACTTTGAAATCTGATGCGCCACACCTTCCACAATGTACGTTGAAAACAACTCTAGAATTACCTGCACACTTATCTTATCTATGTTGTTTGGTTGTTGGAGATTTACGTCCTGACAACATCAAAGGTCATATCAGGATGGGTACCGACCTGTGACAGTGCGCTCATGGTGATTTTATAGTGCTGCCCCGCTGGGAGACCAGGCCAGCAGCACCATCATGGTCTGATATCCCACTCGGTCACATTATCCTGACACTGAGCCAACCAGTCCTTGCCCTATCCTAATAATGCCGAGCACCCGGCTAGGAAGCAACAAGTATCAATTTTTAAGTCATTGGTTTGACTCGACCAGGGTTCGAACACATGGACTCCAATCTCACAATCTATCAACCCGTCTGCTCCAACAGGACAGTATCCAATGTGGCAGAATGAAAGCATCAGCATCACATAATTGTGTGCGAGAATGAAAAAGTCCAGCATTGGAAGCATGACATCATCAATGTCAGTTTGACATCATTGTGTGCGACATGACACCCCCCCCCCCCTCACATCACCATCTCTCAATAACAAATATTCACAAATAATATGCCAAATTTATTTGATTTAACTTAAGCAGACTACAAACTGCCACTATCCCAGGCCAACCACAGCTACAACCAACATCGTCATCACCCCCTAAACAATAAAAAGGAATTCTTTTTTAACCCAACAAAAAAGGCACAGAAAAAGACAGTATAGCAACTACAGCTATCCCAGGCCAACCACAACTGCAACCAACATCTCTAAACATGAAATCTTTAATTGTTTTTAAACCCACACAAAACCAGTATGGCAACTACAGCCATCCCAATCCAACCACAGTGTACATGAAGGTCTTGCTGTAATAAGATCAGGGCCTATATGTATGAGCCAATTTTTAACCAGACCGGGGTTAAAGGCGGGTGCCGGGTTAGCTAACCCCGGAGTTCCAAATGTGTCATGGGGCATGTATGTGACCAAAATGCGCACGGGTTCATTAACTTATTAGTTATTTAGCAACTTAGGGGGCCCCTCTGAGCCTGTACCCGGCGAGCACCGCTATTTGACAATATTGGCGGCCAGGAACCAGCAGCCTTCTTAGTGATGAGCCTGTAGCCGGCGAGCACTGCTATTTGTTTAGTTTACATTCGTCGACTCGACAATACGAATAAAGCCGCCGATGTAGCTGCTATGTTAATATTGCTTCGAATTTAGGGTTAATTTAATGAAATTTCACTATTTGACTATGTAACTCTGTTAAATATGATTTGGGCATAATCGGTGCCTAACCCCACCTTTAACCCTGCTTTCGCTTGGGGTTAGTGCAGGCGACTTCACGCTCGCCGAGTTAGCTTAATCCGGTCACATACATACGCAAGTTTTCGCCGCTAACCCGGTAAACCCGCCGAAAACAAGCTTCGCACCGCTAACCCGGACATATACATATAGGCCCAGAGTGGCAGCTCGATCTACACGTAACACAATAAGCACCTCCTCTCATTCTCCATTCTCACAAACACCGTCTTACTTTTACACAGATCACCAGTGCACACACGCTGCAGTACATAGCCGGCACTCCGGAACACTGCCGGGCCACCAAGCCAAACTTTCAGGTTTCTTTCCACTTCATCCTACCTGTCATCTTGTCACCCAAGTCATCATATCCACCCCCACCCCCACACACACACCCTGCAGCTTTACTTTCTTTACACGCACAAGCAATTCATGATACATGACGTCAACTCCAGGTGCGCATGTACATCGTGTCAAAGCGCCTCAGGTCAGGAGGGCGCGAATCGTTAGCCCTTTCCACAGGTGATGGGTAGTTGTGGAAGCAGGGTGGTGATGTTGGTGGATGTCAGGTATCCACACGCACCATGGTAACAGGTGCAAAACGCCACCTGTCTTTTCGTTATACACCATATCTACCTGTGCAGCCGGTCCAAGTCACATGCCCCACCGTACCCCATATGAGGTTCGCAACTAGCATACTGCATCTTCATAATCAATCGATTGGTTTGAGCAAACCGATCTATGATTGATTGATTAATGATCGGTTTGGACAAACGTGCACTTTTGTAAATAACCTGTAGATAACCTGCACGCAAACTATGGCGAATGTTGACTGATAGATAATTCAACACGGAGTCTCGTGTTTGTTTGTTTGTTTGTTTGTTTGTTAGTTAGTTAGTTAGTTAGTTTTACATCCTGGCAACATCTAAGGTCATATCAGGACAAGTACCGACTTGTGACAGTGCGCACTCATGGCGACTTAATAGTGCTGTCCCATTGGGAGACCAGGCCACCGACACCCAGGACCCAATATCCCACATTCACATTATCCTGACACTGAGCTAACCAGTCCTTGTCCTACCATAATAATACTGAGCACTAGGTTAGAAAGCGATAAGTATCTATTTGATAAATCAGTAGTTTGACTCGGCTGCGATTCGAAGTCCCGACCTTCCGTTCAGGAAGCCTGCACTCTACCGAATGGGCTACCGCGTCCAGTAGCACTTTCGACTAAGCCAACCATTGCCTGTAAGAAGCATCAGTAGATGGCAGCACAGTAGCATGGGGCGGTCCCTCCGGTCGACCATTGCACCCATGGCTAGTGGGAGGTTATGTGCAACCCGGCTGGGCAGTCACAGGTCACTTCTAGTCTGACAATGGCGGAATAGACCGGGGCAGGACCCTGAGGTTTGAAGCAACTGTGGTGTTGGCGCTTTATTCCCCAGGCGGAACAGAAACCGGTTCATCACATATGAATCTCACCTTCAGTTGTTCGCCTGATTAAGGACTATTGACTGGGGCAGGACCCCGAGGTTTGAAGTACCTGCGGTGTTGGCGCTATATTCCCCAGGCGGATCAGAAACCGGTTCATCACATATGAATCTCACCTTCAGTTGTTCGCCTGATTAAGGACCATTGACTGGGGCAGGACCCCAAGGTTTGAAGCAACTGCGGTGTTGGCGCTTTATTCCCCAGGCGGAACAGAAACCGGTTCATCACACATGAATCTCACCTTCAGTTGTTCGCCTGATTAAGCACTATTGACTGACTAGCCTGCCAGTCTCTCACCACCTTGACATCAGCGTCTTTGTAAGGGTTTTACGCCATAGCAACACCTAAGGATGGTTGGTGGAGTTTTATGTCCTGGCAATATCTAAGTCAATATCAGGACGGGTACCGACTTGTGACAGTGTGCACCCATGGTGACTTTATAGTGCTGCCTCACTGGAAGACCGGGCCATGACCATGTACACCTGAGATGTTCCCTGTTGCCTAGGACATATTACACGAACATCGTTTTAAATCTTTGAATTGTAATTCTATTTTTCTAAAGCCATAAAAAAAAAGAAACCAACAGGATTTGTAATAGCTGCTCAAAAGGATTTCTAATGAACTCAACATTGAGGTGTAGATAAGACACTTCAAAATATCTAACAAACTCAACCACACCCCTCTCCAGCGATCACCCACCCATCCCCTCCCACACCGGACGTGGTGACCAAATCGGTAGAGCGTGGGCCTCGCATGCGGGAAATCCGGAATTCGGTTCCCAGTCGAGTCAAACCAAGACTAAAAAATGTATACTTGTCGCTTCCTAGCCTGGCGATCGGGATTAATAGGATAGGACAAGGACTGGTTAGCTCAGTGTCAGGATTATGTGACTGAATGGACATCAGGTCATGGTGCCAGCGGCCTGATTTCTCAGTGGGCAGCAGCATAAAGTCGCCATGAGTGTGCACTCTCACAAGTCGGTTCCGATCCTGATATGACCTTAGATGTTGCCAGTAGCTCAAACTCCAAGCAACGAAGTAACCCACCCAACCCACCCACCCAACCAACCAACCCCCAACCACCCTCTGATAATCGATACCAAAGAGCCGGCTTTCCATCAACCGCCATCTTACCTTCAAATTACAGGTGGGCGGACCGTGGGCTGCTAAAGCACTACAGGTAAATGGGCGTGTACCATAACAGAAGGCACGCATACACAATATCAGAGTAGAAAACTAGTTAGAAAAGTGGGCCCGTGGAACCTGAGGCGCTGCCTTTTAACAAGACGCACGCCTTCCCATACAGCGTCTTCCAAGCTGGCTGCAGTTCACACCCGACACAAATCCACAATCTCAAATTATATTAGTTACGCTTGTTTGTTCTTTACATCCTAGCAACATCTAAGGTCATATCAGGACAGGTACCGACTTGTGACAGCACACACTCATGGCGACTTAGCAGTGCTGTCCCATTGGGAGACCAATCCATAGACACCATGACCTTGACAAGTATCAATTTTATTGCACTGCATGTTTTCACTTTAAACACCCCCATTTTTAATTAGTTACCCCAAACTAAAGGATAGCATATAATAATGAGCAACCTAATGTATTCATTTTTTAAATGACAAACTCAAAACCATCGGATTACACAAATTGAAAATTCAAGCAAATATACTCCATTTTCAAATCATAGATATCAAATTTTAATTTTCCCTATCCATCACCCCCCTCCCATAAAAATGCCTCAATTAAACTTCTATCGATTGAAAGTATTGACCCTTTCCGCAAGTTGTCGCCAACCCTGCAATGTCATTCCTTTATTCTCTATGCCAGTCCTTCAATTTAGTTACTTGAGCTTGGATGCGCGGAACCGGGCACAAGTGGCCGAATCGCAAAGAGTCCAGGCCAGGAATTTGAATCTCGGCCGAGTGAAACCAACGACTTATAATTGATACTTTTCAATACCTCGCCTGGCACTCCGCATTAATAGGATAGCACAAGGACTGGTTAGCTCTGGTGCGGAAATCAGGTTCTGGTGGGGAAATTAGGTCATGGCATCAGTGGCCGGATCTCCCAGTGGGGCAGCACTATAAAGTTTCCATGTGTGTGCATTGTCACAAGTCTGTACACACCGTGATATGACCTTAGATGTTGGCAGGACATAAACCCCAAACAAACAAACAAACAAACAAACAAACAAACAAACAAACATTACTTGTGGGGTCTGGAGGGGGGGGGGGGGTAATCTGCTTGCACACACGGTAAGGTGAGCTTGTCCATAATCAGTGCCCATGTCAGTTGGTTGGTTGTTGGCGCTTTACATCCTGGCAACATCTAAGGTCATATCAGGACGGGCCCTGGACACAGCCTCACAGACAGCAAGGCAAGGGAAAGCAAGGGAATGCCAGGCCAGGCAAGGGAAAGCAAGGCCAGGCCAGGCCGGAGCAGGGCAGGGCAGGACATCACATCACAAAGATGTGATCATTTTAATACATAACATCCCCCCCTCCCATCAACCAACCACCCACCCACCCTGATGGCACCATGTATTACTCACGTGACCAGACAGGTACAGGTGTGTGCCCTGTGTACTGGTACAGGGGGACCACGCCCACCTACAGTTTACCTTTAATTCGCTCTGCAGACCACACCCCGCTAGGGATCACATCCTCTATTATCGCCCAGCACACAGTACAGCACAATAGCTCCTGGCCACCATACACTGTCACACCCACCATGTTGTCTTCTCAATCCATTCAAATGTCCATGCAGTGTGCATAGAGTATATATTATTACAAAGCAAGATCAATATCTGTATGCTTGTTAATTATCAAATTGCAATCAGATTTGACCAAACGATGAGATACTTGCTGACTTTTATTTTGATAGACACATGCGTGTGCACATCATACTGTATAATGTCCCAATAGAAGCACGCTACCCAATAGAGGCATACCCCCGCATAAATTTACGATAACATTCAAACTGAATGCACATAAAATAAGACAATCCCACTTTATTTCAGAGGCACGACAAAAACAAATCCATGAGATTCTTTAACTTTGAATAGACACATGTCCATGTGTCTGCACTTGCGCAGTGTGCTTCTATTGGGACATATACGGTATGTATAATACAGGGTCCGTACACATGTGAAGATATGGAATTCAGGGATATTTCAAGGCTTTTCAAGACTTTTTGACAGGCTCTACCGATTCGGTAACCGCGCCCGGTCATACAACTAACTGGATGTGGAGACTGTACTGCTAGTTCGACCGGGCAGATGTAGAAATGTAGAAGAGAGCGAATGAGATGGTGCGTGGTGTGGTTGAGGATGTAGTGAGCACCTCAATGAAGCAAAGCCTCTAGAGCACATTGATTTTTTTTATCATCGGCTATTGAATGTCAAACATATGGTCATTCTGACATATTTCTTTGGAGGAAACCTGCTGCCGCCACATAGGCTACTCTTTCCGATAAGCAGCAAGGGGTCTTTTATATGCATTGTCCCTCAATGATGCGCGAGCTGCTCAGAGCAGTGAGGGTGAGTGGGTTGCACCAGCACGTAGCAGGGTCTCGACGCGCACACTACAAAGGCAAGTATGGCAGCACTCTGTACACACACACACACACACACCCACACAACTTACCCATCACACAAACATGCTTCAAACGACATAAAAAACAAGGTCACCAACAAACAAACTCAAAGCGAGACTCGCCAGATTCTTTTAGGGATTTTTTTTTTATATATCCGCATCGACAGGACTGTTTATTAGCTGTAGCTGCTTGCTAGCGTATACACACCCGCCCACACACCTTAACCATCAGCACAAGTCCACACACAAAAAACAACCTGCTAGCTTGACTAGAAAGAACCTGAGACTGAACTGCTCCACTCGGATACAAGCAAAAAACACCCAAGTATTTACTAGCGTTAGTCAGTGTGGACCAGTGTACCAAGGGTGCCCCATCCCACTCCACCCTCGATCTGTATCTGTGTGGACAAGTGTACCAAGGGTGCCCGTCCCACTCCACCCCCAATCTGTATATGTATGGACAAGTGTACCGCGGGTGCCCATCCCACTCCACCCAAGATCTGTATCTGTGTGGACCAGTGTACCAAGGGTGCCCATCCCACTCCACCCCCGATCTGTATATGTATGGACAAGTGTACCGCGGGTGCCCGTCCCACTCCACCCCCGATCTGTATCTGTGTGGACCAGTGTACCAAGGGTGCCCGTCCCACTCCACCCCCGATCTGTATATGTATGGACAAGTGTACCGCGGGTGCCCGTCCCACTCCACCCCCGATCTGTATCCGTGTGGACCAGTGTACCAAGGGTGCCCGTCCCACTCCACCCCCGATCTGTATATGTGTGGACCAGTGTACCGCGGGTGCCCGTCCCACTCAACCCCCAATCTGTATGTGTGTGGACCAGTGTACCGCGGGTGCCTGTCCCACTCCACCCCCAATCTGTATATGTATGGACAAGTGTACCGCGGGTGCCCGTCCCACTCCACCCCCAATCTGTATATGTATGGACAAGTGTACCGCGGGTGCCCATCCCACCCCACCCCCAATCTGTATCTGTGTGGACCAGTGTACCGCGGGTGCCCGTCCCACTCCACCCCCAATCTGTATCTGTGTGGACCAGTGTACCAAGGGTGCCCGTCCCACTCCACACCCAATCTGTATATGTATGGACAATTGTACCGCGGGTGCCCGTCCCACTCCACCCCCGATCTGTATCTGTGTGGACCAGTGTACCGCAGGTGCCCGTCCCACTCCACTCCCGATCTGTATATGTATGGACAAGTGTACCGCGGGTGCCCGTCCCACTCCACCCCCGATCTGTATATGTATGGACAAGTGTACCAAGGGGGGCCCCATCCCACTCCACCCCTGTCCCACTACACCCTCGATCTGTATATGTATGGACAAGTGTACCAAGGGGGCCCGTCCCACTCCACCCCCAATCTGTATATGTGTGGACAAGTGTACCGCGGGTGCCCTTCCCACTCCAACCCCAATCTGTATCTGTGTGGACCAGTGTACCAAGGGTGCTCCGTCCCACTCCACCCTCGGTCTGTATATGTATGGACAAATGTACCAAGGGTGCCCCGTCCCACTCCACCCTCGATCTGTATCTGTGTGGACCAGTGTACCAAGGGGATCCCATCCCACTCCACCCCCAATCTGTATCTGTGTGGACCAGTGCATAAAGCGTCCCCCACCCCACCCCACCCCCGATCTGTATGTGTGGACTAGTGTACAAAGGGTTCTGCGACCCGTTCCTACTGCCCCGGTGCCCTGTGCTACTCTGCCGAGTGTAATACCATGATATTGTACTGGTGTGACAAAATAGTCTGACTCCTGTAATAAAGTGACTCCCCAGTCCTGTTCTTTGACTCACTTTATTTTCGCATAATAAAGCATCTCCCCCTATAATATTGGGACTCTCCACCAAACTTCTTTTCACAAATGTTTAATTCTTTTCTAATATCAATTGATTATTACTTTTGGTTAACAGAACCTACAAACACAACATTTATATTTCAAACAAACCATCTTCTATAATATACACACACATTTACATCAACGTACATGAAAATGACTAGCTGTACATATCATGTCCCTAAAAGAATAAAAGAAAGTGAACATATCGCCTAACCCACCACAAAGATGGGTGATTCTATAAAACTGGACACCACATATTTGGTTTCCACATTACGATGCTGATAATTTGTTCCTTCCTTTCATTGATTGCAAGTCAAATAATTAATGTATCCGCTGTGTATTAGGTATATTAGCAATAGTACATTTATTGAATCTATCCCAAGAAAGAAATTAAAAGTTTACTTATATGATTTTGTGCTAATGTGAAAAAGTGAAAATTTACACATTTATACTATGCATGTAGCCAAACTTTTTTTCAACTTATTTTTCAATTTTTTTCTTGTAAGTCATAACCTTGTCTGCTTAAGAGTAATCAATAAAATCTTGTTGGACTACGTTGTATACGTTAAAATGAGGTTCTGGATGTGTCTTTGATGTTCATGTTACACGAGTGATATTAATGCATTGCTCAAGATCTAATTCAAACAGTGAAATACATTTTTTTTAACTCTGACATATGCACAACATGCACACCACCATAGGACATTGGATCAGGCTATTATTTGGAAGGTTTTTTTGCTATTATTTGGAAGGTTTTCACTTTTGGTTTCCATGTCACACTTTTGTGCCCAGTTTTAAAGAATGACCCAGATCCACTGACCTACAGTCACAACATGACACGGGGAGTCGCTTTATTATGGGAGTCAGAATATTATCTCACATCGCCACACGGCCGCACAAGTGGAAACCGTGCCAGTGCCACTCGACTGTTTTTAGCGCCCAGCTAACACTCCCCATCAATCGGCACATGCATGTGTTCCCTAGCTGTCTACACTAGTACAGACATGACGCCCCTCTGTCTGAGTAGGCCAGCAATGCACGCCGTTAATGTTAGCCAACAAACACCAGACGGTCCTCACAGATGGGCGTTCTTATGGCAATACAACACCGCTGAAAACTATCAAGTTTGTTCCTGTACATAATAATCTACGTCTATGGTTGGCTGTGGTTGGTTGGTTGTGGTTGGTTGTGGTTGGTTGCGGTTAGTTGGCTGTGGTTGGTTGGTTGTGGTTGGTTGGCTGTGGTTAGTTGGTTGTGGTTGGTTGGTTGGTTGTGGTTAGTTGGTTGTGGTTGGTTGGTTGGTTGTGGTTGGTTGTGGTTGGTTGTGGTTGGTTGGTTGGAGTTTTAAGTCCTGGCAACATCTATGGTCATATCAGGTCGGGTACCGGCTTGTGACAGTTCACACTCATGGCGCCTTTATATAGTGCTGTCCAACAGTTTGTCTGGCAGGCTGACCAGAAGGCTGCCCGAAAGACCGTCCCACAGTTTGTCAGACAGGCTGACCAGCAGGATACAAGTAGAGGGAAGAGCTGCTAAACCGACAATGGCTATTGGCTCCTGGTGCACACCTCCACCCAGCGTACACCTAATACTAATTAATCAATTAGAACAGGAATCGCACCAGCCCTCTTGGCTCTCATTTCACACTGCACCCCGTCATAATTAGCTATGCATTAAAGGCCCGTCTCCCAGCCACCGGACAAACTGGTCGATTGCCAATTAAGAGGCTGGTCCGCCCACGGCTACTCATTTCCTGCGGTGACCCAATTGACAAGGTCACCTGCAATGATGACGTCCGCAGCCCCTGTCCTATTTCTAACCGTGACGTTCACAGCCTTTAGTGTGTGTCGCGCTTTCGAAATGAGCCGACACACACCACCAGCATCGTCTACATGCTCACCTGCGACCGGTACTTTTTGCATGACATAGACTATACTCCATAGTGCTGGGTGTGCCGCAGTGCCAAAGGAACCCGCATCTGCAACTCCTACTTTTACAATTCCAACTACATGTATCTCGCAATTTCTCTTTAAAACATTGCTTACCCTATTTCTTTTAAACCTGTCGAGATTTCATTATGGAAAGAAGGAAATCAAAATAGTTGACATTGTGTACTTATACCACCATTCGTCACATTAAAAATTTATTCAAACACACTAGAGTGATGCATGCATGCACGCACGCACACACAAAACATAACCATGTACATATGGGTCACTCTCCTGAAAACTGGCCAGAAGTGTCACATGGAGAGTTAAAATTTAATATTTAAATTTTTTTAATGTTTTGGTTGCAAATGAAAGCTGGAAATCTCCCCTTTACATCTATGTAAAATATAAATTGATGAGATACAAAATAAAGGTGTAGTCCGTGAATAAGATATCTCTTATGGCAGTATAACATGTGTGTCACACGTGTAACACATGTTTAGGACACCACACAGCCTGCTTAATAAATATCTAATCAGAATTAAATAATATCATACTTAGAAGCATATTAATCATGGCATAATATACAGAAATATCTAGTGCTTATATTGATTAAAAAAAAGTAATTCCCAGCCATGCTTTATTCACTGAATAATTAGTGTACAATATTTGTGTGGCATCCAGACACCATGGTTACACGTGTGACGGAAATTTGTAATGTTATTTCTGAAGACATTACTTTTTTTTTTTTTTAAATTTAAGCATGCATACATGTTAATAAATACTTCCTCTTTTATTTGGGAACTGTTTTGTTTGATATATCAATGCAATACAAGATGTTAATAAGGATTCAACCACATGCCATATGTCATGTTACAAATGGCTGACTGTAAAATGTTTTTTTTTTGTACAAAAACAGTTCATAACTAAAAAGACCAAAGTTGCACACAGTTTTATTTTATTTCCCTTATTTCTTTCATCAAATCTGAACATGAATATGAAAAGTATAAGGACAAAAATAAGTAGGAAGGTTTTTATTGATGTTTTAAAATCCCATCTCATGCTGACCAGTTTTCAGGAGAGTGACCCATATATCAACTTTACAGTGGGGAAATTTACATAACTAACTTGAAGAATGCCTCAGATGTACAATCTACTAAATGAATTCCAAAATGCATAATTTCCATGTTCAAAAACCATCATATGTAATATGACTAGATAAAATAATAAGAACTAAATATTTTGGAAGTTTGTTGAACTATGCATTTTCATAGAATGAACGAAAGCATAAAACTAGGAATGACTGGAAATAGGAATGGCACGCAGCCTGCATACTTAGTCATCCCACGCGACATTTATTTACAAACGACATTTATTTACAAACAAGAATCGTTGAGGTCACAGTTTCTATCGTCGTTATTAATATTAATATTATTATGTATCATGGTGTATGGTGTACAGTAACTACCTTTATTTCTTCCTTGATGTCATCGCCTCTCCATGACCCCACGTGACCCAAGAGGTGACCAACAGCTATACCACACTGTATACATTACAACCACCTCACCTGAATTCAAAATGGGACTGCCACCATTGTAAGCTACCCAATAATCATATAGCCCCCCCCCCCCCCCCACCCCTACCACACCCACACAACCAATACCACTCATTCCTCGACCAGAGCCGAATCACAGAACGGGGTGTGGCCCTCCACTAGTGGTACACTGGCCCTCAGCGAGCTGCCGCCATAGTGTGCCTATAGTAGCGGAGTAGCACCCTCCCCCGCTGCACATGTAGGTAACCATGGCATCAGTAGTGACGTCAGTACCAACTCGCATGCCTCATTGACACGGGGCCAGGTCTACAAACATTCTTTTCTCTTTTTTTTTAAAAAAAAAATTCTTTTAATTGTTTATTTCGATGTGCTAAAAATATGACCGGCCCGTCTCAGGGATTGAGTGGCTTCCTTCAGGCAAAAAAAAAGAAGAAAAAAATAAAGGAAATCAAGCCGAGATTATTATACCGACGGCAAATTTCCGTTTACACCTATATAAAAAATGCCCCCAGGCTGTGAAAAAAAACACATAAATCCGTTTAAAACAGGAAAATGTCATCCCTGCGTCTTCAAACAGAAGAACAGTACATTATCTCCAAAACCACAAAACCTCTAGGTCTAGGAATGGGAGGTGGCAATGGTAAGTGTCACAAAATATATATGCCGAAGTGGTGGTGGGGCCTAACTACCCTAGACACCAAGTACCTGGACATGAACCCTGCCGAACGGCTGGGGCTCAGGAATCCACTCTCCAGGTTAAGTCAAGTAATCACTTATGTATGATATATCGCAGCTGTCTTAAAAGCTGCATAGTCTGAGGAAATAAAACAATTATCTAGATTTGATTCTACATATCTAACCAGAGAGCGTGTATATAGACAGATGAGAGGGACAACTCCCGCGAAAATATGTAACACAGGCTGCAGTGGCGATCCTGGCGGTTATTGTTGAACAAGCCTTGAGTTGGCCGATACGCGCAGTGCAAACCATTAATTTTCTTAAAAGATTAATAGAAATCCAGAACCCTAACCTTATAAATTCAATATAATCTTGTTGGTAAACATGTTTTCTATATGTGTACTAAGCGGCTTGTTTCTATTTGGTGTAGTTTTAGAGATATTTCACATTTTCTGTAGGAAGATTGCACACGACCATTGACAATGCATTGAGTTTGTCGTACGTGCAGTGCAAAATGTTTATTTTATTCAAAATTAATAGAAATCCAGAACTTGTAACCTTATAAATTTAATATAATCCTTTCGGTAAGCATGTTTTCTATATGTGTACCATGCGATTTGCTTCTAGGTGGTGTAGTTTTAGAGATATTTCACTTTTTCTGTAGCAAGATTGCACACGACCATTGATAATGCCTTGAGTTTGCCCATATGCGTAAACTGTTCAACAACCACCACTTGGAGCGCCACAGTCGGCAGCTGTTACACGGTCTAGTATGGGAGTTGTCCCTCTCATCTGTTTATATACACGCTCTCTGATCTAACTTAGATACTGGTGCAGTTATTAAACATTTGTCGCCACATAGAAGGGAATAAATACTGAGGCAATTTAATAGCGCCTGTTACTGTAGAAGTACATGGTCAGAGTTTTGGCATAATTGCACTTCAAATATCTCAAGAGTTAGCTATTTTAAAATAAAAGTTACTTCAAACTAAAAATAAGGTAGATAATATCAACCTAATATATTTATCTCAGAAAATGAGAAACTACGCAACTCTAACACCCCCCCCCCGACACACGCACCTCGACATCCACACAACCCCACCCCCACACACACACTCAGAGGTGCAGATGTGAATCTAGAGCTCCTCCCTCCACCAACCAGCGCTGGTTTCATGTGTATTCACCACAACCAGCAATTCACTAAGTCACTGGCACACACCAACCAATACGAAAACACATCAAAAAGCAAATCACCGAATATGCCAAAAATCTAATGGGTCGCGTTGGCCGAACAATGGCCGAACAAGTTGAGCGCACACTTCTTGTGTTAGTTGGTTGTTTTGAGTTTTACGTCCTGGCAAGATCTAAGTTCATATCACGACAGGTACCGACTTGTGACAGCGCGCACTTACGGCAACTTAATAGTGCTTCCCCACTGGGAAATCAGGCCACTGGCACCATGACCCGATATCCCACAGTCACATTATCCTGATACTGTGCTAACCAGTCCTTGTCCTATCCTACTAATGCCAGGTAGCGACAAGTATCAATTTCATAAGTCACTGGTTTGAAGCTGCTGGGATTCAAACACCCAACCTTCCACAAAACTGTTATCGATTCGGCCATCGCATCCAGTCAAAGTTTGGGATAGTACCGCGACAATTTTCCAAGCAGGTATGTTTTTGTTAGTTTGGGTTTTACGTCCTAGCAACATCTATGGTCATATCAGAACGGCTCACAGTAGGTAAGCTTATTTTCATCAGCAAGTGCAGCGACTGTCTCCCAAACTAATTAATCTGAAGGCTCCCAAATAACGATAATATCAATTGGTGACGAGCCATGACTGATATGGTAACAAAAGGGTCGCACATACCCTACCCCCACCTTGGTCGTAATGCGAAGCATTACGTTTGATGCGAGGAAAGAAGGAGACCCTCCCCCGCCCCGCGTGTCGTGCTGCCTCCACACCTCGGCCGACCGCGCTCACTCACCGCCACCTCCCCCCGCCCGTCCTTTGTGCACGGCGTTCACGCCTCACCCGACCCCTGCTGCTCGCCACCTCGCACCCTCCCCGGCCGCTAGCATTCGCACCTCCCCTGCTGCCGCCTCCCTTCCCCCCTTATAAGGCCGCCCGCCAGCCTCCCTCCTCATTCAGCTCCCTGCCGTCTCCCAGCCTCCACCTTTCTCCTGTTTGGACTACCACCTCGGGACTTTCCACCTCGGACCGCTGCCCAAAACACGGACACACCATGCCCCAAGGAAAAGGTCGTGGACGCAAGAGCTCCCGGGCTGCCCCCCGGACGCCGGGGCCTGTATCAACACCGCCCCGGGAGGAGTCGCCGGCCTCAGCCCCGGCCTCCCCCGCGGCGCCCTCGGACCGCGCCTCGGGCTCCGAGGTGTCCATGCTGATGGAGGCCATGCAGCGCATGCAGCTCGAGAACCGACAGGCCGCCGCCGAGGCCGCCGCCGAGGCCGCCGCCGAGGCCCGCCAGGCAACGGCAGAGCTTCACGCACGCATCGACGGCCTCGGATCGGGCGAGGCGCTCCCCGTCCCGGAGGGGCCCCCACCAGCGGCACGACACCGGCCCGCCCCGGCGCCTCGGGCGCGCACCACCACCGCAGCCCGGCCCCCGCCGCCGCCTCACGCGAGCCTGCCCGGGGCTCCGCTGGCGGAGTACGAGAGATACCGCCACCTCTCCGCACAAGCCCCATCTACCACGTCTCCGGCCTACCAGGAGGACTTCACCCGCCACAGCCCCGCATCCGCGGCCGACGCCGTGCGGGAGATCCTGGCCTCCGCCGAGGCGCGGCACTCCACCAGGCGCCAAGGTATACCATCAGATTACATCTTTCCCTCTGATCTTGTGAAGCGAGGGGCGGAGAGGAAGCCGGTCAAACGAGGGGAGGCGACAAAGGATGAGTACACGCTCGCCCTCCTCAACCTCATCGACCACCCGGACTTCCCCGCCCACTCCGCCCAGGGACTCCACCACCACCTCCTCGGGGTCTGCCGGGACAACCTAATTTACCCGTGGGGGACCGTCCGCCGGTACTCAGAGAGTGTGTTCTCTGCCATCGCGGACGGGACCCTCCCCCACGGGTGGCACGACCTGGTGGCCATAAACCTCCTCAGACTGGATTGCTTAGCCATGCCCGTCCAGCCCGCCACCACCCAGCCGAGACCCCTCGACCCTGCCAAGCCCCGGCCCCAGCCCCGCGCCCACACCGACACCCGCATATCCTATTGCCGGGACACCCACGGGGCGTTGTGTTATGCGTGGAACCGGGACCCAGCGTCATGCACCCAGGCTGCCCCGGGGGAGGTCCATGGCCAAGGGGCTGCCAAGCTGCGCCACGCGTGCGCCTACTGCGCGAATGTGCGCAAGATGCTCACCGTCCACAGTGAGGAGGCATGCCTTGCCAAGCGTGCGCGCGCAGCTGCCCCGGCCGCCTCCCCGGATTTTTAAAGAGCCGGCACCTCCACCCCGGCCCGGAGGTCCTTAACCGGCCCATTAACCACGACGCCGCCCCCCGACCCTCCCCCAGCCTTCCCGACATCAGCCCGCTCGACAGTGCCCCCCGCACTGCCCCTACGCCCGAGGCGCGGCCTGACCGTCGCCCCGGCACGGCCGCACCCTCCGGCAACCTCGGGCCCCAGCGCCCCCTCAGCAAGGCTCCCACCGCCAACCGGCGCCAGTCGCCCATCACCCCCGACCCTGAAGACCACCTCGACCCAGGAGACACTGCCTTCCTCTGCCCGCACTCATGGCGACCTTATAGTGCTGCCCCATTGGGAGACCAGGCCCCCAGCACCATGACCTGATATCCCACTCAGTCACATTATCCTGACACTGATCTAACCAGTCCTTGCCCTATCCTCATAATGCCGAGCGCCTGGCTAGGAAGCGACAAGTATCAATTTTTAAGTCATTGGTTTGATTCGACCAGGGTTCGAACACACGATCTACCAACACGGGAGACGGACGCTCTAACTCATTCGGCCATCTCGTCTGGTCACCCAGAAATCAAATTGGCTTATCCGATCTTCCAACAACCATCGCTTAGTACGACCCTTGAAATTAGTCTGGTCTAATTAGGTTAATCTACATGAGCACATCAAGTCCAACCCATATATACCCATTCCCACTACTACACGTACTCAACTCCCCCCATACTCAGGGATGAAAGTGATCTCCAACACAAAACGCAGAAATCAAGCCGAGATTATTACACCCGACAGCGAATTTCCGCGAAAACACGGATCCCCCCCCCCCCCCCCCCCCCCCAGCCATAGGATTAGCACTGTTAGGGAATAACGGAAAAATACCGGAAGTCAGGTTTCAACTATCCTTGTTGTAGCTATGTTATCGCTTGGCAGCAACCGCCAGTTAGCTCAGTGTCAGGACGGTGAGATATCTAGTCATATCTAACTAGTTCTTGTTTGGGTTTTATGTTCTAGCAACATCTAACGTCATTAACCGGTAATGTCAATTACGGCCCATAACTTTCCCCCCCAAAAAGCCTCATACTGGGATGAAAGTGTCTCGGGCAAAAAAACATGGAAATGAGGCTGAGGACTTGGCACCTTCTAGTGGGTTCTTGCAGAACTAACTGCAAATTTCCACGAAAACACGGATATTCTCCAAATAGGAGGAGCACCGTTAGGAAATCGTGTACAAATGCAGGAAGTCGGGTTTCAACTGTCCGTATTGTGACTGTATTATCCCCCAAGCCAAACTCTTTCTTGCTTAGGTTTTATGTTCTAGCAAATTCTAAGGTCATATGAAGGGGATTCAGGATAAACAATTGCTGTCATATATATTGGCATTTTGTGAACTTCGGTGAATAATTTTTTTGTAATCACGGAAATCCGCGAAACGCAGAGATCTTTCATCCCGGCTTATAATTAAAAAAATTTAAACTGCTTAAAAGTCAATTTACAAGTACTTTCAAGGGAGCGAAAACCTTATTTTGGAATATATATTTTGTGTAACTGCCAGAACTCCATACGAACCCAGACTAAGCAACACATACATACGACACATATGATGTGCAAGAATGGCATGACAAAAATTTAGGAAAATATATTACGAATCTTCGGGACTTCTAAAGTGATGGGAGAAGCCGGAATGGTCACAAATTTTTACAATATCCGGGGGGGAAATGGGGCGGATCAAAAACCCGCAATTCCAGATAAATCTGGAAGATTCTCATCTATGGATGCAGTTGAGGCGCACTCACCAGCTCGGTCTTGTTTGAGGGTGTCCCAGACGTTGCAGTTGAAGTCATCATATCCTCCGAGCAGAAGCCGCCCGCTCTTCGAGAAGGCCACCGATGTTATGCCACAGATGATGTTGTCGTGTGAATACATGCCAATCTCTTGGTCGGCTCGGATGTCAAACAATCGACAAGTGGCGTCATCCGAACCGGTTGCGAATGCAAATCCGTTAGGGAAATACTGAAACCAAGCAAACATATAACTTAGGTACACTGCACAGGTTGGTTGGTTGTTGGAGTTTTACGTCCTGGCAACATCTAAGGCCAGATCAGGAGGGGTTCCGACTTGTGACACTGCACAGGTAGAGTTTTAATTTTATAATCTCATCACTGAAGTTACCACACAATATTAGACATCATAATTTAATGTGGTTTCCCAGATTTCTTTTTCTTTTATTAATTTGATTTTTATTTAGCCAATTAAATAGGGTACAGTGGATTTGGTCGCTACCGCATTGAGACACCCAGAACAAATTAAACGAAAGGGAAGGGAAAATGGCCAATAATCTATCAATAATAAAAATATATTTAAAATGGTAATAATAAAATTAAAATAATAATAATTTTAACAAATTTAAAGAAGGTTTAGGCTGATCCAATCACTGCAGAGATTACACAACCTGGTATATATTACCAAATTTGTGAATTACGTTTGTTGTTTTACGTCCTAGCAACATCTAAGGTCATATCAGGACGGGGTCTGTGAATTACGTAGTTGCTAGTCCGATGGTTTGGCGTTTCTACATGTTATAATGTAGATAAATGCATTAGGTTGATAAAGGTTGATAATCCATAATCTACCGTACTTGGTTTGAAGTAACCGTTACTATAAATATCCAACTTAAAATGAAAATACAACAAATTAATTTTTGTGTGAATATCGAAATGCTGGAAACAAATACCATAGCTATGACAGGTTCTATTAAATAAACTTGGTATCCCTTCTATGCAGCAATATAATGCTTAATAAGCGCACCAGTACCTAAGTTGGATATGTAGAATCAAATCTAGGTAGGTGTTTGATGTTTGGAAATAATATACTTTCATCAGATTATGCAATTTTAATGTAAAAAATGCAACCGTAGAAATGCATTCATTTTGTCATGTAATTTATTAGGGATTAGCATGCAAAGCGTCAAAAGCTATTACATCCCAATTTTTTCAATAAAATATATCTGTAGGGATAAGCCTTCCAATTAAATAACAATAATAAATTAAATTAAATAATAAAGATACACCGGGGTTAAAAACGACCCTCCTCCCTACATTTTGTAACGAATTTCTTTCAATAGAAGATATCTTTCGGGATGAGAGGCCTACAAAGTTTCAAGAGATATTGCATAACAATTCTCTCCATTTCCCCCCACCAACTTCTTAAAATAATTCAGGGATATAAGCCTGCAAATTATTTTTTTTAAATAAGAAAAAAGAAATTGCATTCGGGGTCAATAAAGCGAATTTCTAAGTGTGATCGTCACAATTATCTGACAAATTGTTAAAGAAAAAATTCTGTACTTACTGTGATAGCGTTTATATCAGATTCATGTCCCGAGAAAGTCTGCTTGCACATGCCGTCTCTTATATCCCACAGCTTAAAAGAAACAAGAGCAGCGCGTTAACCCGGTATCGAAGCAGCGCAGCGTACATGCAACAGAGGAAACATGGGTGAACCAACAGCGAATAGGCAACACGGTCAAACCCGAACACGCCTGGTTAAATAGAACGTAGAACTTTGCACTTGGTAATGTGGAACACAATTTTTTTTGTGTTGTCTGATTTTTAAACTCACTCAGTCGTGCAGTTGCCTACGTTGGCTCTACCCAGTGTATTCCTCGTCACTATCGACATAACAATGTAGCTTAGTGTTAGCAGTCGTGGAAGGCTACCAATAATACGTCAGTTCTGAGACACAAAAGTAGGTCAGTCTAGGTCGACCGTCGCTGTAGCTTGGCGGGGAAGGGGGTGCACCATACTACAACAATTCAAATGGCGAGAACGGTGCCTCTCATGGTAGCCAACACAAAGTTTGCTCCAGTTATTCGTCCAATTTATGAACAATTCCCAGCAATAGCAGTGCATCCATTGACATAGCTCACTCTCTACTGGAGTTTCGAAGACCGATATCAAACCAGATGGCTTCGTTAAATAGACAAGAATGCCACACTTGGTAACGTGGAACACATTTTTGTGTTGTGTGTGCTTTTTAAACTCACTCAGTCGTGCAGTTGCCTACGTTGGCTCTACCCAGTGTATTCCTCGCCACTACCGACATAATTTAGCTTAGTATTACTATTAGCAGTCGTGGAAGGCTACCAATAATACGTCAGTTCTGAGACACAAAAGTAGGTCAGTCTAGGATGGTTCTGTCACTGTAGCTGGGTTGGGGTGGGGGAGGGGAGAAGCGTGGCACTGCAACAATCCAAAAGGCAAGCACCGTGCCTCTCATGATAGCCAATGCAAAGTTTGCACCTGATATTCGTCCAATATCATTACAGCCATTGGCACAACTCTCTCTATCTCTTCCTGAGTTTTGGAGTCTGCGATAAACAGTGACTAAAAGTGAACCGTGAAGGACCCGCTTTCACTTAAGATGGAGCAGCATGGGAAGTGACGCGTTACCAGGCAACCCGCAGTTTCCTTCCCGCCAAGCATAGTGACTAGACTAAGACTGGCCCAGAACAGACATACTATGTTACTCTCGTTGCTGTTAATTCAGGGTTAAAATAATCGCTATTGCTTTCCAAAAGGCGGGCTAATTAATATATTTACGGTGTTGTTAATCACAATGTTCACATTAAAGTATGGATTAGCCTGCTTTTGGAAATATACAATGAAAATGATTACAATCATTTGATTCACATGCTCAACTCTGACGAAGATGACCCTTCAATGAAAAAACTGCGATAACATGATAAATCGGCTATATCTGACTATAAGTATGGTTGTATATGGCACTGTGCATGTTGCAGACTGCATTAAGCATGATAAATCTACTATATCGGACTATATAAAGATGGCCTTTGATTGCAGACCATGCACAAAACATGATAAATCTGCTATATCTGAGACGGTCTTTGATTTCAGACAGCACATGTTACAGTGTATAAATGCTGATAAGCCGACTATAAAGATGGCTATTCATAACGGAGTGTGCACGAAACATGATAAATCTGCTATATCTGCCTATAAAGACGGCCTTTCATTGCAGACCATGCACAAAACATGATAAATCTGCTATATCTGAGACGGTCTTTGATTTCAGACAGCACATGTTACAGTGTATAAATGCTGATAAGAAGACTATAAAGATGGCTATTCATAATGGAGTGTGCACGAAACATGATAAATCTGCTATATCTGTATATAAAGACGGCCTTTCATTGCAGACCATGCACAAAACATGATAAATCTGCTCTATCTGGCTATAATGACGGCCTTTCATTTGCAGACAGTACATGTTACAGTGTATTAAAGGTGATAAGTAGACTATAAAGATGGCTTTCCATAGCAGAAGGTACATGAAACATGATAAAACTGCTAGACAAAGCAGGATAAATCTGCTATATCTGGCTATAAAGATGGCCTTTATTTGTCGAACGTGCACAAAACATTATAAATCTGAAATCTGACTATAAAGATAACCTATTTGTGGACAGCACATACAGAATAGATTATAACCATTATAAGACTTGTCAAGACTTTCCAGGCCTCGTAAAAAAAACACCTGGCATGATCAATCCAATACCAGTCATTTCGGGGAGGCTGAATGAATGCAACACCCTGGGAAAATGTTATCGCGTGGCGAGTCACGAGCTTGCAGTCGCATTGGTAACGCTAAACTATATTAGAAAGGAGAACACTCCAAAAAGGACAGCAGACCCCGTGTAGAAGCTAACGCGAAACACTAGCTGAGAACCAACACAAGCGTTATTTGTTCACAGATGGCTTTTAAAGGTGCAACAGCCATTAAACCGATAGACATTTTAATCTATGTATTTGTTTGCTCACATATTGTGTATTTAATGTTTCTGATTTCCCATTAAATGTACACGGCATTACCAACAGAAACAAAAAAACTAACTTTTGAGATGCATTAGACTTCTGCAAATTTGGAAGTGTTTTCCAGCTAATTATTAGCATTTCGAAGATTTTTTTTATACTGCCTATCATGGATAAGTCTGAATAGACTTGTTTTCACCATTAGACAGTTTGTCGATAGAAAGCCCGAGTCTACAATTTTACCGACCCAAGGGATTTTTAACCTCCCACACCACATAGACATGGTATGAGAGCAACTGGCCTTTGATGACGCTGGAAGTTATACACAGCGGTGGAAATCCAAATTGGCAGAGGTGGGGGCATGAGGAATCGAACCACCGACCTTCAGATTAGGAGTCCGACTTAGAAAAGTCTCTAACCACTCCACCACAGAGAATAATTTTTTTACTTCTGCAATTGCCTCAAATTTAGCTGCATTTGCAGTTTGATCTACGGATACAAATTAACCGGCTTTCCCCCTTTTATTCTTTTTACTACAAAGTCACTCACCCACGATAACAGCGGTTTACATGGCAACTCACCACCTTAACTCACAAGACCTAACTCACCCTAACGGCTAACCAACCAACCTACCGCCTTAGTTCTGACTCATCTACCCCATCTAGGTACCTACAGGTATACCTATTTACAAGTAAACATAAAAAATAGTCCCCCCCCCCCTCCCCCGAGCCCAATACTCACCAAATTGAGAGGATACATGCCTATGGCTAAAAGACCAGTGCCTCGACATTTCTCTATTTTTAACAAGAAAAAAAAAGTATTCTGCCGAAATTAATTTTAGATTTTTTTTTTAATATATTGAAAATCCAAGATGGCCGACTTACTTTGGCAGAGGCATCGCAAGCACCGGACACGAACGTCCGCATATCGGGTGCAAGGAACAGGCTCATGACATCGCCGGTATGACCCGTGAATGAGGTCGTCTGCTGACCTGTCTCTATATCCCAGAGCGCACTGCGGGAAGACAACAACAACACCGTCACATACTGTAAACAGTTAACACATACATGCACAGTGTCCGTACACATGTGAAGATATGGAATTTAAGGCTATTTCAAGGTCGTTTTTTAAATAGGAATTCAAGACTATTTTCATTTGGATTTAGTCCAAAATCGCTACTCGGAATGGCGATTTCGGACTAAATTTAGTGGGGACAGTTGAATGGAATTCAAGGCGCTACCCAAAATAGGTTAAATTCAAGGCTTTAAGGTCTTGAATTGGGGTAAATTAAGTTCCAGACTTTCCAGGCCCAGGTCAGACCCGGCATGTAGGCGGGCTGTTGGTGTTGGCCCATTTGAAATCCCTCCAACAACCCACAAGCACCGATATATATGGTCTTTCAGTCTTTATTGTGCATGTATTGAGATATTCATTACATGTCCTCTTGCGCAAAACCAGAAATGAAACAACGGCACTAGTACCATTCGATGAAGCAGAAGCCCCTCTGTATCAAAGTGGCATATGCAATAAGAGCCAGACTGACATCATACATCAATAGTTGCCATAGCAACTGCAGTCTTACATCACACTACATTGCAGTCCTGATTAAAGTCAGACTTACAACAAGAAACAAAGATAACACTTACAACAATTTTCATCCCTTATCTCCTTCATAAATATATGGAATAGTCTCCCACAAAATGTTATAGATGCCGGCTCAATAAATTCATTCAAGAACCGATTAGAAAACGCATGGGCTGATGATCCAGGGAAATTTGACCACTTATTCACCACATGCTACTAATTTATTCCTTGTGTTGCTAATTACTTGCACTCAAGCAAAAATGAGAGACAAATAAGTGTTCACACTTCCTGTCTACCAATCACTATATCACTATATCATCCATTTGATAGTCAATACATCATAAACTTGTTGTAATTCGGCCTACTACTGACATTATTAGACTAAAGCCAATAAAGTATCAATAACTTATATCTTATGTAATCACATAGCACACACAATTCACCCGCAAACAATTTTACACGTGCATATCTAATCTGTCGTTCTAACCCGGAATCTCTCAATCGAAGTATAGAAGAGAAAGGAACAAAAATCTTATGTAAGCACCTCCATGTGCATTCATAATTATAGTGTGAATATTGGCTGTGCATATGGCCAAAAGAACAGTGCATTGGCACTGAAAAAAAAGTGTATATTCTCATGAATAAATGTTCACTACAATATATTCTTTAATATGCAGGGATGGAAGTGGTTTCCGACAAAAATATGCGGAAATCCAGCCGAGACCGTGGCACCAACGTCGAATTTCCGCGAAAACGCGGATTACCCCCCATGGGATTAACACTATCAGGGAATATACGATTTCCGCGATTAGTATGACACCTGGTGATAGGTAACGACACTAGGGTTGTGGGTTGACAGTGTGTCACTGTGTTGTTTTACACTGACATTCGAGCTTTTCAATCAATCGAGCTTTTCAATCAATCAATCAATCAATCAATCAATCAATAGGATACAGCTATAATTATCAAAAATGATTAAAAAAATGGTAAGTATGTTTTCTCTATAAATCCACATTTGTGCTGAAAAGACTGTCAGTTGCTCAATATGAAGCCAGTGTCAACAGAGTTTCAATTTCCTCTCCACAAATGCTGTGACCCACAAGTCCAGTCTGGATTACGCTCTGCGCATGCGTCGCTGATATCGTGTATTGCGGGAAAATGGCAGAAGTCAGGTTTCAACTGTCCTTTTTGTGACTCTAATATCGCCCATACCTAACCCTTTCTTGTTTGGGTTTCATGTTCTAGCAACATCTAAGGCATATGTGGAGAAATGATCAATTTAACCTGAGGAATTCCCCCCTCCCCCCGGAAATGGTGGGAAATTGGAAATTTCTCATTGCAGATTGTTTCTATATTTGTTGAGGTTTTACATTCTAGTAACAATCAATGTTCTATCAAGGAGGAATAGTAGGCAGGGGGATACTCACCAAGTCATATCACCCGAAGAAGTAACTATCTGGTTGTCGTCGAGAAAACGGCAGCAAGACAAATAACCAGTATGGCCAGGCAACTCTCTACTGACGCGAACATTTCCTTCTCTCGTCTTTAGACTGTAGATTGAACATATGTTGTCAAGTCCACCGCACGCAACGTAACTTCCAGATGGGGCGTAAGCGCAGGTCATAACCCAGCTAGATCGTAGGGGTATAGCATGTACCTGTAGGGAGAAGAGGCGGCGCAAGCATTACCGTCAAGTCTAGACGCATACAGCGATTGTGCCTTCTGTGTGGCAGGTCCCACTTTATACAGTAGGTTACCAGAGGATGTACGAAAAGCCGCATGTGTTGATGAATTTAACTCATTCCTTAAGACACGTCTGTTTAACACAGCGTTTCATGGTAAATGAAATTTCTCTATCTTCTAACAATTTCAACCAAGTTGTAAATGTGTCACAGCATGATTTCACCATACAGCACATTAGAATGGCTCCTGATAATGAGGGTGCTTTATTAAATTTACATTATTACTACCACTATTACATAACTGCACAGTCCACTATAGTTCACAATCCTATCACTGATCAGATATCATTTAACAATTCACATATGTAGACAATTAACTCAAACAAAGCATCAATTTATTGTACATTTGAAATAGGCTCACCTTGTTTGTTGTATATCCATCCCATACAATTAATTTACCATCTTGAGATGCAGATACTAAATTTCTGTAAGGAAAAGAAAACAGAAGCCCATTGTAGAAGCCATACACAAAACACGATCAGCATAAGTGAGACAAAACACAGACGCTGTAGACAAAGCACAGCGTTATAATATAAGTAGACGCTTCCTTCTTTGAAAGTTGCATAATCCGCTGAAAGCGCAACATTTTCAAACCAATAGCACTTGCCTAGATCTGGTCCTACAAAGTCAACCTAAACACCTAATGTCGTTATATTAAGTTCATCTAATAAAGCCTGTCATTGTTGTAAACTACACAAGGTTGTGATGTTCAGCTTGTCCGTGTGCACACCAAATTCATCACTTCAAAGACGCAGGGTCCGTACACATGTGAAGATAGGGAATTCACGGCTATTTCAAGGCTGTTTTTGATAGGAATTCAAGACTATTTTCATTTGGATTTAGTCTGAAGTCGCCATTCGGAATGGCGATTTTGGACTAATTTAGATCAGTGGGAGCATTCAAGGCTTTTCAAGAGTACTTACCCAAAATGGGTTAAATTAAAGGCTTTTTTAAAGCCCTTGAAATGGGGCAAATGAAGACCAAGACTTTCCAGAACCCCATTTATATATTTTTAATTAAATAATTTTTTTAATTGGCTGAATTTTTCTAATCATCGGATTATGTCACTTTAAATTAATTTTAGCTCTTGGAAATGAAAATAGATATTGTGAACAAGTGCAATAGGGTGTTGATTGTTGTAGGTTTGAGATGTAGAGCTTTGGTAGAAAGGACCCGAGCACACCCCAGTTGTCTGCGATTAAGGGAAGAGGTGCTCAGGTAGATGGTGTTGTCTTGGGGAGGGAACAGCGAGTGGCTGTATCAGTCATGGGGAGGGCATCATGAGTCATGGAGGTGGCGAGGTTGAGGATAGCTGTAGTGTGTTGTGTCATGGGCAGGGGATGGTCGGGTAGCATAGGGAGGGGATGGTCTGGTATCATAGGGAGGGGATGGTAGGCTTCCTGCATCGTGTTGTGTTATGGGAATAGGATGGTTGTACCGTGTCATGTCATGGGGAGATTGCGGCGAGCAGCTCTATTGTGTCACGTCATGGGAATAGGATGGTTGTACCATGTCATGTCATGGGGAGGATGTGGTGAGCAGCTGTATTGTGTCATATCATGGGAATAGGATGGTTGTACCGTGTCATGTCATGGGGAGGATGCGGTGAGCGGCTGTATTGTATCATGTCATGGGAATAGGATGGTTGTACCGTGTCATGTCATGGCGAGGATGCGACGAGCGGCTGTATTGTGTCATGTCATGGGAATAGGATGGTTGTACCGTGTCATGTCATGGGGAGGATGCGGTGAGTGGCTGTATCGTGTCATATCATGGGAATAGGATGGTTGTACCGTGTCATGTCATGGGGAGGATGCGGTGAGCGGCTGTATTGGGTCATATCATGGGAATAGGATGGTTGTACCGTGTCATAGGGAGGATGCGACGAGCAGCTGTATCGTGTCATGTCATGGGAATAGGATGGCTGTATCGTGTCATGTCAAGGAAGCGGCAGGTGGCTGTGTCATGGCATGTCAAGGAAGCGGCAGGTGGCTGTATCATGGTATGTCAAGGAAGCGGCAGGTGGCTGCATCGTGTCATGTCATAGGAATAGGATGGCTGTACTGTGTCATGGGGAGGACACAACTGTTGGCCGCATTGTGTCATGTCATGGGAATACGATGGCTGCATCATGCCATGTCATGGAGAGGACACGGGCGGTGGCTGCATCATGGCGTGTCATGGGAAGGCATGGCGGGTGGTGGCATCATGTCATGTCATGGGGAAGGCGTGGTGGATCGCTGTATCAATGACATGTCACTTGAACGATGGGTGTCGGTGTATCAGACTGTGTCATGAAAAGGAGACGGTCAGGTGACTGGGAAGGGACGGTTGGGAGTTGAGGTAGCTGTATCGTGTCGTGGGGATGGGACGGTGAGGTGTGGGGATGGGACGGTGGGGTGGTCGCATCTCACTGTGTCAGTCATTGGGACGGGATGGTGGGACAGTTGGATCATACCGTCATGGGGTGGAGGTGGAGGGGAGGTGGCTGGCTGTATCACATTGTGTCAGTGGGAAGGGACGGTGGGGCAGCTAGTCAGTGCAGGGTTTGCATGATTTCGTGTGACGACTGTTAGCCGGCCGGCCGGTCAACACACGCTCACACATGCTGCTGCTGATGCTGCTGTGAACACTGTGCTGCTGCTGCTGCTGCTGCTGCTGCTGCTGCTGCTGCTGCTGCTGCTTCTGAAGGCGGGTGGCCGGCGAGGACAAGGCGGGTGCGGCCTGCTCGCGACCCGTCCGCAGTCCAAGTCCAACGAGTGAAGCCGGTATGAGTCAGCCCCATCCACCGGGCCACGCCTCCTCCCCCGCCCACCAGGACCCAACCAACTCGCGCGCACACACAGCCACAACCCGCAGCAGCAGGCAGCAGCGTCACAATCAATACGAGCACTTCCAGCGCGTAACCATGGCGACCAGGTCAATACGCATGCCGGCCTGCCCGCACCGCCATCTGGCGGCTCGGCGCCGGCGCTGGCGCCCCCGCACGCCCCCCCCCCCCCCCCCCACCCTCGGCGTGCCGCCGAGCAGCTGGCGGCAGACGGGAGCCGGCGTCAAGCCAAGACCCGCCCGAGCAGGCCGGGCTAGCCGGCACCGAGAGGCGGCGTGTCACTAACACCACGCCGACCGCCGGGCTCCAAATGAGGCCTGCAGAAATGGTACAGGGAGCAGCCATACACCGGATCAAAGACCCTATAATACTAAGACGGCTCACTCAGCCTGTACTGTGTAATCAAAATGATCAAACCCACCGCTGGCTGTTCTCTTGGTTAAACAGTTGCTATTATATGTATAAATGTATATATGAATGTGAAAGATGTGTGATGATGGCGATGATGATGCTGATGATGATGTGTATTTGTTCATAGCAATTTCATATTGATGTGTATTCATACTTACCTATCTCATGTATAATATAATTGTATGTGTTTACATGTGAAACACCAACCAGCAGCCAGGCTGATCAAACCCACCACAAGCTGGAACTGCGAAATTTACATTACCATGGGAGAGACAGGGATTGAGCCGTCATAGTATTATAGGGTCTTTGACCGGATCAAAATCCCCAACCGCCACTATCCCCCCACCCCCACTACAATCCCCAACCAATCCCTTCCACAACCCATATCAAAGTGTGCGGGAGCCACTACGGTGGGAAACGGGAGGCCCAGGGGTAGGTGGGATTGGTTGGTTGGAGTTTTATGTCCTGGCAACATCTAAGGTCATATCATAACGAATACCAACTAGTGACATGCACACTCATGGTGACTTTATAGTGCTGCCCCACTGGGACCTGAGACCAGGTCACCAGCACCATGACCTGATATCCCACTCGGGTCACATTATCCTGAGAGTGAGCCCACCAGTCCTTGCCCCGTCCTACTAATGCCGAGCGCCTGGCTAGGAAGCGACAAGTATCAATTTTTTAAGTCATTGGTTTGACACGACTAGGGTTGGTACATGGAGGAGCCACACACACATGAAGTTCAAGACTTTTCAAGACTTTCCAGAGACCCTGCAGAAGGCAGTGTGCGTATACCAGTGATGAAAGGTTGTCTCAGGCAGAAGGCAGTATGCGTATACCAGGGATGAAAGGTCGTCTCAGGCACACACAAACAAGCGGAAACCTATGGTGAGGTTATCTGTACATAATGTTGCTCCTATAATAGAACCGTTTTCCTAGTTGTTGTTGTTATTATTATTATTATTATTATTAAAAAGGGAAACTGACAGCAGATTTCTGCGAAAACCCGGATATACTCCCATAGATTTGGCACTGTCAGAGAATAGTGGCAAAATTCTCGAAGTCAGGTTTCATCCAATCCTCTCCTAGCACTAACATGGCTCTATTCCACTGATCGATCAATAGACTACATCACGGTTCCAGCAGCGCGGTGCATTGTGGGATGGGTCAGAGCAAAAAAAACAACCCAAAAGCACATGGCACATGCTAATACACTGGGTGCAGCTATAAAATGTGCTAGTTTCAGCTCATCTCAGCTCTTGTTTGAAACATAGAATACTAACTAAAAAAATATATATAATAAATTAAGATATTAATCTTTTATCCAGCATTGCATTTACATCAATATAATCAGCACATCTTATGCCATGTGCATTTAGATTTAGAAAGATCTAGGCACTCCGACCAGTGTTAGAGCCATATCCAGAGTACTCAATGCATTGTCAATGGCAGTGAGCAATCTCCATACAGAAAAAGTAAAATATTGATAAAATCACACCACCTAGGCACAAACCGCTTGGAACACATATAGAAAACATGTTTAACAAAAAGATTATATTAAATTGATAAGGTTAGGGTTTTGGATTTCTATTAATTTTGAATAAAACTGAAGTTTTTCAATGCACGTATCGGCAAACTCAATGGCCGTACGGCTTTGCTTTGCTGCCAAGGCCGTTTTCAGCGCATGCGCAGTCGGAACCGTGATGTAGTCTATACAAACTATCCCTGCAGAGCAAACAGACTATTCTTGCAGGGCATTCAACTGTCCTGGTTTCGACTGTCATCGCCCATGTCACCAAGTCCCTATTTCGCTCTCTGTAATCACTCCTTGCTTTGATTGTTTGGATTTTTATGCCGTAGCAATATCTAAGGCCATATGAGAACAGGATTCACTGACCAATTGCTGTCATATATATATTTGTGAATTTTAATCAGGGATTATCAAACTTCGCGAAATTCCCGAAATCATAGAGATCTTTCATCCCTGGTACAGGCATGGGGCGAGTGTATATAGATGATTCTGATAATGAGGGGAGGAGGAAGGAGGAGGAAGGGGAGGAAGAGGAGGAAGAGGAGAAAGGAAGGATGATGACGATGACGATGACGACGAGGGAGGAGGGAGGAGGGAGGAGGGAGGAGGGAGGAGGGAGGAGGGGAGGGAGGGAGGGAGGGAGGGAGGGAGGGAGGGGAGGGGAGGGGAGAGGAGGGGAGGGAGGGAGGGAGGAGGGAGGGAGGGAGGGAGGGAGGGAGGGAGGGAGGGAGGGAGGGAGGGAGGGAGGGAGGGAGGGAGGGAGGGAGGGAGGGGGAGGAGTTCGGGACGTGCCCAATGCTAGCAATGCTAGTGCCACATCCTAAACTCACCCATCACCCAGGGTCGCTATAGACCTGTTTTATGTGACGTCAGCACAGGTATTTAGGTCAGTGCGCACGCAGCTTGGCTGCAGGACAACACAGGCTCACACTGCAAACTCAATGGCTATGAGCAATCTTCATACAGAAAATGTGGAATTTTGCTCATATCTCTAAAATCACACCACTTAGAAACAAACCGATTGGCACACATATCGAAAACATATTCAACAAACAGATTGTATTAAATTGATAGGGTTAGGGTTCTGCATTTCTATTAATTTTGAATAAAACTGTACTGTGCGTATCGGCAAAGTCAATGGCAGTGTACATCCGGTCTGCAGCCAAGCTGCACGCGCATACACGATGTTTATAAACATTGAAGGCATCTATTCCCAGACCACCTCCCCCTCGTCCCTACCAAACACACATACACCCTCTCTCTCTGGCTTACAGGGCAGGTTGCAAACCGTGGGAATGAGGTCGTGTTGCTGCTGGGCGCCTGTAAGTGCGGCGGGTGTCGGGTAGACGGGTAAGGAGAGAGTAGGGCAGTGTAAACAGCAGAGCAGCCCCACACTCCACTCAATCCCACCCTGGCCACATGCCCACACGCCCAATTTGTCTGTACCCAGCAACTCCATAAACCTGCTGCACAACGTCACCACCCCTCATACCCCCCCCCCCCCCCCCAACCCCACATCCTCCCATTTATGGTTGGGCTGCTACATCGCAGATAGATGGAGGGGTGACTTTATAGTGCTGCCCCACTGGGAGACCAGGCCACCAGTACCATGACCCGATATCACATTATCCGGATACTGTGCGAACCAGTCCATGTCTTATCCTATTAATGCCACTCGCCAGGCTAGGTAGCAACAAGTATACATTTTGTAAGGCACTAGTTTGACTCGACTGAGATTCCAACTCCCGACCTTCCGCATGGGAAGCCTATGCTGTACCTATTGGGCCACCGTGTCCGGTGTAGGTGGTGGTGGTGTTGGGTTACTGTGGATAGTGAATCTGGTATACGACACATGACATCCAGCGCCGAAAAGGCCCTGTCCTGTCCTATCCTGTCCTGCCCAGCCTATGTCCACCTACCGCACATACTCTTTCCTATACACATATCCCCCCCCCCCACTCCCCAGCCAACACTATCTCAACCACCAATCAATCAACCAATTTCTCATAACTGGTACATGGGCCATTCTCTGAAACTGGATACATGATACTAGGTACCACATTACGATTGTGATAATTAGTTCTTTTATTCTTTTAGCAAGTCAAACAGTTTACATCAGACGGTTCTTATGCAGTTGGCTGATTCTTCAGCTAGGGATCGAATTCATATCCCACATGGGAAGCAGGTGCCCTAACCATCAAGTCACCGCAATCAATTACGATGCAATCAGTTAATAATTCAGAGATGGGGATGCTGGTGCTGACGATGCTGATGACGATGACTATGATGCTGACGATAATTGAGAATTAACAGAGGGGTTGCTGATGATGATGATGATGATTGAGAATTAACAGAGGGGTTGCTGATGACGATGATGTTAACGATTGAGAATTAACAGAGGGCTTGCTGATGACGATGATGATGATTGAAAATTAAAAGAGGGGTTGCTGATGATGATGCTGACGATGCTGATGATTGATAATTAACAGAGGGGTTGCGGACAAGTTGGGCAAGGGCTGGACAGAGTGCTATGCACTATGTTACTGACTAACAACTTACACAAGGTACATAATACAAATTACAAATGGAGATGAAAGGAAAACCAAAAAACAATTTAGCATATTGGTGTCAAGAGACAATCAATCTGTTCCAGCCGTATTGTATCACAGGGTCCCATACACATGTGAAGATATGGAATTCAAGGCGATTTCAAGGCTCTTTTTGTTAGGAATTCAAGACTTTTCATTTGGATTTAGTCTAAAATCGTCATTCGGATTGGTGATTTCAGATTAATTTAGATCAGTGGGGACAGTTTAATGGAATTCAAGGATTTTCAAGACTAATTACCCAAACTAGGTTTAAATTCAATGCTTTTCAGGGCCTTGAAATGGGGCAAATGAAGTTCAAGACTTCTCCAGGCCTGGTACGGACCTTGATATTGATATATTTCAACACAAATTTGCCTTTTAGTTTTAAACACCACAACACAACAGGTAAACACCACAACACAACAGAAAACACCACAACACAACAGGTAAAAATATTACACGTTATTATTAAATGACACCTACATACAAATTAATCAAAAAGACAATACAGTCGTGGTGTTGTAGATGAATAGTAGCTGATTTTAAAATGGGTTAATTGAAGAATAAGAAACACACACACACAATAAGACACACGGAGAATCTGACATGTATTAAAGGCATATAGACGCCTCAACAAGCCGGCAGCTGATGTTGGGCCCTCTTCGAGTCCACGTCCAGGGCTTACCAGTAGAGTCAGTGAAACCCGCAAACTCATGCACCCCAACCTTAAGGCACACAGACAAGATACCCGGATCATACCGCTAGCTCAACCTACTCCGGCAATCAACTACCCCTAAAACACCCACAACAAATACAACCGATAGGATTTCATGCAACAATTGCTTCCGGTAACGATCTTTTCTCGTTGCCATGCTGGAAAAACAACCGAACCGAAATGTTGTTTCCGATAAGCATGGCGTTAAAAAAGATTGTTAGAAGCACTTAATAGACCCAAACAAAACAAAAAATTGTTACCGATGGGTTCCCATGAGCCGAGGCCATGGAGCCCAAAATGTGTCTCGCATAAAATTTGAAATCCTATAGGTTGAGTTTTATGTGTTCAACATTGAGTGGGGCCGGTGGCGGTGGGCCGGACGCGGTGGGCCATTATTAGGGCTATCAGATTATAATATAATATAATATAATATAATTGAACCAGAAAGAATTCAGCAGGGTTTTTGCCAGAGGGTAAAATTCCGCACCTCCCCCGCCACGACCCATTTTACATCCCATCAAATTATTTTCTGGCAGGGACCCTGTTCAGGGCATTTTAAGTCTACCAATCAAAGTTTTCCAAAGGTGTTTTCTCGAGTAAACTGCTGCTATTATTATTATTATTATTATTATTATTATTATTATTATTATTATTATTGGGGATTGATAGGGTTATTTGGGGTTTTTTAATTGAGGCGGTGGGGTGGGACGGGTGGAGGTTCAAGCAGACCATCCTGTTATAGGAATCATGTTAGGCATAGAGTAGATTTTGGTTCTTTTTTCTTATTTTTTGCTGTTTATCCTGAGACAGAAATTGGCCATATAGTGTTTCTACACATGCGTACAGTCGCATTAAGAATGGTCTACACAATTATTAGCTTTAATCAGTTATTAATCTTTGAAGCCCACTTGGGATTATTTGTTAGGATTGGGTTCCCACCGCGTGCAAGTAACAACGGTAACGAATGGAAAGTAATTAAACACTCAAAACAAGCAAACACAACAGGAACCATACAAACTAATCTAGGTGGTTTTTTTGGGGGGGTTTTGTTTAAAGAGACAGAAAAATAAAAGTAGAAAACATTGGGCGCTCTCAGAACAAATTAGTTTCCAAACACAGACGCTATACCAGGTACGAAATCGGAGATAAATTCCTAAAGCAATTCCCCCAAAGTTTGAGTCATTTAAAAAAAAAATGTAATTTTAATTTTTTTTTGTAAATATATTTTTTAATATTAAGAATTCTATTAGCTTCAGAATCGCAAACTTAAACAAAAAAACACACTGGCATGGTAAGAGGACAAACCATTAGAGCTCCCTGGTATAGTTAGAGCACTATGAGAACGGAGAATATTTTCATGCGGATAACTTCACCCAAACATAAACATTTCAAAGTTGAGAAAGAAGGAAAAAAAACTAAAACTACAGAGTTGTGACGTCATCACAGTCTAACTATCCAACTCACCGTGTCTGGCTGCAAGGTGGGAGGAAAAGGAATAGAGGTCAATTATGTTGTACAATTTGATCACATTGTCGGTGCAACACCACATTGGGGGGAGGGGGGGGGGGGAGGGGGGAGGTATGCGGGAAGCTGGACTATAATTATTTATCTCTTATTTACAGTCAAAACAATAGGCGGTGATTAGCAAGAGGTTAAAAGAAGGTGGAGGTGGAGGAGGAGGTGGAGGAGGAGGAGGAGGAGGAGGTGGTGGAGGAGGAGGTGGTGGTGGAGGAGGAGGTGGTGGAGGAGGAGGTGGTGGAGGAGGAGGAGGAGGTGGTGGAGGAGGAGGTGGAGGAGGAGGTGGTGGAGGAGGAGGTGGTGGAGGAGGAGGAGGAGGAGGAGGGAGTAGGAGGAGGAAGAGAGGGAGGAGGAAGAGGACGAGGAAGAGGAGAAGGAGGAAGAGGAGGAGGAAGAGGAGGAGCATGGGGGGGGGAGGAGGAGCAGGGGGGGGAGGAGGAGCAGGGGGGGGGGGAGGAGGAGGGGAGAGGAGGAGGAGGGAGAGGAGGAGGAGGAAGAAGAGGAAGAAGAAGAGGAGGAGGAAGAAGAGGAGGAAGAGGAGGAAAAGGAAGAAGAGGAGGAATAAGAGGAAGAGGAAGAAGGGGAGGAAGAAGAGGAGGAAGAAGAAGAGGAGGAGGAGGAGCGTGGGGGCAATACCACCTGGTGGGAACAAATCATATACATATATATATACTTCATCATACACAGAGGGTTGGTTGTTGGAGCTTCACGTCCTGGTAATATCCAAGGTCATACATAAATCACATTGGCGTAAATAACAGCGACTCCAGGGGATGGAAGCAGTACTGAGACATGGGTCTTAAAATCATTTGAAAAAATAATAATATATATATATATATACAGATCAGAGAAATGGCGAGATGAAATACAGTTTAAGCTGGCTTTAGATGACAATGCAAACCCCACAGTCGCGACATGGTAAAGCAGTCATAGGTTAATCCAGGTCAGTGCATTTGGAACATGGCGATAATCAGTGTTGGGAGCGATATAACAATTTAGAGGAAGTTGGGACGCTGGAGCCTTTTCGGGGTTTTATTTTGGTCATTTGCCAAAAAAATTGTTATATTAAATTAGCAACGCTATAAGGATTTCCCTATTGTGGTTTCTTTATTTATTAAAGCCCATTTTATTGTTATCTACTTATGGGTAATCTAAAACAGGATTTTTCAAACTGTGGATCCTGACCCATTAGTGGGTAGCAAAATAGTTTTTAAATGGGTTGAGACAAACAGAAAAAAATCCACAAAAAATAAGCATGTGAAAGCGATATGGTCATGTGTTCGCACTACAAAATGCAGTTCTTGCTCCTGGTCACACTGACAGTAAAAAAACATTTTGAAACGCAGATCCAAGAAAGGTTTCCTACACTTTCATGGTCGTACAGCCCATATAATGGAGGGAGCGGGTGTTGGTAATGTATAACTTTTATGGCTTAATAAAGCGTTGCCAAGGATTTTCAGCGATTGCGGAAAACGGACGGAAATCGCGGATTGTCAAGTTTGAAACGGAATTCATAAGTTGGAGCGGAATTCTGTTATTTTCATGTCAAATCCGTATCAACTAAAAAGTGACAGAATAAAGCCTAAATTGATCAAATACCACTTCTCCATAATCATGATCTCCAATCTAACATCAGTATTTATTTTATTTTATTCGTCATTCTTTTGTGTGATGATCATGTTGCGATGTGTTACATTATTATTTCAATTGGTATCATTATAATAAAAGTGCAGTGTCAAGTTGAATGCTAAAGTCCCCATCAATTAATTCTTAGATGCTACATAAGTAACATAATCAAGCATAAAATTAAACAGTGTGGAATGGAATTTGTTATTTTTTTCTGAAACGGAATTGAAACGGAATTTGCTATTTGGTGAAACAGAATTTGCCTTATTTTGAAATGGAAAATCATTGGCGCTAATAAAGCGTTGAAAAGAAACTAAACCGGTCAAATGTTGATGCGTCCCACTCTGCGCAGGAAGGGTCTGGGGAAAAGTAGCACTCTCAGTACAACAACCCATGAAAATGTCGAAAAATTTGTATGACCCCGTGATCACAATGCCCAACCCAAATCATTTAATAAACCCCAAACATACGGAATCAGTCCCTGGCGCAGTGTGCTGGTTGGTTGGTGGTTGGAGTTATATGTCCTGGCAACATCTAAGGTATTAGGTTTGTCTGTTTGTTGTTGTTTTACATCCTAGCGACTTGTAACAGTGCACACTCATGGCGACTTTATAGTGCTATCCCACTGGGAAACCAGGCCGTCGGCACCATGACCTGGTATCCCACTCAGTCACTGACACTGAGCACACCAGTTCTTGCCCTGTGCTAATAATGCAGAGCGCCTGACTAGGAAGCGAGAAGTATCAATTTTTAAGTCGACCAGGGTTCGAAAACCACGACCCCACGATCTACCAGCACAGGAGACGGACGCTCTAACTCATTCGGCCATCCCGTCTGGTCTCTAAGGCCATAGGACAGGTACCGACTTTTGACCGTGCGCACTCATGGCGACTTTATAGTGTTGTCCCACTGAGAAACGAGGCCACCAGCACCATGACCTGATATCCCACTCAGTCACATTTTCCTGACACTCAGCCAACCAGTCCATGCACTATCCTAATAATGCCCAGCTCCCCAGACCAGGGACCAGGATGCAGTTCATTGACTGGTACCTCCCCCTCCCTCCGACACAGACAGCGCCAGTGCCAACTGGACACCAGTACAGCGGCGAGCTGGTTGGCGGGGGATGTTTGTCCAACCATAGCACGTCGCTGTGCATTATGGATTGCGGGCGTGTATTGGACGCGCGCTGTGTTAAGTGACGTAAATTATTAACGGCCAGGGACCACACCTCATAATTAACACTGGAGGAGGCAGAAGCCAGAGTGCGCAATGAGGCATGCAGTTGACAATGTCCACCACCAACCTGCCCTCTGGTGGCAGCCGAAGAACTTGTGTTGGTGGTAGCAGTGTAAGGCACTACAAGGCATGCAGTGGACAATGTCCACCACCAACCCACCCTCTGGTGGCAGCCGAAGAACTCATGTTGTGGGTAGCAGTGTATTGCGCAACATGGCACGCAGTGGACAATAATACCACCACCAACTCGCCATATGGCGGCCACTGAAGAACTGTTCACGCTAGCACCGTATTGCACTACAAGGCACGCAGTGCACAATGTCCACCACCAACCCGCCCTCTGGTGGCAGCCGAAGAACTCATGTTGTGGGTAGCAGTGTATTGCGCAACATGGCACGCAGTGGACAATAATACCACCACCAACCCGCCATATGGCGGCCACTGAAGAACTGTTGATGGTAGCACCGTATTGCACAACAAAGCACATAGTGGACAATAATACCACCCCCAACCCGCCATATGGCGGCAGCCGAAGAATTGTTGATGGCAGCACCGTACTGCACAACAAGGCAGGCAGTGGACAATAATACCACCACCAACCCGCCATATGGCGGCAGCCGAATAACTGTTGATGGTAGCACCGTATTGCACTACTAGGCATGCAGTGCACTATGTCCACCACCAACCCGCGCCCTCTTGGTGGCAGCCGAAGAACTCATGTTGTGGGTAGCAGCGTATTGCGCAACACAGCAAGCAGTGGACAATAATACCACCACCAACCCGCCATATGGCGGCAGCCGAACAACTGTTGATGGTAGCAGCGTATTGCACAACACGGCACGCAGTGGACAATAATACTACCACCAACCCACCATATGGCGGCAGCCGAAGAACTGTTGATGGTAGCATCGTACTGCACAACAAGGCACGCAGTGGACAATGTCCAACCCCAACCCAACCTCTGGTGGCATTGGCAAAAACTAATATCGGTAGCGGATCACTGTGCACGATCCACGGAAAATGTCTATTTAGTGCACACTGCGAGGTAACACTAAACTCTGCAGTTCGGCACTACATTTCATGATTATCAGACAATAATTATTACTACCATTACCATTACTACAGTGCTATGGAGAATGAACAAAAACCATTAACTTTGTGGGAAATTGAATGGGCATACTGAGGCTGAGCCACACACTGCCTGCTTGTGTAAACTGCATAGACATGATGGTGGTCGAGATTATCGCAGTGAGTAACCCAAAGTAGGGCACCAGGGTTTTCAGGGACAGTATGTGTATACTATCTACATAGACACACAAACCCTGAAAGTTCTAACGATACAATCGCCTAACAGTTAACCTCAATCAATGAATCAATAGTTCCGTCCTCTAGTCGAGGGTTGGATGCAATGGTTCTCCACTTGTCCCGATGTTGTGCTGTTCTGATAGACTGTGCATAATTCAAGCCATGATGTTCTTGGTCTCCCTCTCCCTCTGCCGCCATTCACCTTCCCTTCCAACAATGTACGGTATATTGAACTCTGACGAATGATGTGGCCAGAATAAATAAGTTTCTTTGTCTTTATAGTGGCAAACAAGCGTTTCTTATTTTTAATTTTTCTGAGAACTTCTTGGGAGGTATATACACTGACAATACCCCTATGGACCAGGGAGCTAAGGAGGGAAACATGACCCGATTTCGCACTCAGTCACATTATCCTGATACTGAGCTAACCAGTCCTTGCCGTATCCTAGTAGTGGCAAATGCCAGACTGGGTCGCGACAAGTATAAATTTGGTAAGTATTTTTTTTGATCTGGTCGGGTTTAAAAATCCCGGCCTTCCACACTGGAAGCCTGCTCTCGACGGATTTGGCAACCATGTCTGGTGGGACCATCGAGATGGGCTGTGTTTACATCAAGAGGGGAGGAGAGAGGGGTGGGTGGGGGTGATGTTTATCCTTGCACGGCACAAGAATCTGGCCAGGCGCACAAACTATCCAAAGATCAGTACTCAAGTTATATGTCAGGAGACATAACCAGACATCAATACCAACAAGTGTATGGTAGTTGTGCTTGCGCCGTAATACTACAGGCTCCCAGAGAATAGGGATATAACTGTTGTTTTTTTTTAAAAAGGGGAGAAGCCCCCCCCCTCACCCCTATCTTTCCATTATTATTATTATTATTATTATTATTATTTTTCCGCGATAACGCCCCCCCCATAGGATTAGCACTGTCAGGAAATAGCGGGAAAATACAGGTTTCAACTGTCCTTGTTGTGACTGTAGTATCACCCATACGTAACTATTTCTTGTTTGGGATTCATGTTCTAGCTGGATCGAAGGTCATAGAAGAACGGGATTCGAATTAACCGACTGCTGTCATATATACCTCTGAATCCTTGGCATTTTGTTTGACTTTATTCGTTAAATATAAAAAAAAGTATGGCTACTACAAAATATTTATCTGCCTTCGATTATGGTAGAACGGTACTCCAATGCCGTATTTCAGTTACAACTTACAAGTACAGTAAAACCTCTCTAAATCGACCGACTATGGGACCGACATTAAGTGATTCATTTAGGGAGGTGGTCGGTTTAGTTACAATATCCTTACAATGATATTGTTGGGACCCAAATAAAGCGATCGCTATAGGGGAGTGGTCGATCTGTGGAGGGATCGGTATAGAGGTTTACTGTACTCTATACACAGCTTAGTTCTGTAGTTTATCTGTAAATACCAGCACTTAAATTCATAACAATCATAAGCGACATTTCTACATAGAGAATATTACCGTGACCCACAAATGTTGACCTGTTACCCGTGAGATACACTAGGGTAAAATTTTACACAAGGTCTATGGAAAATCCCACCTTTTTTAAAGCCAGAAATTGTACTCGGAAAATTTACGGTATTATTATTATTATTATTATTATTATTATAAATTAATAACCGAAACTGTGGCCAAGAGAATCTCTATTTTTAGCATGTGCCTTTTCTGAGAAGAACAATCCATGTTGACACTTAAGTATAACACTGACCGCACCAGTTCTTGACCATTACGGGGATAAAAAGTGTTGCTTCCTATTTATTTATGGACACTGCATGTTACCACCGACCTGGTAGTCCCCCCCCCCCCCCCCCCCCCCCCTTGAAACACACACAACCCCATCTGGGACCACCGTGTACGGGGTGACTGTTATTGGCGAGTATGTGTACCGACCGCTGGCCAGTCTGTGTCACGTGGTCTCAGTGTATTATGCACAGCTCCGACCCGGATCATGGAATGGAATGGAGGGGGAAGGGTGGGTGAGGGGGGGTGGGTGAGGGGGGAGAGGGAGGGGGGAGAGGGAGGGGGGGGGAGGAGGGGGGGACAGGGGAGGGGGGGCAGAGGGAGGGGGAGGGCAGAGGGAGGGGGAGGGGGGAGGGGGGAGAGAGGGAGAGGGAAAGACTGGGAAAATAGTTCTCTTTGTACCACCATGAAAATGTTGAACACTTTTGATGATGACCCCCCCCCCTTTCAATAAGTTTCAGCGAATAAATTGTACCAATCCAACCAACCATAGCTGTTTCTTGTGAACGTTTTTTAAAGAAAAAAGAAAAGGGATTGTGGGAGGGGAAAAAAAGGGGATGGTGGGAGGGACAATAAAAAAAACCTGAGGACAAAAGCGAGTAGAGGCTTTGAAGTGGCTCGGAGTAGCTGTGGAGGAGACCCACCTAGAATCTGACGACCAGTGCATGGCGTATATCTTGGCCAGATGACCACGGAGGGTTCTCCGTGTCCGCATCTGTATTCGTCCCACGGGTTCGACATTTCCGGCGGCTTGCGATAACGTTGTGTCCGCAGCCGCTTTCCGAGCTTCCTGTGAGGGAGAGAGGGAAAACACAAGTCGTTACTTAGCAGTTCTAGCACTGGGTTCAGTTCTATTACATCCAGGCTTCAGACAAAAACTTACCCACTAGATTCATGAAGATTCATGAACAGGTTCAAGAACACTGTCATGGTTGGTTGGTTGTTGCAGTTTTACATCCTGGCAACAGCTACGGTCATATCAGGACGGGTATGGACTTGTGACAGTGCACAATCGTGGTGACTATATAGTTCTGAGTAGACTGGTCTGCCCCACTAGGAGAACAGCCCGCCATTACTATGACCCAATATTCCACTGTCACATTATCCCGACACTGAGCTAACCAGCCCTTGCCATATCCTAATAATGCCGAGCGCCTGGCGACAAGTATCAATTTTTAAGTCATTTGTTTGCCTCAAGCAGGGCTCGAATCCTGTAAATATAAATTTATACATTGAATTTCCCCTGACTGTCTGTGCATTATAATATTACATGCACAACAAATATACATGAGACTGTCTCAAAAGGTGCTAAACAATATGGGCCAAAACTGTGTACATTGTAACGATCATCATACTATCTACTTATGCATAATTTGCTCAGGATAAACTGATTTGTTTTTTACATGGTGTTTCATAATCCCAATAGAATACATATTGATTTGAAGAAAATGTCCTTGTGTTTTCAGTATAACCATTTCTGTGCTGTTTTGTGTCAATTGTTACAATGGACAAAAAAAAAAAAAGAGTTATCACCTTTTGAGACAGGCTCATATATAACACACTGAGTGAATGAGTGAGCAAGGGTTAACATCAGGAACTGACTGGGGTTAAGTAAACTCACTGACGTGACAACCATAACAGTTAACTTGCCCGAGACCGGCTCACCCGGACATGTAGCACATTTACAAAATAAACATCAAGTTTTTTGTTTGTTGCTTTACGTCCTAGCAACATCTAAGGTCATATCAGGATGGGTACCGACTTGTGACAGTGCTCACTCATGGCGACTTTATAGTGCTGTCCCACTGGGAAACCAGGCCACCAGCACCATGACCTGATATCCCACTCAGTCACATTATCCTGACACTGAGCCAGCCAGTCCCTGCCCTATCCTATTCATGCCGAGCACCTGGCTAGGAAGTGACAAATATCAATTTTTAGGTTATTGGTTTGACTCGACCAGGGTTCGACCCCACGATCTACTAGCACGGGAGACGGACGCTTTAACTCATTAGGCCATCCCATCATGCGTTTTTATGATAAGCAAACAGATCTGGCAGGTGGCTAGGCAACCATGACCCCATCGTACCACGCCTTGCTGGATGCACTAGCTGTTTACAATGGGTAAGAGCGCAGGCTTCCCATGTGGAAGGTAGGAAGTTCAAAACCCAACCGACTAAAACCACCCAGCCGAGTCAAACCAACGATGTTCAAAATTGATACGTTTTGCTACCTAGTCTGGTGCTCGGCACTGCTAGGGTAGGGTAAGGACTGGCTTGTTCAGTATCAGGATAATGTGACGTCGTGGGAAACTGGGTAAGAATGCCAGCCACCTGGTCACTCCGTGGGGCAGCACTATAAAGTCGCCATGAGTGTGCACTGTCACAAGTCGGTACCCGTGCAGATATGACTGATGTTGCTAGGAGGTGAAACCCCAACAAGCAAACATCCAGTAAATGATTGGGTCATCTACGTAATCAGAACCAACTTGTGATAGTCCGCACTCCTAGCAGCCTTATAGAGCTGCCCATTTGAGGTACCACACCAACGGTATTAGAACCCAATATCCCACTAAGCAAACCAGCCCAAAGCAAATAACACCCCGCTAGAAGTGAGATTCAATGTCTAGTTTGACTAGTCAGGCATCGAACCCATGCCTATCACCCTACCACCAGACACAGTGCTTATCATTATAAGTACGTGGTTAGCCAGGCCCCTGGTTCATGACAGTGAATAATAGGTTGGTGGGTTGGTGGAGTCTTACATCCTGGCAATATCTAAGGTCATGTCAGGACAGGTACTGACTTGTGACAGTGCACACTCATGGCGACTGATATCCCACTCAGTCACATTATCCTGACACTGAGCGAACCAGTCTTTGCCCTATCCTAATAATCCCCAGTGCCTGGCTAGGAAGCGACAAGTATCAATTTTCAAGTCATTAGTTTGACTCGACGCGCATTCGAATCCCACGATCTATCAAAACGGAAGACGGACGTTCAACTCATTCTGCCATCCCGTCTGGTGAGTGAAGAATAGTGCCACGCATGCAACAACACTGCCGTGGTCCATTGAATCCAGCCACTAAGTCCATGCATTAGATGAACTAGTGCGTGTGAGACCATACCGGACATAGTTGGCTGACGTAATTGATATATGCCCCCCCCCCCCTGCCTTATCTCTCCCGTCCACGCACAGCCCATTTAAAGAAAGAATTGACGTCACTTCCGTTAGTAGACGGAAGAGGACCGGCTTGTTTATGAATACAGGGCTCGTGAAACAAAAAGTGGGTCATAAACCAGTCATTACTGCGCACGCAGCCAGCTATTCGCAATGGACGCTGGGATCAGGCCATCCATAAGGGTTGGTTGGTTGTTGGAGTTTTGCTTCCTGTCAACATCTAAAGTCATAATCAGGACGGGTACAGACTTGTGCCAGTGCGCACTCATGGCAACTTTTATAGTGCTGCCCCACTGGGAGATAAGGCCACCAGCACCATGACCTGATATCCCACTCATTCACATTATCCGGACTGAGCCTTGTCCTATCCTAATAATGCTGAGTGCCTGGCTAGGAAGCGAAAAGCATCAATTTTTACGTCATTGGTTTGACTCGTCCAGGGTTCGAATCCCACATCTACCAAAACGGGAGACGGACGCTCAACTCATTCGGCCATCCCGTCTGGTGGTCCATAATGAAACTCAGTTTTGGATATATTTACGAGTGGCCGGGGTTCGGGTTTAGGGGGAGATATAGGTGGCCATGAATCAAAATGAGACACCACAAGCACGCCCCCCCCCCCCCTCAACATTGTTGATTTAGTTCAATAGTGCCGACACCAGGATCCGTCTCCGAGGTGTCTCCCTTTTCAGATAGGAGACAAAAAGCGCCTCGAAAATGGCCACCGTATTCATAGGTAGTTAGGAAAAGATCCATAAACGTACGAGTAACCTGCTGACGTCATCGAACCGAGTTAGAAATTATAGATTACCAGATATAGGAGGCCATGAATCAAAATGAGACACCACAAGCACCCCCCCCCCCCCCCCCACAACTCAACATTGTTGATTTAGTTCAATAGTGCCGACACCAGGGCCGCGTTCAGGGTCCGTCTCCGAGGTGTCTCCCTTTTCAGATAGGAGACAAAAAGCGCCTCGAAAATGGCCGCCGTATTCAGTGGTTTCAGCCAATCAGAGCGCTTCTTTTTCATTGCAAATGTCTGCCGCCTATGGGGGCGACCACTTTCGAGGTGACCAACTGCTTTTGCCGTTCAGACTAGCGTGACGTCAGGGATTTCTCTGAGACGTCGGAGGCGTACCCTGAACGCGGCCCAGGACCAATTATGATGGTAATCAGGCCACAAGGGCCAGCCGCTACTGGATGTCGCGTCGGTCGAGCTCTCGTCACTTTTGGATTAGCTATCGCGAGAGCTGGACGTCTAGAGGCCGCTCCGCCCGGCCACGCCCTAGGGAGGTGCCAGGGCTGCATGGGCGGGAAGCGGTCGGAGGACTACACAAGAGCCGACCGGGCAAGGTAAGTAGCCCCAAGGGGCCCGGAGGCACTCCGGTACCGTAATCACGGTCGCCCGATCGACGGCACTTTGTGCGCAGCGGGCGAGGAGAGCTTTTGGAGAAGACCTTTGCTGAGACGCAGCGCCAGGCTGCGCGCGCCCGCTTAAGGGCTTACGGAACCACGGTGCTAGCACCTGTGTGAGCTTGCTCCACTCGTTCCTCGCCTCCGAGGCGGACCACTGGTGGGTCGGTACACCAGCCTGGGATCCTAGGATCCAGGTTACCCCCCCCCCCCCCCTGTCGGACAGGGCCACCAGTCGGTGGTTGGGGGCGGAAGAGAGGTTAGGGGAGGCCCCCGCACTCTGAACACTGGGGCGCGCCCCAACCGGGCGGTGCACAACCGTCCCGCCCCCCTCCAGGGAGGGGGGGGGGGGGGGTTAAGGGTCACCTAAGGGACACTGGGCCAACAGGTGGAGGCGCTCACCGGGTGACGGGTATGAGGACATAACTGAAGGCCAGCGCTCAGAGCAATTAGCGGTTGGCTAACGGCAAGACACAGGCCGACACCTTATGGTGATTTATGGGTTGTACCCACGGCCAGGACTCACTGTGTCCAGATAGCCATTCACTCCCAGGATAGCAATGGCGCACTACATGTCCAGGACACCGTCACCAGATTTGCTGACCGGGCGCCTGACCATCGAGGATAGGCCGGGCAGATCCCCCAGCCTACTAGCGGACTTTATTGAGGCGGCGGAGAGGCAGAGAAGTAGCCCTCACCCGGAGGCGGTTTACGTACCTTTACCGCACGAATCGGACGAAAGTTCGGAAGCCGACATGGACGTGAGGGACTCGGCAGGAGCTGAGACGCCCACACAGGATGAGAGGGACTGTGAGCCCTACTTGGAAAAGGGCGCCCCCTCACCGAACGCAGTGACAAACTCGGACGGACCGGGTAGACGGCTTGTACTAGCCGCCACCTCACCGACCTATACACCACCGCCACTGGGGGGACTCCACAGTGGACTACGGATGGTAGTAGCGGACCTTACCAACACATTCAGCCCACCCCCCGACCCCGCGTGTGGGGACCAATGGAGGGGGCCAGACTATGTACCGACCCCCGTTGCGGAGCTGGAGAGACTCGACGCAAGGAGGGCGGAGCTGAAAGCTGAGATACGAGAGCGCAGGGCGGGCTACTCAATTAATTGGGCAGAGGGGACACCTTCACCAAGGCCCTCCCCACCGCCCCTGGCCACAGGACCGTCACGGTTACGAGGCTGTGCGCCGGAGGCGAGGAGGCCCCAGGCCTCAGCCTTCACCCCGCCGAGGCGCAACGGAGGAGCCACAGCAGACGCTCCACCGGCCTACTCAGTGATGCCGCCACCGGCGGCACCCAGGGAGGTCAGGGCGAGCACCGTGACACCGCTTAACCTAGTTAGAGCGCCGACGCCTAGACCGGTGACCCCAACGGTGGGGTCAGCGGCCAACCATAACAACAATGGGGTGGCAGACGTGAACGGAGTTACGGCAGCAGCAGGCTCATACCTGGAACAATTTATACCGGCGGAGAAGCTGCCGCTGGACGCGGAGGGAGCAGGACTAGCAGATAACACCGCGAAGCTCCTGAACACGCTCTGGTGACGAGAACAGAGACAGCGGACGTATACGCCACGCTACCGCGTCCAAGCAATGTGACAGGGCTGCAAAAGACGCGTCTCAACCCGGAGATAGAGAACACGCTGCCGGCTAGAGTGAAAGAGAACGATGCGGCACTCGCAACGGCACAGTGGGGCTTACAATTCGCCGCCAGGCCCATAGCAAATGCGTTGGACGCCATAGAGAAGGGAAGCCCAATGGAAACGAAGGAACTAGTGGCTTCCCTAGTCACCACGCTAAAAATACTGTCCAAGACAGGAAGTGCACTGCTCGGGATGCGAAGGGATAACATAAGGCCGACCCTACAGAACCAGCTGAAACCGTTAGCAAAGAAGGACGGTAAACAGGGATTTAAGTACCTGCTCGGGGAGGACCTGGTGACGCAAGTGACCACACTGGAAACCAGCAGGAAGACGGCGAACTCGATCATGAGGGGACAGTCCAACAGGCCAAACACCCATCGAAGCCACGACCGGAGGCAGGGAAACTTCCGGGGTGGTCAGGGGAGGAACCGCCTAAATCAAGCCCCCCCGCGCCGACAAGACGAGGGGAGGAGCTTCCCCCACCGCCACAACGGCGGAAACCAGACCCGGCCGCAGAGGGGGGCGTGGCAGACCGACCACCATCTTCCGAGGCCGCAGCGGGCGACAATAACAAATGTAAGTACAGACGCGAAGCCGTATGAAGCGGGGGGCGTAACCGCCAGAGCAGAGGAAAGGGGCCCAATCACGGACAACGAGTGGGTAAAGCAGATGGTGAGAGGAGTAAAACTTGAACTAACAAAGATACCACTGCAAGTCAGGGTGCCCATATCCAGGGATAAACGAGGCGAGAGTGTGTTATCCGAGAAGGTAGAAGAAATGCTGAGACAAGGGGTCATTGAGAGAGCGACGGAAGGGGGGAGGACCTTCGTGTCACATCTTTTCTTGAGACCAAAAAACTAAATGAGACGATAGTGTACAGACACTTCAAAATGGAGCAACTCAGCACTGTAATGCAGTTGGTCCACAGAGGGGCGTGGCTCTCGAGCATCGATATCTCGCAAGCATACCAGTCTAGAGATCAGGGAAAGTGACCGTGACCTACTACAATTCTTGCATGAGGAAAGGTATAGGTTCAGAGTACTACCAAACGGGCTAAGCTCCGGACCGAGAATTTTCACTAAAATAATGAAGGCGGTCATGAGCTACCTGAGATCTAACAACAACATATTACTGTGCTTCTACATAGATGACACAATCATAATAGGCAAGACACAGGCAGAGGTGAGGGAAGCAGTGCTGACAACGCTAGAGCTATTAACAAGGCTAGGGTTCACGATTAACAAGGAGAAATCAGTGTTAGTGCCCACACGGGAAATACAGTTTTTAGGGTTCAGAATAGACACGGTAAGGATTAGAGTGGATGTGCCTCCCAAGAAGTGTGAAGAGATCAGACAGTTTACCAGACAGATAATGGGGAAGAGTGATCTAAAAATCAGGGATCTAGCAACCCTAACCGGGAAACTGGTGGCGACAGATCCGGGCAACAAGTGGGCGAGGATCAAGTCTAAGGTAATAGTCAGAGCACTGAACTGGAACCTGAAGGACTCAAAAGGGAACTTCGGGGCCAGATGCACGCTGACCAGAAGGGTGAGAGAATGCCTACAACACTGGCAGGATAAAATAGGGGAGGCATATAAAAGACTACATGCAGCGACCGGTAGATATCTGTATCTACACGGACGCCTCCTCACACGGGTGGGGCTATTATGATCAGACTCACCAGGTGCATTATGGGGAACAGTGGGACGAGCTAGTCAGCGAATCCACACACATAAATGTGTTAGAATTAAGAGCAGTGAGGCGCATGCTAGAACACAGGGGGGACGTGCTGAGCAACAGACACGTCAGAGTATACGCAGACAACACAACCACGGTGGCATGCATAACGAAAGGGGGTTCAGCAAGATCGAAACCGTGCCAACTAGAAACAGAGGCGATCTGGGAACTCACCAATAGCAGAGAAGTAATGCTAACAGTTAGATTCTGCCCAGGGGTGGATAACACAGAAGCCGACTGGGCATCCAGGGTATTTACGGATGCAGGGGAATGGTCGCTGAACAGAACAGTAGCGCATGAAATATTCAGGGTGCTGGGGAAACCTAGCATTGACATGTTCGCCTCGAGGGAAAATAGACAATTGCAATTGTTCATCTCGAGGGAGTTCGATAACAGGGCAGTGGGGACTGATGCCCTAGCACTAAGATGGCATAACGTTAACGGTTTCTTCTTCCCGCCTTTCAGTTGCCTGTCGAGGGTGCTGCAGAAACTGAGGGGAGAGAACACGACGGGAGTGTTGGTAGCGCCGGACTGGCCGACACAACCGTGGTTCCCGCTATTACGACAAATGGCGGGATACAAGGACGCAATGAGGATACCAGTCACCGAACACACCCTAATGATCCGGGGAGACAAGACCAGCAAGGTGTTCCCACTGGCGAACAAAATGCACCTCATTGCACTGAAACTCTGAGCGGCATGTTCAGGGCGATGGGAATGAACAGAGCGACGGCAGAGATAATGACAGCATCATGGGCAGAGAACACGAGGAAGCAGTACACACAGGTACTAAAGAGATGGGTGGCGCATTGTGGAAGAACAGGGATCAATGCGAAAAGCCCCACGCTACCCGAGGGGATCGAGTACCTAGAAAAGCTGTTCACAGAAGGTGCAGCAAGGACCACAATAAACACGGTACGATCGCTACTGTCCGCATTTGTCACCATAGGGGGGAAGCCGTTCGGGGAACACCCGCTCGTGAGCAGGATGCTCAAAGGCATCGGGAACTTAAAACCGAGCATCCCCAAGTATGAGTCCATGTGGGACCCGAGACAATTGCTGTCACACCTACAGGGGTGGGGGCCGACGGGACCGCTAGATATTGAGAAACTCAACAAGCGAACAGCATGCCTATTCCTGCTAGCAACGGGACAGCGCCTGCAAGCCTTGGGCCAGATGAGGCGCAATGACTTCACGTGGGAGCCGGGGAGTTGCACGCTACGCTACTCAGCGAAGCTAAAGTCCAACGACCCGGCACGAAACCCACTAGTGTTGGTGTTCAGGGCATTTGAGGTGGACGAACTATGTGTATACGGACACCTAAAAGAGTACATGAACAGGCCAGCGCTAGCAGGGGCGGCACCGGCAGTGTTTGCCACAATCAGAAGCCCGCATGTGGCCGCCTCACAGGAGACACTCTCCAGGTATGTGAGGAACACCATGACGGAGGCGGGTATAAACATGAAGCTGTTCACACCCTACACGTGCAGGCACGCCACCACAAGCGCCGCAGTGAGACGCCAGGTGCCCATAGCAACCATCCTGACAGCAGCGGGTTGGACAGGGGAAGGCACATTCCGGCGGTTCTACGACAGACCGGTGTGTGCGGCAACGCACACAAACACAAACCTGATACCGAACATTTGGGCAGGGAACACTGACAATTAGACAACTAGTCAAATTTTACAAATCATGTTTAACTATCCAAGCAAACAAAAAGAAGGAGTTAGGCTAGAGAGCCACGAATAAAATGATAAAAACAGCCTAAAACAGCAGTCAGGTGTTACGGGTGTCTTTTATAGAAAACAGAAAACAAACTACTCGTTATACAGTCGCAATACAAAGAAGCCGCTGGCCCTTGTGGCCTGATTACCATCATAATATAAAATTCTGCTATTAACATGCAGCAGAATATGGATTATTATGGTAAGAAGTACGCCACAAGGGGCCAGCGGCCCACCCTAAAAAACATATACACACACACGTGCAACCAGAGGCAAGCTGGGCACCGGCGGGTGTCTGTATATATAATTAAGCCTGCCCTATAAAACGACCACATAACAAGTAGAAACAAACAACAAAGAATGACGAGAGCTCGACCGACGCGACATCCAGTAGCCGCTGGCCCCTTGTGGCCTACTTCTTACCATAATAATCCATATTCTGCTGCATATTAATAGCAGAATTTTATAGTGTTCTGAGTTGTATGTGGTGATACACTAGTCGAGACCACATGTCACGTGACCCATTTACAGCGCACATTGACCCCCCCCCCCCCCTCTCCCTGACTCCGCCTCGCCAACAGGACCGTATTCTCGATGACGGACATCCGGGCGCTTTTTACGCTCACAACGCGTGAAGGGTAACACAAATGCCACTGTCATAGAGACAACACTAAAACTACCCTAACTATCACAGTTACTTGTGCTTTTTGGTGCTTTGAAAGCAAATTTGTCTTGCTTCTATTAAATACTTTCTCTACAATTTCACATTCAGCTTTCATATCGAAATGCTCGAATACCGCTGTTTCGTGAACGTTGGCTCTGCACAGTGACAGGGCCTAAATACAACACGCTAGCTACTGAGCGGACAAGGAACAAACTACAGTAAAACCTCTCTAAATCGACCGACTTTAAGTGGTCCATTTAGGGAGGTGGTCCGTTTAGGGAATTAGAATATGGTTACAATGGTATTGTTGGAACCCAAATAAAGCGATCGATGGATCCAGATGGATCAGCTGGTCCAGTGTATTATTAACAACCCCACCCCAACAACATAATTCATAAACTCACATAACTAGCTACATTAGAGTTACACTAGAATTTTCCTAACAAACCAACATTTATATACCGCTTGCCTAACTGCAACTGAACATTAAAACTTACTACAAGTTTACCAACTGAATACAGAAGATAACTTCTGCTTACATTCTAAATACTATGTAAATACTCACATTGATCTGACTAATATTGATCTAGTTATAGGACACTACTGTACAATATTGTTATGGAACTTTTGTGTTTCAGAATTTCATTGTGTTACATGGTGCAAATTGTGTATTCAACGGGTATTGTACACCTTATTCTATATACCTTTTGTGTAAATAACCCTGAATTGAAAAATGCCTGGAAGGCCAGTGCTTCGGCACTGAGAAAAGACTTATTCAGCAGAATAAACATATTTACCAAAAAATAAATAAAAAATATACAGGAGTAGTCGATCTATGGAGGTGGTCGGTTAGAGAGGTCTTACTGTATGTTACATCCTAGCAACATTTAAGGTAATATATGCATTCATTTCATATCGTAATGCTTGAATACCGATAATGTTTCGGGAAAATGGGCTCCACACACAGCGCCCAATACAACATCCTACTAAGCGGACAAGGAACAAACTATGTTAGTATGGGGGGGGGGGGGGGGGGGGGGCTTTCAATACTGTGGGTGACGCACAGCCTGCACTTCTATACGAAACCATACCCATCCACACACACCAACATTGTGTAGACCTAGGCCGCAGTACAAAGCCACTCACTCAGCCCCCACGCGGGTCAGACCCATGCTGGGATCAGCCGATCCTTTACGCAGCAACATCTGAGGTTATATCAGGACGGGTACCGACTTGTGACAGTGCACACGCGTGGTGACTTTATAGTGCTGCCCCACTGGGAGACCACACCACCAGCACCATGTTCCACTCAGTCAGATTATCCCGATACTGATCTAACCAGTCCATGGCATTCTATTAATGCAGATTGTGTTTGTTGTTCTACATCCTAGCAACATCTAAGGTCATATCAGGACGAGTACTGACTTGTGACAGTGCACACTCATGGCGACTTTATTGTGCTGACCCACTGGGAAACCAGTGATTCGATATCCCGCTTCGTCACATTATTCTGCTACTTGAGCTAACCAGTCCGTGCCCTATCCTATTATTAATGCCGAGCGCCAGGCTAGGAAGCGACAAGTATCAATTTTGGAAGGCATTGGTTCGAAACATCTCGCCTTGAATATGGCCTATGCTGCCCACACGGCGTAAATCAACCACCAATCAATCAATCTTGACCAGGAAATTAGCTCCCACACGAAAGCCCTGCGCTCTACCGATTTGGCCAATGCATCCAGTCCTCTACATAATATCTACGGCCATATCAGGGCGGGAACTAACTTGTGACAGCGTGCATTCATGTTGGCTTTATAGTGCTGCCCCACTGGGAGATGCAGGATGCCAGCACCATGACCTGATATTCCATTCAGTGACATTAACCCAATACTGAGCTGCATTAGTTTGCGCCACAGTGGGCGTAATCGATTAATCCACCCGGGTCACCCGAGCCACTTTTTGGCGAATGCGCACATCCTACAGACTCGGGTCGAATAATCGAATACGCTTCTCCACGCTCGGGGTGGAAAAAATGGTGGCTTAATCCAAAACTTTTTTTTTTTTAATAACCGATATAACTACAGCAAAATAGGATTTAAACTATTTCATGATTGCATAGTTTAGTTATATTTCCATTTCATTAATCTGTGTTATTTCCAATAAAAAACATATAGGACTGGTACTGGTAGCTATTATCCTGCAGGACGGTACCAGCACAAATGTGAAGTCATAATTCCTAGCAAACCCCAGCCAAGAGGTGGGTTACTGGAGTCGGGTCGTTTTGCACACGGCACATGTTTTTGTCAACTGCACTTGCGGTGTTCGATTTGAAATTATAGCAACTTGGGTGACCCAAATCGCCTGGGTCGTGTTAATCGATTACGCCCCATGGTGGAAATACAATTGTGTGAATCTAGTTCATTTTCTATTTTTGGCGTCAACCAACTGGTGACGAGTTATTTTTAGAGCACGGTCGCTTTGAGACATCAATGGGGATTGGGAAGTTAGCCATGCTTGACAGATAATCTACACTGACGGGGTGTTTAATGGCAAGAAAATAGATGGAGAATCAGTCGGCAGTGGGTGAGGATTATTTATTTATTTATTTATTTATTCATTCATTGCTTTATTTATTTATTAAAAACACCCACATTAGGCCAAAAGAAAAGTTTCCCCAAACTGAAATTTACCCTGGTCGCCTAATACAGCACTTTTCAATATAGTACCTCTGTCAAAATGTATCGATACATACTACTATCAAATCTGAATTCAACAGGAACACGTACAAGTGTGATTTTCTTGTCTTTTACTCAACGGATATTGAGTATGAGGAGCTTTCCTGAGCCATTTCTCTCACGATACACTTGGTGGCAGCACCCGTTCCCGGTCCAAGTCGGCCATCATGGTTGGATAGAAGGCTGTAGGTGTGCATGTGTGTTGGTGGTGTAGGTATGTGTGTGGTGGGGGTGTAGGTGTGTGATGGGGGTTTAGGGATGCTAAAGATTGTGAGGTGCCGCTCTGCAAGACACCCCTACACCTCCACCACAAACCACCTACACCCACACCACACACACCGTCAACCCCCACCACACATACTACACCCCCACCACATCCCTAAATCCCCATACACCCCCCACCACACACACCAAAAGCCTCACACTTGAGAGTAGAAGGAACTGCTTCTATCCAACCAAAGCATGACAGAAACCGGCATGGTGCGCCATCTGACGAGAGACTCATGCAAACTGAAAGGCCCCCATTCTGAGAGGCTCAGGCAGCAACCAGAAACATCAATATTTTTGTTTAGGCCTTAGAAGGACGGATTCCCACCACCAACTACCTGTACAACACGCAGTCATCACAATAAAAACACCGTATACAACTTGGGCCAACTTGAATTTCTGCCTGACCATGCACTAACAGGATCTGGTCCAAATTGTCTGGGATCTAGTGTACACGTTGGGGTGGGATGGGGGTGGGGGTGGAAAAGTTCTAGCAACACTAGGAAGAATGCCGACGTGTGACTGTGCGCACTCGTGGCAACTTCACCGAACTGGCCCACTGGGAGACTGGGCTGACGGTACCATGCCCCAATACCCCACTCAGCCACATTATCCTGATACTGAACAAACCAGTCCTTTCCATATCCTATTAATGCCAAGCGCCAGACTAGGAAGTTACAAGTATCAATTTTCCAAGTGTTTGGAATGACTCAACGTTTTTTTTTTTAAAGTGATTCAACTATCCAGTCCGGTCACAAATGTGGAGTTCCACTAACTTCGTCAGGTGCAATGCCAAATAACCCACCCACCCAGAGTAGACACCATTCAGCCCATATAGCCTAATGACCAGATGGGATGGCCGAATGAGTTGAGCGTCTGTCTCCCGATTTGGTAGATCATGGTCGTCGAGACGAACCAATAACTTAAAAATTGATATTCGTCGCTTCCTGGCCAGGCGTTTGGCATTACTAGGATAGGGGCAAGGACTGGTTAACTCAGTGTCAGGATGATGTGAGAAATTGGGCCATGGTTCCGATGACCTGACCTCCCAGTGGGACAGCACTATAACAAGTCGTTACCCATCTTGATATGACCTTAATTGTTGTCAAGCTGTAAACTCCAACAAGAAAACAAACTTCATGTACAGTTCAGCCATCACCACCCTCCCCCATCGCAAGTGCTAGCATGTGTGACACACGCAGTGGTAGTTAACAATTGTAATGGGATGCACCCACACAGGTGAAATGCGTTGTCACGCCACATGCACAGGGAGATGAAGCCCCAGTCACACCTACCCGGACAAGCCCCGGATTTTGAGCTGGACCAGTTGCCGGGACTGTCCCGGATAAAATCGCTGTTTTCGGTGTTTTTTTACCTCACGGTCATTCGTACCCGGCTGGTGCGATCCAGGGGTGGTCAGGGTACTCTGGGGGTGAACCGGGGCCTGTCCGGGGCTGTTTCGCTGCTACTGCAACTGCTGTCCCGGACCGCCCCGGATGTTTTAAACATTTTAAAACATCCAGGGCGGGCCCTGGACCAGATCATTCCGGATCACCACAGACGAGCCACGGATCACGGTTCGGGGCTCAACCGGCCTCTGATCCGGGTAGGTGTGACTGGGGCTTAAGCCGTTTGTGGGTTGGACACACCAAAGATCATAGACATGCACACTCTAATAGTCATATTTAAAGCTGCAGTCCTAGCTAAGCTGCGTATTGTTGGGCGCATCAGAGATCATAAACACCGTAATAGTTATATTTAAAGTTGCATAGTCTCAAGGTTTTGACCCGTCCTAATAACTTAGATGTTGCTAGGCCGTAAAACTTGAACCAACCAAACATGGTTTTGAGTCCCCGCCTTTTTTTCTTTAACAAAATAATAATAATAATAATATAAATTGTATATAAATATATTATATTGATCGCTATAATGTACATCATTTTATTTTGAAGGTACGTTTGAAAATATTTGAAGAAAAAAGATTTTGTTTTTGTTTACTTGCACAATGAATTTCTGGACACAGTAAGGCTGGCTTCAGCATTAACAGGTTCCATTAAACTGACTTTAATATTTCCTTTTAAAGTTGTATGCAGTAACAAATGCTTAGTTTGTGCTTGTTGTTTTACGTCCTAGCAACATCTAAGATCAGCACGCAACAAATGTTTAGCAGGTGCACTTGTATTCAATTCCAAGTTAAATAAATAGGATCACATCTACTAAGTGTTCCAGAAATGATGCTGTCATGTGACTATGCGGCTTTTAACTTTTAAGACAATTAGAGTTCAAGTCTCTCAAACCACAGGAAATAAATGCACTGAGGAGACTTCACGGTAGTCTCCCAATTAACCTAGCGCGGAATACCTTCAAAATCGCATTAAGAAGATTACCACTATATAATTATGGCATGCATTATGAAGTTGTTTAATTAAATAGCCGAGCTCCCCCCCCCCCCCCCCCCCACCGCCCCCCACTGACAGTTGACTCTCCAGGTCTCCTCTTTGGAAGCCGTCCAGTCTTCAGTCCATCCAGCCTAAGGCGACACTGGTAATCGCTTAATAATTTCTGCACCCATTTCACAATGTGAATCTCACTTGTGGAAAGAATCGCTTCCCTACATAGTACTTGGTATTTAGCAACATATACTGACCAGACGGGATGACTAAATAACGAGAGTCTGCATCTTGTGTGACAGGTGATGGGATTCAAATATGGTCAGGTCAAACAAATGACCAAAATTATACTTGCCGGTCCGCTACCTAACCTGGCATTCAATATTACTCGGATAAGGCAATGAGCAGTTGAACGGGGAAGACCAATTGTCTGTGATGGAATTTCCCCCACTTTTTATCAACGAATGTAAACCAAAAAAAGTTGTATTTGAAGGGGGGGGGGGGGGACGACAAGATAGCGTGTTCGTTTCCAGTTATTTGTTGCATCCAATTGCTCACGCCGTCAGAGGCACAGTATTGATGCAGCACTATAAAACCACCAGAACCACACTATCACAAAATCAACAGCAGTCACTTGCCCCAAGCATATTAAACCATTTTTAATACTTGTTAGTACTGCCCCAGTGGACTACAACGATCAATGCTATGACTAGATAAAAGATTCACCCGATACTTGTAGTACACGAGTGAATGACAACGTAGTCTAAATACAGGTGAAAATAGCGTTAGTATGGAACAACAATTAGAATGCTTGGCACCAGTGTTAAATGGTTACTTATATCAGCACAGAGTTGGTGAAATGGGAGAGAATGCAAAAAGACAAGATGGCGGCCAGAGAACGCCATTGATTTCACTTTTAAATTGCATTAAAGTTCATGTTTTATTATATTTTCCAACTCAAAAGTAGCAGGTAAACATGAAGACATACACAAATAATAAATGTTGCGTCTTAGATTGTGAAATTAGGCTCTCATAAAGACTCAATTCATCAGCCCGATTTTTCGACCGTTTTTATATAAGGCTGGTTTTCACCCCTGTACTAGAAGTATGGGGTGAATCTTTTATATATGCCATGACCAGATATCCCAATCAGACACATTGTCCTCACACCAAGGCAACCAGTCCCGACCATGGCCGTTTGTTTGTTTATTGTTGTTTTACGTCCTAGCAACTTCTAAGGTCATATTAGTACAGGTACCGACTTGTGACAGTGCGCGCTCATGGCGACTTTATAGTGCTGCCCCACTGGGAGACCAGGCCAGCACCATGACCTGATCCCACTCAGTCACATTATCCTGACAAACAGTCCTTGCCCTATCCTAATAAAGCCGAGCGCCTGGCTAGGAAGCGACAAGTATAAATTTTTAAGTCCCTGGTTTGACTCGACCAGGGTTATCACCCACGATCTACCAGTACGGGAGACGGACACTCTAACTCATTCGGCCATCCCGCCTGGTTCCCGACCATGGCCTATTACTGTTAAGTGCCAAGCACGATAGTGCCAAGTACCAGGTTTTGTTAGTATTTGACTTGCCTGTAAAGGATTAACCTGAACACACCATATGCATGCAAACCAGAGACTAACCACTGACGGGATAGCCGAATGAGTTGAGCGTCCGTCTCCTGTTTTGGGAGATTGGGGGATCCGAACCCATGAGTTTGCGGGTTCGAACCGTGGTCGAGTCAAACCATGGACTTAAAAAATTTATACTTGTCACTTCCTAGCCTGGCACTCGGCATTATTAGGATAGGGCAAGGACTGGTTGGCTCAGTGTCAGGATAATGTGACTGAGTGGGATATCAGATCATGGTGCTGGCAGCCTCGTCTCCCAGTGGGGCAGCACTATAAATCGCCATGAGTGCACACTGTCACAAGTCGGTACCCGTCCTGATATGACCTTAGATGTTGCTAGGATGTAAAACAACAACAAACAAACTGAGTCCATCCTGTTTTTAACACAAGTTTGAGGCAAATAGAAGCTGTCTTCACCGAATTTAAAAAAAACAATATTCTCAATGCGGATTCTATAGTCTCAAGCTGTGCCACTTATTATTCCACCAACTGGAGTTGGTAAGTTTGATAGTTCTCAGGGATGATAGTGGTTTCAGCCAACAATAATTAAAGCAGAAATCAAGTCGAAATTATTATCCTGACTGCAAATTTCCGTTTGTACCTGTATCAAAGATGCCCCCCCCCCCCGGCTGTGACAAGAAACACGGAAATCTGCTTAAACACGGGAAAACATCATCCCTCGTTCTACAGGTGACCTACATTGAGATGACCGATGTCACACACATCCCCCACCCAAAACGTGATCTGTATGGTTAATGAAGTACAATCAAGTTCAAATATGGACTAAAATTTAAATTGTAAAAAGGATCCGTATTTAAATAGCACGGCCTGACAGAACAAGTGTCAACAGCTAAGGAACGTGCTGAAATTAATCAAAAGCACAGAAAGCACTAACAGCGAGTCGCGCTACCGACATTAGTTCTTACCACTGCCACCAGGAGGGGGTGGGTGAAGGTTGGCAGTGAAAATTCTCTACAAGACCGTTCGGTTTCCACAGAATATGCTGCACAGTGGACGGCTACCCATAATTCGTTCACTGCCATCCGAGGGAAGGTTGGCGGTGAAGATTCTCTACAAGACCGTTTCCACAGAGCGTGCCACACAGTGAGCTGTAGATAAAAGATTCACCCGGTACTTGTAGTACACGGGTGAACGTAGTGTAAATACGGGCGAAAATAGCTTTAGTATGGAACAGGAAGTAGAATGCCTGCCTCCAGTATCAAATGGATACTTATATAGGCACGGAGTTGGTGAAATCAGAGAGAATGCAAAAAGACAAGATGGCGGCCATAGAACGCTGTCAATTTCACTTTTAAATCTTATTAAACTAGATATGCTATTATATTTTTCAACTCAAAGGTAGCGGGGAAATATGAAGACATATACAAAGAATAAATGTTACTTCTTAGATTGTGAAATTAGGCTCTCAAATCATTTCCACGTTTTTTCGACCGTTTTTATATAGGGCTGGTATTCACCCGTGTACTGCGAGTACCAGGTGAATCCTTTATCTAAGTGAGCTGCTACCCACAATTCTTTCACTGCCATCAGAGGGAAGGTTGGCGGTGAAAAGTCTCTACAAGATCGTTCGGTTTCTACAAAACATGCTGCACAGTGGACCGCTACCGACAATTCTTTCAGTGCCATCAGAGGGAAGGTTGGCGATGGAAATTCTCTACAAGGCCGTTTCGACAGAGCATGCTGCACAGTGGACGGCTACCCATAATTCATTCAGTGCCATCAGAGGGAACGTTGGTGATGGAAATTCTCTACAAGACCGTTTCCACAGAGCATGCCACACAGTGAGCAGTTACTTACAAGCTACAGAATTAGTTATTGCCACTGTTGTCAGAGAGCGGGTTGGTGGTGGAAATCATCCACTTCCCATGCACACACAGATTAAGTGCATATTTCTGTGGCTTGCAACTCAATGTCATGCAGCATAGCTACACTTGCGTTAATAATGCATTTAGATTGCATAGCGTAAATAATAACCACCACAAACTTAATCAAATTAACCTCCCACACCACATAGACATGGTATGAGAGCAACCGGCCTTTGATGACGCTGTAAGTTATACACAGCGGTGGAAATCCAAATTGGCAGAGCTGGGCACACGGGGAATTGAACCGCCGACACTCAGATTAGGAGTCTGACCTAGAAAAAAGTCGGACACTCTAACCACTCCGCCACAGCATATCAGGACCATACCGCATCTTCACCAGACATCTTAAGCAAAACTCGTTTATTTTACCACATTTCCTGAGGCAAAGCATATAAGATTTCGCTTGAGAAGTAGTACCCCATCGAAAGGGGACATCATTGATTACACCTACAACCTATCAAAGCAGTGTGTGTGTGTGTGTGTGTGTGGGGGGGGGCAAAGGAGCCACCACAAATCATCGGCACTACATGCACAAAAACGATTTAGAGTACCGATTCATAATTTATTCATACATAACCATAAGCTGGCCGAGGCTTCCCCTTTGCAGATTACCACTCTACTGGCGAGTGTGTGTATGTGTGTGTGTGTGTGGGGGGGGGGGGGGTTTAATACTTCACGCCATTCACCCATATCCCCACGTGAGCTAAGCACATGGCTAATTTGAAGTGAGCCAACTGAGAGGAATCTGATTTTGACCTTACATTCAAGATAAACCAAGCACACTTTAGCCTAGATAAAGGATTCGCCCTGTACTCGCAGTACACGGGTGAATACCAGCCATATATCAAAGCTGTTGAAAAAGCGGGCAAATGAAATGAGAGCCTAAATCCACAATCTAAAAAGCAATATTTATTCTTTGTATATGTCTTAATATTTCCCCGTTACCTTTGATTTGAAAAATATAGAATTTAAAAGTGAAACCAACGGCGTTCTATGGCCGCCATTCTTGTCTATTTGCATTCTCTCCCATTTCACCAACTCTGTGCCGATATAACTTATAAGTACCCATTTGATACAGGAGGCAGGCATTCTACTTCCTGTTTCATACTAAAGCTATTTTCGCCCCGTATTTATGCTACGTTGTCATTCACCCGTGTACTGCAAGTATGGGGTGAATCATGTATCTAACTTTAGCCATGTATGTATTTTCTGTCCCACTACCCTCCTCGGAAGCTCTGAGTTGTAGATGCCTTTTAGGTGACTTCAGCTTCCTCACTTATTCAGGTCTAGTCTGGTACATTGCCTAATATTGTTCAAGAACAACAAATCTAAGTCGATACAGTACAACAACCACAACTGGCCTCATACCACCCAATCCTAACCTGACGACCGGGCGAGGTGGCCGAATCGGTAGAGCGCGGGCCTCGCGGGCGGGAGATAAGAAGTTCGGTTCCCGGTCGAGTCAACTCAAAACGGGTGTCCTTATAAAATGTATACTTGTCACTTCCTAGCCAGGCGCTCGGCATTAATAGGGTAGGGCAATGACTGATTAGCTCAGTGTCAGGATAATGTGACTGGGATATTGGGTCATGGTGCTGACAGCCTGATTTCCGAGTGGGGCAGCACTATCAAGTCGCCATGAGTGCGCACTGTCACAAGTCGGTGCCCGTCCTATGACCTCAGATGTTGCCAGGACGTAAAACTCCCAACAACCAACCAACCTAACCTGACCTGACGTGGTAGCAGAGCCAATAAGAGCACACTGGCTTCCCATAAGGAAGGTCGATGGTTCAAAATCAAACTAGTGACACATAAAACTGATATATTTGTCGTTACATAGCCTGGCGCTCGACATTAATAGGAATGGACAAGGACTGGTTCGCTCAGTATCAGGATAATGTGACTGAGTGGGATATCAAGTCATCATGCCAACGGTTTGGTCTCTCAGTGGAGCAGCACTATAAAGTCGCCCTGAGTGTGCAGTCACAAGTCAGTACTCATCCTGATATGACTTTATACGTTGCTAGGTCATTTCCAATTATTAAATAGTATAAAGAATAACCAACTGCTTCCCGACAAAGTAACTGGGTACAATTATTTCCATACATTTTTCTAATGTAGATTGCCGCGAAATAGTCTTAGCAAATATTTCAGATATAAAATACCACTTGCTGTATCATGGTGTACATGTATTCGTTCACCCCCACCCTGCCAATCCCCGCAGCTTACACGGCAGAAGGCGGTGACCCGGTGTGTTGGGTCACAGCTTCAGTCCTTCCTGAGACCCCGGCGGAACTCGGAATATCCATATTCGAACTGATTATTTACATTCCTACAGTCGATCGAGATCAAGAAAATGGCAAACCGCCACAGGGAACATCTGTAGACAATAGCGCGACATGGTAAAGAGGTTGCTTGCAGTTTACGTGCTGGCAACATCTACGGTCATATCAGAACAATACGGACTTGTGACTGCACATTCATGGAGACTTTATAGTGCTTCCCCACTGGGAGACCAGGCCGCCAGAACCATGACCTGATATCCCCACCCAGTCACTAAGCCAATCAGTCCTTGCCCTATCCTAATAATGCGGAGCGCCTGGCTAGGAAGTGACAAGTATCAATTTTTAAGTGAATGGCTTTTTGACTCAACTAGTGTTCGAACATGTGCATTTTGAATCCCACGATCTAGCAAAATGTGAGACGGACACTAATCTCATTTGGCCATCCCGTCTGGTCTGCAGGGCAGTGTATAATCAATAGGACATCAATGCGATTTAGGTCAGTCCCACCACGAGGTGGCTGCCTGCATAAAACTACCCATGTACGCCAATACCAAGGTTGCACATGCATTGTGTGAGTTCCGCTCCAGTGAATGTCACTGGAACTATCTTTATAAATAGCCAGACCATGCAAATAGGTTCAATGTGGATAGATGCATGAGGAGCTGTCATCAAATTGAGGGGACAGAATAGTCAATACAAACCAGACAGCACATATTTGAACTATTCCACACCGCAGTTATGACTAGCGCCCACAATTCTGGAATCGTTACACAAACACTCACAGATATGTACAGTATAACCCCGTTAAACCAAATTTGAAGGGACCCTAGAAATTTGTTTGGGTTAATCGATCATTGGTTTAACCAAGCTTTGGCATTGACTTTGACTTGGCTTTGGCAAAAATGTGGCTGCATTATAAATGTAATATACAATGTATGTGGACACTTTGATTATTGTTTTTTTAATTATATATGGGTTATTCTATCAAACTGGGCACCATATATTTGGTTTCCACATTACGATGCAGATAATTTGTTCTTTTATTGATTCCAAGTCAAATAATTATTGTATCCTCTGTGTATTAAGTATGTTAGCAATAGTACATTTATTGAAGCTATCCCAAGAAAGAAATTAAAAGTTTACTTATATGATTTTGTGCTAATGTTAAAAAGTGAAAATTTACACATTTACACTATGCATGTAGCCACTTTTTAAACAACTTTTTTCATGTAAGTCATAACATTGTCTGCTTAACAGTAATCAATAAAATCTTGTTTGACTATGTTGATTTCGTGCCCAGTTTTAGAGAATGACCCATATTCAGTATAACCCCGTTAAACCAGGCTCAGTTAAACCAAACGATTGGTTAATCCAAACTTTTTTTCGGCGGCCCGGCAAAATACTACCATTTATCATATAAAAAAGTCTCAGATGACCTTATAACCACATGAAAGTTTGGTCTAACTGTACCGCAAGTGGCCTGGTGCACGGCAATTTTGTTTAGATTAACCGATAGTTTGGATTAACCGACTTTGGTTTAACCAACTTTTATATGATAAATGGTAGTATTTTGCCGGACCGCCGAAAAAGTTTGGATTAACCGATCGTTTGGTTTAACCGAGCTTAGTTTAACAGGGTTGTACTGTGTATATGGGTTACTCTCCTGAAAACTGGCCAGAAGTGTCACATGGCGAGCTAAAATCTAATAATAGAATTTGTTTTTTAATTTGATTGCAAATGAAAGCTAAAATCTACCCTTTAAATCTATCTATGTAAAATATAAATTGATGAGATAAAAAATAAAGGTGTAGTCTACGATTAAGCTATGTCTTATGGCAGTCTAACATGTGTTGCTCAGACATAACACATGTTAGGCCACACCATCTGCTTAATACAAATCTAATCAGAATTAAATAATTTCATACTTAGAAGCATATTAATCCTGGTATAACATACAGAAATATGTAGTGCTTATATTGATATTAAAAAAAAATTTAAGTAATTTCCAGCCATGCTTTATTCACTGAATAATTAGTGTACAATATTTGTGTGGCATCCAGACACCACTGGTTACATCTGTGATGGAAATTTGTAATGTTATTTCTGAAGACATCAAATTTTTTTTTTAAATTTAAGCACGCATACATGTTAATAAATACTTCATTTTTGATTTGGGAACTGTTTTGTTAGATATATCAATGCAATACAAGATGTTAGTAATGATTCAACCATGTCCCATATGTCATGTTACAAATGGCTGACTGTAAAATGTTTTTTTTGGGGTACAATCCCTTATTTCATAATCAAATCTGAACATGAATATGAAAAGTATAAGGGAAAAAATAAGTAGGAAGTGTTTTTTGATGTTTTAAAATTCCATCCCATGCTGACCAGTTTTCAGGAGAGTGACTGACCCATATATATATATAGCACATGACAGGCTGTTACATGTGCCTGAAGGGTGTATAAGCCCATGGGAAATACCAGTGCTGTCACGTGTATATATAAATCTAACACAAAGTAAAAAATTCCCGTAGAATCCTATGTCAACCATTCTCATAATATAGCTTATGTAGAGGCACAAAATAAACAATATGGCCCGGATCTGCCCCCCCTCCCCCCCGAACCCGGATGATTGCATAATGAAATTCAACAACTGACATCTACAGCAAAATACCTTACTTCTTCAGATGCTGGTTTGCTTGGGGCTTTACATCCAAACAACATCTAAGGACATCACGACGGACTATTCCCTTAAACTTTCAAGCAATTACTTTTAGTGAATGTTGTGATACCTTTGAAATTTGAAAATTTTTACAATGAAAGGTTTCAAACCAGCGTTAATTGAATTCAAAGCAACTGAAACAATTTGCCAGTTCGGTCTTAAATTTAACTTTTACCCAAAATAATTTGAGGGTACGCAGAACGGGGTGGAGGCTTTGTTGTATCTGGCTCCTTGAAGAACCGTAATTTTTGTTTGTTAATTATCCCAACAATTTGAGGGTACAGAGTCAAGAAAATTAATGGGTGCAAAATTTTACCCATTTTACCCTCTGGAAAAAACCCTGCAAGCGGGACACAAAGCTATTTACTTTCAGGACGAGTAGCAATGGAACTAGCGTGCAAAGTGTGGCACAGTAGTGGGCAGGTTGTAAAAGGCAGTAGCCGTGCCAAGTGACCCCTGTTTATTATTTAATGAGGCAGGCCCGTATAGGCCAGCCCTCGGCCTATGCATTTATAAACACAGACGGATACAACCGACTCTACGAGGCACTCTGCCAGCAGACTTATGGCACTGTCACACTACGACGTAACATAGGCACTACGTGAAAATAATTATATTACATCGAAGTTCTCGGCATAGTATGCAAATTGCGACACAAGTTGGACGTCGATGCAGCGTAGTTGACGTGGGTGTGACATCGGGCTAGCGTATTGTGTAAGCGTCGGACTGGCGACACTCCAGCGCCCGCAACGCTGGGCTAGCATGACTTTGACGGAGCCTTAGTGTCGGCCTGGCGTGATCACGCCCGCCCCAACGTTGCCATGTCCGACTCGACCGTTATATCTCGACGTCAGTCGACCGAGAGCATAATGTCACGCCAACGTTGTCAGCGTGATCACAGCACGTGGCTGACACGCTCGACGTAACGGGAATGTGGGCCAACGTCAGTCAAAGCACCCGACCCACCGGCGCCTTGTGTATATACGTTCACACCACTTTCAGAACACGTTCGAATGACGTCACGCGCACGCTAAAGGGCCGTCAACGACGTCAGGACACGTTAGTGAAATGTTGGAGCAACGTTCGCCACGCGCCACAGACTCGTTCGGCCAACTTTAGAGCAATGTTGACTTAACGCTGGCCGCACGTTCCTCCCCGACTGTGCGCTGCTATGACGCAACGGAACGTAGATCTAACGTCACCGACGCAGCTGTACCGGTCGCCTAATGTCAGTGTAACGTCATCCCGACGTAACGGCTTCATGTCGAAAGTTTTGGACATGTTGAAAACCTTGACGAGCGCCGACGTAACGTAGCTCGACGTCAGTCTAACGTCATCATAACGTAACCAAACGTACCTCAACTAATGATGAAAAGTCACCTACGCCAGGCTTACGTTGGCTCTTACGACGTAGCGTGACAGCCCTTTTAGGCATCACACAATCAACACAATTCCACAATTTAACCATATCTTCATTGATGCCAATTCAACCGATAGGATTTTCACGGTAACGATATATTTCCGGCAATGTGTCCTTCCCATGCTGGAAAAACAACGGAACCAAAATTGTTGTTCCCATAAGTATGCTATCAAAACTTGTTTCCCATTGGAGCCAAATAAAATCGCTGCTGATGGGTTCCCATGAGTCCTGGGCGCGAAACTCCAAAAAGTGTCTCCCATAAAAATTGAAATTGTATGTTGTAAATGGTAAACTCTACTTTTGAAAGAAATCGGGATCTGACACCAAAAACTCAAAAGTGGCTGGCTGCCTGGTCTCTTTAGTGGGCAGAACTATAAAGTCCCCATGAGTGCACACTATCACACATGAGTGCACACTATCACAGTAGTACCTGTCCTAATGTAACCATGGATGGTTCTAGAACTTAAAACCACAAACTTTTCAGGGATAAATTGAGGTTGATTTGAAGGTTTTGATGTGCTGCCTTTTGAGAAGTATTACAGTAGGTCTCTGGTCTATAGTAAATATAATCAAACCTAATTTAACACAACAGGTTGCTTTACGTCCTAGCAATAGGCGAACCCACAACAGCACGCAGACAAAAGCTTGCGGGCAGTGTGCACCCATGCTGGCTCTTTAATGCTGCATCACCAGGATACCAACATAATTTTACCATCCCAGTCCATGTCATATCCGTGAAATATCAAAGGGAAGACTAGTTCCAATTTTTGTAAAGCATTGCCTATCCTTGCAATGTTAAGCGGTACTGTTTTAGTAAATCTTTGGTTAGACAGGGAGCGTCCCACAAATTCCAGAACAGTGAATCACTAGACCATCCGACCCAGACCATACAGAGAGTGCCTCAAGGTAGCATTATGCACAGCCTAGAAGGGAACTGTCGTCAGTGACTTATTGAACTGGGTGTGTCCACACCGAACACCTTGCGTCGACAACTAACCTTCCTTCAAACTGAACTAACAGGTGCGTGAGGTTTTCCAAACCTAGCTCGGTCCTTTCTACAGGCATGTGATTGGGTGCAGGGGGGAAAAAACTGATTTTTTTTAGGTTATCGTGGGGACACACAGCACCCCACTGAGTCGTGAGAGGGATGCAAATAGTGCATTTCAGAGGCGTTTCGGCGGCCAGGGAAAAAAATGGAATTAAAAACCCCCCCCCACAGAATTCTGGTTTCAGAAACAATCCGGTTTTAGAAATCACATGCCTGTTTTTAATATTAACCACAAAGCAGTCTTTGTAACAAGGCAGAAATAAAAATCCTACTTTTGTGCAACCAAAATCTTAGTTTTCCTCCAGTACTTAAAATATGAGAAAAAAACAGCTGTCAGACAATTAACAATATATATTCTCAATAAAGTAACTTATCTCATGAGCATTCCAAAGTATTTATGACATTCAAGTTAAGTCTTGAACAAGAAACGTAAGCAAAATCCGACAGATTGGTCCAAAAATATTGAAAATCATCAAAAATCTGACTTTATCCGACAAGCATGTGAATATCTGACTCTGTACAAACCGTGTAGTCCTCTCCCCCCTCCTCCCTCACCCATCTGGGTAGATAGAGCATCGCAGTTAGCACAATGTTCTAGTATTAAACTTTAACACATCTCCACAAACTGGCTGGCTGACCACTCATAGAATACCGATCACATGTGTGTGGAACGACAAAAATTATGATAAAAGATTTCCACACCAAACTGACCTCTTACGACTGTGGGACGAACTAATGCAGGGAGCAGCTCACTGTGCAGCATGCTTTGTGGAAACGGTCTTATAGCAGATTTGTTATCACCAATCCTCCCTCTGGTGGCAGTTGGAAGAACCAATGTTGTGGGCAGCAGCGCACGGTTCATGGAAAAGGTCTATGTAAACACCATAAACATTCCGGCTGGCTCTGAATGGTCTATATATAACTTATAATATAAGGACATATCATTTGGAGGTACCTTCTTTGCAGCCTACAAAGACCAGCTAATCAAAACTACATAAACATCGAAATTAATTATGATTCTATTTCCCAGGGATGAAAGTGCTCTCCGGGGAAAAAGGCGGAAATGCTGATATTCTCCCATAGGCTTAGCATTGTCAGGGAATCGCGGAAAATTCCCAGAAGTCGAGTTTCATATATATTGGTATACGCTGAAAGTGTTGCACCGTTTGAAGCAGTAGTGTATGCTGATAGTGCTCCGACGCTTGGGGCATTTATTAGTAGTATACGCTGATAATGCTGCGGGATTGAAGAATCCCGGAAATCCGCGGAATCGCGGAGATCTTTCATCCTTGATTTCCCAGAACACAACTCATAATCAAAGCAGCAAGTTCCTAAATTGCAACACCTTATTTTTCCTGCAAATGGCGTTTCAAGAACACATACACTTGTAAACTAATGTTGAATAAACAACCCCCCCCCCCCGCACGCACCACCAAACTCCATTTAACACAATTGCTTAATGTTTTTAAAACAGATTTAAAACAACGCGAGGTGCTAACATCTTATATCAAGTGTAGGTAGTATGCCCCTGAAAATGCCCCCACCGCCTCCTAATTGAATTAATTTACCCAACTGTTGCATTCAACTCTTGTAGAACTTCTAAATTGCAAGGTTCGAACATGCGTCCCCACCATGCACTGCCGACGATGCAACCATCCAATCTAAGCAGGCCGTGCTTAATACATCCATCAATGGGTAGGAGTTCAACACACAATGCAAGTACAACGATGGTCACACATAACCAAGTCAAACTAATGACGTAAAAAATGTATACCTCCTAACCAGGCGCTCTACATTATTAAGATATGGCAAGGACCGGTTGGCTCAGTGTCAGGATAATGTGACTGAGTGGGATATCAGGTCATAGTGCTGGCGGCTTGGTCTCCCAGTGGGGCAGCACTATAAAGTCACCATGAGTGTGCACTGTTACAAGTCAGTACCCGTCTTGATATGACCTTAGCTGTTGCCAGGACGTTAAACTTCAACAACCAACCCTAGCACCCCAGCATGGTCCAAGTGGGTTCACCAAATTCCGTCAACAACTTATTTGCCATTCACCAGTGAAATGAGTGTGATCGGATCAGTTAACAACTTACAATGGCAATGTTAGACTTAAAATGGCAATTGTGTGCTTTTCCACTCTGTGTAAAAGCGATGGTTGGATGAAAATGAACAGAATACAAGTTAAGCACTTCTCGCCATGAATATGGCCGTTTGCTGCTGACACGGCAATAAGTTAAAATCACCATCAATCAACCTGGTCTTTCCTCTAAAATCAAATATCTGTCAAAAGAAACTTATGAAGTTAAAAAGCTCACCATTAAAAAATAAAATTCTAGATAAGTAGTTCTTAGTAAATTGGTTTAATAAACTGTAAGAGGTCCTGCTGTCCTCAAGAAGGGTGGGATGGGTTGGTTTTTTTTAAATACATAAATCGAACATTTTACAAATGTTGAAGTCCACTTACCCTAATTTGGTTTTTCAGCTGTTCAGCCTCTTGTCGGAGCTGTTCTAACTCACTCATGTTGAATTAGTTAAAACAGGCAGTTCTGAAAAGAAAAGCAACACTTGACGTATTAGTTATTGCATGGTCCATACACATCTGAAGATATGGAATTAAAGACTATTTTTATTTGGATTTCAGGGGGGGGGGGGGGGAAACAACAGTGAATGGCGATTTCGGACTAACTTAGGCCCACGTAGGGACCATGTTACTGGCATGTGAAAGTAGACCTCACACTAAACCTTAGATAAAAGATTCACCCCGTACTTGTAGTACACGGGTGAACAACAATGTAGTCTAAATGCTGGCGAAAATAGCCTTAGTATAGAACAGGAAGTAGAATGCCTGGTTCCAATATCAAATGGCTACTTATATCGGCACAGAGTTGATGAAATGGAAGAGAATGCAAAAAGACAATGTGGTGGTGACAGAACACCGTCGATTTCACTTTTAAATCTTATTAAACTAGATGTTTTATTATATTGTTCAACTTAAGGGTAGCGGGGAAATATGAAGACATACACAAAGAATAAATGTTCCTTCTTAGATTATGGATTTAGGCTCTCATTTCATTTCCCCGCTTTTTCGACAGCTTTTATATAGGGTTGGTATTGACCTGTGTACTGCAAGTATGGGGTGAATCCTTTATCTAACTAAACCTAACCTCTGTGGAACATTGGCGCGTGCATAACACCAGTGATAAAGCTACACGAGTCATTAAAGGTCAAGAAGGGTTCAGAGACGCTATCTAAATGACCACTGCCGCATACACGTGACCTACCCCACCCCCCCCACACACACAATCAATGACACACCTGCCAAATTACTCCATAATAGTAATGCTTACAACATTACAAGGAAGGGTTCACCGAAAGAAAATTGGCCATTATTAAAAGTTCAATAGTCTGTATGGCTTAGCGTTTCTGCCATATTTAGAGATAAATAAAAAAATATCAGGGTGATCGCCATTAAAGTATACTACTTTACTTTCTAAATAGCAACTTAAATTATTAATGACTAACAGGAATATTTTAAGTGAAAGCATGCAAAAGTACCACATGTATGCTGGACACTAGGATTCAGCAGTAACAGGTTCTATTAAATTGACTTAATAATATACATTCAATGAAGTAATACATTTTGAATTAGTGGACCAGTGTCTCCCAGTTGGACACGCAAAATCAAATTTAGCTGAGTGTTTTGGTTTCGAAATTTGGTGTGCACATTCTAAGTCAGCAGTAATCGTTCAAAATGTTTCACTAACAAACAGATACAGCTTTACACGGGATGAGAAATTCAATTATTTTAAAACGGATTTCCGACTATTTATTTGGTCATATGTGTCAATTCTCCTAATATGTTTGGCATTGTTAAATTAACCAAAAGTCCGATTTCTGCTTTTTGTTGGACGCGACCCATCATTGAGTTACTCTCGCAAACAATGAACACACAGGCTACACAAACTAGAAGATCAGGCTAGGGTTATTGATTAATACAAAGACAGTTTCCTTATCTCCACAAAAAGTATATATCGCAAAGAATGACATGATGTATTACAATTTACATGGCCCAATCCAAAGTGCACAGTGGAAAGATATTATGATACACAGAGTGTGTCATATTTAACAGTCTATAGTACATATATACTACCAAAGGGTCAACACACCAACAAGTAAAACTATTCCTGTAGACCCGAGCCAGTTATGGTCGAACTGAAACCTAAAACTACATTTGATTGAGACAGCTGGCTCTTTCTATGACTATGGGAACAACAAATATATATCCGCTGATACGATTTCCAATCTAATACCTGAGCCTCAGTTAATTACATAAACAAGCAATTGTTGTCAATTAGACAGCAAGTGAATTTAACTACACTAACTTAAAAATTAACTTAAGTGGAATAGGTTCTCACAGGAGAATTGCCAACACAGTTGCACTGTCCAATCATGGCACCATAATGATAACCTCAATAAAAGACAACAAATTACCACTAAGTTGACTAACGCTTCAATTTTGAATTTTCCATAAGGGCAAGCCTATGCTAATAACAAAGAATGCTTATTTACCCGTCAACAACGCCCACTGAGTGAAGTTAATAGTTAATTAACTTGGCTGGTTGGTTGCTGGAGTTTTACATCCTGGCAACATCTTAGGTAATATCAGGACGGTACCAACTTGTGACAGTGCACATTCATGGCGACTTAATACTGCTGCTCCACTGGGAGACCAGGTCACTGACACCATGACCCCATTATCCTAACAATGCACTAACCAGTCCTTGTCCTGTCTTATTAATGCCGAGTGCCCGGTTAGGAAGTATCAACTTTAAAAGTCATTGGTTTGACTCTCCCGCACGGTTAATTAACTTGAATAGTTTGTTGTTTGTTTGTTTGTTTGTTGTTTTACGTCCTAGCAACATCTAAGGTCATATCAGGACGGGGACTTGGAACACTTGAATAGTGATTTCATGATTATAAATCGAAATACAACTGCCTGAAAATTACCTTACATGTGGATGGTGTAAAATCTGGACCAGGTAGACATATCCAAGGAGTAGCTTCCACTATCAGGTTATCTGAGAAACCATGAATCCTGGAGATACTCCAGATGGAGCAGACAGAGCCTACTGCGAGGAGTGGCACTGACTGAGAGTGAGAGGCCCTCTCCCACAAACCTATCTCATCTATTGGGCGGGGCTGATGTAGCAACCACGTGATGTGGGTGTGGGGGCCCCACCCAGGGGCCTTCATACACACAAATCACATCCAGCTTCCCTGCACAAGTACAGAGGGTAGCTTGTTTAATATTACAAGACTCTGTTGAACCCACGCATTTATCTGGGTCATTTTTTGTTTTTAAAGAGGAGACAATTTGGGAATACTAACTAGTTGATGTCGTGTGAAAATGAAATGCAATTTGTGAGTAATGTCCTATAATGAAATAAGCCATAATTCTGATAGTGACCCTACCTTTGATTTATTATATTATTAGGCAAAGGAAAGGGCTACGCCTTGCAATACAGAAACTGCACCATTAATAGATACAAGCCACAAGGAGGCCAGTCTAGTTCAGCCATGATCACCATGTACACATCCACATTAGTCATGATTAGCCTTAGGAAATGCACTCTACATTTGTTCATCAAATAGAACCACAACAATACAGAATATAACAGCTTTCCGCTAATTTGGCAGCATTGCTGGTCTAGACGGACATAATAACATGGTCAGCATCCTGATGAAAAGCCAGCGTCATGGAACCTGCAAAGTCTGAACTCTCCCCCGACAGGCCAAAGCCAAGCTTCTCACAGCAGTTAGCCTAGGCCAGAATATTATAACTTGTGCACCAAAAATCAAACGCCAGCGTTGCTCAAATGGACATTCAATACACATAGATCGCAATCCTGTGAATGTTTTACCGATGAGTTAACATAGGGAGTTTGGTGTGAGTGGGAATTTCGGGGAGGAGGAAAGAAACTGGATGGAGGAGTGTCTAGCCGATGCCGGTGGGAAGAGGTAATGAAAACAACATGGCACCGAACTGACAGCTATCACTGCCTGGCTTAGTGGGTGGGGGACCAGGGGCAAAATTAACCAACAACAACACCGCCCTCACCTGAATAATCGCGGCACCTTCGTTCCACACAAACACCCCGACCTCGCTGCGTCAACAGCGGCCAATATCCATGGGATTCGCTAAGAATATCAGTCAGAAAGCAGAGGATCCCTGCGCTTTTAGGGCACTCCACAACACGGCATCAAAAATGTTAATGAGCACTTCAGGAAGCGATGGCCCCGGACCAGTCTACTGTCACACACCCAAGATTTCCCTCAGCTAGAATAGAGTTCGCGCCCCGGGAGAGTGGAAACGTGCCGTGAAGGGGGATGCAAGTGTTATTAACTTTGCCCGAAGTAGTTTGAATGCGACATAGAGCAGCAGGGGTAGTTAAATTGCGAGAAAAGCCAGACTGACTGTCGCGATTTCTACGCTTTCATTCTACAAAGATGGCCGCCGCGTTGAGGCGATTTGCATATTGGATGGGCAGTCACAGAACACAAACATATTACTTTTCTGCAGCGCTCCGAATGCCATTATTGTTATCTCTGGGGTGTGAGTTGGAACTGTATATGTTGGGATTGAATGCAATGGGTGTTTTTACTATATTGTTTTGCATACTGAGCGGGATGCAGACAGCACTTGGTACAGGCGATGCTGCGACCGAGTTTTCAGACCGAGGCGGGGCTGAGATGGCGAAGCCAGTTGGGGAGTAGCGTCAGACCGGCGTCAAAATAAACTAAATGTTGGGTCATACGAGGTATGCAAGGCCTACCATGATGTCCAGAAGATAATATTCAATCAATACTCAGATCGAGAAGATCGAAAGGGTGATAGGGCCTTCTAACGCGGAATCAAAACATTGGGCCTGGGCCATGGCTTGTCAAAATCAAAACAATTTGCATAGGCAGCTTGGCGAGATGGCCGACTTGGCCGTGATGGCGGTCGGAGTAGACGCGGAAATAATCATGCGGAAGACAAGAAGATATTCACTCACCCCTTAGAGCGGTCCAGTAATGTGGATGGTAATCAGAACACCATAAACCCGGGATTTTCTTGACGAAATATAATGCATAAATCACCTCAAATTTTCCTTCCTCAAGGTGCGGTGCCCTTGCGTTGACACAAAGAAACCCCCGTAGAAGGTGGACTGAATCTGTGCGCATGCGCCAACAAGCAGATGACGTACGATTTACATTTGCATAATTAATTGCAACCTTGATGTTGAACGCCAGAGCTGTGGTGTGCCTTTTCGATTTATTCTAGGCCCGCATGCATATTCTCAGAAGTGGGCAGGATTCTTCGCCATGGTAAATCTAGCTAACGTTAAAACGCACGCGAAAAAAGCATCATATTCCAAACACAGAGCTTTGAAACAGGCCGATCCGAGGCTGCGCGCACCTGCTAGCATCCGAATGAAGAGACGTCCGCAGAATTTCAGAGCGCGCTTTTAGAAATTCTGATTGCTTAATTTTGTTTGTTCTGATCATTCTCCTTTTTTGGATTAATTCGGTTACAACCGCACTTCTTTTATTTAGTCTTTTTCAAGGTCCTCATTTTGTGGTTTCTTTATTGTGTAGCCAAGAGTACTTTCTTTAACATATTCCCATCAATACAATTAATAAAAAGAATTTTAAAATGTGAAAACCTGCCCCCCCCCCCCACATTTCTTTCTTAAATCGTAAACGCCCCTCTCCTAGAAAATTTCCATATGAAAGTAAAATAACGATCCAACAATCAATGCCCTTAGTCTGTCTGATTCCATTCTGAATACATCCATCAAAATTGTATACTTATGAATTTCAAAAACACGGTACGTCCTATACCAGGCCTATTGATAAAAGTGGGGCGTCTACTGCAGTATTAACTGATTTTAAAAAAATGGTTTCAAGAATCACAAGAATGGTGTCGTTCCAAATCATAAACACTTCATTTTAGTTGTTGAAAATACTTTTTCTTTAAACATAATAGTTTCTGCAATTTCTCCACTTCAAAAATATATTCGGTTGATCGATTGAAAGCTGCTGTGCCCCTCAGGTGGCAGCACCTAGTCATATCGGATAACTGACTGACTGAGTTGTTTGTATCAATGTATGTGTGTTGTCTGTATGAAATTTACACATGTAGTTGGTATAATTGGTAGACATTAAGTTCCTCTTCCGTTGTTATTAATACATCCAAGAATAGTGTGAGTATCTTTGAGCAAAAACTACGATTCCTCATTTAACACAGTCGTAAAATTATCTTACCCCGTGGTTATCTCGGTCGTACATGTGATTTCCAATTTGTATATACCTGGGCCGTGTTCAGGGTCCGTCTCGGAGGCGCCTCGGCGACGTCTCGGCGATGCTTTTTGGTCTATTTGCATTCAGGGTCCGTCTCGGCGACGCCTCCCTTTTCAGGCAGGAGACAAAAAGTGCCTCGAAAATGGCCGCCGCATGCAGTGGTTTCATCCAATCAGAGCACAGCATTTCGATTGCAAATGGCCGCCGCCTATGGGGGCGGCCATTTTCGAGACAAGAAACTGCCTTTGTCGTTCAGACTAGCGTGAGGTCACGAGCGCCTCCGAGGCGCCTCCGAGACGGACCCTGAACGAGGCCCTGGTGTGATATATGCGTAATAGACGTATAGGCATGTGGCTAATATATGGTAATGAGATGCAAAGGTTTGGACAAAGGATTATGTAAATGAGATGATGTCATGGAAAGTTTAGCCGGTGGGTTCGGCGAGCCCTGGGCCATGAATAAACCATTCAGTATCCAGAAGTCAAAGTGTTCAGACATTGTACTTTCGCATGGTATCAGATGAGGAAGAATGCCGCCCGCTAATAGACTGCCGGGTTTGCGGCCGCCTGGTCAGCTTGTCCTCAGCCACAACACAAGATCGAACTGGAAAACATGGATCAGAGCAGACAACATATACGCTACTGCTGCAGGTGTCGTAATGAAGACAGAACGAGTGCAATGCTGCATCTTTCTTCATGTCGCTGGCGAGGAAGCGCAGAAGGTTTTCGCCAATATGGATTTCGCTCTCGCGGATCAAGACAAGATTGAGCCACTTACGGAGGTGTTTCGAACATATTGTGTAGGCAAATGCAGTCTCATTATAACAAGATACAAGTTTAATACGCATAATCAGGCTACAGAAAATATGGCTACGTACATCACGGCATTAAGAGACAGGGTGAAGGATTGCGAATCTGGTATGGTGGAAGAGTCGCTGTTGCGCGATCGGTTAGTGGCTGGTGTAAGAAACGTTAATTTACGTAACAAACTCTAGCAAACTACTGAGTTAACTTTGGGAAAATGTGTCAGTATTTGTGAAATGAATGAGTTCAGTTCGGATCTGTTGGAGGACACCAAATCAGATGTTGAGATTAAGGAGATTGATTTTCTGAGGAACTATGCTACTGCACGTACCGGTGCACCGGCGGTTCGGTCATCGGCGACGCCATCTTGGAAATCGCCATCTTGGAAATCGCCATCTTGGAATGCCGGCGGCGCCGGTGCAGGAGAGTTCAAGATCCGCTGCCAGAACTGTGGATACGAACACCACCGGGGAGTCTGCCCAGCGAAAGGCAAAGCTTGCATAGCCTGCAAGAAGATCGGGCGCTTCGGTAAGGTCTGCAGGAGCAGACTTGGCAGAGTCAACGAGGTTACCGTTGAAGAGCTCGATCCTCACGATGCTGAGCAAGACCCGGATCCGGTGGAGGTCAATGTGCTGACAACGGATCTGTTCATCGGTGCCATTGACCACGGTGCCGAGCAAGACGCCGAGCTGTGGTACGCGATTGTCCGAGTGAACGGTTGCCCTGTCAAGTTCAAGTCAACGAACATTTCCAAGCCGACGAACAGTCCCAGCGCCCGGGCAGAGCAGCTGGTAAGCGAATACAAAGATGTGTTTCAGGGTTTGGGTTTGATCAAGGCTAATGCTATCATTCACGTTGATAAATCTGTACAACCTGTTGTTGATCCACCTAGACGGATTCCGTTTGCTATTCAGAGTCAAGTACATAGTGAGCTTGATCGTATGGTGGAGTTAGGTGTCATAGTTGAGCAGGATGAACCTACCGAGTGGGTTAACTCCATTACTATCGTAAAAAAAAACAAATAAGATAAGGATTTGTCTGGATCCGACTAAGTTGAACAAAGCGATAAAGAGAGGGCCTTTCCCTACCAAAACGATTGACGAAATTATTGCCAGAACGGGCGATGCGAAATATTTCTCAGTTTTGGATGCAATGACAGGGTATTGGCAGATAGACTTAGATGAAGAAAGTTTGCGTCTGTGCACATTTAATACTCCGTGGGGCCGGTACAGGTACCGCTGCCTGCCTTTTGGGGTCAAAACAGCCGGTGACATTTTTATTCAGGAAATGCACCGGGTCATGGGCGATATACCCAGTATCGGGATAGTCACGGACAACATTTTGGTATATGGGTCAACGGTTGAGGAACACAACAAGCAGCTCTGGGCCGTGTTGGACCGAGCTAGGTCGGTTAACCTTAAATTGAACGAAACAAAATCTTTGCTATGTAAGACTACAGTGAAGTATGTAGGTCATCAACTTACCCAGCAAGGTGTGAAGCCTGATCCAGACAGAATACAAGCAACAGTTGACATGCCAGAGCCGCGTGACAAACAAGGCGTCCAAAGGTTCCTGGGCATGGTTGGATATGTACACAAGTTCATACCCAACATGTCCGAGATAGCCAAACCACTACGCACGCTCCTTGCTAAGGATGTCGCGTGGTACAGGCAAACCGAACAGCAGGGTGCGTTTGATAAGTTGAAGGAAAAGTTAAGAACTGCTCCTGTCTTGTCATATTACAATGTCAAGAAACCCATTGTTATTCAAGTAGATGCTTGTCAGTCAGGTTTGGGTGCCGTGTTAATGCAAGATGACAAGCCAATCGCACTCGCATCTCATGCGCTTAACTCAGCGCAGTGTGGCTATGCCACTATTGAAAAAGAAATGCTCGCCATATGTTTCGGATGCCACGGGTTTCATGACTATATCTTTGGCAAAGAAGTTCAAATTCAAACGGACCACAAGCCGTTAGTGGCGATAATGCAGAAACCAATTCATAAACTTTCGGCTAAGATGCAGAAAATGCAAATGTGGTTGCAAAATTACGATATTCAGCTATGTCATGTGAAGGGTTCTTTGATGTTTTTTGCAGACACGTTGTCCAGGGCGCATAGTGCCAAAGTAGGTCATGGTAACCTGTTCGATGACACGTTCTGCGTTGCCGCAGTGGACATTCAATCATCAAGTTTGTTGAGTAAGATTGTCAGAGAATATGAAAAGGATGTATCCATGTCCATGTTGATCTCACACATTGAAGATGGGTGAGACACTACACGCAATCAGACACCGCCGTGTCTGAGACAGTACATCCCACACAAACACGAGTTAACGGTAGAAAATAATCTGGTCATGAAAGGCAATCGGGTGGTGGTTCCTCCGGCCCTCTGCGGTGAAATGATTGAGGTGTTACATGAAACACACTTGGGTGTGACGAAATCCAAGCAGCTGGCATGGGACTGTATGTTTTGGCCTAATATGAACAAGCAAATTGAAGATAAGGTCAGTCGATGTGACACTTGCCAAAACAACCGGAAAAGTTTGCATAACGAGCCATTGATAAATCACCCGATCGCCTGTCAACCATATGAAAAAGTCAGTGCAGACTTGTTTGAGTTGAACCATAAAAATTACCTGATAACTGTAGATTATTACACGAAATATCCAGAGGTGACGCTGTTGGGCGATACGTCGTCTGTCACAGTCATTGAGGCGTTGAAGGATAATTTTGCAGGGCACGGTATTCCTAGTCAGGTTATTTCGGACAATGGTCCGCAGTTTAAGAGCCATGAGTATAGGGATTTTACACAGCACTATGGGTTTAAGGCCGTGTATTCCAGTCCACAATATCCTCGCAGTAATGGTCAGGTAGAATGGTTTGTGCAAACGGTAAAAGACATGTTAAAGAAGTGCGAGAGGACTGGTTCAGATTTTCAGTTAGCTTTGCTGAACTATCGTAACACTCCATTGCCCGTCTTAAATGCATCTCCGGCTCAGCTGCTCATGAGCAGAAGGCTGAGGGGCAGGTTGCCGATGGCGGAGAAAATTCTGGTGCTCGAAACGCAAAATCCAAAGAAAGTCCAGACGGCAAAACGGCAGCAAAGTCAGAAAGTGTTTCATGACAAGAAGTGTGGAAAGCCGCACAAACCTATGAAAGTCGGAGATCAAATATAATACAAAAATCATGCTGGGGAATGGAAAAAAGGGGTTATTTTGGGTCGGACTGGTATTTTGGGGAGAGAATATCAAATTTTGAACGAGTCAGGTAATATGTTATATAGAAACCGAGTGCAGATTATCAGGGTGCCTATGGGGGGGAGGGTGGCCCGAACCGGTCGGGCAGACGCAAAGTAGGTCAGCGTCATTGCCGAATGTAAACAGTGCGGCTAATCTAAGTAGGTCAGGTCGGCTGATTAGGCCGGCGAGCAGGTTAGACCTGTAGTGGGTCAGTTTAGTTTAGGTGTGTACACGTATAGCATGTGCATGTAGGATTAAGTTATATTTTCAGCTGTGTTTTGATATTTAGTGTGTGATGGACAATGTATAACGTGGAGGCATTAAGGCCGGAGAGTTGAAGGACTTCAGTGCCATAGTGCGCTCGAACATTTGCAAGGACCTGTGTTTCAGTTAAGTACGCATATATTTTGATGGTACATTCGTTTGACTGGTATGTTGATATGTGTTTATGGTTATTTTGAAACATTTCATGTTTCAGAAATACTTTGAGGGGGGATGTGATATATGCGTAATAGACGTATAGGCGTGTGGCTAATATATGGTAATGAGATGCAAAGGTTTGGATAAAGGATTATGTAAATGAGATGACGTCATGGAAAGTTTAGCCGGCGGGTTCAGCGAGCCCTGGGCCGTGAATAAACCATTCAGTATCCAGAAGTCAAAGTGTTCAGACGTTGTACTTTCACACCTGGGGAGTGGACCTAGATACATACCTAAGTTATGACCTCTGCATAACAAACACTATTAAAAAAGCAGACCACAAAATATGGCTCCTTCAAAATTAAGACCGTATGTGACTGAAAACATGGCAATTAAAATATATAAGGGTATGATCTTCCCCTACTTCGACTACGGTGATGTAGTCTACATGGGAGGAAATACCAAACTTCTAAACAAACTGCAGGTGCTAAAAAACAAAGCCCTCAAAATATGTCTCCAGGTACACAAAAGATACCCTATGATGGAACTACACAAAAAATGCAATGCAACACCATTGATGAATAGAAGGGAAATGCGCCTTAAAATACTAGCACATCACTACACCACAAAACCAGGCTACACAGTAACCCCCCGCAGGGACACCAGGCATATGGCGGCCCCGATACTACTGACAGAAATTAGTAACACAAAAATCTATGAGAGGAGTGTACTCACCATGGCAGAACATGCCTGGAATAAGCAAAACAACAGCAATCCGTAACCTTGACCACTACAAAAAAACTACTAAAGAAAGAAACTACTTCCCAACAGAACAAAAATCACACCTGCCCCTGAGCACAATCACTGCTTGCTGTGCACTAGCGCAACAAGCAAAAGGCAGGCCAGAAAAATGTTAGATACGAAAAAATAAATAAGGAAACTAGCCCCCCCTAAGCACTAAGGACATCAGAGAAACCATCACCACAAGGCGCAGTCCACCTGGGTATGTGTAATGGCACAAACCAACACAGAAATGGACAGGCCACGGTCATGGATCTGATCCACCCTGAAATGCAAAATGGCTAAGGAAACAACAGCCATCCCACCTAGTCGCAGTCCTGAAGAGTCCGGGTGTGTTCTGGCGCACAATCTCAGGACAGGACTTGGGTGAAAGGGGGTTGCAACAAACCAATACGGGACAGGATCCTCTCTTGCAAGCCTACATGACACCCAAGAATATGTACATAGTAGGCTAAGGTATCATACTCAAACTAGACAAAGATTCTGGAAAAAATACAAAAGAAACTAATATAGATTATTACTAACACCCAAAACCATGAGAGACTGGCATGAGCTGAAACAGGTAAACACCCCTGGGCAAAGGATCAGAACAAAAACAACATCACAGCTGTCCAGCATTGAAAACAAGCGGCCTCACATGGGCTTATACATTATGGGCAGGGTAAATACCTTGTCACAAAAAATATATATATATTTATGAGAAGGTTTGACAAAGAAAATGTTGTGTGTTTAATAGAATAAATTTATTTCTTTTTTAATATTTAGTGTTGGGTGTTAGGTACATAATATTTATCTTGTTGAACTTAGTTAAAGCAATTACAGCAAGTGTAACGCATTCTGTAATTTCAATATTCAATTTCCTCTAAAAAATATCATTTCAGTCTGATATATAGCGATATTGCGAATGGTAGACAGGAAGTGTGAACACTTTTTTGTATCTCTTTTTTTTTTGTGTACATTAGTTGTCTCAAGCAGGGGAAATCGCAGTCACAGACGACTGGTCTTCCCCACTCCACTGCTGGCCGATAGAAAGCCCGAGCCTACACTTTTACAGACCCAAGGGATTTTTAACCTCCCACACCACATAAGCCGTGTTCACACGGGCAAAATGTGAAGCGAATTAGACAAATCGAATCAGGTGAGTCGAATTAGCGGCCCGTTCACACGGGCAGTACTTGGGCCGGAAATCGATATCTGCGCATGAGCAAGTCCAGTCTGACCAGCGCCATTTTTCGGTTAGTCGACGTCGCCACGAGAGAGTGGGTTCGACCTAGATATGTATGTCCTGACTCGTATTGGTTTGGAAGGGTCAAAACTTCTGCTGGGCAGTGAAACCCTAAAAATAAATGATGAAAAAAATATCTGTGCACAGCTAGCGGTATTTATACCAAATTATAGTATATAGTTTGACGTGCTTAATCCACCTCACGTAAGTCGGTTGCGTCCACACGGGCAAAATAAATCACCTCACAGAAATCGCCTCACGTAAACTACCTCGAGAGGTGGTTTACAGAATGCGCATCACAGAAATCGATTCAGCCCTAATTCGACTCAGATGCCCGTTCACACGGGAAATGTGCGTCGAACTAGGCAAGTCGCTTTCTACGAATCGATTTACATTGCCCGTGTGAACACGGCTATAGACATGGTATGAGAGCAACCGGCCTTTGATAACGCTGTAAGTTATACACAGCAGTGGAAATGTAAATTGGCAGAGCTGGGGGAACGGGGAATCAAACCGCCGACCCTCAGATTAGGAGTCTGACCTAGAAAAAAGTCAGACACCCTAACCACTCCGCCACAGAGAACACCACTGATATATAACATGAATAATTAGTTTTGGTCTTAGATATGAGAAGCGCGATGGTACTGTATTTGAGTCATTTTTAATTAATGATGTATGCATGTATATGCCTATTCTATGTAAAATATAAACGCTCTGATCGATATGATTGTAATATATCAATAAATTGGACTTATTCAGAATTAGTGCGCAATATGGACCAAACCTATGTCTGAATAGGTAGGGTACCCGCTCCATGTGTGTGAAGATGTGTGTTTGTTTTTGTCACTACTTTTCGTGGAACTCATGCCCGGTACACACCTACCGTATAAAACCTAAAACTGCCCGTTTCGCAACTAAATTTGACTTTTAGTCGGTTTCAGTCTTTAGGTGTGTGACCCCCTAACACACATGAGCCTTCCGATTCGCGACTTAAAACTCAGTTTTAGGGCTTAAGTATAAGATTAAAAAAATGAATCGGGCAGTTCTAGGTTTTATACGGGAGGTGTGTACCAGGCACAATGGGACGGGATGGGTTATGACGGGTCGCGTCGGGCAGTCAGTTTTAGCGCGTGAATCGTATACGGGAGGTGTGTACCAGGCTTAAGGATAACTAGGATAGGGCAAGGACTGCTCATTTGAATGACAGAATAATATGAATGAGTAGGATATCGGGACACAATGCCATAGAATCCCAGTGTGGCAGCACCATAAAGCCATCATGATTGCACGTTGTTACGAGCTAGTACCCGTCCTGATACGACCTTAGATACTGTCAGAGTGTAAAACCCCATCCAACCAATCACTTGCACAATATGTATGTAATGCGCCTGTCACATTATGGCGGAAGCGTATGTCGGCGTATCGGCTTGCGTCACATACACCGTCATACGCCATCATACACTTCGCATACACTGCGCATACGTCGTATACGCCTGGTGTATCCCTCATACGCCATCATACGCGCGTCTGTCCTAAAATCTTTTGGGCATGCTAACAAATTTCAGCGTATGGCGATGTAAGGCTCATACGCTCCTCATACGCTATGCATACGCTAAGCGTATGCCATCATACATTGCGCATACGCTATATGTATGCCATCTTGCGTTACGCATACGCTAAAACCGCTCCTTCGGCGTATCTATAGTGCATGTAGCGTACACCTGGCTTGCATGTAACGTATTTGAGCGTATTCGTAGCATATTCTCAGCGTGTACAAAGCGTATATTCAGCGTATGCCCGGCGTATGCTCTCGGTATATAAAGGCGCCGCAAGGGAGGGAGGGAGAAGGGGAAGGAGGGACCGGGCGTATACATCGTATGACGGCGTATGACGGCGTATGCGCCGAAAACTGATACGTACTCATACGCTACTCATACGCTACTCACACGCTACGCATACACTCATATCAGTGCACAAAGGTCACAATACGTCGACCCACAACGGTTTTCAAATTTTATTGGTACGTTTTATATACGCCGCGCCATATGCCGTAATGTGACAGGCCCATTATATATCATGATGGCGCAAACATATCGGTTAGACGTGCTATCATGACGGAAGAATTGTAAGCTTGGAAATTGTTTAAATGCATATCTAAGCGTAAATTAAGAAACCACATTACAAATTATATGTCCAAACGCTAAACAGATTTTAGGAACCACCCATGAAAGACAACAATAATAATTATCGTTATGTTTGCGGGCAGAATCGAAATTCACTGCGGACCAGCAGTGGCACTTCCGGTGGACAGACACTAGCAGAAATGGCGATCTGTTGCTCTCCTCCATCGTTTTCTCTCTTGTTTATGTGCCTCTGGCTCGCTTCTGTGCAATACATTCCAATCCACGCAAAGAGATCGGAGGATGGAAATGGTGAGTTTACGTTTAAGTCAATTTATTTATCGTTTTACCGGACGTGAGTAATAGTTTACATGGAGTTTGTGGTGAGAGTTATAAGTTTTTCGGGAGAGTTCTCCGGGAGGCTGGACTCTGCCTACCTCCCCATCCCGTACCAGGTTGTGGGGTGTAGCACGTACCCTTCTTATGAGCCACGTAGGCACCCTGCAGAAGATGTGGGGATCTGAAGTAGATCTATCTGTTTAGGGCATATCAGTTCAGTAACAATTTGACTAACGCGTAATTGAAATAGATGCACTAATTGTTTAAATATAGTCGTAGATTTAAAGCTGCATATTCCGATGAAAATATCAAATTTTCAAAACCAAAGCAATTATCTAAATCTGATTCTACATATCTAACTTAGTCTTAGATACTGGTGTGCTTATTAAATATTTGTCACCACACAGAAGGGAATACCGAGACAATTGTATAGAACCTGTTACTGCAGAAGCCTATGCCTATGCCTATGGGGTCAGAGTTTTGGCATGTTTGCCAAAATTCATTTGGCATGGTTCCACTTCAAATATCTCAAAAGTTAGCCACTTAAAATTACTTCAAGCTAAGGTAAGGTACATAATAACGATCAACCTAATGTATTTATCTCGGAAAATTTCAGAAACTCAAAACCATCGAACTAGGGCTAGGCAACTAAAACACTAAACTATTCTAAAACTAAAAGCAAAGCCAAAGGGACGAAAATGTGGGTTGAATGATGAATGAACTTTTTTCACTTTTGTCTATCAATTCAATATCAAACGGTTCAAGCCTGATTATTGATACCTTGGCCTTGCCTAAATTGCCGGGCCTTGGTCTTGATAGCGGAACTGCAACAAAGTGTTGGACATTGGCGGGTGCAGATTGCTTCAAACCAATAGGTAGAACGTTTGGTGTCGACAGTCGTAGTGTCTCATTAACTTACATATTAGCTTACAGATCCTCTTCAAGTTTCTGGCTGATCTAGGCCCTTATGAGTTATGGGCCTCTAATGCCAGCTCGTTATCATTAAAGGCTTCTTCGCTAGAAGAATGTGAATTCCAGTACTGTTATACAGAATCTGTATCATTATGGGTAGGCGTTGGCCGCTGTGAAAATAGTCTAGATGTGTCAGTTTCAGTATTAAACTGTCTACATACAACCCTATGTTAGTTATAGAGTCTAACCATCCTATTAGGTGGAAATAACTGTGGGAGATTTTTGTTTAAATGATAGCTAATATTTAATTGTATTAATTAATTGTATTGCAAATCCAGTTACTGCTTAGTCAACATGGCTTTTAGTCATGGATTGGTTTGTGATTAGTTGGAACTCACTCTCGGAATCTGTTGTCTCTGCTCAAACCATGAACTTTTTCAAATCCAGAGTAGCCAAGTTTTGGATACAAGAACGATATAAATGACTATAAATGACACCTTAATACCAAATATGCGGCATATCTTTTTAATTTGTTCCAGTTCTGTTTATATGTAGTGTAAAATAATGGTGATTGTCCAAGACTTTATTGTTGAAACGACGGTTCAGTCTCATGCAGTCAGAATACCATTATAATTATTTTCGCCCATGAGGTATATACATTATTTATTTAATTATCACAGTCGTACACTTCCACCACGACTATACATTAACATAATGGTAATTATTCATCGAGTTAACATTACGGAATCAATTTGATTTTAATTCGATTCTTGATGCTCATAAAACTATTAATTTATTTCATATGAAATATGGATTCGGTGATTGGAATTTTACGTCCTAGCACTTTTGGCTGGATAGGCAAGACATGGGGGGGAAAGCAATGTGCCTGCATACATGTCCTGTATGTCAATCCCCAAGTTAATATATTTAATCAATTTAATTATTTCCATGTTGCTTCCTAAGGCTAAGCCGACTTTGATCATACACATGGCTGCTGAACAACCCATTAGAAAAAGTGTCGGAAGGCTGGGTAAAGGAAATGACAGGGATGAAAGATCTCGATTTCGCGGATTTCCGGGATTTTTCCTGTAGCTATAAGTGTATACTAATAAGTTGTGCCCGTCCTGATATGATCTTAGATGTTACCAGGACGTAAAACTCCAACAACCAACCAACCAATACGTTGTTTCACGCTGCAGCACCATCAGCGTATACTAATATGTGGTGCAAACGCCACAGCACTAGCAGCGTATACTACTAATGCCTTCACGGCGCAGCACTATCAGCATACACCGATATGTGATGCAAACGCCGCAGCACGAGCAGCATACACTACTAAAACATGCTTCAAATGGCGCATCACTATCAGCGTATACCAATATGTATGAAACCCGACTTCGGGGAATTTTCAGCGATTCCCTGACAATGCTAAGCCTATGGGAGAATATCAGCATTTCCGCTTTTTTTCCCGCAGACCACTTTCATCCCTGAAATGAGCACATCAATTCTTAATCAAAGAAACACAATATGTTCTTCACAAACATCTTGATATTTTCCCGATACTTTTGAATTGAGGAATATAAATAAAACATGTAGCTTAATGGCCCTGTCACACTATGATGTAACGATGTCAACATAGGGAGAACGTGAAGAACGTTGAACTTCTCGGCGTAGTATGCAAATTTGGGCACAAGTTGAACGTGGATGCAGCGTAGTGATACCGTCATTCAACGAGAGAGGACAACGTTATTACGCTCACGGAACGTTATGAACGTTATTCCATCGCCAGAAGAACGTTACATGACGTTACATATGTCATGAGACGTTGAACATACGTTGAATGTACGTTCTCCTGACGTTCCCATTACGCCGCATGGGCATTTCCACCCGGTTTAATGTAGGTCAACGTAGTGGAACGTAGTTGAACGAAGTGAGCAGCGTCTGTTTAACGTCATTGACGTTCGCTGAACGTGAACAGAACGTACAGCGAACGTAAACCCTTATGTTCGAGCTACATCAACATTTTTTAACATGTCCAAAACCTCGACGTAACACAACGTAATATGACATAGCTCGACGTCAGTCTAACGTCATTATGACGTCATCATAACGTAATTCAACATAATGACGAAAAATCACCACGTTAGGCTCACGTTAGCTCGTTACGTCGTAGTGTGACAGGGGTATAATATACCTTAGAAGTCAAATAGCGAGCATTCTGGGACTGGGATGTTTACATCCTCTGCTATTTGCCCAACTCTACACTAATATAGATCAATACTGCACATTGGAGCCACTACCTCCACAGGTACTATTTGAACCGAAGCAATTTTTTCTAGGATTTAGAAATAGTTGTCATTCTCTCGGTAGGAACCACATTAACAGGTAGACGTGTATAGGGTTATTGCACCAGGAAGCCTAGGTAGTGTAATCGTTAGCATGCTAGCCTCGGAATGGCAACAATACACAATATTCACAACGCATGCGACATCTGACTGCAAAGACAAACACTACTGTTGTGGGACCGTTGCCAGAGCGCATACAAAGGCTATGGAAATTACCAACTTTCAAATGCACGTATCTCAGTCAAATTTTGGGATATTTTTAAAATTCCAAAAGTATATTGCTTTTGGGTCATTGGAGCTTCCAAGAAAAGTCAAATTTTCATGTTTGGACCCTTTTGAAAATTTTAGGAGGGTACCAAACTAGTCAGTCACTATTAATACACAATATTCACAAAGCATGCGACATTTGACGGCGACGACAAACACTACGGTTGTGCGACCATTGCCACAGCGCATGTATGTGAATATCGTGTATTACACACAAAAAAGAACTTTAATGGGAAAAAAACACACACATACATACAAACTTTGAAGAACAAAAAAAAAGTAGTTGCTACTGCCAGTCAGCTTTGACATTTAGTAGATTTTCTTTCATTGGTTCGGTTTTGAACTTTTTGTTTTTCGTTTTTCTTGCTTGACTAGCATTGGTCACTGAGACTATTAACCCAACCACATTGTCAGAATCAAGGTAGGCGTGGTCATCTAATTGATTGATTTCGGATAATTAATTTTTCACCGCGCCTTGCTTTAGATGCCACCTGACATGTGACTGACTGTATTGTAATTTGTATGGTGGTTGGTCCCAGTCAATGTAGGAATGTGTGAGTGCGCGTGCGTGCGTGACATCCTGCACGCGAGGTGCAGTGTGGGGCGGGACGCTCGGCGTTCTGTGCGCATGGCCGGAAGTACAGGTTATTAGGTGTCACACCCAGCCAGCCATGTTTGTGTAAACAAATGTGAGTTTAAAAAAAAAAAATATAAAAAAAGCACATTTTAAATCATACTAAATATCTCCTGTTTGAACATTTTTCCGTAAAGCACTTTCCTGACAATCCACAGAACTACAAATCACGCGCACACCACACTTTATTCATTAACATGATAAACAGGTTGGTTGGTTGTTGGAGCTTTACGTCCTGGCAACATCTACGGTCATATCAGGATGGGTATTGACTTGTGACAGTGCACACTCATGGCACCTTTACAGTGTTTCCCCACTGGGAGACCAGGCTGTCAACACCATGGCCTGATATCCCACTCAGTCACATTATCCTGAAACTGATCCAACCAGTCCTTGCCCTGTCCTAATAATGCCAAGCGCCTTGCTAGGAAGTGACAAGTTAAAAATTTTATGTCATTGGTTTGACTCGACCAGGGTTCGAACCAGTGGTTTCGAATTCCACGATCTACCAAAACGGGAAACGGACGCTTAACTTATTCGGCCATCCCATCTGGTCAACATGATAAACAATTACTGCCGGGAGTGGGACGTAGCCCAGGTGGTAGAGTGTCCACCTGTGAAGGTGTGGGTCTTCCAAGCGATCCTACTCAGTGGACCTATTTGCAGTTTTTGTTATTTTCCATTACAACCAGTGGTCCACAATTGGTTCATCAAAGGCTGTGATATGTGCTGTCCTGTCTGTGGTAAAGTGCATGTATAAGACCCCTTGCTGTTTATCGGAAAGCATAGCCTATCTGGCGGCAGCAGGTTTTGTCTAAAGAAATATGTCAGAATGACCATATGTTTGATGTCCATTAACCGATAATAAAAATTAATGTGCACTAGAGGCATCATTGAATATAACAAGCTTAACTTTGATTACGACTGCCACCGACTATGCAACCTCAGGCCGATTGTGGCGCCACCTGTATGTATACGCAGAACCTTGTCAGGCCTCACTCTGCCTGCAATTTTTTTGCTATTGATGTAAATACAGCCCAGCCATCTGGTTTGCTAACCTCTCTCCTCCTCTCTCTGCAGGTCTGATCATCTTCACGGTGGCCACAGATCTGACCGACGGTTTTACCCGGTTCATGAGGTCTGCGCGCAAGTATGACCTCAACATCAAGGTGCGCATTCCCTTCCCTTCCCTTCCCTTCCCTTCCCTTCCCTTCCCTTCCCTTCCCCTCCCCTCCCCTCCCCTCCCCTCCCTTCCCTTCCCTTCCCCTCCCCCTCCCCTCCCCTTCCCTTCCCCTCCTTCCCCTCCATTCCCCTCCCCTCCCCTCCCTTCCCTCCCCTCCATGCAAGTGACAAAACCACATACTTGTTTGTGAGGCACATTTGTGAGACGTTGGGACGTGGAGATATTGTTTTTTTGGGTTTTGTTTTGTTTTAATTAAAAATTGTTTTTAGGTTTTTTTTACGTCCTAGCAACATCTAAGGTCATATCAGGACGGGTACCGACTTGTGACAGTGCGCACTCATGGCGACTTTATAGTGCCGTCCCACTGGGAAACCAGGCTGCCGGCACCGTGACCTGGTATCCCACTCAGTCACATTATCCTGACACTGAGCACACCAGTCCTTGCCCTATCCTAATAATGCCGAGCGCCTGGCTAGGAAGCGACAAGTATCAATTTTAAAGTCATTGGTTTGACTCGACCGGGACTCGAACCCACGACCCCACGATCTACCAGCACGGGAGACGGACGCTCTAACTCATTCTGCCATCCCGTCTGGTCTAATTAAGAATATATAATTGCTTCAAGAAATTCGGGGCGGTGGTAATTTTATTTAGTAAATGAAACTTGTCATGTAAATGACCACAACACTGAGCTTAGGTGTTGCTAGGATGTAAAACCCTACGAAAAAAGCAGCAACAAACATGCTGGAGCGTGTGTTAAATTTGGTATTTGTGAGAATTTGTTTAATTTGATATTTTTCTTGAATATTGCTAATATATAAAAATAGTTGTGTATGACTCAAAATTGACTTGGCAAGTATATTCTTTTGTTCTTTTTGGCCTATTCAAACTAATATTGAAGGTACACGGCACGAGTCTGACTATTAATATGTGACACATTATCTAGGTCAAATATATGATTGTGAGCTTTCTAATTTAATGAGTGTCTATTGGCACATAATTGATTGTCTGCTTTTACATGTAAAAGCGATGGTTTGAACAAAAAACAAACATTTCTCGCCGTGAATATGGCCTATGCCGCCGACACGGCGTAAAGCAACCACCAATCAATCAATCATCTAGGTCAAATTCATGCCGTTAAATTTAATGCTTCCTTCCTCAATTAAATATTGCGCGTTTCATGGGCCAGTAACACATTAATAATTACCACCTGCATGAGATTGCATATTAACTAATTGAGTCAGTGTGAATACTTAGCTTTCGAATTTAGTATAATAGATTCATCTAAGCACTAGTTGGACTGGACGCGATGGCGAATCAGTTAGAGCGCAGCTTTCCTGGGTGGAAGGTCGTCAGTTCGATTAGAAGTTGAGTCAAACCGATGACGTACAAAATTTATTTTTGTTGCTAGCTAGCCTGGCACTCAGCATTACTAGGATAGGGTAAGGCCTGATTAGCCTTGTATCAGGATAATTTGACTGAATGGGGAATGAGGTCGTAGTGCCGACGTCCTGGGGCCGTATGCATGAACAAGTTTTTATCGGCTCCGGTGTTAAGAGCCGCCACCGGGGTACCTAACGCCGGTGTGCCGAAATGGGTCACGGGTTATTACGGGGCCAAAGCGCGATGGTGTTAGCTAACATATCTGTTATTTATAGATTTGGGGAATCCCTCTGAGCCTGTTCCCGGTGAGCACTGCTATTTGGGTCTTTAGTCCGTTGGAAACGGCCGGCTTGCTCGCTCTTGGTCGTTTTGCATTTCCGATCGACAACCCACAACAAACCAACAACAAAACATATTCATATTCATGTTCAGATTTGATGAAGGAAATAAGGGAAATAAAATAAATATTATTTATGAGAATAGTTTACGCCGCTGTCGTATTGGCGGCAATTTGTTTTGTTTACATTCGGGAATATGAATATCGCCGCCAATGTAGTGGCAGCGTTAATATCGCTTTGATTTTGGGTATAATTTGACCAAATTTCACTTTTTCAGTATGTTATTCTGTTAAATATGATAGCATTGAATAGGTTTGGGCCTAATCAGTACCAAACACCACCCTTAAACTTGCTACGGAGTGGTGTTAGTCTACCCGGTCTTAAATTCGGTGTGTTTGCATAACATCGCTCCTTGCATACTGACTTTTTGCCGCTAAACTAGAAATCCCGGGCAAAACCAGTTTTGGCTCGCCAACACCGCATCATGCATATGGCCCCAGGTCTCGCAGTGGGGCAGCACTGTAAAGTTGCCATGAGTGCACACTGTCGCAAGTCGGTACCCATTCTAATATGATCTTAGATGTTGCCAGGATATAAACCCCAACAAACAATTAAACAGTGTACTGTATATATGTGCCAATGCTCATTGCAGGATCAAAGTAAGTCATGAACAGGGGCTCACATGTCCCCATACCTGTCAAGTCTCCCTATTCTAAGTACCTCTCCCGACCTCCCGATCGGGTATTCAATTTAAGCCCAATCTCCCACTTTTAGAAAAAGTATTCTTTTAGAAGAAAGATTATGCAGATACATGCAGTTCTTTACAACTTTTTTTTTTCATGTTTTATGGGGCGAAAACAATTTTGGTACTGATAAACTTTTGTTATGTGTTGTTTAACGCATGCGTGAATGGCGTAAAAACTGGTTTTGCGCATAGTCTCCCCCATGAGAATTTTCAAATCTTGACAGGTATGTGTCCCCCTCATGGGGTTAATTTCTGATTGAATAACTGATTGGTTATTTATAATTTAGCGCCATGACTGTGTCCAAGTCCATATTGACGGCGAGGTTCTGTGGCATTCAGTATGGAATTTATGGGTGGAGTTGTTATGGTTATACATAACCAGACGGGATGGCCGAATGAGTTACATCGTCCGTCTCCCGTGCTGGTAGGTCGTGGATACAAACCCTGGTCGAGTCAAACCAATGGCTTAAAAAATTATACTTGTCGCTTCCTAGCCAGGCGCTCTGCATTATTAGGACAGGGCAATGACTCGTGTGCTCAGTGTCAGGATAATGTGACTGAGTGGGATATCAGGTCATGGTGCCGATGGCCTGGTTTCCCAGTGAGACAGCACTATAAAGTTGCCATGAGCACGCACTGTCACAAGTTGTTACCCATCCTGATATGACCTTAGATGTTGCTAGGACGTAAAACAACAACAAACAAACATGTTATGGTTATATGACCTGATGTAGCATCCCCCCTCCGCAAAAAAAATCCCACATAAACCAACAAAAACCCAAACCAACAAAGCACTTATTTATATTTGACCCTATATCTCCAACTTAGATACTGGTGTATTAACTAATGATTTGAATCAGCATAGAATACATATTTAGTGAAGTTATGAGACCATGCGTTTGTACAATTACTTTGAGAAAGCCTTAATATTGGGGCATTATGCAAAATGTAGGCTAATCTCACGATGTTGTTAATTTTGCACCAATTTTAAATGCAAGTAGCTTCGCTGAGTTCTAGGATACCCCAGAGGTCAGTAGGTTAGTGTGTCACGTGACCATGGCGAGATGGGATTCACCTAAAATATTTCCAGTTTTAACGCATTTTCTAATGTCTTTCTTTATTTTTCTTTATTTCCTTTTTTCTATTTCCTCATCAAAAGCAACCCCAGTAAGTGACAAAATATTTATCTCAAAAGTGTGTCCATAACGCAAAACCAGGCTTTTCTTTTGTTATTTAAATTTAATTTTTGATTCGTTAATTATAGCTGGTTACACAGTACCAATTTCCCGCACCTTTATTACATATGTAGTAGTCTGCACTGACCTCAGGTAAGTAACCACATAGACAGGTATGCGTGGGTAGTATGGTGATATCAGGGAGCCTAGGTGGTGTAATGGTTAGCACACTGGCCCGGAATGCAAAGAGATGTGGGTTCGAGTACTGCTCTAGGCGCAATATTTCCCATTTTCATCACCCCCACGACACATACAATAACCAGCCATTTTGAATCTAATTCATCTATGCCGACGGCAAGCCTAACAATCTGCAAGATCCCAAGGCCTAAAATAAACCAGAAATATCTCACAGCAACCAATTATAGTGTCACATTTACGATTTATATTAATACCAAACGCTAATTTGCTTTTAAATTTAATTGGCCTTGTTGCAGTCTGATGGTTTTGAGTTTCTGTCGTTATCTGAGATAAATATATTAGGTTGATCGTCATAATCTACCTTACTTTAGTTTGAAGTAACCTTTGTTTTAAGATATTTAAATGGCTAAGTTTTAAGATATTTGAAGTGTAAACATGCCAAATAAATTTTGGCAAGCATGCTAACACCATAGGCTTCTGCAGTAACAGGTTCTGTTAAATTACTTTCTATGTGGTGAAAAATGTTTAATACCGACCCACCCACGGGGAGGCTAATGACTAAAACGTGTACATATATACATAAACAATATATACATAAACTATACCCACACAGGATTTCGTCAAAATCCAGCAACCGGAAACGGAAATAGGCCTCTATGAGCGCTGCCTTTTGTAAAATCGTATCTCTGAATAACAGAATTCTCGAATAATCCAAATCCAGCAAACGGAAACGGAAATCGCTCGTCGAACTTCGGTCAGCAGCCAGCAGGGTGGACGACAGCTATTGGTTAATAATATATCAAAACAAATGCCCGCTGCCATAGAATTTGCCGATACGTGCAGTTCAAAACTTAGAGTTTATTAAAAAATTAGAAGAAATAAATAACAATTTGGAATAAACATGGATGCACAAATGAAATATTAATAGTTTACTCTGCGGAAACGATGGCCGTATTCGGGTCACCCGAGTTGATAGAATTTCAAATCGAACACCGCGAGTGGAGTAAAAAAAAAAGCATAATTTTAATGCTTTGCTCTAGTTATATCGGTGGGTCGGTCCTAAGCATTGCTTATTCATATTAAGTGCACCTGTATTTAAGTTAGATATGTAGAATCAAATCTAGATAATTGTTTCGGTTTTGAAAATTTGATGTTTTCATTGGACTATGCAGCTTTAATATAATAATAATGTCTTTTATTGTGGAGGGGTTCGATGGTTTGGGACAGGGCGGTATGATGGGTGGTCAATAGTGGCGACATCTCTCTCTACTCTGTCACATGAGCGGAAGTGGGTCACCGGAAGTCACGACTGCTGGTGGCTGATGGGATTTGGTAGAAAACAAAGGATGTGTAGGTCACGTGCAGCCCAGCACGTAGCAACCACTCGCCTCCGATGAGTGCGTTGTTGTTGTCAACCTGCTGTGGATGCTGCATGCGTTAATGTATGCCAAGAGCAGGACATCGCATACATTAATGTATGCTCACAGCAGGGTGCTGCATGTGTTAATGTATTCCACAGCAGAACATTGTATTTGTTAATGTATGCTCACAGCAGGATTCTGCGTGTGTTAATGTATGTCGACAGCAGAACATTGTATGTGTTAATGTATGCTCACAGCAGGATTCTGCATGTGTTAATGTATGTCCACAGTAGAACATTGTATGTGTTAATGTATGCTCACAGCAGGGTGCTGCATGTGTTAATGTATGTCCACAGCAGAACATTGTATGTGTTAATGTATCCCAACAGCAGGACATTGCATGCATTAATGTATGCTCACAACAGGATGCTGCATGTGTTAATGTATACTCACAGTGGGATGCTGTGTGTTAATGTATGTCCAGCACAAAGCTTTGTATGTGTTAATGTATCCCAACAGCAGGACATCGCATGCAGGTCATGGTGCCGACAGACTGCGCTCCCAGTGTGGCAGCACAATAAAGTCGCCATGAGTGAGCACTGTCACTAGTCAATACTCGTCCTGATATGACCTTAGATGTTGCCAGAAATAGTTAAATATATCATAAAGGAAAAGACATCTAACAAAACTTTGTTGAGGGTACATGAGTTGATTAATCAGGAGAAATTTCAGTCGCGGACAATTGGTCTTCCTCGTTCCACTGTTCCTTGCCCTATCCTAATAATTCAAAATGCCAGGCTAGGTAGTGACAAGTATCAATTTTTTTAAGTCATTGGTTTGACTAATAAGTTCGAATCCCACGACCTCCCAAAACAGAAGATGGATGCTCAACTCATTCGGCCATCCAATCTGGTCAATAATAATTATTATTTGGATTTTAACTATGAAAACACATGAACTCACTGTCGGTACCAGTGTCGCCCTCTGGGAGATTTCCAGGAAGTAATTAGCTAAATTAATGCGATGGTGAAATCATAGGTGGCCCTGTGAAAGAGTTATTCCTTTTTGTGTATGCGTAAATCATATCAGTCCCCGTTGCATTTCCACGCCCAGTAGGCGTGTGATAGTCACACTCCATATTCAATCACTGTAGTTAGCATATTTAACACTGAGGAGGAAAGAAAGAACCAGAGAAGAAAGAAAGAAAGAGAAAGAAAGAAAGCCAGAGAAGAAAGAAAGAACCAGAGAAGAAAGAAAGAAAGAACCAGAGAGGAAAGAAAGAACCAGAGAAGGAAGAAAGAAAGAAAGATCCAGAGAAGAAAGAAAGAAAGAAAGAATTTTGTCATCATTTTATTTTATTTTTAAGATAAGGGAATTTTTGGTATACATGCAAAATCATCACACACACACGCACACACACACACACACACACACACACACACACACACACACACACACACACCGTGTTTGCGGCGTGTGGCTCTACACACACACATAGCGGTGGCGTGAGTTACTTCATGTAGTGCAGTGGTTGACATGAGTGTGCGAGCAGCTCGCAGGTTTGCTTCCTCTGCCACGTGGACTGTTTACACCATACTCGGTCTCGACCTCCCCCCCCCACACACAAACACTCCCACTACCCCAGACTGCACCACGTGCCCCATTTAACCGCGTCTGTCTCCTTTGTTTGTTTGTTGTTTTGCATCCTAGCACCAGCTAAGGTCATACCAGGATGGGTGCCAACTTGTGACAGTGCACACTCATGGCGAGTTTATACTGCTGCCCCACTGGGAGACCAGGCTGCCAGCACCATGACCTGATATCCCACTCAGTCATATTATCCCAACACTGAGCCAACCAGTCCTTGCCATATCCTAATAATGCCGAGCGCCTGGCTGGGAAGCGACAAGTATCAATTTTTAAGTGAATGGTTCGAACCCACGATCCCATGGGTTCGGATCCCCTGATCTCCCAAAACAGGAGATGGACGCTCAATTCATCCGGCCATCCCATCTGGTCACGTGTCTTTCCTCCTGCTTCTACTTGGGTCAATCTCTGAAACTGGGCACCAAGTATTTGGTTTCCATGTTACGATGGTGATAATTCACTCACTCACTCACTCACCCACCCAATCATTCCTCAAGCCATTCACCCATTCACCCACCAATTCATTCATTCACCTCATTCATCCACTCACCAACACAATCATTGCTCAGCCATTCACTCATTCAGCCACTCATTATCCACCCATCCCTTCCTTTCACCTCCCAAGACGGGATGGCCTTTTTAGTTGAGTGTCAGTCTCCCATTTTAAGTAGATTGTGGGATTCGAACCCTGTTGCTAATCAAACCAATGACTTAAAAATTAATACTTGTCGCTTCCTAGCCAAGCGCTTGGCATTATTAGGATAGGGCAAGGACTGGTTGCCTCAGTGTCGGGATAATGTGACTGAGTGGGGTATCAGGTCGTGGTGCTGGTGGCCTGGTCTCCCAGTAGGGCAGCACTATAAAAGTCGCCATCAGAGTGCACTGTCACAAGTCGGTACCTGTCCTGATATTACCTTAGATGTTGCTTAGACGTAAAGCTCCAACAACCAACCAACCAACCTTATGAACTACAGTGACTGGTGCTGGACATTATACAGCAGGAGCCACTCCCTTAATTCTACAGGATCGGTGCTGTGACTAATACAGCACTTATCAAACTTAGATTATTGAGACTGTCAATTCCAATAGTAAGATGGCTGGAAGACCAGTGTTCCGGTGCTGACAAATGTCATGTTCAGATGAATAAATACTTTACCAAAAAAAAAAAATGTACTCACTTATTCACTCACCCAGTCATTCACACTCACTGACCGAGTCATTCCTCTGCCCACTCACTCATTCACCCACCCACTACATGAGTTGGAAAAGAATGAAACAGAGAAATATGTACCCATCCACTCATTCACCTATTTATTCATCCATTCATTCACCCACCCATTCATGCACTCACCCAACCACTCACTCACACATTCCCTCATTGACTCCCCACCAGGTGCTAGGTATGGGGAAGGCGTGGAAAGGCGGCGACATTGAGAAGACGGTGGGTGGTGGGCAGAAGGTGAACCTGCTTCGGAAGGCGCTTCACAACTATAAAGACCAGAAGGACCAGCTCATCATGTTCGTCGACAGGTAAGGCCATTCGCGAATCTATGTGGATATAGTTAACAGGGCCTTTCCCCCCGTTAGGGTCATCAGACGCACCCACTGCGGATTGATATAAAACTAGACGCCACATAGTGGCTGAGTATAGTTTTATATCAATCCGCGGTAGGCGCATCTTGTAGACATTAAGTTGAATAGTCTGATGCTTTTGAGTTTATGTCAATTTCTTAGATGAATGTATTAAATTGATTGTTATAATCTACCTCATTTGAATTTGAAGTAACTTTTTTATTTTAAATGGCTAACTTTTGAGATCATTTGTAGTGCCAACATGCGAAGTTGATTTTGGCAGCCATGCCAAAACTCTGACACCATACGCTTCAGCAGTAATTAGCTCTATTAAAGTTGCATAGTCCGATGCTTTTGACTTTTTGTCTTAAGATAAATACATTAGGTTTTTGTTTTTTTTGGTCCATTAGTTGTTTAAGCAAGGGAAATTTCAGTCATAGACGACTGGTCTTCCTCATTCCACTGCTGGTCGATAGAAAGCCTGAGCCTACAGTTTTACCGACCCAAGGGATTTTTAACCTCCCACACCACATAGACATGGTATGAGAGCAACCGGCCTTTGATGACGCTGTAAGTTATACACAGCGGTGGAAATCCAAATTGGCAGAGCTGGGGGCATGGGGAATCGAACCACCGACCCTCAGATTAGGAGTCTGACCTAGAAAAAAAGTCATACACTCTAACCACTCAGCCACAGAGAATGCCACCATTCAGGTTGATAGTAATAATCTATCTATCTTATTTTAGCTTAAAGTAACTTTTATTTCAAATAGCTAACTTTTGAGATATTTGAAGTGCAATCATGCCAAATTAATTTTGACAAGCACGCCAAAACTCTTGACACTGTAGGCTTCTGCAGTAACTATTAAGTTGATTTGGTATTCCCTTCTATGTGGCAACAAAGGCTTAGATGTGGTCAAATATAGGTCAGTGCATGGAATGTGCAAACGGTGAAAGAGAGACAAATCCCTGTCCTAAAAACGTACAAAAAATATCTGTGCAAAATAAAAACTGGGAACCCCAACTGAACTACACCACAAGGGGGCAGGCGATATGTCACGGCCCACCAACTGGACAGCCCAGGGCGGAAACCGGAAATATCAAAGCCAGATAACATGTCCAACAACAATATAAATCAAATCCAATCCAAAGAAAAACAACTCAACCACCTATTACGTACAAGCCTATGGACATGTAAATAAAATAGGCTAGTATAGAATTAAGAAGAAAAAGTGGAAAACTCTTCCCAAGAAAACCCCAAAACACTAACATAGAACCATAAGAAAACAACTAACATAGTAATAAGAATAGAACAAAAATACAATGCCAAGAGGGCCCTACAAAAAACTAACATAGGCTACTAAGCATACCAACAAACTATCTATCTGCTACTGAAATGCAGGCAATCAAATAACTTATCAGGAGCTACTGTTTGGTAAGACAACACCAAACTACAGCTGGCCAGCATTGAAAACAAGCCTGGATACCCGGGCTTACATGCTATGGACAGTATAAATACAGCCTCAATAAAAAAAAATAATTTTTAAAAAAATTAAAAGAAGAAAAAAAAGTATCTTGGGTTTGAAAATTTGATGGTTTCAACGGACTTTTCAGCTTTAAATTGACTCAGTATTTCCTTCTATGTTTCAACAAATGCTTTAAAAAAGTACATCTATATTTAAATTAGATGTAGAGAATCAAATCTAGATAATTTGTTGTTGTTGAAAATTTGATGCTTCATCGGCCTTTGATGCTTCATCGGCTGCGTAAGTCCAATGAAAGTCTCGCATTTTCTAAACCAAAAGACACAGTCAAAATTTCATCCTACATAGCCATCTTAGATACTACTACAGTACAACCCTGTTAAACCAAGCTCGGTTAAACCAAACGATCGGTTAATCCAAACTCTTTTCGGCTCCCCAGCAAAATACTACCATTTATCATATGAAAAAGTTGGTTAAACCAAATCCGCTTAATCCAAACAAAATTGTCGGCCCCAGGCCACTTCCGGTACAGTTAAACCACACTTTCATGTGGTTTTAAGGTCATCTGAGACTTTTTTATTTGATAAATGGTAGTATTTTGCCAGGTCGCCGAAAAAAGTTAGGATTAACCGATCGTTTGATTTAACCGAGGTTGGTTTAATGGAGTTAAACTGTATATACATAAAAAAACAATAATCATAGTGTCCACATACATTGTACATTCATAATGCACCCCTGTTTTTGCCAAAGCCAAGACAAAATCAAAGCTTGGTTAAACCAATGATCGGTTAACCCAAACAAATTTCTAGGGTCCCTTCAAATTTGGTTTAACGGGGTTATGCTGTATTACCAGTGCACTCGTATCTATTGCTGCATAGAATTAAATTTAATAGGACCTATCACTGCTGTTATTGCTGTCAGCCGTGCACTGGAAATGGGTAAACAAGCCACACAGGTGCAAGTGTCGCATTGGGTCTGGTGCTTCTGGGTTACTGCGCAATGATTCGCACACATCTGATGTGTGTCTTGCAGGCGCAAGTGTCGCTTTGGGTCTGGTGCTCATGGGCTACTCTCCCACAAGGGTAGAACCAGATGGTATGGCCCAGTTGATCGTCCGTCTCCCATTTTGGGAGATTGCGGGATACAAACCCACGGGTTCGAACCTGGTCAAGTCGAACCAATGACGTAACAAATTTATACCTGTCGGTTCCTAGCCAGACACTGGGCATTATTAGGATAGGGCAAGGACTGGTTGGCTCAGTGTCAGGATAAATGTGACTGTGGGATATTGGGTCATGGTGCCGGTGGCCTGGTCTCCCAGTGGGGCAGGACTATAAAGTCACCATGAGTGTGCAGTCATAAGTTGGTACCTGTCCTGATATTACCTTAGATGTTACTAGGATATAAAACAACAAACAACCCACTCACTCACTGATTCAGTAATTCACTCACCCAACCCATGTGAATATAACAAATATAATTCACTCCCACGCACGCACGCACTCACTCACTCACTTAGTCATTCATTCATCCGTCCTGATATGACCTTAGATATTGCCAGGACGTACACCTCCAACAACCATCATTCGTTCATTCATTCATTCATTCATTCATTCATTCACTCACTCACTCATTCAAACATTTGAGCCTTTTTGAGGGCAGCTGGACTGTACCACCTCATATAGTTTACTAAATAGATTCTATCAATTATTAATCAAACTTTTCTTTTTCTATGGGAATTTGTTTCCCTTGACCACAAATATATGATTGTGAGCTTTCTAATTTAATGAGTGTCTATTGGCACATAATTGATTGTCTGCTTTTACATGTAAAAGCGATGGTTTGAACAAAAAACAAACATTTCTCGCAGTGAATATGGCCTATGCTGCCAACACGGCGTAAAGCAACCACCAATCAATCATTCACTCATTAACGCACTCACTGACCCTCGTACCTTCTCACTCTCCCCCCCCCCCACCCCCCCTCCACACCTCCCCCAATCCCTGAGCTTCCCACTACTACCGATAGCGCCCACAATCACTCCCCCCTCTCCCCCCCACCCTCCACCCCCCACCCCCACACACACGCTGGCGACAGGTTCCAGGACATTCGCTGATTATATAGCCCAAGAGACTGGCTGCTGCAGCTGTGGTTGTGGGCGGGCTGGCAACGCTGGGGCCGCCTAGCGGACAGCGGCCATACTACGGCTCCTGGAAAGTTCCACCTCGTGACGCGCCAGGGCTGATTTATATCACGTGACGCCCGGCGCGCCGCCTGGTGGGCGCGGCGCGCACTACGCGGGCTGTGCGCTACATTGCGCCCCAATCATGCCGCTTGTATTGTTGCTTCCTCACACATGCTTGTTTCAAAATGACCAGGGCGCCACTCGCCATTCACACATAGCGGGCAGATGCGACTTGCATTATTGGTGCTGCATGTAGATGGCTACAGTGGTACCTGTCCTCAGTGGGACTGCTGATCGGCGGTCGACTGTCTTGTGTGGACAGTTTTTTCTATATATACAAACATGTCTCACTAAACGCGGTGGCCGAATCAGTAGAGCGCAGGCTTTTCATGTGGAAGGTCTGGATTTTGAATCCCAGCTGAGTCAAACCGATGACATAAAATTGGTACTTGTCACTACCTAGGCTGGCGCTCGGCATAAATAGGATCGGGCAAGAACTGGTTATCTCAGTATCAGGGTAATTTACACACTGTGGGATATCAGATCATGGTACCAACTCCCAGTGGGACAGCACTATAAAGTCACCATGAGAGCGCACTCTCACAAGCCGGTATGCAAACTGATATGACCGTAGATGTTACCAGGACATAAAACAACAAACAAATAAAACTGTCTTTGTTTCATTCGATTGTCCGTCCGATGAGAGGGGACCCCCTGCTAGTCAGGACAATGTTGGTCTGAATGCAGAGTTGTTTGCTGATGGCGGGGACTACTGTATCTGCAAACTGCAGACGTGTATGCGGTTTGTTTGTCGGTGTTTTACATCCTAGCAACATCTGAGCACATATCAAGATGGGCATTCATGCCAACTTTATAGTGCTGCCCCACTGCCAGACCAGACCACTAGCACCATGACCCCCATAATCCCACTCCGTCACATTATCCTGATATAAAGCAAGCCGTGTCCTATTAATGCCAAGCACCAGGCTGGGTGGTGATAAAAGTATCAGTTTTGCAAGTCATTGGTTTGACTCGGTCTCGGTTCGAACCCATGACCTTCCACATACGGGAAGGCAGCCAGTGCTCTTACAGTTCAGCCATCATGTCCGGTCTGCGTATATGTGGAGAGGGTGAAGCTTTTGTGTTGGGGGTATTAAGGCCTCAACCCCCCCCCCCCCACTCACTCACTCACTCACTCACTCACTCACTCACTCACTCACTCACTCACTCATCCTGTGGTGTTTATTGTGTGCAAGCTGACGTTTTATAAATGGGGTTTGCATAATTTGTGAGCGCAGCCTGGGACTGCGCTATATTTGTCGGACGCGCATAAAACATGCACACTGCAATGGCACACAATCAACATGGTCTACAGACAGCATATATAGGTCGTTCTCAGAAACGGTGTATGTACCACTTGAGGTAGTCTATTTGAAATGCATATTTCAAAGAAACCCATTATTGGAGTGTCAATATTTAGATTTCATCATTTAGCCCAATAATGTGGGAGATATTTTAGATCAAAAGTAAATGTTAATAATGTGTATTATTTATCTTATTGGGATGGATGTAGCAAAATAAATAGAAAATGACACCATTAATTTGTGACATTGTCAACAGCATTGAAAATAAAGTGTCACAAACTTAATGAAAACCTCTGTACAGCAGCACATTTCACTTCAAATGGTCATATACAATGTCTTCATTAAGTTGAAGACATTTATTTCTATAAAAAATTATGAAATAGTTAACCTTTTCTAAAGTCATTAACATCGTAACATTTTGTTTCCACTGCAAGTACTATGAAACTCTGTATCAAACACTGAGTACAGATACAGTATAGGAACTATTTTCACCATTTGACACTCTATGCATGGACCCAGTTACGGCATAGTAAAAGATCAATCCTGAAATTGCCTTTAAACATTGAAATTTGAGCCAAACATTTGTGTAAAATTGTTGATTCCACTTGGACTGTTACATTGTTAATATTTTTCTTTGTGTGGAAAATATTTTATTTTGGAGTCAGATTGGTTTCCATGCTATACTGCTATTATTGGGTGTGAGCATCATTTGACCTACTTAAAAATGTCAGAATATCTTTATTTTCAATTATTCAGATACAAAGGGACACACACATTGAGGAAGCTTGTATATATGACTTTGACACCATTTTGATTTTGTGGTAATGATGTCACAGTATTGGTACACAGCTTCTGAGAACGACCCATATATATATATATGTGTGTGTCCAAAACACTACCCAGAATGCACCCTGTTCAAAGGACTACAAAGGGGAACATTTAGATGACTTTCAATGATCGTCTGCGAATAGCTAGTTATCCATCTAGTCATTTCATTTCAACGATTTTAGAGTCGTTTATCAACTTAATGTACTGTGTGAGAGGTGGGCATATATTGTGCAGTTTTAACTGAATCTATATTTAGATCTCCCATTGAACCTGTACAGCACTAATCGCAGCTCACTCTCATTCTCTCACCCTGACTGTCATCTTTTGGTAAATTGTGGGATTCGAACTCACAGGTTTGAACCCTGGTCGAGTCAAATCAATGACTTAAAAATTGATACTTGTCGCCTCCTAGCCAGGCGCTCGGTATTATTAGGATAAGGTGAGGACTGGTTGGCTCGGTGTCTGGATAATGAGATTGAGTGGGATATCAGGTCGTGGTGGTGGTGGCCTGATCTCCCAGTGGGGCATCGCTATAAAGTCACCATGAGTGCACACTGTCACAAGTCGCTACCTGTCCTGATATGACATTAGATGTTGCCAGGTCGTAAAACTCTAATAACCCACCAACCTCATTCTCAGCATACTTATGTATCATCATATTGAACAGTTTGTTCAATATGATGAAAACATAAGTGTATAATTGTTGGTGCGTGACATTCTCCAGGATAGGGCAAAGACTGGTTTACTCAGTATCAGGATAATTTGACTGGGTGGGATATCAAGTCAGGGTGCTGAAGGCCCAGTGGGGTAGCACTATAAAGGTGCAATGAGGACGTACTGTAGCCGTCCTGGTGTGACCTTAAATATTGCTCAGCGGAAAAAACCCATCACACTAAGCCATGGTTTATTCACCAGTTGCACATTATGATTTGGATGTGGATTTGGGTTCGTTGTTGAATGTGGACTTGGGTTTGTAGTGGAATCTTGGGGGTTTGAGTCAGTAGTGAAATCTGGGGGGTTTGACTCAGCAGATGAATCTGGTTATTGGCTTTGTAGTGGAATCTGGTGTTTTCCCCCCTTAATTTTGCAGTGGGATCTTTGGTTTGAGTCAGCAGTGGAATCTGTGTTTAGATGAGCGGCTGCATATCAGCACGTTTCAGCGGAGCCTGGATTTCTGGTTGGATCTCTTGTTGGATCCCTGGCCTCTTGGACCCCACCTGCACCGGTAGGCACGATGACTGTACAGCCTAGTGCAATACGAATATCAGCTGCTGTCCTGTGTGCGCATACATACCCACGTCCTCCCCCTCCCCTCCCCCTCCCCCCTCCCCCTCCCTCCGCCTCCTCCCCCTCCCTCCCCTCCTCCCCTACTCCTCTCATCCCCTCCTCCCCTCCTCCCCTCCTTCCCATCCTCCCCCTCCTCCTCCCCCTCCTCCTCCTTCCCCCTCCCCTCCCCCCTCCCTCCCTCCCCTCCTCCTCTCCTCCCCTCCTCCCCTCCTTCCCATCCTCCCCTCATCCTCCCCTCCTTCCATCGCTCGTTCCCACCCACAGTTTTATAATCAGATACAAGCCCTTTTAATATTATGATCCACGCGCGTGACGTCATTCCGGAGCGCGGCCCCCGGACAGAGCTAGTCGTCAAGGCAACCACTCGCAGAATCCAGAACGAGGCGGGGATGGCACCTCGTGACGTCAATGGTGGGGTGGGCGTGTGTGTGGGGGTGGGTGGGAGGGTGCTCCCCTGGGTGTCGCACTCTCCAAGCCGAGTTCTGGACGGACTCTGTGGTCAGGGCAGTGCCGGTTCCAGGACAGGACCGGTGCCGGAGAGTGTGATGTATGGATCGAGGGTTCGGGGGGGGGGGTGTGAGTGGGGTTAGCTGAGGCTGAGGGCCCTGGGAGCTGGAAGGGCACCAGTATCTATCCGGCTGATCCTGCAAGTGTGGGGGCATTGGGCCGGTGTCTCACACTGTGAGGTGTTAAAGGGGGGGGGGGGGAGGGGGGGTGCGGGCATTGTGCAGCATTTTGTCTGCAGGGACTCATGTGAATGCCCAACCTGAAAGGGTGGGGATTGGGTGGTGGTGGTGGTGGTGGTAGCCTGGGGAAAGGGTCTATTGGTTGTAGAATGGGAATGGTGGGGGTGGGGGTGGTGGTGGTCTGAGGAAATGGTCTATTGGTTGTAGAATGGGAATGGTGGGGGTGGGCTGGAGAAAGTGTCTATTGGGTGTAGAATGGGAATTGTGAGGGGGTTGGATGGTGGGCTGGGGAAAGGGTCTATTGGTTGTACGGTGGGGATTGATGGGGCTGTGTGGGTTTTAATGCGAAATGTGTATGTATGTAGATACATATGCACTTACATGCATATGTATGTATGTCATCATCATCATCATGCTGTCGGTCGCGATGCGACAAAGACTGCTTTCATTACTTGACTGCCGCTCTCCATTTAGCTCTCTGCTGTGAGAGTTGCGTCCATGAGTCGGTCTTAATGTCTCTCAGCTTCAGGTTTCTCTTGATGGTATTATTATAGCCTCATGTATGTATGTATGTATGTATGTATGTATGTATGTATGTATGTATGTATGTACATTCATGCATATGTGTATAGATGCATAGATATGTACATGTCTACAAGCACGCACACATACATACATACAATCATACATACATACATACATACATACATACATACATACATACATACATACATACATACATTTTTTGTCCGGTTTAGTCGGCCGGTTCTTAGCTGCCAGGCCAAGTTCCTTTGCCAGTGCACCCGTGTGGTTTGTATCGGAATCAGAGTCTTCTGATGACGATGATGACCTAGAGCTCGACGAAGAGGAGGAAGGGGTATGCTCCCTCTTTTTCTTACTCGTCTTCGTCCTTAGAGGACGGGTACCGACTTGTGACAGTGCGCACTCTGCCAAAAACGTCCTAGCAACATCTAAGGTCATATCAGGATGGGTACCGACTTGTGGCAGTAGGTTAGCGCGTGCGTCACCGATGTTTTTAGATCGTGGGGTCGATCCTTGGTCGAGTCAAAACAATGACTTAAAAATTTATACTTGTCACTTCCTCGCCTGGCGCTTGGCATTATTAGGATATGGCAAGCACTGGTTGGCTCAGTGTCAGGATAATGTGACTGAGTGGGATATCAGGTCATGGTGCTGGCAGCCTGGTCTTCCAGTGGGGCCGCACTATAAAGTCGCCATGAGTGCGCACTGTCATAAGTCGGTACCCGTCCTGATATGACCTTAGATGTTTCTAGGACGTTGGTGTCACCTGTGGGGATTCTATGGTTAATATGGAGACTGGGAGAAGTTTGGGGTTAATACAGTGGAGTGGTTGTCAGTGTCAGCTGTGGGGATTCTAGGGTCAATATGGTGAGTAGGAGAGGTTTAGGGTTAATACAGTGGAGTGATTGTCAGTGTCAGCTGAGGGGATTCTAGGGTTAATATGGTGAATGAGAGAGGTTTGGGGTTAATACACTGGAGTGGTTGTCAGTGTAGCTGTGGGGATTCTAGGGTTAATATGGTGATTAGGAGAGGTTTAGGGTTAATACAGTGGAAGGATTGTCAGTGTCAGTTCTGGGGATTCTAGGGTTAATATGGTGAGTAGGAGAGGGTTGGGGTTAATAAAGTGGGGTGGTTGTTTGTGTCACCTGTGGGTATCCTAGGGTTAATATGGTGAATGAGAGAGGTTTGGGGTTATTACAGTGGACTGATTGTCGGTGTCAGCTGTGGGGATTCTAGGGTTAAATATGGTAAGTAGGAGAGGTTTAGGGTTAATACAGTGGAGTGATTGTCGGTGTCAGCTGAGGGGATTCTAGGGTTAATATGGTGAATGAGAGAGGTTTGGGGTTAATAAAGTGGAGTGATTGTCGGTGTCAGCTGTGGGGATTCTAGGGTTAATATGGTGAATGAGAGAGGTTTGGCGTTAATACAGTGGAGTGATTGTTGGTGTCAGCTGTGGGGATTTTAGGGTTAATATGGTGAATGAGAGAGGTTTGGGGTTAATACAGTGGAGTGGTTGTCAGCTGTGGGGATTCTAGGGTTAATATGGTGAATGAGAGAGGTTTGGCGTTAATACAGTGGAGTGATTGTTGGTGTCAGCTGTGGGGATTTTAGGGTTAATATGGTGAATGAGAGAGGTTTGGGGTTAATACAGTGGAGTGGTTGTCAGCTGTGGGGATTCTAGGGTTAATATGGTGAATGAGAGAGGTTTGGCGTTAATACAGTGGAGTGATTGTTGGTGTCAGCTGTGGGGATTTTAGGGTTAATATGGTGAATGAGAGAGGTTTGGGGTTAATACAGTGGAGTGGTTGTCAGCTGTGGGGATTCTAGGGTTAATATGGTGAATGAGAGAGGTTTGGGGTTAATACAGTGGGGTGGTTGTCAGTGTCAGCTGTGGGGATTCTAGGGTTAATATGGTGAATGAGAGAGGTTTGGGGTTAATACAGTGGGGTGGTTGTCAGTGTCAGCTGTGGGGATTCTAGGGTTAATATGGTGAGTAGGAGAGGTTTGGGGTTAATACAGTGGGTTCAGGTGGGAGAAGCAAAGCTTACAGGTGGTCTAGGGTTAATGTGGGCAGATGTGTCGCTAGGACATAGGACAGCGGGTTTAGGATGGATAGGGAATATCACCGGTGTTGTTGTGGATAGGACTGGAGAGTTAATGTGGGGAGGTGCGGGGGGGGTCGGGGGGGGGGCTAGTCATTTGTGTGTCTAGATTTAATGGGGGTAATGTGTGGGTTCCCCCAAATGTGTTGCTACCTTGTCGTGGTGGGGAGGCTTGTGTGCCTCAGTGACCATGAGAGCTATACCGGCGGGGGCTAGCCCCCTGGCAGGTTTAACCAAGCTGGGCAGGACTCATGGTAGAGGACAGACTAAGAGCAGCAACTGGTCCTCCAGGTTGGGGGTTGGGCGTGGGGGCCAACAACCCCACCCCGGAAAAAGAACAACATTACAGAATCATGAATAAGAAACTCAAGGCCCAGGACCGGGAAAACTGGAGAGCCCTTGTTCGTGGCCTATGCCCAAAGTTGGGCGGTAGGCAACACGTTCATCTACGACACGGCTGAGGAGGTGTTTGTGTGGATGTGTCACCGGGCGAAGAAGAAGAAGAATGTGTGGGTTGGCGGGGGGATGGTGTTGACATGGAGAAGTGGCTTGAGTGCTCTAGATTTAAAAATGGGTAATGCATGGCGTTGGATGATTGGTTGGTTGTTGGAGGTTTACATCCAGGCAACATCTAAGGTCATATTAGGACGGGTACCGACTAGTGACGGTGTACACTCATGACAACTTTATAGTACTGCTCTACCGATACGGCCACCGCGCCCGGTACTGGGGGAAGGTGTTAATGTGGGATAGTGATTTGAGTGGTCTAGACTTAATGTGGGTAATGCGTGGGTTGGATGGTGGGGAAAGGGTTAATGTGGGGGAGTGGTTTAAGTGGTTTAGATTTAATGTGGGTAATGCGTGAGTTGATGGTAGTGTAAGGGTTAATGTGGGGGAGTGGTTTAAGTGGCTTAGATTTAATGTGGGCAATGTGTGGGTTGTATGGTGGGGGATGGGTTAATGTGGGGGAGTGGTTTAAGTGGTTTAGATTTAATGTGGGTAATGCGTGAGTTGATGGTGGTGTAAGGGTTAATGTGGGGGAGTGGTTTAAGTGGTTTAGATTTAATGTGGGTAATGCGTGAGTTGATGGTGGTGTAAGGGTTAATGTGGGGGAGTGGTTTAAGTGGTTTAGATTTAATGTGGGTAATGCGTGGGTTGGATTGTGGGGGGAGGGTTAATGTGGGGGGGGGGAGTTTAAGTGGCTTATATTTAATGTGGGCAATGCGTGGGTTGGATCATGGGGGAAGGGTTAATGTGGGGGAGTGGTTTAAGTGGTTTAGATTTAATGTGGGTAATGCGTGGGTTGGATCATGGGGGAAGGGTTAATGTGGGGGAGTGGTTTAAGTGGTTTAGATTTAATGTGGGTAATGTGTGGGTTGGATGGTGGTGGAAGGGTTAATGTGGGGGAGTGGTTTAAGTGGTTTAGATTTAATGTGGGTAATGCGTGAGTTGATGGTGGTGTAAGGGTTAATGTGGGGGAGGGGTTTAAGTGGTTTAGATTTAATGTGGGTAATGCGTGGGTTGGATTGTGGGGGGAGGGTTAATGTGGGGGGGGGGTTTAAGTGGCTTATATTTAATGTGGGCAATGCGTGGGTTGGATCATGGGGGAAGGGTTAATGTGGGGGAGTGGTTTAAGTGGTTTAGATTTAATGTGGGTAATGCGTGGGTTGGATCATGGGGGAAGGGTTAATGTGGTTTAAGTGGTTTAGATTTAATGTTGGTAATGCATGGGTTGGATCATGGGGGAAGGGTTAATGTGGGGGAGTGGTTTATGTGGTTTAGATTTAATGTGGGTAATGCGTGGGTTGGATCATGGGGGAAGGGTTAATGTGGGGGAGTGGTTTAAGTGGTTTAGATTTAATGTGGGTAATGTGTGGGTTGGATGGTGGTGGAAGGGTTAATGTGGGGGAGTGGTTTAGATTTAATGTGGGCAATGTGTGGGTTGGATGGTGGGGGAAGGGTTAATGTGGGGGAGTGGTTTAAGTGGTTTAGATTTAATGTGGGTAATGTGTGGGTTGGATGGTGGTGGAAGGGTTAATGTGGGGGAGTGGTTTAGATTTAATGTGGGCAATGTGTGGGTTGGATGGTGGGGGAAGGGTTAATGTGGGGGAGTGGTTTAAGTGGTTTAGATTTAATGTGGGTAATGTGTGGGTTGGATGGTGGTGGAAGGGTTAATGTGGGGGAGTGGTTTAGATTTAATGTGGGCAATGCGTGGGTTGGATCATGGGGGAGAGTTAATGCGGGGGAATGGTTTAGATTTAATGTGGATGATATGTGGGTTGGATCGTGTGGGGAGGGTTAACGTGCTGAGTCGTTTAAGTGGTCTAGATTTAATGTGGGTGTCCTGGGCTGCGGAGGGTTAATGATGTCACTTTCTGGGCTGCTTTCTGGGCTGCCCTGGTACCGCTTTAGTACCCTGGATGTGTGTAGGGAGGTGCGGGGGGGGGGGAGTTGTTAGGCTTTGCTGTAATATAATGTAGCCTTTTCTCTATACCACTCTGCTGCTAATTAGTTTAGTAAGTTAAAATAAATTTCAATCAACCAATCAATCAATAGTCAACTCGTGGCATAAATTGCAGAATGTAGTTTCAGCTTTCAAGGACACTCATTTATTAATGCATTCACAATTTGGTCTTAGCTGTTCAATTTTATTTCATTTAAAAAAGAAAAACCAAAAAAAACTCACAACAGTTAACTTGAATAGTAATCTGTTTAACTCCAAGTGCACATCAACTGATTATTATATTAGATGGCCCTTATCTTAGTGACAGTTACTGCCACTTGCTTGTTTTTCTTTAGAATTAGAGGCTCAAAACTATGCACTATACTTGCCCACAACAAATAAAAATAACCTCTGAATATGTGTGCTCTGAGTTCCGCTGGTCCATCAGGATGGATTGAATCTGTGAACGAGCGCGTCAGGTCACAGCTTCAACTTACACAGCAGAAGTTACGGGTTGGTGCCCCTCCCGTCGTTAGCCTTCACTGTAGACCCTATATTTTAAACTCATTTTGCACCTATAAAAAAAGTTTGTTTTATTTAACGACACCTCTAGAGCGCATTGGTTTTTATCATCGGCTATTGGACGTCAAATATATGGTCATTCTGACATTTCTTTGTGGAGTAAACCCGCTGCCACCACATAGGCTACTCTTTCCGATAAGCAGCAAGGGGTCTTTTATATATGCACTTTCCCACAGATATGACATTTGCACATATAACGCGCCTCCTGATAACCAAACTGCCATACATTTATTTCTAATGTAGATTGCAGTGAAATTAGCCTTGCAAATATTTTACATTAGATAAGATACTACTTTGTGTGTGTATACTCACTACCTTCTAACTGTGGCTGTGACTCGGCATGCTCGGTCGCATGCTCAAATCCCAGTCGAATCAAACCAATGACATATCAAATCGATACTTGTCACTACCTAGCCTGGCGCTGAGCATTAATATCATAAGATAAGGACTGGTTAGCACAATATCAGGATAATGTGACTGTGGGGTATTGGGTCATGATACCGTGGCCTGATCTCCCAGTGGAGCAGCACTATGAATTCGCCATGACTGTGCACTGTCACAAGTCGGGACCAATCCTGATATGACCTTAGATGTTGCTAGGATGTAAAACAACAACAAAGACTTGGCTATTGGTGTAAGAGTGTGAGTAGTATATGAGATTGTTCTTTCCCCCAGGAGTACATGGTTGATGTGTTTATGACTGCCACATCCTGGACCCGGACTAGAGTAGCTGCTGCCATCTGTTGAGAAACAACAGTACCTGACGAGCTGTATATGCATATCTTGATCAGTAGTACCGGAAATGACCGCGGGCGGTGGGGGGGGGGGCGGTGGTGCTACCGTAATAACCTTGTATTTCGACACCTTCCTACCGGTGCCACTACTACAACTACAATAATAATAACCTTTTATTTTTACTCCGTCTTGCCCGTAATACTACAACTACAGTAATAACCTTTGGCCACTACTACAACTACAGTAATTACCTTTTATTGTGTCATCTTCCTGTCTGTGCCACTACTACTACAGTAATAACCTTTTATTTTGACACCGCCTCCCAGTACCACTACTACAACTACAGTAATAACCTTTTGTTTTGACAGCGTCCTGCCAGTGCCACTACTACTACTACAGTAATAACCTTTTATTTTGACACCGCCTGCCAGTACCACTACTACTAATACTACAGTAATAGCCTTTTGTTTCGACAGCATCCTGCCAGTGCCACTACTACTACTACAGTAATAACCTTTTATTTTGACACCGCCTGTCAGTACCACTACTACTACTACAGTAATAGCCTTTTGTTTCGGCAGCATCCTGCCAGTGCCACTACTACAACTACAGTAATAACCTTTTATTTTGACACCGCCTGTCAGTACCACTACTAATACTACAGTAATAGCCTTTTGTTTCGACAGCGTCCTGCCAGTGCCACTACTACTACTACTACTACTACTACAGTAATAGCCTTTTGTTTCGACAGCGTCCTGCCAGTACCACTACTACTACTACTACTACAGTAATAGCCTTTTGTTTTGACAGCATCCTGCCAGTGCCACTAATACTACTACAGTAATAACCTTTTGTTTCAGCAGCGTCCTGCCAGTGCCGCTACTACAACTACAGTAATAACCTTTTGTTTTGACAGCGTCCTGCCAGTGCCGCTACTACAACTACAGTAATAACCTTTTGTTTTGACAGCATCCTGCCAGTGCCACTACTACAACTACAGTAATAACCTTTTGTTTTGACAGCATCCTGCCAGTGCCACTACTACAACTACAGTAATAACCTTTTGTTTTGACAGCGTCCTGCCAGTGCCGCTAATACAACTACAGTAATAACCTTTTGTTTTGACAGCGTACTGCCAGTGCCACTAATACTACTACAGTAATAACCTTTTGTTTCAACAGCGTCCTGCCAGTGCCGCTACTAGACCTACAGTAATAGCCTTTTGTTTCGACAGCGTCCTGCCAGTACCACTACTACTACTACTACAGTAATAGCCTTTTGTTTCGACAGCGTCCTGCCAGTACCACTACTACTACTACTACAGTAATAACCTTTTGTTTTGACAGTGTCCTGCCAGTGCCACTACTACTACTACAGTAATAGCCTTTTGTTTCGACAGCGTCCTGCCAGTACCACTACTACTACTACTACAGTAATAACCTTTTGTTTTGACAGTGTCCTGCCAGTGCCACTAATACTACTACAGTAATAGCCTTTTGTTTTGACAGCATCCTGCCAGTCCCACTAATACTACTACAGTAATAACCTTTTGTTTCAACAGTGTCCTGCCAGTGCCGCTACTAGAACTACAGTAATAGCCTTTTGTTTTGACAGCATCCTGCCAGTGCCACTACTACAACTACAGTAATGACATTTTGTTTCGACAGCATCCTGCCAGAACCACGACTACAACTACAGTAATAACCTTTTGTTTTGACAGCGTCCTGCCAGTGCCACTACTACTACTACAGGAATACCCTTTTATTTTGACACCGCCTGCCAGTACCACTACTACAACTACAGTAATAACCTTTTGTTTCGACACCATCCTGCCAACACCAATATTACAACTACAGTAATAACCTTTTGTTTCGACACCATCCTGCCAACGCCAATATTACAACTACAATAATAACCTTTTGTTTTGACAGCGTCCTGCCAGTGCCACTACTACTACTACAGGAATACCCTTTTATTTTGACACCGCCTGCCAGTACCACTACTACAACTACAGTAATAACCTTTTGTTTCGACACCATCCTGCCAACACCAATATTACAACTACAGTAATAACCTTTTGTTTCGACACCATCCTGCCAACACCAATATTACAACTACAGTAATAACCTTTTGTTTCGACAGCGTCCTGCCAGTGACACTACTACAATTACAGTAATAACCTTTTGTTTCAACAGCATCCTGCCAGTGCCACTACTACAACTACAGTAATGACATTTTCTTTCGACAGCATCCTGCCAGAACCACGACTACAACTACAGTAATAACCTTTTGTTTTGACAGCGTCCTGCTAGTGCCACTACTACTACTACAGGAATAACCTTTTATCTTGACACCGTTCCGCCAGTACTACTGTACTAACATCACTGTTGCTACGACTGTACTAACCCTTTATTGTACACATTCCAGCTACGATCTTGTGTTTACTGCCCCTGAGGAGAACATCACTAAGGCGTTCGCTAAGTTTGACACTCGAGTGCTCTTCTCAGCCGAAGGATACTGCTGGCCAGACCGCAACCTCGATGTAAGTCTTGCATCTTAAGTCTTAAATCTAGTCATTCGCATTACAGTGGCGCCCCTCTTAAACGACCACCCTACTGCAGAGAGAATGTAGTCGCATAAAGGAGGTGGTCGCTGGTTAGATGGTTAGGGTTAGGGTCAAAGGGAGAGACACATTTAAATATATAATCATGCTTGTTGGTTTTAAAATAACACATTAAGTAATTAAAACATCACACAATCACAATGGTTTTAAAATGTCCATTTAAATGTCATATAATGATACTTGTTGGTTTAAAAATAAAGGTCGCATAAAGGGGAACAGAGGTGGTGGTTGGTCACGTTAGGCGGGTGGTCGTTGGTGAGGGGTAATTTGTAGTTAAAATAAGTTGCTGCGTTGGAATTCTGGTCGTATATTGTGGGTGGTCGTTATTCAGGGTGGTAGTTTAAGAGGGGATAACTGTAAATTAGTTTGCCTTGCGTCCATTTAGGGTAATCCAAAGCTGCAACGTGTTTGGTTTATCCTGTCCGTTTCTTTCTTGTGTGAATAAACTATTTCATTAAAAATATATATATATATACATAAATATATGAAAATTTTTCACTAAATTGCATTTTTTTCTTGAAGATTTATACTGCCTATCATGGATAAGTCTGAATAGACTTGTTTTCACCATTAGACAGTTTGTCAATGGAAAGCCTGAGCCTACACTTTTACCGACACAATGGATTTTTAACCTCCCACACCACATACAGATGGTATGAGAGCAACTGGCCTTTGATGACGCTGTAAGTTATACACAGCGGTGGAAATCCAAATTGGCAGAGGTGGGGGGGCACAGGGAATCGAACCACTGACCTTCAGATTAGGAGTGTGACCTAGAAAAAAGTCGGAGACGCTAACCACTCCGCCACAGAGAACATCAAATGAGGTTTTGGAAAGCTAGAAATAAATGTATTCATTTCCATCACTTTTATGTTTTTCACAAAATGAAGAGAACATAAATGTGATAAATCTGGAAAATAAATGTGAAGAATAAAATATTACTAAAGAAAAGAAAAATGAGGAAACAAAATGGAGGATTCTGTTGAGCCTCTATGAATTCTGTACAGTGCAGGGACGTAGCTTCCATATACGCAAGTACACAGATGCGTACCACCTGAAATAATTTTTATTTATTTTTTATTTTCTAAGAGCGTTTTATTCCATCTGCGTTCCTATAGTGTGTCATGTGTAGAATCTACTAATCAGATTATGAGCATTTGTATTGTTTGTGTCTTACCACATAGACTAAGAAGGTAGTTGTAAATTGTTTGTTTGCTGTGTGCATTGTGCATTGTGCATGCTACCTGGTAACATGGGTAATTCATAACATAGAGATAGAGCCACCTATCTTTGAATCTGCATAGACCTATTTCATATGAGGTCAGCATGGGTATTTAGGTCAGGGCATGTGCTGCTTGGCTGCAGGATGTCACACTGCAAACTCAATGGCAGTGAGCAATCTTGATACAGAAAAAGTGAAATATCTCTAAAGTCACACCACCTAGAAACAAACCGCTTGGAACACATAGAAAACATATTCAACAATGAGATTATATTAACTTTATATGGTTAGGGTTCTGCATTTCTATTCATTTTGAATAAAATTGACATTTTGAACTGCACCTATTGGCAAACTCAATGCATTGTCAATGGCTGTGAGCGATCTTCATACAGAAAAAGTGAAATATCTCTAAAAACCACACCGCCTAGAAACAAACCGCTTGGAAAACATATGGAAAACATATTCAACAAAGAGATTATATTAAATTTATAAAGTTAGGGTTCTGCATTTCTATTAATTTTGAATAAAATGGACGTTTTGCACTGCGCGTACCGGCAAACTCAATGGCAGTGTGCATTCGTTCTGCAGCCAAGGTGCGCGCGCATACACAATTGTTTATAAGCATTAAAAGGGGTCTATAGGGTTGCTAAGTAAGGTAACCTATTACAAATGCATGTCCCTAAGTAATCATATCAATTCAAAATTATATCCAAGGTAGCCTATGACACCTTCTTAATCATCAGCGTAGTTAACTCACTTTCCTTCTGACAGTCGTACAGTCTACACCTCCTAGCAGGTTTTCCTCCACCCTCCCAGCCCTCTTTTCTATTAACAAGTTGGCTGAGTGTTAGAGGTGTTCGGTTGGTTCAAACCCAGAACCCTGAAATGTTAATCAAATAATAGGTGTGTGTGTGTCTGTGTATGTGTCTGTGTGTGTTTGTGTATGTGTGGGTGTGTGTGTGTGTGTGGTTCTTATAACCAATTATACTGACATACTGTATAGTCTTTATGAAAACCTATCAAGTTAATTGTATTACTAAACTGATATTATGATACAATAATCTCGTAATGTAAATAAATTATAAATGTATTTCCCAAACTGGTCTCTTGTTATGAATTACAATTATCTTTTTTCTTTGCTGATGTCATCTTTCTCCACTTTCAGCAATACTACCCACTCGTGAAACAGAATGAGTACAGATATCTCAACTCGGGAGGTATGTTCATACCAGATTAAGTTAGCACAATGAGTGTCTGTATTTTAAATCACCTAAAGATGTAGATTTCTGACATTTATCTCCGGGACCTTGAATGAAGGTTACATCGCACGATAAGGGATTTATTCCAACTTAAATTTAAGCACATTTTATCAAGAATTTTGTTCAGTTCATATTATGTTTAAAAAGACAACAATAAAAATCTGATCTTATAATTGAATAATGCGATAGTTTTCGAGTTTATAACAAGTGCCATTAAATTGACTTAGATATATTCTGTTTATGTAGCAATAAATGTATAGGAGCAAATGTAGGAAAGTGCTTTTGTTTTTTTTAAATTGAATATTTTCAGTGGATTATGCAAGTTTAAAGCTGATGATGGTATAAATTTTTCTAAACCAAAACTTGGATTTGATACTACATATCCAATTTAGATATTGGTGCACTTATAATAAAACATTTGAGGCTGTATGGAAAGGAATACTAGCTCCAGTTAATGCTGAAGACCATAGTAGCGTCAGAATTTTGGCATGCACGTCAAAATTCACTTATGGAAAATTTCAATTTTAGGCAATAAAGGTTTTTTGTTTTTTTACTCTGCCAGAGAATTGACTCAAAGCATATAAATTATTGTGTTGTATAATCAATCAATCAATCAATAGGATACAGCTATAATAGGCCTTGGACCTGTTAGCCACTCTTAATTAATAGAAATCGAGACAGTTCTTCAGATGTAGTGGATTGTAGCAACTGTCACTGACTCCAAGATGTACGTAATGCTTGACCAGTATGCATCCAGTCAGGACTTGAAACAGTTCACCGACTCTGCTGCTACGACACTCTCCGGCAAGTCATTCCACAGGTCAACCACCCTAAAGCCGAAAAAGTTATGTCGCAGGTCCAGTCTGGAGTACCACTTCCTCAGCTTCAGAGAGTGCCCTCTGGTCCTGGTGTTATTAAAGTTGCATAGTCCGATAAAAGCATCAAATTATTTTCGAGACCAAAGCAATTACCTAGATTTGATCCTACATATTTAACTGAGATAATGATGCACTTATTAAGCATTTGTTGCCACATAGAAGGGAATCCAGGATCAATGTAATAGAAGCTATTTCTGCTGAAGCGTCCGCTTCCCGTGTTGGTAGATCATGGGATCATGTGTTCGAATCCTGGTCGAGTCAAACCAATGACTTAAAAAATTAATACTTATCGCTTTCTAGCCAGGGGCTCGGCATTGTTAGGATAGGTCAATAAGCAGTGGAATGAGGAAGACCAATCGTCTGCGATTGAAATTTCCCCTGCTTAAACAACTAATGTACCCCCCCCCCCCCCCACAACCCCCCCGAAAAAAAAGCCTATGGTTTGGGGTGCTTGCCAAAATTTATTTTGAATGTTTGCAATTCAAACATCTTCAAACTTAACCATTTAAATTGAAAGTTGCTTCAAACTATAAAGCAAGGTAGATTATAACCATCAACCTAATATATTTATCTCAGAAAATGACAGAAACTCAAAACGATCGGACTATGCAACTTTAAGTGTGGAATATTGCTCATCTTTATAGTGCTCCTTTACTACACATATATTATCGCCATTGCTATGCTTCCTGCTGGAGGTGGGGTGGATGGGTGGCTCGAGGAGCCCGGCTAGTCTGCTCTAAAGTGGGCCACCGTACAGCCCCATCACACCAAACTAGTTCTCAAGCTGTCCGACCCTGTTCTAAAACGGGCTGTGGTCGGGGTAGAACATGGCTGCAAGACAATTTTGGGCATGCTCAAAGTTCCGGAGCACCATTCCGTTCTAGCCCGTCCATTCCATTCGTAAAAAGACTGTAAAAAGTTGCTACTACGTCCATTTCGTTCGCAGACAGTTTGAGCCCTTTCAGCAACATTTTCAAGAACGTAGTGAGAACTAGTTTGGTGTGATGGGGGGCTTTACAGCCATTGGTGGTCACGTGACCAACCCTTCCTGCTAGGGCTGGGTATTTAAGGGTCCGCAACACATGCCTCGGGGGTCAGATTATGACCGGTCCCCACCCTCTCAGAGGGGAATAACTAAGCCGACACTCTGGTGTTTTGTTTGTGTCTTTTCTTTTCAGTTCTGAGGTTTACGTGGTGAGAACCAACCTCAGTCGAAATTCTTTGAATAATGCTTACATGATAGTGCTATGCGTCTGTTATGTTGTCGTTCAAGGATTCATGGGCTATGCGCCTGAGCTGTATAATATCGTCAACTCGAGCACCATCGCAGATAAAGCGGATGATCAGCTTTTCTATACGAAAGTGTTCCTCAATGAAGACAAGCGAGTGAGTGGTTTTGATAGGGCTAAGTCCATGCTTTGTGAATGCCAGTCTTGAAATTAAGCTTTTCAGGCTCTTTTTTCTTCTTCTTCTTCTTCTTCTTCTTCTTCAAATTTCAGTACTTTTATTTGAGAAGCAGTTGATATTTCTAGCATTTAATTTTTTTTTATTTTGTTCAGATATGGTGAATGTTTTTACTTTTTTTTTCAGATATGGTGAATATTCATGTAATAAATAGTGGTATTTATTTTGTCAGTTTTGTTAGTAACGTTCATATCCTTACATTGAAATTCACATGAAATATGAAATGGTCAGATTTGTGTCAAATGACAGCATAAATGATCTATGATGTAATTTTTAAGTGATTAAATTTGTGTCAAATATCAGCCAAATTTAACTTACAAAACATAGTTAAAATGGCTAATTATCTGTCAACTAACACGAATATGAGCATTTTATAAAAAAAAGTGTTGCCAAACAAATATTTATTTGCTTGTTTTTGTTTAGTTATTTTTAATTTTATGCTTTACATTGTTATAGAGGTATTGTATAAGTAATATAATGTATAAAGAATAGTATGTTTATGGAATATTATGAATAAGGGAATATTGACCATCATGTTTTTATTATGTGCACAAACTTAAAGTTGCATAATCCGATGTAAACATGAAATTTTAAAAACCAAAACACTTATTCAGATTTGATTCTACATATTCAACTTAGATACTTGTGCACCTATTAAGCATTTGTTGCCGCGTAGAACTTAGAAGGGAGTATTGGGGTAATTTAATAGAACCTGTTACTGCAGAAGCCTCTGGTGTTAGAGTTTTTGGCGTGCTTGCCAAAACTAATTTGACATGTTTACACTCCAAATATCTCAAAAGTTAGCTATTTAAAATAAAAGTTATTTCAAACTAAAATAAGGTAGAATATAACAATCAATTCAATATATTTATCTCAGAAAAATGACGGAAACTCAAAACAATCGGACTATGCAACTTTAATTGTGGTACTGAATCCTTCGACTCAACACGACAATGTGCGAAGTCTACATGCCTCATAGAAATTGTAGGGTCAGTACAGGGCCCCGAAAGTCTTGAAAAGTCTTGAACTTCATTTGCCACATTTCAAGGCCTTGAAAAGCCTTGAATTTAACCTACTTTGGCTAATTAGTCTTGAAAATCCTTGAATTCCATTAAACTGTCCCCATCGATCTAAATGAGTCTGAAATCGGTATTCGCCATTGTTGTTTTTTCCCCCCTGAAGTCCAAATGAAAATAGTCTTGAATTCCTATCAACAACAGCTTTGAAATAGCCCTGAAGTCCATATCTTCACATGTGTATGGAGGCCTGAAATTGTAAACAAAATAAAATTGTCTTGGCAGGGAAGCCTGGGCATCAAGTTGGACATACGGGCTGATATCTTCCAGAACCTTAATGGGGCGCTTGGTGAGTATTCCAGAATATGTCTACTCAGCGGGAAATTGTCCCATATTTTGACAATCAAGCGGCTATGTTTTTAATCATTGAGCCATTTCAGGCACATTTTCAAGAACATCAGATTTTGATGTTCCCTTTTCGTGGGGACCGGACAAGATGGCTGAATCTGTAAGAGCGCTGGCTGGCTTCCTGTATGGGAGGTCGTCAGTTTGAAACCCGACCGAGTCAAACCCAATGACTTATAATTTAGTGGAAGTCGTCTGCGTTAAGTACAATTCAGTGACATTTGTCTGCGTTAAGCACAAGTACTGATGCACTTATTAAGCATTTGTCATTTATTAAAATATTTAAATTTGTCATTTTTGTCATTTGTCAATTTGTCATTGCTGCCCCGCCAGACGAGGTGAAGGTGAAGTTCCGTGGCGGACACAGCTACCTGTACAACTTCAAGACGGGCACAGTGCCCTTCATCGTGCACGGTAATGGACCCATCAAGAATGAGTTCAACTCGCTCTGCAACTACCTGGCCGACATGTGGACCCCGACCACCGGCTGTCTGGGCTGCAAGGAAGACACCATCAGCCTCCAGCATGTCAAGGTGACTAATTACGCTGCGCTCCTTTCCCTCTCTTTCTTCCATCTTCTCTCTTTTAAAAAAAAGAAGAAGAAAAAACTTAAATATTTTTTATTTTATTAATTTATTTTTATTTTATTTTATTAAATATTTTTTTATATTCTACTACCGGTACCGGACCAAATATCCCGCAAGCTTGGGGCCGGAAGCGACCCGGGTTTCGGGGTATTTTGGTCTTCTGGAGACGGCCTAAATATATAATTAAAATATAAAATATACAATGAAAAGTAAAGAACTTAATTGTATTTGACCAGTTTTTAAAGAAAATTTAAGCCGATTTTCTGGTAATTCCGGATTTCTGGAAGCCGAATGTGAAAACATTCCGAATAATATGTCCATATGAAGGTTTACATGTACATTTGTCATGATGATTATGATGATGAAGGTTTACATGTGCATTTGTCAGCGTTGAAACAAATAATTCACTCTTTGGTTTTGATCTTGTACAAATTGAGAAAAACATTCTAATTGCAAGTTTAACATTCATCTATAACATCATTTTAACAGACATCCATAGCATCATTTTAGCAAACTCAACAAATTCAAACAAGATTTTATTGATTGTAGTTAAGCAAAGAAGATTGTCCTACAAGAAAAAAGTGAGGGGGGGGGAAATAGTTTGGGTAGATGCATAGTGTCGATATGTAAATTTTCACATTAGCACAAAATCATATAAGCATATTTTTATATATTTTGCAAAATAGATTAAATGCATGTAGTATTGCTAACATACTTAATACACAGAGGCGGCAATAACGATTTGATGTGCTCTGCAAAATAAAAATAAATAGGGTGTAATCATTAATAATGTAACGTGGAAACCAAATATGTGGTACACACTTTCTGAGAACTACCCAGATGGGGTTTTATTCACTTAGGAATTCTGGTACTTATTATTATAAACAGTTTCCCACATGCATGCTGTCATAAATACATACATGCATACATACATAACATGCATACATACATAACATGCAGACATACATAACATGCAGACATACATACATGGAGAACTGTCATGATGCGGAACTGCTTTAAAAAACCTGCAAATACTGCAAAACAGAGCCCTAAAGCCCCCAGACAAACACTGTAAACCCAACCAGTAGCGGCCAACTAGACCAAAAACCCATCTACAATGGAATGAGCCTGGAAATGATTGTAGTTGGATCCTACTGAGGTACATGATTAATCAATATTAACGTACTTACTAACTCAATAGGCCCCACCTGAGATTACCATGAACGTAGGTTCAATCACAAAGGCCCACCCTACATCCCCCATCACCCTTTCAAAGAGTATGTTACTACTAGAAAGATAACCAGCTGTGCCCCACCCCTACTAATGCCTACCATACTAGTCTAACTTAGTTACCTCCCCGCATGTGTTTCTATTTTTCTTATCTTGTTCTTTAACTATCATTCATGTAACGATGTTTTGCTTATTTTCCTGTAATTGTCTATTTGTATATTGTTGTAGATTTGTTTACTGTGTAGAGGCAATTGTGATTAGGGCTGGAAGACCAGTGCATTAGCACTGACAACATGTTATTCAGAGGAATAAAAACACTTGAACAAAAAAAACAAAAAAAGACATGCCTTAAGGTGGACAAACTACACCCAACCTATGACATCCACAAAAAAAACAAAGCTAAATTATTAGAGAACAGAAGAGTAATACACCTAAAAACACTGGCATTTGGGTATAGTCGAGAAAAAAGGTACATAACCCAGCCACAAAGGAGCACCAAACCAAACAATGCACCAATACTAACGCAAACCAAAAGCCACATCAAAGCACATGAAAGAAGTACACTAGAAATGGCTGCCTAAGTCTGGAACGCCCAAACGGTAAAGGAAAGACAAATTCCTGACCTAAAAACATACACAAAATATCTGTGCAAGGTAAAACCAGGAAACCACCCCTGAACTGTTGTGACCAAGCGGGGCATGTGATATGTCACGGCCTGCCAGCTGGACAGCTCTTGGGAAGTGCCCAGGCAAAGAAACTAAGCAGATACCAACAAAACCACACACCAACCATCTATTGCGTACAAGCCTATAATATGTAAATAGAGTAGGCTAGTCTAGGGATAAGAGTAGAAGGAAAACAATTGTCAAGAAAACCCCAAAAAACTAACATAGATTTACTAACCATAAACACCAACTATAAGGAAAGAGAAAAAAGCCGAAAACTGCCCAGCATTGAAAACAAGCCCGATCATCCGGGCTTACATGTTATGGACAGCATAAACACCCCATACAATTTTTTTTTTAAGTGTTCAGTTGTGTCATTCTGGTTTCGCTGTTAACCTGTTGTGTTCTGTTGAAGGCGGAAGACCTCCCACGCGTGTACATGGCACTGTTCATTGACAAACCAACCCCATTCGTTAGCCTCTATCTGAAGGGAGTCGAGGCACTCAAGTATCCGAAGGACAAAATGGATGTCTATCTCCACAACATGGTACAGTCTTTTCTTCTGATTTTTTTTTAAGTTCTTTTTTTAAATATATAATAGTGGTTCGGATTCGTTTTAGTTTTTTAGAGTTACATGGTTTTGAGGTTCTGTCATTTTCTGAGATAAATAAATTAGGTTGATCTTTATAATCTACCTCACTTTAGTTTGAAGTAACCTTTATTTTAAATGGATAACTTTTTTTTCATTTAGATATTTGAAGTCCAAACATGCGAAATTAATTTTGCCTAGCATACCAAAACTCTGACAGCATCCGTTGTTTTCAGAAATGATTGATTAAAGGAAATCAATCCATATGGATTATGACTACTACCTCGCAGCGGCGAAAACAAATCCATGCGCTCAACTGTTAATAGCAGAACAATCATTAGATTTTTTTTGATTTTTTTTTAATACGCTCCTGCAGTAACAGGTTCTATTAAATTGCTTCAGTATTCCCTTCTATGTGGCGACAAATGTTTGATAAGTGCAAAGTACAATTCAGTGCAAGTTGTCTGCGTTAAGTACAATTCAGTGAAAGTCCTCCGCGTTAACTACAATTCAGTGAAAGTTGACTGTGTTAAGTACAATTCAGTGAAAGTCAACCGTGTTAACTACAATTCAGTGAAAGTTGACTGTGTTAAGTACAATTCAGTGAAAGTCGACTGCGTTAAGTACAATTCAGTGAAAGTCATCTGCGTTAAGTACAATTCAGTGAAAGTCGTCTGCGTTAAGTACAATTCAGTGAAAGTTGTCTGCGTTAAGTACAATTCAGTGAAAGTCGACTGCGTTAAGTACAATTCAGTGAAAGTCGTCTGCGTTAAGTACAATTCAGTGAAAGTTGACTGCGTTAAGTACAATTCAGTGAAAGTCGTCTGCTTGCCCTTAAAAAAAAAGAAAAATGAAGTGGTTTGGAACTAAACCCGTCAGTGTGCATGTTCCAGGTGCCAGTACACGAGCTCGACGTGCAGGAGTGGGTCAAGTCGGTTCAAGGCCAATACCACACGATCAAGGTCGTCAAGGTGACAGATCCGCTCAACAACCAGGACACCCGCAACCACGCACTGTGAGTTCAAACCCGGCCTGTGTAGCATCGGAAGTGGGGTTTACCTCCCGGGGAAAGGCGGGGGGGAACTGGGGCAGTTGTGAAATTTCCACCATTATCAAGTTTTTGTTATGACTTTCCATGGTAACCTGCAATTAACCCCTGACCCCGACCCCCACCCCTCAAAATAGTACAGTTAAGCCCTGTTATAATGTGCCTGATTTAACGCGAATTCGGATATACTGAAATGATTCATTGGACCCAGAATTCTTTATTTCAAAGGTGAACCCCGTTTTAACGTGACCCAGAATATTTAGCAATCGCATTATATGGACCTGAACGATCGTATTATAACAGGCTTATAGTACTGTATATGTAAAATCAATACTTGTGAAACATCTAAGTTCATCCTAACGGAGTTTCACTGTAATTCAGCGGGTAAAAGAAAGATGGTGCCAGGGCGGATTGTCATCTGGGAAGTGGTGAAGGAGGAGTCTCGCGCGCTGAAATACCCATGTTGCTGTGCAACATGAACAATTAATTGTGTTTTAAATTAAGGATGCCTCTATTGCCATGGTAACATGGCAGCAGAAAGATATTCTAAAATCACGGTACCATGGCAGGAATGCGGCAGTCTAGCGTGTTGATATAGATCGGAAGTCTAGCATCATGGTACCGTTCTTTTAGATCCGAAGTCTACAATCAATGCCTACCCACAATATCTAGCCCTAACCCTAACCCTAACCCTAAGCCGAACCGTGATTGTAGAATAATGTACTGTCGTCACGGTACTGTGACTATAGAATCGCATGCTAGGGACACGGTACCGTGACAATAGCAGTCCGTTCTAGGACCACCATGACAATAGTCACTCCATTAAATTTAACGGGTTTTTGTCGGTTCGGTTGCAGGGAAGAATGCCTGAAGGCTGACTGTCAGTACTTCTTGAACGTGGACAGTGAGGTGCAGATCACCAACCCAGACCTCATCACCCACCTCATCCAGGCGAACAGGTAAGTGACGCCCACACCACACACCCAGCACCCAGCGGTGTCCTAACGCACGATATACCGCTTCTGTGTGGGGGGGGGCCATCCTGATATGACCTCAGATGTTGCCAGGACGTAAATCGCCAACAACCAACAAACCATCTGTGTGTGGGGGGTGGGGGGTAGGGAGGGGCAGTAAGTGGGGGAGGAGGGGAAGAAGTGAAAAACGGGGGGGGGGGGAGAAGTGTGGAATGAGGAAGAAGTGGGAGGAGTGGGTAATGCGGAAAAAGTGGGGAATGGAGAACAAGTGGGAGAACAAGAAGTGGGAGATGGGGAACAAGTAGGACATGGGGGGAGTGGGGAATGGAGAAAAAGTGGGAGAACAAGAAGTGGGAGATGGGAAACAAGGGGGGATGGGGAACAAGTGGGGAATCGAGAAAAAGTGGGAGAACAAGAAGTGGGAGATGGGAAACAAGTGGGGGATGGGGAACAAGTGGGGAATGGAGAAAAGGTGGGAGAACAAGAAGTGGGAGATGGGAAACAAGTGGGAGATGGGGGTGATGGGGAACAAGTGGGGAATGGAGAAAAAGTGGGAAAACAAGAAGTGGGAGATGGGAAACAAGGGGGGAATGGGGAACAAGTGGGGAATGGAGAAAAAGTGGGAGAACAAGAAGTGGGAGATGGGAAACAAGTGGGAGATGGGGGGGAGGTGGGGAATGGGGAAAAAGTGGGGAATGGGGAACAAGTGGGAGATGGGGGGGGAGAAAAAATTGGAGATGGGGCAGAAGTGGAGAATGGGGAACAAGTGAGAGGGGGGAGAAAAAGTGGGAGATGGGGAGAAGAAATGGTGAAGAAGTGGGAGATGGCAAAGAAAAGTGGGAGATGGGGAGAAATGGGGAATAGGGAAGAACTGAGAGCAGGGGGAAGAAGTGGGGAATGGGGGAAAAGTGAGGAATCTGGGAAGAAGTCGGAGGGGAGGGAACTGGGAGGAGGGTGAAGAAAAAGTGGGAGAATTGTAGAATGGGAATGAAGTGGGAGATGGGGGAACAAATAGGGAATGCGGAAAGGAGAGGGGACTGGTCAAACCGATAACTTAAAAATTGATACTTGTTGTTACCTAGCCTGGCCCTGTACATTACTAGGATAAGGCAGTCAGCAGTGTAATGACGAAAACCAATTGTCCCCGATTGAAATTTCCCCTGCTTAATCAACAAATGTAATAAAAAATCATTTTAGAATCACTTTCCCACATGGCAGTTTTTAAAAGAAGAAAGACAATGCGGTATATCTTTAGTCCTGATTGTTATTGCAGGTCCATAATAACGCCTGCCATGATCCGGCCGGGCAAGATGTGGGCGACGTTCTGGGGAGCGCTGAGCAGCGAGGGCTTCTACAAGCGCGCCGATGACTACCCGGACATCATCCAGAGCGAGCGGCGTGGAGTCTGGGTGATGCCGCACGTCACTTACGTCTATCTGATTCACGCGCAGCTGCTGCCCAAACTGAAGGGCCATTACCGCTCTGGGCAGATGGATGCGGACATGGCCTTCTCGCACAACAACCGGCAAAAGGTGGCGCACCTGTGGCCCTTAGCCCTTCCAGGATGTAACCCACAGTAGAATTTTATCCACCCACCCACCTCTAAAAAAATATATATATATAAAATAATTGAAAAAATGCTTGTTGTCTATTTTGCAAAATTTAATATTGGAGAGTTGGAAGTTGTATGCTCTGATCGCCGTTAATGTGGCCTTTGTTGCCAACATGGCGTAAAAACACAATCAATCAATCAATCAAAGCTTAGTATAGAGTTTCTGCAATCATTTTTAGATTTAGGTTAATCATTATAATCTACGTTACTTCAATTTGAAGTGAGATTGCTTTTAATTTAGCGTGTTAACTTGAAATGAAAACATGCTAAATTGATTTTGGCGTGCACACCGAAATGCCAGACATCATCGGATTCAGGGATGAATAATATCCGATTTTCAGCGGATTTCCGAGAAAAGAAATTCCCCGTTAGTCATATGGGTCATTTCCCCTCGTTGTCAAATTTACGGAAAGTCAGATTTCTGCTTTCGTTGTTGGAGATGACTCCTCACATCCTAACCAGTGGTCCACAACTGGTTCATCAAAGGCTGTGGTATGTGCTGTCCTGTCTGTGGGAAAGTGCATATAAAAGACCCTTGCTGCTTATCGGAAAGAGTAGCCTATGTGGCGGCAGTGGGTTTCCTCCAAAGAAATATGTCAGAATGACCATATGTTTGACGTCCAATAGCCGATGATAAAAATCAATGTGTTCTAGAGGTGTTGTTAAATAAAACTTTTTTTTGTTTTGCTCACATCGCTTGTTATTGTGTGTGACGGTTTGGGCGCTTCCCTCTGTAGGGCCACCTCATGTACGTAGACAACCAGGTGGACTTTGGTTACCTGACTAACCCGGACTCCTACCCAACGAAGCACCTCCACAACGACTTGTGGGAAATCAAAGCCAACAAGAAGGTAGGTGGCGACATTGTTTTTGTGAATTATTGCGCTAATGGTTTTTTGAGTACATTTGTTGATTAAAGTTGTATAGTCCGATGGTTTTGACTTTGTCATTTTCTGAGATAAGTTTATTAAATTGATTGTTATAATCTACCGTAACTTTTATTTTAAATGGCTAACTTTTGAGATATTTCAAGTGTAAACATGTCAAATTAGTTTTGGCAAGCACGCCAAAACCCTGACAGGATGGCTTCTGCAGTTACAAGTTCTATTGAATTGACTTAGTATTCGCTTCTGTGTGGAAACAAATGCTTAATAAGTGCATTAGTATCTAACTAAGTTAGATATGTAGAATCAAATCTAGATAGTTGTTTTCGTTTTGAAAATTTTATGTTTCACCGGACTATGCGATCGCGGACAGTTTGTCTTCCTCATTCCACTGCTCCTAGTAATGCCGAGCGTCTGGCTAGGTAACAACAATTATCAATTTTTAAGTCATTGGTTTGACTCAGCCAGCTTTCGAACCCGTGGGTTCAAATCCCTTGACCTACCAAAACAGGAAGTGAACGCATATTCATTCGGCTACCATGTCTGGATTGGTTGTGAGTTATACTGATGGTGTTTTTATGAGTTACACCACTAGTGTTTTCTGAGTTATACAACCAGTGTTCTGGCACATGTGTGATTTATCAGGAATTCATGGAAGCGGAAGTAACAAAGACATAAACAATATGACTATAGCGCAAACTGGACACCTACTATACATGTCACGGTTTGTAATTATATCGATACCTACGTAGTGGAGCGTTGACTGACACGCGCATGTTTTTTATCGCTGCAGTCATGGGAGTGGAATTAAGACATATGACCATACTGTCCATACTGGACACCTAGTATATGTGTCGTCATTTGTAATCGACCCCGCATACTTGCCGCAATGGAAGTAACAAAGACAAACAATATATATGACTATAGTTCATACTGGACACCTACTATGCATGTCATGGTTTGTAATTATATCGATACCCACGTAGTGGAGCGTTGACTGATACGCGCATGTTTTTTATTGCTGCAGTCATGGGAGTGCAATTAAGACATGACTATACTGTCCATACTGGATACCTAGTATATGTGTCGTGATTTGTAATCAACCCCACATACTTGCCGCAATGGAAGTAACAAAGACAAACAATATGACTATAGTTCATACTGGACACCTACTATGCATGTCACGGTTTGTAATTATATCGATACCCACGTAGTGGAGCATTAACTGACACGCGCATGTTTTTTATCGCTGCAGTCATGGCAGCGGAATTAAGACATATGACTATACTGTCCCTACTGGACACCTAGTATATGTGTCATGATTTGTAATCGACCCCACATACTTGCCGCAATGGAAGTAACAAAGACATAAACAATATGACTATAGTTCATACTGGACACCTACTATACATGTCACGGTTTTGTAATTATATCGATGCCCATGTAGTGGCGCATTGATTGATGTGTTTTTTATTACTGCAGTCATGGGAGTGTAAGTGACAAAGACATGAATAATATGACTCCTACATACTGGACACCTAGTCTGCATGTCGCAGTTTGTAATTATATCGATGCCCATGTAGCAGCGCGTTGACTGACGCCTGCCTGTTTTTTATCACTGCAGTCATGGGAGTGTAAGTGACAAAGACATGAATAATATGACTGCTACATACTGGACACCTAGTCTGCATGTCGCGATTTGTAATTATATCGACACCCATGTAGTGGCGTGTTAACTGACACGTGCATGTTTTTTTATCGCTGCAGTCATGGGTGTGGAAGTAACTAAGACATAAACAATATGACTATTGTACATACTGGACATCTAATATATATGTCGTGGTTTGTAATTATATCAATGCCCCCATGTAGGTGCGCGTTAACTGACGTGCGCATGTTTTTTATCGCTGCAGTCATGGGAGCGGAAGTACATCGACCCCGCGTACTGGCCGCAGCGGGAGGAGGGCATTGAGGTGCTGCAGCCGTGTCAGGATGTCTTCCAGTTCCCCCTGGTGACGACCACCTTCGCTGACGACCTCACCTCTGAGGTGGAGCATCATGGCAAGTGGTCGGACGGTTCCCACTCGGTAAGAGCTATCACAAATTTTTCCCTTTTTTTGTGTTTTAGTGAATTTCTTAATAAAGATTGTTTAAAAGATCTTTTTTTTTAAATCATTCACAAACTTCTTTTTACAATTACAAAAAAAGCCGATCATTTCCTTAATTTAACCGATATTTATTTTATTTATTAAGTGGCCGATTCGGTAGAGCGTAGGCTTCTCGTGCTATAGGTCGGGAGTTAATCCCAGCCGAGTCAAACCAATGGCTTATAAAATTGATACCTGGCGCTACCTAGCCTGGCACTCAGCAATAATAGGATCGAACAAGGACTGGTTAGCTCAGTATCAGGATAATGTGACTGTATGGGATATTGGGTCATGGTGCCGGCAACCTGATCTCCCAGTGGGGCAGCGCTATAAAGGCGCCATGAGTGCACTGTCTGTACGGGTTCATCCTGATATGACCGTACATGGTTAGTTGTTGGAGTTTTACATCCTGGCAACATCACCAACCAGTCCTTGCCCTATCCTATTAATGCCAAGCGCCAAGCTAGGAAGCGACAAGTATCAATTTTATAAGTCATTGGTTCACCTTGACCAGGAACCGATCTTCCGCACGCGAAGCCCGGGCTCTACCGATTCGGCCACCGCGCCTAGTGTATGACCTTAAATGTTGCTAGGACATCAAACAACAAATAAACTACATTGAGTAATGTAATTTTGTTGTTCCCTCTCGCCCCTTCCTTGTGCAGGACCCGCGTCTGGCTGGCGGCTATGAGAATGTGCCGACAGTCGACACCCACATGAAGCAGCTCGGGTGGGAGAAGGAGTGGCTCACTCTGCTGCGCGACTACGTCGCACCGATGGCAAACAAAGTCTACAAGGGTTACAGCTCTGAGGTACCACCATTGGTTTTGTTTTTAACCCATTCAGAGCGCCACCTAGTGTAGTGTTACTGCATTGGTGGCGCCACCTGGCGGTTCGTCACTCCACTAGTGGCGCCATCTAGTGTAGTCCTACTGCACCGATGGCAAATAAAGTCTACAAGGGTTACGGCTCTGAGGTACCACCATTGGTTTTGTTTTTAACCCATTCAGAGCGCCACCTCGTGTAGTGTTACTGCACTGATGGCAAATAAAGTCTACATGGGTTACAGCTCTGAGGTACAACCATTGGTTTTGTTGTTAATCCATTCGTAGCGCCACCTAGTGTAGTGTTACTGGATTGATGGCAAATAAAGTCTACAAGGGTTACGGATCTGAGGTACCACCATTGGTTTTGTTGTTAACCCATTCGTAGCGCCATCTAGTGTAGTCCTACTGCACCGATGGCAAATAAAGTCTACACGGGTTACGGCTCTGAGGTAACACCATTGGTTTTGTTTTTAGCCCATTCGTAGCGCCACCTAGTGTAGTCCTACTGCACCGATGGCAAATAAAGTCTACAGCTCTTGAGGTACCACCCATTCGCAGCGCCACCTAGTGTAACGCTACTTTTGCTTCTTAGATTAAGAATTTATGCGCTCATTTCATTTACCCACAATTTCTCCACCTTTTTCTAATGTGTTCTTCACCCCGACAGGGATGAAAGATCTCCGCGATTTCACGGATTTCCCCGATTTTTTATATTTAACTATTAACTTTAAACAAAATTCCAAGGAGTCAGAAGACTGGCTAGACTATGGAAGACTATGGAATATAACAGGGATGCCAGTCTTCCACTAATTAATGGAATTCCAATAAGTTCCAAATTTCTCCTCTTTTCATTTAACAATTTTTTATTAATATTTTAGACAATTTGGGATGACTTAGATTTTTAGAATTTTCCAATTAAGTAACAGAACACGGCGACCTCAGTTTGTGGGCCAATAAAATTTTATTATTATTCTGAATAAAATTTTTTACATCCCAGAATTAATCAATAACATATTAACAACGCATGAATTAACAAATATGTATAAGCAATATGGATCTTAATTAATAAATATCGATCACTCAAAATACTGGTCGAGATCACAGCAGCAGTGTTAAAGGGGCCTCAGTACTCAGCAGGGAGGGTGGGATGGTAATCAAAATGGGTCTTCTCTCTTCTGTTGATCTCGATCAAGTGACAGTTACAGGGTTGTTTGTTCCAAATAATCACCTTGTAGACAAGGTGACATAATGCAAAGGTAACAGTCAATTATGGCAGGCCGTTTGGGTGCCGTTTCTGTAATAATTACATATGTTGCCAGCAACATATCCAATTAAGTAACAGAACACGGCGACCTCAGTTTGTGGGCCAATAAAATTTTATTATTATTCTGAATAAAATTTTTTACATCCCAGAATTAATCAATAACATATTAACAACGCATGAATTAACAAATATGTATAAGCAATATGGATCTTAATTAATAAATATCGATCACTCAAAATACTGGTCGAGATCACAGCAGCAGTGTTAAAGGGGCCTCAGTACTCAGCCAAACAGCGAAGCGAGTGCTGAGGGACCTGCTCTGAAGCTGCGCTTATCCACATAATTAAAAATACAGGACGAACGCCAGTTGCCAAGCTCTTGGACCTGTTCCAACGGGACTCCAGCTTCCGCACACTCTCTAGCTGCCCCCCGTCTGAGACTGTGGGCCGTAATCTTCTTCCCTTGAAGCCCACACTTGTCACCTGCCAGCCTGAGGGCGAGCAGAAAGAGTCGAGCTGTCAAGGGCTCCCCAGAGCACAGCAGCAGGGCTGGACCGGACCTGGTGATTGGAGTTACCGCCTTGTACTGTCTCCAGAGACGCACGGGGCAGCAGATGGAGCTGGGGATTTTTGGCAGCCGTACATAGTAGGTTTGGCTTGGCTTGCGTGTCGTCTTGGTGGATCGGACGCACACCTTTAGTGACCGCTTGTGTATCCGTATGTCTGCACCTATTAGGTAGTGCCCCGGATCACAGGGGGACTCCGAGAAAAATAAATTAGATTGTCTCAGTAATGTAAAATATCCAATTATCAATGCGACATTTAACACTCGGCCATGTGGGCCCATGCTTTTAAAATATCTGAACATCTGTACGACATGCTTTACTTTTAATGGAAACACTTTTGACACAGCCACATTTTTAACATTCAATACCCCTTTCTTTACTAGACCAACACAGTATGAGTCAAATTCCTTAGTTCTTCCCCCCATCATCATAATATATGTTTTTGCGCCGCTGAAATAATTGTTCACCGCACTTGTTGACCGAAAACTACTTGCTAAGTGGGCGAGATACAACATTAGGTCATATTGTTTTGGAGATTTCTTATTAATCTTATAGTTTTTACAGAACTCAGTATATTTATTAAACTGGGCACATTTATTGCGCCATGTCCCTTTGGATAACCCGTTCCTGAAAAGCGTTTGTACAGTGTGGTGCAGGTCAGTGTGGCGAGCTGTGGTCAAAGGCAAATCAAGAAAGACTACAGTGAGACATACAGAACGTGAAGGTATAAGTTAAGAGAAATATTACAATTCGTTATCAAAGACAGAAATATCATGGGTAACACGGATCCGAGCTAAATTTAGCTCGGAGCATAGCTTCTTAGATCTGGCGAACGCAGCTTTATCGAAGTAGCTCCGGCTAAGCGCATCGGCCAATACCAACGATTTTCCTGGCTTATGGGCTATCCGAATTTCGCAACTATTGAGCGCGGCAAACCTCCACAATTCACGCGCACACGCACACAGGAAAGGGTCCCTGCCCTTGCCAGTGGAGAGGACCTGCTGTGAGGCTTCATTGTCAGTGTTTACTATGATCAAGAAATTTTCGGGGTGCGGTGGGGTCAGTTCGCGTAATGCAATAATTAAATTAAGGGCTTCTAGTTGGGAAATGTGATAACCAAGGGACAATAATTCTGCTGAATAACATTCAGAGAAAAAACATGTGTCGGAAAAAGCCCCGCCCCCAAGCAAAGACGAGTCACACTCGATCACCCAGTGGTTTTTTGGAAATGGTCGTAATAAAACAAGGCCGTTGGTTGTCTCCGCATAGCGGATGAACCAGCGGACATCACGTACTAAATCAATGGAGACAGTTGTACTACCAACGAAAGGTGCTTCCCTTAAAAATTCTAGCACCCTGTTCATAAAACGGCGAGCTGGGGTCACACACCTAGATATACACTGGAGTCTACCAACCAGTTGTTGTACATTTTTTCTCGTAACCGATGCACCGGATTTCCAAACATAGCATTCAGATATAATATTCAAAAGCTTATCTTTGGGGATGGACAACTCCATCAATGTGGTGTTAACACAGTACCCTAACCATATTAGATCTGTAGTGGGGGGCGTGCATTTGTGGAGAGACAATTCCAGACCTAAATCCGCTAGCAGAGCTACAATGCGGCGATAACCTGTACAGGCCTCTTCGAAATTTTTTGCCACCCCCACGAAGTCGTCCAGATAACATAAAGTAAAGAAACCTTCCCGATTCATTAAGAAAGAAACTGCTTGAGTGGTCCTGGCACAAGCCATGCTGGATGTACGGCACCCAAATGGGAGGGCGATATCAAAATATAATTTAGAGTCAACACTAATGCCAAAAAGGGGGACGCTGAGTGGACATGTCCGAAGCTGTCGATAAGCTCTTGCTAGGTCAATGGACCAGACATAACACCCACGCCCCAGGCGGGTTACTTCCACAGCAACGTCCATAATGCTGGGTAACTTAAAAGAACATTGAATGCCTTGAAAAAAACCCTTTAGTTATGCCAGAATTGACACTACGCCCTTTGGGGAAGCTGAGGTCGACGATGATCCTCCTTTCAATGGTATTCTTTTTTGGTCTCGTCATTATTGGGCTGACCTGAGCCCAGGGAGTAAAGGGAGGGCACTCGAATGGACCCAGCAGAGCATTGAAGGCGAGTTCTTTCGACACATACTTTTCGATCCAAACTTTATATTCAGGAAGTTCTTTATGATTTACATAAGATGGGGTAGGAATTTTATTAACAGCGTAATCACTAGGCCAACCAAATTCCAAAAAATCAACTAACAATTTATCATGGTAACCCTCCAGCAGAGACCTCCAGGCAGGGATGTGTAGGCCTGAGGGGACAGGGATCCTAGCCGCTAGATAGTTGGGCAGTCCGGTATGGCGAACAGTGGTATAAATATCAAAATAACCATTGGCCAAAACTGGCTTAACAGTAGGCCAAAAAGGCAACAACAACGGTTTAAAGTCAAATGGCCCCAATGGGCAAAAAACCTTCTTGGGGACGCGCATTGTTGCTGCGCTGCTCCCATCGGTCAATAAACGAACAGGGGAACATTGAGGTTCATGAGAGCCCGATTGCGTTATGGTATTAATGGCAGAACCCGTTAACGGGGCTGAACATTCATAAACAGACCCATGCTCCTTGGTCGAGAGATCACCGGGGTCATCACAAGCCTACAACTCGAAGGCTGCAATGCCGGATCGTTCATCAACACTTGAGGAAACAATGGGGACGAAGAAACGACCGATACGATCGGAGAGTCAGTAGTGTGACCAGTAGACAGGACAGGATCGACCCTGAGGTCATTAGGAGCAGTGTAGGCTGGGATTACACTAGAACGGAGGACCGTTAGAGGGGCTGGAACCTCGACCAAGCGATCGACCGGGTGACTGATATGATGATAGATCAGTGATTTAGGACCCGAGAAAGCTATTGGAGCGCCAGAGGGATCCAGTTGTGAAGATGAGGGTAAGGTACCCGTAGGAATACATCGACCGAGCGGGCGATGCAAGAGATCGTTAACAGGTAAACTATGACCAACATCATTAGAATTAATTACTATGTTAGTTAATGGGGGCGCTACAGCTTGGGACCTAGAGGAGTTGTGTAACAACGGCAAGGCTAACTGTGCCGCCTTATCACGACATAAAGGGCTACCCGGATGCACTAACCGTATGGTAGGCGATGTAGTATCTGTATCAAAGGAAACTGTTAACGGCACCTGGGGTGTGGGGGATGTACGCTTACGGCTCTCTGAGCATTCAGAAACGCGTATGTTATCAATAGCAACTTGTATAATATCATGTTCTTGTACCGTGTTAAGAGTCGTCGTCAATGGTGGTACAAGTAAGGGAACCGACATACTACCGGAGACATGATTGACAACGACCCCATCATTGAAAACTTTCTTAGCAACATTATTTGCAGACACTTGGACATGTATACTTTCAAACAGATTTTCTTCTACCTGTGGATTGATAGGCATACCGAACAGATGCGACCCCGTACCTAAAAACCCTGAGTAGTATTAGTTTTTACACCTACCGACGGTTTGAGTGTCGAAGTTCGAGACTTAAACCGACAGTCTAACTCACGGTGATGTGCTTTGTATCCCCTCTTGAATGCACACCATCCACAGATATGACAGTAACGGCGTGGGGGCGAGCCGTGCGATTCTGAGAACCCACAATCTTTCCCTGTGTTCCAAATTGTGCAAATAGGTCCATCAGTTAATCTATCATAGTTATCTCTAGCTTGACGGCTCGCACTGATTGTAGTTTTAGCACCTGTCTTAACAACCCGTACCCCGGTCCCAAATAAATCGCGCTGTACATCTTTAATGGCAGGGTAGTCATCCCAACCCGACTTTAACCGTTTGTCATCTACCATCTGAAAAACCTTTTCAGAAAACCCTAAACAAGTGGACCATTCCCAGCATTCAGCCATCTCTAACAAATCTTGGATGTGTTTCATGATCGGCTCAGTCCACGACGACGGCGTCGCAGCGGACTGGGTCATGCGAAACAACGCCAATAAATACTCATGCCAATTGGCATCCCCTTGTTTTACTCTATTTTTCTTTCCTTCCCTGACTATAAATTTGTGTGGCAGTAGTTTATGCTTACCCCGCTTTGCAGCTCGTTTCTTGCTATGGACTGAACGCAACATATCCCGTAATAACTCCTCCCGAGACGAACAGCTTGATGTGTCAGTTGACGAATGTCGACGTTTTCTCCCATGACGTTTTCGGCGCCGGGACGAAGTCGACTCCTGGTCACTGTCCGTCCCTTCGTCCTGGTCACTTATCGACAGCGACGAATCGGAAGATGGCGCCACCGGTTTTGGGCGCTTCCTGTGATGCACGGCATCCCGACCTTTGCCGCCATGCATCCGTCCATCTGTAGGTGATGCAGTACCGTCTTGGGTCTTGTCTCGACGCGAATCCGATTGTAGTATGGCGACTGTTCGTTCCATGGTCTCCAATTTTGCCAGCAGAGAAGCATTGCTCGTCTCAATGAGTCGCACCAGGTCGTCATCTCGTATCCCAGATCTGACCGACTGTTCTGCTGATATCCCTGAGTGTCGACGGGAAGAAGAACTCGCTTCAGCCTTGTCTAGTTCAGAAATTACGAATGGTGTTGACTCCCCGGTATGTAGCAGTTGTTTAGAGAATCTCCCTTTCTTGGTAGGCATATTGTAGCAGTAAATTGCTGTTGAGCTTCTATCAGAACAGATAATCAAAATGGGTCTTCTCTCTTCTGTTGATCTCGATCAAGTGGCAGTTACAGGGTTGTTTGTTCCAAATAATCACCTTGTAGACAAGGTGACATAATGCAAAGGTAACAGTCAATTATGGCAGGCCGTTTGGGTGCCGTTTCTGTAATAATTACATATGTTGCCAGCAACATATCCAATTTCCATGCATATATTACTACCGATTTTCTTTCTTAATTTTTTTCAAATTCGATTTTTCTATGCATTTTAGATAATTTGAGGCGTTTAAATTTTATTAAAAAAATTTATGAGATCCAAAATTGCACTAATTTCCAGTAGAGATTTCTACTGGAAAATCTTGAATGGAACGGGGAAAATATGAAGAATTTGGTGTGCTGTGATTGGTCAATATTCTACGACGACTTTCTCATAAGGCTAAGTAAGCACTTGTAAAATGGCTAAAGCTTGAATCTGTGGTTGTGTAGCCAGGCTATAGTGAAATCAATACAGACAAAGAGAAAGGAAGAGTAAAAAGTGTAAAGAAGAAGAGAGAGTGAAGCCCTCTGGTTTATTATTTATATGGTGACATGGGTTCATTGTAGAGTATCACCCCACCCCTTTCCTCCAATGGGAAACAAAGCATTCTTGGCCCTACCAATAGCGATCCAGCATTCCTGGTCCCCATGGATACCAGTGGTCTGCCCACCACCACCAAGCTGTATGGCCCCATGGCCACCACCAACCTTGACCCTGAGTGTGGTGATCCTACCTTCTATTTACATCCCACTCAGGCACCACTATTGCTGTGTTCACACGGGCAAAGTTTATGTCGACTTAGACAAGTTGATTTATATGAATCGATTTAGTGTTGTGTCCACACACGGAGCGGTTTAAGGCGGAAATCGATATCTGCGCATGAGCAAGTCCATACTAACCAGCGCCAGTTTCGGTTCGTCGACGTCACCACGAGAGAGTGTGGGTTCGACCTAGATATGTATTAACTGAATCGTATTGTTTTGGAACGGTCAAAATTTCTGCTGGGCAGTGAAACCCTAATAATAAATGATGAAAAAAATATTTGTGCACCTCTAGCCGGTTCATAGACCAAAATATATTATATAGTGCGACACGCTTAATCCGCTTCAAGTAAACCGCTACCGTCCACACAAGCTAGTTGGGCCGATTTAAGCTAAATCGCTTCATCTATACTACCGCGGGAGGTGGTATCCATGAACTGATTTATACGAATCGATTCAGCCCTAAATCGACACAGCGTCGCATTCACATGGCAAATGTGCGTCGAACTAGGCAAGTCGATTTATATGAATCGATTTAAAGTGCGTGTGTGAACACAGCTTTAGTCTATTTACATCCCACTCAGGCACCACCAGCACCTCATATATATTCATACATGCACTTGGTCACGTACACCTGTTTAGTAATAGAACATTTGCATTCACCCCGATGCCGTAAATCGGAATATTTTACACACTGACACCACCGGTGGCGCCTCCTGTCACATTACATTCCGAACCGAATCACGACTACCATATATGAATGAAAACATTATGCGACTATATTATTATGAGTCACACATTTATTAACCATGACAATATAACGTATGTTTACGATATGTGATTTGTTTGTGTTTTTATATGGAATATCAATACTGAGCCGACCCGGTCAGCGGCGGCCGAAGTACGGTGGCGCCACCTAGCGGGTAATTCCCGAACTAAACTGGACACAGTCGTTTTCGTGTTTTCCACTAAATGACCTTAAATGTACCTAAAACCTAAACGTGAACGAGCAAGGCATGGGCGATAATAGTCAGAATAAGGCTAGTTGAAGCCCAACTTCCAGCATTTTTCCGTGATTCCCTGACAGTGCTAAGTCTATGAGATAATTTCCGCGTAATTCGCCGTCAGTTTAATCTCGGCTTGGTTTCCGCGTTTTTAGCTTAAGACCACTTTCATTCCTGACAGTACGGGGTGAATCTTTTATCAGACCCCCACCCATCACTCCATCGATTGGTTCCTAATGAATGTCGTCCCCTTTAAGGCGCGTGCTGTGATGAACTTCATGGTGCGATACCGGCCAGGCGAGCAGGACCACTTGCGGCCGCACCAAGACACCTCCACCTACTCACTCAACATTGCGCTCAACAACCCCGGTATAGACTTTGAGGTCAGTGTACACTCACACGTGCACAGCGTGCACCCTATTCCTCATAGTGGCTTCATTTAATTTTTTTAATTTTTAAAAGAAGTTATTAAATAATTGGTAAGTGGTTTTATTCAGCAGAATATACTTTCTTTTTCAACTTTTTTCTTGTAAGACATAATTTTGTTTGCTCAACTGTTATCAATAAAACCATTGAATGTGTTCTATGTTTGGGACCGACTTTAAATGGTCGTCGGTTTGGGGAGTTTTTTTTATCATTGCAATGGTATTGTATGCGCGATCGCTTGGGACCCAAATAAAGCGATCGATATAGGAGAGTGAGCGATCTGTGGAGGTAGTTGGTTAGAGAGGTTTTACTCTATATAGATACGCGTCTGCAATTATTGTCTGATCTCTGCGTGGTTTGCGTTGTTTCAGGGAGGCGGCACCCACTTCCTGCGGTACAACTGCACTTCGCACAACGTGAAGGGCAGCATCGTCATACACCCGGGGCGACTGACTCACATGCACGAGGGCCTCAAGACAACCAAGGGCACGCGCTACATCATGGTGTGCTTTGTCGACCCCTAGACGCAACCCGCCCACAGCCCGGCTTGCAGCGTAAACCACAAACCGCAGCCGCGTACTCGCTCCAACCGAACCACGACTACCATATATGAATGAAAACATTATGCGACTATATTATTATGAGTCACGCGTATATTAACCATGACAATATAACGTATGTTTACGATATGTGATTTATTTGTCTTTTTATATGGAATATCTTATGTAACCATGGCTATGATTGTGTAACTGTGATTATAATAGGCCCACGGTGTAGTCGTGGTTTCCAAGTATTATCACTGCCTCATTGTATAGCTACAGTTAACGGCTTCGCTCCCCGCCCCCTGGGTTTGTATTTTGATTGAAAGGTTACCGACGACGAAGCCACGCCCCTTCCTGTCAGCTCAGCCTTGGCCAGCACCAGGATTATTGGTTCACTAATTAATTGCCCACCAGGGGGCAATCCCCGTGCGTACTTAACTCCATTAAGGTGAAGCCGAATGAAACTTGAAAGCTGTCAATTAATTAATTAATTGGTTAATTAATTAATTAGTTAAGTCAGACAATATTTACAGTCACCATACAACCGGATTATTTATTACGGTGTTTAAAAAAAAAAAATTAGTTATATCAGATAATATTTACACCCACTCACCATGCAACAACCCCCTTACATATCAAGGTGTTTCAACAAAATTATATCTAATATTCTTTTTTTTGTTTGTAATTTTATAGTTGAAAAAAGACCCAAAACACCCTGGAGGTAGTTAGTTATGCCTGCATGTTGGTGGATATTGGTCAATTGCATTCTGGGATTTGTCATTTTGAGTTTGCTATCTAATTAATTCATAATAATTTTTTTTTTTAAATTGTTAATTGGTTGAGAAAAAGTTAATGAGCGAAGAAAGGAAAGAAGCTGAAAATAATTACTTTTGATGATGAGGTCATTTGTGAAGCCAATTACATTGTGGGATTTGTTATTTTTGGTTTTGATTGACTTTATTTATGTTTGATATATGTAAATACACATTAATGCAACAATAGGGAGAGGGGGAGAATCCTTGCTGTGTTCCTTCCACCACGAGTGGTTATCAGTTGGCTAATTTTGACGAATTTAATTAATGGTGCTATTCTTATGGCCTGTTTTATACAACAGTGCTATGAGGACATCTTACTAACTTTTCCAATAATTCAACAAAAATTAACTTTTCATTTAAAAAAAAAATAATTGTATTTAAAATAGGGGTAAAGTGAGCGAAAGAACTTTAGTATTCAAGAAAATAATGAAAATTTGAGACCACATTTGTACTCGCCCATTTTAGTTGAGATAAGGCCTGGTCGTGGAAAACAGAAAATAAAATATTAAATAAATTTTTAGCGTGATGGGAAAGAAGAGGTGTCCAGCACAGGGAGGCTGCGGAGACCCAAGAGGGGGCGCCACCGGGCATAACATGGGGCGATAGATGGATGTTAGCAACTTCCGTGAATTTATACTCGTATAGTCTTTATACATTGCATATATATATTATATTTCTGTTTTTTAACGCGAATTCATATGGAGGTAAATTATGTGTACCTCTTGATTGTAACAATATATATATATGGGAGCAGTCCTATATATGGTGCTATTTAGATTGGAATTATTATTCTTGTAATAGTTCAAAGAATAATAAATAATACTCTGTATTTAACATGCTGAACACTTCATATATACACACACATTGATATTTTTCTATTTACAACATTGTAATGAATGGTGTGAATTGACATGCTACTGGGTATATGGGGGGTTAGGGCTACACACCTAGGTGTTTTTAATCTTTGTAGTTATTGCGGCAATACTCATTTATTTCTGCGTCTTTCAGGTTATTCGATCTGCGGTAGCCAAATGTACAACCTGTTTGTGCAGTATTTATTAAATAAACCCTGCATTTGTAGTACATGTCACCTTATTCAGATTGTGTCAAAATGTCATTTGTGCCAAATGAGTTGTTGGACATGCGCTGCCAATTTGGAAAGTTGTGGGATTTAAACCGTAGGCCAAGTCAAACCCAATGACTTAAAGATTTTAACTTGTCACTACCTAGCCTGATACTGCATAGCTAGGACAGGGGAAGGAGCAGCGGAATGGGGAAGATCAATTTCCGCAATTGAAATTTTGCCTGCGTAATCAACGAACGTAACGACATAATTGTAACATGGCTCCACAGTCCGCTCCTGACTGGCTTCTATTGGGCAGATGCAGTTCCCCCTAGGTGGACTAGTGGTTTGGAGCTTTGTTGAGACCTGGGTTCGATCCCAGGAACACTGTACTCCAACCTCCGCTATAGCAATGCTTTCTTGAGTTAATCTTGGTGTTTTCCTTTAGAGAGTGCCTCATGGTGTTATAGTTTATCACCATGTGTGCAAAATGCCTAGTCAGCACAATCGACTGTGGTAACTTTGGTGTCAATAGGAATTAGATCAGGGCCGCATTCAGGGTCTGTCTCGGAGGCGCCGTGGAGACGTCTCGGCGATGCTTTTTTGCCTATTTGCATTCAGAGTGCGTCTCGGAGACGGCTCCCTTTTCAAACGAGATGAAAAGCGCCTCGAAAATGTCCGCCATATTCAGTGGTTTCAGCCAATCACAGCGCAGCTTTTCGATTGCAAATGGCCGCCACCTATGGGGGCAGCCATTTTCGAGACAACAAACTGCTTTTGCCGTTCAAACTAGCATGACGTCATGGCCATCTCCGAGGCACCTCCGAGACGGACCCTGAACGCAGCCCAGGTCGCAGCAGAGGACTCATTCCTATGCTGACTTTGTAACGCGCGATCTGATTGGTCCCTGGGAGTCCTGCCAGTCTGCTGGCATGCTCAGATGACTAATAAATGGAGTGTCGATTCTCTAATTCTAGATCTGACAATTTGTGGGATTTCTTTTGATTTTTTAAGGTGTACTATGGAAATATTTCGCGTTTAATACGGTTTGTTCACTGCCATTCTGATGTACGTTTCATACATGAATTGTTAAGTTGCATAATCCGAAGGTTTTGAGTTTCTACTATGTTTATAATTATATAATATATATGTATTATATATAAAGATATATATTATTTATATATCTTTATATATTTTTTTAATGCATTAGGTTGATCATTATGACCTACTTTTCTTTAGTTTTGAAGTTATTTTAAAATTATAAATGGCCAACTTTGGAAATATTTTGAGTGGAAAGAAGCCAAATTTACTTTTTGGTGTGCACACCGAAATGCTGGGCATAGGTTTTAGTTGCGCATTTTCAAGCGTAGCACAGGAGCACCAGACTGCATGCAATACACGTGGGGTCAAATCTGTTTTAGTTGATAAAATCTGATGTTTTCATCAGATTATGGAGCTCGAAAAAGCCGTCTAAAGCTTTAATGAGGCTTATTTGCCCCTGAGTGTGTGTGGTTTAAAAAAAAAAGTAATCATTAATTTGTTGGTGTCTATAAGATTAAGGTTTAATATTTATGCAAATTATTTAGGTACCGTCCTGTGTGTGACCTACCCCTCCCAATATGACTGTTTATTTATTTGTGGTTTACATCCTGGCAACATCTAGGTATGTCCTAGATAAAAGATTCACCCCTATCCAGAGGAGGCCTAAATCCGAGGAAAAACTGCTTCTGTAGGAATTAGCTGTAAGTGTGGTGGTTCCAGTGTGCAGTGTTTATCTGTATTGGTTTAGAGTTGAGAAATTGAGAGAGAATGCAACAACAACAATAAAATTTAAACCCAAGATGGTAGTCACGAGATGTGCTCGATTCGATTTTAAAGCCTATGAATCTACATGATATCATCAATTCTTCACTCAAAAATAGAGGGCTCTGATAGATAAGGGTTACTCTCCAAAACTTGGCACCACATATTTGGTCTCCACGTTATTGCTGATAATTAAGTTTTTGTTTTATTGATAGCAAGTCAAATAATTATTGTAGCCTCTGTCTATTAGGTATGCTAGCAGTTCTACATGGATTGAATTTATCCCACAAAAGATATCAAAATTATAATTGGATGATTTTGCGCTAGAGTGAAAATGTGAAAATTTACACATTGACACCATACAGGTAGCACAACTTTTTTTCAACTTATTTTTCAACTTTTTTCTTGTAAGTCATAACCTTGTCTGCTTAACAGTAATCAATAAAATCTTGTTTGACTGTTTTGTACATGTTAAAATGAGGTTCTGGATGTGTCTGTGATTTTCATGTTACACGAGTGATATTAATGTATTTCTCATTTTGTATAAGATCTAATTCAAAAAGTCAAACTCTGACATATGCACAACATGCAAACCTTCACAGGACATTGGATTAGGCTATTATTTGGAAGGACGTTTGCTATTATTTGGAATGTTTTCACTTTTGTGCCGAGTTTTAGAGAATGATCCATAAACTTTTGAACTACATACATTTAGTCAAAGACCCTATAATACTAAGACAGCTCACTCAGCCTGTACTGTGTAATCAAAATGATCAAACCGACCAGTTGGTGCGCTGGCTGTTCTCTTGGTTAAACAGTTGCTATATTAAATGTATATATGAATGTGAAAGATGTGTGATGATGGTGATGATGATGATGCTGATGATGTGTATTTGTTCATAACAATTTCATATTGATGTGTATTCATACTTACCTATCTCATGTATAATATAATTGTATGTTTACATGTGAAACACCAACCAGCAGCAGGGCTGATCAAACCCACCACAAGGTGGCACTGCGAAATTTACATTACCATGGGAGAGATAGGGAGTGAGCCGTCTTAGTATTATAGGGTCTTTGATTTAGTGCATTTGATCGTAAAATCATGTGGTTATTACCATAACCCAGCCTTCCGACGTTCCTTCGAATGGGTTGTTCAGCAGCCCTGTCACAGGAACAGGATTGCCGGGAGTAACTAGGCTATGCCCTCATGTCACGAGGTGATACATGCCCATATAGGGACAATTACCATCAGGGAATGAAGAGGCTGCCCATCTGGGAACTGGGCACGGTGGCCGAATTGGTAGAGTGCGGGCCTCGCGTGCGGGAGATTGAGAGTTTGGTTCCCGGTTGAGTCAAACCAATGACTTATCAAATTTATACTCGTCGTTTTCTAGCTTGGCACTCAGCATTAATAGGATAGGGCAAGGACTGGTTAGCTCAAGTGTCAGGATAATGTGACTGAGTGGCATATCGAGTCATGGTGCCGGCAGCCTGATTTCCCAGTGTGGCAGCACTATAAAGTCGCCATGAGTGCACACTGTCACAAGTCGGTACCCATCCTGATATAACCTTAGATGTTGCCAGGATGTAAAACTCAAGCAACCATCCAACCAACCCATCTGGGACACCAGGATCATGACCTCTATCGCTGAGGAACATGTGGAATTTGGGACTCGGATTGTCAAGGTCAATGAGACGCGTCTACCTGACATGTAGTACTTAATGAACTGCCATGTACTTAACAACCATGTGATATTCATGTAAGTATCCTGACCTGATTTCCAGCAGAAGTTGCCCAATCCGATAGCTTCTAGCTACCTATTATTATTTTACCTCGGGCTGTGGCCTCCGGGGCATTCACAGCCCATGGAGATGAAGCGTTTCCGGTCCAAGTCAATTAGCATATTCCGAACAACTCAGGACACACTGAGTTGATCCAAGGTACGGCACCAGACGGGATGGCCGCATGAGTTAAAGCGTCTGTCTCCCGTGCTGGTAGATCGTGGGGTCGAACCTTGGTCGAGTCAAACCAATGACGTAGAAATTTATACTTGTCGCTTCCTAACCACCCGCTCGGCATTATTAGGACAGGACAGGGACTGGTGTGCTCATGGTCGGGATAATGTGACTGAGTGGGATACCAGGTCATGGTGTCGACGGCCTGGTTTCCCAGTGGGACAGCACTATAAAGTCACCATGAGTGCGCATAGTCACAAGTCGTTACCATCCTGATATGACCTTAGATGTTGCTAGGACATAAAACAACAAACAAACAATCCAAGGTACGGTTTTGCTTCCTACTGGGTATCTAAGTCATTTTAGATCCCTACATGTTTATAAGTTGTTTTTGAATACATATAGATCATGTATTTGGTTTGAATGCTTAAGAAACCCGCACTAGTGAGTTTTGTTGGTTTGTCTCACTGTGATCGTGTATACTTTCAGGCGATAGCATCATGACCTAGTTACCCGTTACGCTAGTTAAGCCTAGGTCACAAATGCTGTGATAGCCGTACAGTGTTGCAGTCTACGGTGTGTCTTGCGGGTTATGCAAATGTTGCGGTCTGCGGTTTATCTATTCACAAACCATATGATAACCGCAAAGCATAGGTCACCGTATGGCACCTTATGTTTTGTTATGTATCACCGCACAACCACAAATCAGACATTTTATTATTCACAATTTCTGAACATTATTGCACAAACTTATTATTCTGTTAACAATAGAAATTGGCGGGATTCCGTCCTGTCGCGTTTCGATTTTCCAAAGTTAAGATAACATCAACTTAAAATAACCGCAACCGCTTGCGGTGAGCAAAAAACTGTACGGTCACCGTACAGCGAGCCATATCCCGCCGTATGGTCTGGCTGATTCAGCGACTTACAGTCGCCACAAGCATGCCGTAACGTATTTGTGATCGAGGCATTAGTTGGGTTGCGTTCCTTAAACTACAAAGAGTGCATCTATGCTTGTCATTTACGGCATGATTGTGGTCTGTATTTATAATGTTAACTTGTCTGCAAACAACACTCTGCCTATTAATAGTAATATGTGGATCTAGCACTTTACTGGTATTGTGTGCAGAAAGGAGCCATTGCCGACATTTCGCATTGCCTATGCTGAACACGTCTACCTTAAAACAGTTCCTGTGTTATATATGTGCACCCTCTGTTTTACTCATGTGTAAAGTATAAGAGGCACAGAGAGCTAATCGATTATAGCCACATATCTGTCAACATTTAAAAATTCTGATGGGGGAGACCCAGCGCGAAATCAGTTGTTATGCCATTCGCGCACGCGTTCAACAACATGTAACAAAAGTTTATCAGTACCAACAATTTTATTGCACCATAAAACATGAAAAAAATTAATTAAAAGTAGTAAAGAACTGCATGTATCTGCATAATCTCATGTACCGCTTGACAAATAAATAAAACAAATAAAATTCATGGCACTGACTCATCAGTTGAGATTCCATATGTCAAGATACAGCGATAGATTTATTCTAAAAGTGTGAGATTTGTCTTAAATTGAATACCCGATCAGGAGGTCGGGAGAGGTGCTTAAAATCGATAGGATCCCGCCCAAATTGGGAGACCTGACAGGTATGTAGCCACATATTAAACCTGATTTAACTTGATTGTATCACCATGAAGACTAGATACAAGATTCACCCCGTACTGCTGCAGTAGGGGTGCAAACCAACCCTATGTAAAAGCTGTCGAAAAAATGGGTCAGTGAATTGAGAGCCTAATTTCACAATCTAAGAAGCAACATTTATTCTTTACATATATCTTATTGATAGCCCGCTACCTTTGAGTTGAAAAATATAATAAAACATAGTTTAATGCAATTTAAAAGTGAAATCGACGGCGTTCTGCGGCCGCCATCTTGTCTTTTTGCATTCTCTCCCATTTCACCAACTCTGTGCCTATATGCATAATATGGGTAGCCATTTGATACTGGAGCCACAGTTTCTAGGTCATGTTCCATACTAATGCTATTTTCACCCGTATTTAGACTACGTTGTCATTCACCTGTGTACTACAAGTACCGGGTGAATCTTTTATCTACATGACGACGGCATTTGTTGCCTTGATGGGCTTAGATCACTGTCACTCACTACAACTCACTAATCCATGGTTAAAGGTACTCGATATGGACTAGCGTGTGTGCTAAAGGTGCTCAATATGGACTCGCGTGTTGAGTTCTGTGCCCTGGACTAGCATTCTCCAGCATTGTGTGCATAGACGGTTATCATTTAGCCGGTGCCTACATAACAACAAGCGGGGGGGGAGGGGGGAGAAACTGTGGGGTGATGTTTTATGTTATCACTATCACACCACCAATGTCTGTTTAGGGAAGCTGTACAAAAATGTGCTGGTCAGCATTTGCCAAAGTTCAGTAATACCTCGTTGAGTACCGTAAATATGTTCCTAAAATATACAGCGCTAAATTAAACAGAGCTATATGGGGTCATTATTAACATAGCGTAAGCATTTGCCAAAGTTCAGTAATACCTCAGTTAGTGCTGGAGAGGCTTTTGAAGGAAATGTAGTGCTAAATGAAGCAGCGCTATATAGGGTCATTATCAACACAGTGTAAGCATTTGCCAAAGCGTAGTAATACCTCAGTTAAGAGGCGTTCTTACAAACAAAATGCAGCACTAAACAAAACAGCGCTATGCGAGGTCATTATTAACATTGCGTATGCATGTCAAAGTTCAGTAATACCTCGGTTAGTGCTGTAAATGTGTTCCTAAAAAAATGCAGTGCTAAGCGAAACAGCGCTATATCGGCTCATTATTAACATAGCGTAAGCATTTGCCAAAGTTCAGTAATACATCGGTTAGTGCTGTATGGGCTTTTGAAAGAAATGTAGTGCTAAATGAAGCAGCACTATATATAGTCATTAACATAGCGTAAGCATTTGCCAAAGCTCAGTAATACCTCAGTTAAGAGGCGTTCTTACAAAATGTAGCACTAAATGAAACAGCACTATCCGAGTTCATTATTAACATTGCGTATGCATATCAAAGTACAGTTATGCCTCGGTTAGCGCTATAGATGTGTTCTAAAAAATGCAACGCTAAACAAAGCAGCGCTATATAAGGTCATTATTTACACAGTGTAGGCATTTCCCAAAGTTCAGTAATACCTTGGTTAGCACTGTAGGGGCATTCCTAAAAAAAATGCAATGCTAAATTAAATAGCGCTTTTCGGCGTCATTATTAACAGCGTAAGCATTTGCCAAAGTTCAGTAATACCTCAGTTAGCGCTGTAGATGAGGTCCTCTAAGATAAGCAGCGCTAAGCAAAACAGCGCTATGCAGGATCATTATTAAAATGGCGTAGATAAAGATGCCCCATTCTCACCTAAAATTATGCGTCTTTAATCGGGCACCTTGACACACATTCATGTTAAGATTTAACTCATTTGACTCAGCTTACCTTTGCATAATCCGATGGTTTTGACTTTCTGCCATATCTTTCAAATAAATACATTAGTTGGATTGCTATGATCTACTTATGATCCAGCTAACTGGAGATATTTTAAATTGAAATAAATTGAGTGTGCATCTCGGAATACTGGCCAGCATTGGCAAGCATTGAATGGCTCGATTGAATTGTCTTAAAGCTGCATAGTCCGATGAAGCATCAAATTGTAAAAACTAAAATAATTATCTAGAATTGATTCTACATATCTAATTTAAATAATGATGCACTAATTAAGCATGTGTTGCCACATAGAAAGGAATACTGGGTCGATTTAATAGAACCTGTTCCTGTTGAAGCCTACGGTGTGCTTGCCAAAACTAATTTAACATATTTGGACTTCAAATATCTCGATAAACTCAGCCGTTTAAAATATAGGTTATGTCAAGCTAAAGTAATGTAGATTATAACAATTAATTTAATATAATTATCTCAGAAAAATGACAGAAACTCAAAACCATCGGACTATACAACTTTTAATATTGCTTCTATGCAGCAATAGATGTTTACTAAGTACACCGGTACCTGGGTTGGATATGTCTGCTCAAGTAGGCAAGTGTTTTGATTTTGTCAATTTGTGTGTCAGGGATGAAAGATCTCCACGATTTCGCGGATTTCCGGGATTTTTCAATCCCGCAGCACGATTAACATATATGCTCTACTGTTTTACTCTGCAGCACCATCAGTGTATACTAATATGTAGTGCAGACACTGCAGCACTATCAGCATATACTACTAATATGTGCACCAAACGGCGCAGGACTATCAACATATACTACTAATACATGCTTCAAACGGCGCAGCACTATCACCGTATACCAATATATATGAAACCTAACTTCCGGAAATTTTCCGCGATTCCCTGACAATGCTAAACCTATTGGAGAATATCAGCATTTGCGCTGCTTTTTTTCCCGGAGACCACTTTTATCGCTGTGTGTGTGAAAAAGAGCGCTATAGCGAATCAACAAACACTAAACGGGAGAACGCTAACCGGGGTATTACTGTATGGAACTGGGCATCCTAGTCCATACACAACTCCTTTAACTTTCAGCTGTAATTAACATTAACACACTAAGTGTGAACCCCACTGACTGGTCTATGGATGTAGAACTACACTAACTAGCTATACACGTGAACCCCGCTGACTGGTCTATGGATGTAGAACTACACTAACTAGCTATACACGTGAACCCCACTGACTGGTCTATGGATGTAGAACTACACTAACTAGCTATACACGTGAACCCCGCTGACTGGTCTATGGATGTAGAACTACACTAACTAGCTATACACGTGAACCCCGCTGACTGGTCTATGGATGTAGAACTACACTAACTAGCTATACACGTGAACCCCGCTGACTGGTCTATGGATTTAGAACTACACAAACTAGCTATACACATGAACCCTGCTGACTGACCTATGGATGTAGAACTACAGTAACTAGCTATACACATGAACCCCACTGACTGGTCTATTGATGTACAACTACACTAACTATCTATACACGTGAACCCCGCTGACTGGCCTATGGATGTAGAACTATACTAACTAGCTATACATGTGAACCCCGCTAACTTGCCTATGGATGTAGAACTACACTAACTAGCTATACACATGAACCCCGCTAACTGGCATATGGATGTAGAACTACACTAACTAACTATACACATGAACCCAGCTAACTGGCATATGGATGTAGAACTATACTAACTAGCTATAGACGTGAACCCCGCTGACTGGCCTATGGATGTAGAACTACACTAACTAGCTATACACATGAACCCAGCTAACTGGCATATGGATGTAGAACTACACTAACTAGCTATACATGTGAACCCCGCTGACTGGCATATGGATGTAGAACGACACTAACTATCTATAGACGTGAACCCCGCTAACTGGCCTATGGATGTAGAACTACACTAACTAGCTATACACATGAACCGCGCTGACTGGCATATGGATGTAGAACTATACTAACTAGCTATACATGTGAACCCCGCTGACTGGCATATGGATGTAGAACTACACTAGCTATACACATGAACCCCACTGACTGGCCCATGGATGTAGAACTACATTAACTTGCTATACATGTGAACCCCGCTAACTGGCCTATGGATGTAGAATTACACTAACTAGCTATACACATGAACCCCGCTGACTAACCCATGGATGTAGAACTACACTAGCTATGCATGTGATCCCCGCTGACTGGCCTATGGATGTAGAACTAGCTATACACATGAACCCTGCTGACTGACCCATGGATGTAGAACTACACTAGCTATACACATGAACCCAGCTAATGGGGCTGTCACATTACGACGCTTCGCGTGGGCATACCGCCAACGCACAAAATAAGATGTACGCGTCGAGACACGTCCAACTTTTCAGAGGTTTGGGGAAAAGTTTGACGTCAGTGCAGCGTCTTAGTAGCGCGTGGCCAACATGTGTCGACGCATGGCGAAAAAAAACAAAAAGAGGTTGGTGCGCTGTCCTAATATGACGTAAAACAACAAAGCAACAATTTGGCGCAACGTGTGGGAACCACAATAACGCGCCCGCGGTGTGCGTATAGCATTCGCCTAACGTTATTCCAGCGCGTCCAGCGGATCTCGAAGTGCGCCTAACGTCTCCGTAATGGTCGCACCCGCATGTTGGCGCGTGTCGGTGCACGTCAAAAGTTTTGTGAAGCACAAAACTTTCGACGCGCGCCAACATGCGCCAACGTGTGGGTGCAACCGTCACTGTCAATCAAAGTGTACCGACGCGTGCCTAACGCGCGCGTAACGCGCATAACGCTTCCCGACGTTTCGCCCAAAAGTGACACACGTCGACGCGTTGGAGAGAAACGGCATAATGTGACAGGGCTATAACTGGCCTATGGATGTAGAACTACACTAACTAGCTATACACGTGAACCCCGCTGACTGGCCTAGGGATGTAGAACTACACTAACTAGCTATACACATGAATCGAAATAGCGAAATAGCGAATGGTAGACAGGAAGTGTGAACACTTATTTGTCTCAAAAGAAGGAAGGTTTCGCCGGGTTTCGAACCCAGGACCTTTCGCGTGTTAGGCGAACGTGATGACCACTACACTACGAAACCGCTTGCATGTACAGGTTCGAATCCCACGACCTATCAATACGAGATGCGGACCTGCTCTCAGAAACAATGTTCCTTTGTTTGCATTGGTCGTAATGCGAGCATTGCGCTTGATGCGTGGAGAGGAAGTAGACCCTCCCCCCGCCTCCCCGGCCGTCGCGCAGCATTCGCACCTCACGCGACGTCCGCCTCTCAGCTTTCTCCCTCCCCCTCCCCCGGGCCTGCTGCTTTCACACCTCACCTGACACCGCCCTCCTGCCCTCCCTTATAAGGCCGCCCGCCGGCCTCCCTCAGTCACTCGCCTTCCAGCCCTCCTCCGCTGACTGGCCTATGGATGTAGAACAACACTCACTAGCTATACACATGAAGCCCACTGACTGGCCTATGGATCTAGAACTACACTAACTATATACGTGAACCCCACTGACTGGCCTATGGATTTAGAACTACACTAACTAGCTATACATGTGAACCCCATTGAGTGGCCGATGAGTGGAGCTCTCATTGATGTAAAAGTATGGGGATTTTCCCCCTATAACTCAGCATCTATGGTTCAAATACTTATCTATTGTAGCCAGCTACTTTTGAAGTGAATCATTTATTAAATCATGTAGATTGATACACTTTAAAAGGTAAATCCATATATAGGTATGATGTATAAGTATGATACAAGTATAATTAATTTGAAGCTTTCACTCCTTATTATATTCTAAGTCATCTACTGTACTAATCTGTTATTAATTGTTCATCGACTATGCAACTGGGTCGATTGTGTCGCCCTCTGTCTGCAAACGCTGTAACTTGTCTGGGGGCGCTCAGTCACTCTGCCCGCGATTTATATATACACAGTAAAACCTTTAACCGACCACCACAGACCGATCACTCCCCTATATCGATCGCTCTATTTGGGTCCCAAAGGATCTCCCATGCATGGACCAATTAAAGTCAGTCCCATGATCGGTCGATTTAGAGACGTTTATATATATTTATTTTACCTCGGTATACAGCCTCAGGCTAGCCTCAGGCTAGGGAGAAGGAAGCACATCCGGGTCCAGCAATTAGCATAAACAACTCACGATTGGATTACGTTTCGTTGAGTTGCTCCCGCAATTTAGTCTACAAACAAGCTAATACGCAGTAAGTATATTAATAACTGTGGTTAGCTTACTTATGATGCATTATAGCATCAAAATGGAAAGTTCAGAACTTTCTTTGGTCCATTTTGGACTAGTTTATTCGGTTATAAAAAACCAAGGATAGAACGCTCTAGATTCCTTTGTCTATGGAACAAAACCGATTCTTAGCGGTTCTATCAACACCCGTGGTTCTATCAACACTCCTGTGGAAATTCTCTCGGACTCTAATAGAGGGTGTTTCTTTTATAGACTCCCCACAAACTTTTTTCAGGCGTTTCTCCAAGTTTCGTAGCATTTTCTCCAACCTGCTGGCGCAATAGTCGCAGGAGGGAGAAGTGTGCGGAACAGAGGGATGGGCGTGCCGATACACTGGTCCCGACCCCGCGTGAGATTTGGGCTTGACCCACAATCTACGCCAAAAATTTAGCTTATTACGCCTGTGTTAGAACGGTATAAACGTTCTCTAACACCACTAGATGTCCAATTACGTTATAAACAACAAAATTGTGACATTTAGAAATACCGGGACTCACCATTAATTTTGTTTCAGATCCCGATGGCCACGAAGCGGAGTAAGCGAGTTGCAGCAGCTGCTGAAGGACGCGCTCCGAGAGGCTCGGACGAGGAGTATGACTCCTCACCGGTGTTGTCGGCCATGCCCTCACCACAGCGGGCGCATATCCTTTCCGACGCGGAAGAGGAGACAAGGCCTGCGGGCCCAACAGCTCCAGATTGGGAGACTCGGTGGGCGGCTATGGAGAGTCACATTCTGTGTCTCCAACCACCGCCGCCTCGGAAACGGCATTTGCCTATGCCGGGTTTCTAAGATGAGTCGGACTGGGAAGATTTCTCAGAAACAGACTCAGCGATTGAGCCTAAGGCTCCTCCTCCTCCTAAACGGAGGAAGAAAAAGAAACAAGTCAGTTCTTCAGGTGACGACTTCACCAAAGAGAGGAACAAAAATGTTTGGGGGTCAACTACAATACCTCTTTAAAGAGGTGGAAACCGTGGCCAAGAGTGGCAGAAACATGGACGGGAGAAAGAAGCCAGAAGCCCCATGCTTCAAAAGATCCCGCGGGGATTTTCGCCCACGACATCTGGGCAGAGGCACCAGACCGAGCTCAAACTTCAGCCAGTCTTTCCGGGGCCGGGCCGCCCGCCCAGGCTGGACCGACAACACCACACGGCCGTTCGGCCAATGCTTCAACTCCCCACGACCCTTCCCCTGGGGTGGGTCCAAGTAGAGGCCCAAACACAGATATTTCAAGTCCCTGCGGCCTCTAAAACCACACAAACTGTAAGCAACTTTGTGGCTGGCAATATTAATAACCATGCGCTTGAATGGAACAAAATTACTAGTGATCAAGAGATTTTGAATATAGTTAATGGTGTTCGAATTCCCTTTACACAAATTCCGGTACAAGGGAGAGTTCCTTTTCCCTATAAAATTGAACCACTTGAACGAGAGGCACTAACTGAACAGGTACAAAAGATTTTTGATAAAGGAATTATACACAAAGTTACACACTGCCCAGGTGAGTTTATCTCAAATATCTTCTCGAGACCAAAACCTAACGGTGACGTTCGAATGATCCTGGATTTAACAACCCTTAACAAAATGATCGAATATCGACATTTTAAAATGTTCTCTCTGGATACGGCACGAGATCTGATTACACCAGATGCATGGATGGCTAGTGTTGACTTACAAGATGCATATTACACAGTTTCCATACAGAAACAACACCGGAAATTTCTCTGTTTTCTTTGGAATGGCCAACTCTATGAGTTTACCTGCATGCCAAATGGTTTAGCTTGTGCCCCTCGTTTGTTCACTAAACTGCTAAAGCCTGTTTTTTCAGTTATGGCTCGGAATGGTCACATAATGTTTCCTTACATAGATGATTCTTTTATAATGGCATCAACACGAATTGATTGTGTTAACGCAGTTATGGATTTATGTGCATTACTCACTAAATTAGGGTTTTATGTACATCCATATAAGTCAGTACTAAAACCAACTAAACAACTAAAATATTTAGGCTTTATTTTGGATACACAATCCTTAACAGTGTCGATAACAGAACAGAAACTAAATAAGTTTTTGACAATAGCGACACAGCTTCTTAAGTTACCGAAACCTAAGATTAGACAGGTCGCAGTCCTTATCGGAATAATGATATCTTATGCACCCGCTATTCTATATGGGAAACCCCATATCAAATCTCTAGAAATAGATCAAAATTTAGCGTTAGCACGAACTAAAGGCAATTTTGAACGAAAAATGTTTATTTCCGAAGAGGGTTTACAGGATATTGGATGGTGGATGCAACATATAGCATATTCACCCAATCCAATCCGTATGGCGGAACCAAATACTGTAATTACCACTGATGCTTCTCTAGAGGGTTGGGGAGCCCATCAAGATGGGGTAGCAACAGGAGGTAGGTGGCTAGATGACGAAAGGTCAGACCACATTAATGCGCTAGAATTGCGTGCCATTTATCTAGGCTTACGTAGCTTAGTAAAAATACCTAAATCACAAGTTAGAATACTAACTGATAACACTACTGCTATGGCATATGTCCGTAACATGGGTGGAACAAAATCAAAGCCTTGCAATCAGTTATCTAAACTGATTTGGAACTGGGCACAGGCTCAACAAGTCTGGCTGACTGTAGCGCATATCCCAGGGTCACAAAATACACTTGCAGACCATAAAAGTAGAAAATTCCATGACCATTTAGAATGGTCCCTGTCTACACCCCTGTTTAAATTAATTTGTGCAAAGTGGGGTACACCTGAAGTTGACTTGTTTGCATCACGAAACAATAACACGTTGCCCTGCTATGTTTCCTGGCATCCCGAACCGGATGCTTGGAAAGTTGATGCATTTACTTTTGCCTGGGTAGATAATTATTTCTATATTTTCCCACCATTTAGCATTGTCAGCCGAGTGGTAAGAAAAGACAGCATGGAGGGAACACACGTCATACTGATTGTGCCAGATTGGGACATGCAACCTTGGCTACCAGCAGTTTCACAACTGGCGAAAGAACGTATATGATTCCCAAGAAAGGCCTGGAACCTAACGCACCACAGACCGCTATCGGTTCACGGCGACGTGTCAGCGACACCCCTATTGGCATTCCTTTTCTAAGGAAACAACTACAGCAATTTGGATTGGATAAAATTACTGAAGACAGAATAGTAGCCGATGCATGGAGGCCAGGAACTGTCAAAATGTACACTACATATTTAAGAAAATGGGGTGTACATTGTTTGCTAATGAAAGTCAAACCAACAAATCCAACAATTGCACAAGTAGCCCGTTTTCTTCGTTCTCTAGAGGATGAAGGACTAGGGTTTGGGGCGGTCAATGCAGCCAGATGCGCGTTATCAATTGTCTTACCTAGAATTGAGGGAGATACAGTTGGTAAACATTATGTCCTTCATTATTTACTTCGGTCAATTTATCAAAAGAATCCTCCAAAACCAAAGTATAATCGCTTTTGGGATGTTTCTATAGTATTTAAGTTGTTTAAGGCTTGGCCTCACAACTCCTTGTTAGATACCAAACAATTAGGGTTTAAGGTAGCTTTCTTGTTACTCCTAGTAACGGGACACAGAGGACAAACAATTGTTGCATTAACATTAAATGGATTAGAAATAGACAAGAAACAAGCTACATTTGATTTAGCACAACTGCTAAAGTCGAACAGATTAGGTGACCCTTTATCTACGGTTCACTTAGACTATTTCCCAGAGGATCGTAAATTATGTGTTGTGTCAGCCATACGGGCTTATATATCCAAGACTAAGAACTTACGTGCATCACAACAACTGTTAGTGAGCTTCATAAAGCCACATAATGCAATTTCAAGAGACACCCTGGCCAGATGGACAATCACCGTGTTAAAATGGGCTGGAGTGGATACGGGTAAATACTCTTCCCACTCAACCAGAGGTGCCATGGTTTCCAAGGCACGCTTGCTAGGGATTTCTGTCAAAAGAATCCTAGCGCACGCAGGCTGGAAGACGGATAAGTCGTTTGCAAAACATTACAACAAGCGACTAGAAAAGCCTACCGGCATTGCAAAGCGCCTGCTTACCAACTAACAAGAAAAGGTGAGAACAACAAACTTTGAATGTTACAATTACTAATACAATGACACATAAACATGTTAATAATAAGAATGAAATGATATTAAGGATAAAAATGAATTATGTAAAGGTCTCCCTAGCCTGAGGCTAGCCTGAGGCTGTATACCGAGGTAAAATAGTATAGTTATACGAGTCTTACCTGGGTATAGATGATGGATAACTGTTGTTTTCCTGAGGTATAAGCCTCGGATAGACGTGGGCTAGGGCCCGCCCACCACACCCTACCACGTCTATTCCGTTATTGTACCATTACGGGAAAATGATAGTCACCATTGTATTAAAGATCATTTTTATCCTGAATAAGTAGGTAAAGATTGCTGGACCCGGATGTGCTTCCTTCTCCCTAGCCCACGTCTATCCGAGGCTTATACCTCGGGAAAACAACAGTTATCCATCATCTATACCCAGGTAAGACTCGTATAACTATACTATATATATATAGCCAAGTATATACGTCCGCGTATATGCGGTGTAAGGAAACGCACTATGGTGCTCCTCAGTGATTGCGGGGGGACTCGCCATTGATCGCAGATGTACCACCGACGCCCACATATTTGCGGGTGTCAGGAACGCACTCTGCTGCCCCCCTGAGGTTTGCGGGGGAACTAACCATTGGTTTGCGGATGTACCACCTGATGGCCCTCGATGATGTGTACACCCTACGAGCACGCCCCGACCACGACTGTTCGATCGCAACACTGCTACTCTGTAGACTTTGAACTTTTATTTTTGCTTTGGCTCAACTTTACTTCTACTCCTGCTGTATCGGCTTCGTAGTGCCGGCACCGTCGCACCGGCATGCCAAGGGCCTATTGTGCCTTCTGCAGCGCCGTACATACTGAACCAGTGAACGACACCTGCTATACACATTCAAACGGGCGGTCAGTTCAACCAGGGCGGACACGACCATACAAGTGTTATGTTGTGCGTCCATTACATATATATATAGCCGTGTTTACACGGGCGAGTTAAAGCGCTTCATATAAAACCACTTGTCTAGATCGATTTACATTTGCCGTGTAAACGCGACACTGTGGCGTTTTAGGGCTGAATCGATTCATATATATCGGGACATGTAAACCACATCGTGAGGTGGTTTATATGAATCACTACAGCTGGTTCCCGGGCGGCAATAGTGTAAAATAGCGGTGCTCGCCGGCTACATGCTCAGCTGTAACTATACACTGGTGCCCGGCAGTGTTAGGGACCGATTAGGCCGAAATCTATTGAATGCGATCATATTTAACAGAATTACATACTCAAATAATTAAATTTAATTAAATTAACCCTAAATTCCAAGCAATATTAACGTAGCCGCTACATCGGCGTCGTTATTCATATTGTGAATCGACGAATGTAATCTAAACAAATAGCAGTGCTCGCCGGCTACAGGCTCACCACTAAGGCTGCTGGTCCCCGGGTGCCGATAGTGTCAAATAGCTGTGCTCGCTGGCTACAGGCTCACCACTAAGGCTGCTGGTTCCTGGTCGCGGACACAGTTTCAAATTCGTCGTGTAAATGTGCCACTACATCGCTTCATATAAATCGCTTTGTCTAAATCGGTTTAGAATTGCCCGTGTAAACACAGCTTTAGACAGTAGTTACCTAAGTTGCATAATGGTCATTTTGCCAACTCCAAAGCTAGTAACCGGGATAATTTGAACTACTAGGCAAGCAGCATCCCAAGTACTGGAGCTAATATTGGCTAGTGTTATTCTAAACCACCAGATGACAGCACTTTATAGGGTTCATGCCATCATTATTGCTACTACACTTGTCCCCCTGGAATTGTGAGTCTTATAAATGGTTTATGTGAGAAAAAGTTACATAATGCTTGCGATTACACACATACAGGCATTGCAGATACACTCACCAATTATACAGGGCATCACTTGTACAGGATCCTGGTCAGGGAACCAGTGTCATGGGGGTGATGCAAACAAAGGGAACATTGTGCTGAGAGCAGGTCCGCCTCTCGTATTGATAGGTTGTGGGATTCGAACCCCCAGGTTCAAATCCTGGCCGAGTCAAAATAATGTCTTATAAATTTATACTTGTCGATACCTCTCCTGACGCTTGGACAGGGATAGGAGCAGTGGAAGGAGGAAGACCAATTAATTGTCTGCAATAGAAATTTCCCCTACTTATGCCTCACAAATCGCCTGAGGTGTGTTTGCGGCGGCCGTAAGTCGCCAAATTGGCAAAACCATACGGCAGCCATGTGGTTGGATACGGTGGCTGTATGGCATAGATATGACAGTATGACATTACGACTCATCGCGGCAATGTATGTGATTTTTTCCAGCTACTTCGGGATACGTTGTTATGTGTTACGCGTGCGTTAGGCGCTCATTGGTATATGTCAATGTATGTCGATGTTCATCGAGATACAGCGTCGCGCGTCAGGGGGTCGGCAAAGTTTTGCGCATGTGCAAAACTTTCGACATACGACAACGTTCGACAACGTGTGGATTTTTCGTCGGTCGTACATTATGTATACATTAGGCGTACATCGATGTACGTTAGACGTATGTTAGACAAACATTATTCACTACATTGCACTACATTGACCTACATTGAAGGCAGTGGGAACGTACAGTCCGCATACTGACAATGTATGGATAACGTACGTCTAACGTACGTCTAACATATGTTTTGCGAACGTACCATAAGCGTAATTCGAGAGCTTTTCACCCAGAAGCACCTTAGCCATATGTTGGTCATAAATTGGCCATACGCTATGTATACGGTATGCATACGTCCAACTTTGCCCCCTGCGCCGAAAAGTTTGACGCTTCTCGATTAAAAAAATGATTTTACTCGTTGGCCGCGCGCTTGTGAGATGCGTCGTAATGTGACAGGCCCTTAAGTTGCATAATGGTCGTTTTGCCAACTCCAAAGGTAGTAACCAGGATAATTTGAATTACTAATACTAGCTAGATAATACCGCAAGGTGACCGTACGATGACTTTAATCATGTGATGGCGACACAAAACCTTGTTGAAGCGGCGGAAAAAAACGTACAGCCGCCGATTTCTGTACAGACCCCATACGATTTGTGAACATTTCTACCGCAGACCACAACCCTGTACGATTTGTGAACATTTCTACCGCAGACCGCAACCCTGTATGATTTGTGAACATTTCTACCGCAGACCGCAACCCCAAACGATTTGTGAACATTTCTACCGCAGACCACAACCCTGTACGATTTGTGAACATTTCTACTGCAGACCGCAACCCCAAACGATTTGTGAACATTTCTACCGCAGACCACAACCCTGTACGATTTGTGAACATTTCTACCGCAGACGACCCTGTACGATTTGTGAACATTTCTACCGCAGACCACGACCCTGTACGATTTGTGAACATTTCTACCACAGACTGCAACCCGATACGATTTCTTAAAATCCCACCCGTACACCGCAGAACCGTACGTCGGCAGCATGATATGTGACATCATCATCATCATCATCATGCTGTCGGTTGCGATGCGACAAAGACTGCTTTCATTACTTGACTGCCTCTCTCCATTTAGCTCTCTGCTGTGAGAGTGATGTCCATGAGTCGGTCTTAATGTGACCTAGGCATTAAATAATCAATGAATGTAATACACACACAACATTAATTGGCAGGTGAGTGATTAGTGTCATGGTAAAACACAGAACATTCGTAGGATGGCCGAATGAGTCGAGCGTCCGCTTCTCATTTTGGTAGGTCATGGGATTCGAACCCAAAGGTTCAAAACCTAGCCGAGTCAAACCAATGACTAATAAATTTACTCTTGTCGCTGCCTATTCTGGTGTTGGTCATTACAAGGATAGGGCAAGAAGCAGTGGGACGAAGAAGACCAATTGTCTGCGATTGAAATTTTTATATTCAATTGGTCAACACATGCATGACTGTACACACACCACATGAGCATCATCTAACATGCAACTTTTATCTATTTATTTAAAGTTGCATGGTCCGATGAAATATAATTTTGTCAAAATTAAAACAACTACCTACATTTGATCCTATATATCCAACTTAGATACTGGTGTATTAGCTAATGATTTGGGACAGCATATACAGAATAACCAGTGAATTTATAACCTCACCCCTTTGGACATTCACTTTGAAACACTCATTATGCAGGAAGGCCATCAACCAATTAGGTCAATCTCATGACCTCATTAGAGTGAAGTTGCCCTACTGTGCAGGGCCATAGCTAGGATTAGTAGGTCATCTCACATCACATGGTCATCACGAGATGACCATCTGGGTCATATAGCCACAGGACTTTTGGCAAAAGTATGTTGAGTTCTTTCAGCTCAAATTGCTCCAAAACTAGCCATTTTTCATCAAATTTACTCGGGACTAATGCATATTAATTATTAGGATATAATGGTAAACCTGAGCTATTTATCTAAAATATAACTAACAAATTCAAACGCCATCGGACCATGCAATTGTAATACCTAGCGACAATTTCAAATGCAGTCAATGCAGTCTTCCAGTGTCGATCTATTTAGATTATGTTTGTCTTGCCATTTATGTTACACAACTGATAATAGTGATAATGAATACACAACCCCGTGTGCGAGTACATTCATGAAAACATACTGACCATGGTATTTTATGTTCAATTCATATTAGACCAAATTTCTTTAGTTAAATTGGTGATTGTCCCCGCGCCAGCTTGAAAAATTGTCCACCCCAGCTATTCTACTTTCGCAAGCACGCATGTTCTCTGTGTCAGACTGGTTAGAGTGTCTGACATTTTTCTAGGTCAGACTCCTAATCTGAAGGTCGGTAGTTCGATTCCCCATATGCTCACCTTTGCCAATTTGAATTTCCACTGCTGCGTATAACTTACAGCATCATCAAAGGCCAGTTGCTCTCATACCATGTCTATGTGGTGTGGGAGGTTAAAAATCCCTTGGATCGGTAAAAGTGTAGGGTCGGGCTTTCTATCGACAAACTTTATAATGGTGAAAACAAGTCTGTCTATTCACACTTATCCATGATAGGCAGTATAAAGCTTCAAGAAAAAAACACAATTGTGCACCTGATCATAGTTATGTATTATGTCTATACCATATGCCAGAACAATAAAAATGTCTTTTTTTATCTGCCTGCCTGACCGTCTTCTTTTAAAAAATTTTTGTTTACATCCTATCAACATCTAAGTTCATATCAGGACGGGTACCGACTTGTGACAGTGCGCACTCATGGCGACTTTATAGGGCTTCCCCACTGGGAGACCAGGCTGCCAGCACCACTATCTGATATCCCACGCAGTCACATTATCCTGACACTGAACCAACCAGTCCTTGCCCTCTCTCTCTCTCTCTCTCTCTCTCTCTCTCTCTCTCTCTCTCTCTCTCTCTCTCTCTCTCTGACTCTTGGGTGGTTTGTAACGTTGACGGTTACAGGCTGCAGCACTGCACCAATATAGAACGGCACCGATAAATCGGTCGGTTCTTCAGAATGAACATTTAACTTCAGGTGGGGTGGTTGTAGAAACGGGGGTACTTTACAACAATAACAATGAGTCATTGGAGTGGTAGTAGATCACCGGTCCAATTGTAGCTGTGCACTCGCGTCCGGTAGCCAATGGTTCAGGAGGAAAGGACGGGGAAAGGTGGGATCTGCAGGCAAAAACAAAGTGAAACAGTGAAATAACTTGGTCAGTGAGTATCTGTAGTTCGCGGGTTGAACACCAGATGGCAGCACTGAGTTAGAGTCTATGTTCTACAAAATACCATTTCTCGCGGCCACATAACAGTGACAAGTTCATAGGAATTAAAGTACCGGACGCGGTGGCCGAATCGGTAGAGCGCAGGCTTCCTGGTCGGAAGGTCGGGAGTTCGAATTACAGCCGAGTCAAACCAATGACTTTGCCAATATTGATGTACCAGCCTTCCAGGCTGTTATCAAGAATCTAATATTCAAATTTATTACTAGAGTTGACAAGTCAGAAAATGCTATAATACAGGAACTTGTAAAAATAGAAGATAGTGATCTCAGATTTACGTCTGTCATATGGAGGCATTGGTACAAACTACTGTATATAGACCAACATCTTGATATTGGTTAGTATGGTAGTATTCATACTATTACTTATATCCTATTCACATTAATTTTTATATCTACCTACTATGGACCAAATTATATAACTACCATAGTCCTGAGTCTGAAATAAAGAATTGAATTGAATTGAATTGAATTATAAATTTGTCGTTCCCTAGCCTGGCGATTGGCATTGGGATTGGATCGGACAAGGACTGGTTAGCACAGTATCAGGATAATGTGATTGTGTGGGGTATCTAGATTTGAACCTACATATCCATCTTGGATGCCACTGCATTTATTAAGGAGTTGTTGTGACATAGAAGGGCATACTAAATCAATTTAATAGAACCTATTACTGTGTATTAGAAGCCTATGGTGTCAGAGTTTGAGTGTGCTTGCCAAAACTAATTTTACATGTTTCCACTTCAAATATCTCAAAAGGTATCCATTTAAAATAAGTTACTTCAAACTAAGGTAATGTAGATTGTAATATTCAATTTAATATAGGTCCTATTTATCTCGGAAGATGACAGAAAGTCAAAACCATCTGACTATGCAACCTTAATTAAAGTTGCATAGTCGGATGGTTTTGACTTTCCGTCATTCTTTTAAAGATAAATGTACTAAATTGATGGTTATAATCTATCTTACTTTAGTTTAAAGTAACTTCTATCTTAAATGACTTTTGATATATTTTAAGTGAAAGCCTGTAAAATTAGTTTTGCAAACACCCCACAACTCTGACACCATAGGTTTCTGTAGTAACAGATTCTATTAAATTGCCTCAGTATTCACTTCTATGTTGTAACAAATGCTTAATAAGTGCACCAGTATCTAATGCCTGGTACACACCTACCGTATACGATTCGCGCACTAAAACTCGCGATTCGACCCGACCCGCTTAAAACTGAAAACGGGCCGATTCATTTTTCGAATCGCGAATCGCAATAGTAATCTGCCCGTTTTAGCCCTAAAACTGAGTTTTTAGTCGCGAATCGCAATCGCTAGGTGTGCGCGGGGAGTGCACACCTAGTGATTTTTCTGCACGAAACGGGCAGTTTTAGATCGTATACGGTAGGTGGGTGCGCACAAACGGTAGGTGTGTACTAGGCATAAGTTAGATATGCAGGGTCAAATCTAGATAATTGTTTTGGTTGTGAAAATGTAATGCTCCATTACTTATTCCTGATATGACCTTAGATGTTGATAGGACGTAAAACAACAACAAACAAACTTATTGAAAAGAAAAGGAAAAAAACATACCTACACACACTCACAAACAAGAAGGGCGTGGGGGGGAGGGGGCGGGTCACCCTTACATTTCAAATTGCTACAAAACTCCTAGTCCCAAGACCAGACGGGGTGGCCGAATGAGTAGAGCACCCGCCTCCTGTTTTGGGAGATAGGGAGATCCGAACCCATGATTTTGTGGGTTCGAATCTTGGTCGAGTCAAACCAATGACATAAAAATTGATACTTGTCGCTTCCTATCATGCGCTCAGCATTAATAGGATAGGGCAAGGACTGGTTGGCTCAGTGCCAGGATAATGTGACTGAGTGGGCCAGCGGCCAGGTTTCCCAGTGGGGCAGCACTATAAAGTCGCCATGAGTGCGCACTGTCGAAAGTTGCTACCCGTCCTGATATTACTTTAGATGTTGCTAGGACATAAAACAACAACAAACAAACAGACCTAGTCCCCAAGCCAATCTACAAATAAATAAACTGCCGGCACATGTACAGGGGCAGTCGAAGGTGCCAGATGTAAACAAACCCACGTGGGAGAAACTAGGTCATAGGTCACCGGATCTGACGTCATTCCGCCAGCTGAAAAGTCCATCATGGCGCTCTAGCAGGCTTTCCACAACAAAGCACTTCGGTGGCGGAAGCTTTCAACATTCGCACAATTCGAGCATTTCCTGAATGGATGCAACCGCGCTGCTACTTCTAAATCAACCATACGCCACACCATGAACCGCCTGAATTCCAAGATCGAGGCTGAAAAGCAGGACGCGAGAGAAGTGGACAGAAAATCAGGCAGCAAAGAGAGTGGCGAAGACTTGGCTGTTGTTGACCGGGTTTCCCCGCAGGGAAGCTGCGACGGCTCCGGCCCAGACTGCGTGGACGGGCCCGGGCACTCCAGGCAGGCCAGAATGACGGAGGGGAATGAGGAGGAGAAGGGCGGCGTGGAGAAGGCAGAACCAGGAGGATTTAACCCTGATGAACTACCGGACGGATACAGTATCACTCCACAGAAGATCGTGGTCAAAGAGGGAGACGATAAGGATTTCCCTGTCAGGGATGCAGAGGTAAGGGCAGTGGAACTAGAACTGCAGAAACTCACCAGCACTGCAGTGACTACTTGGTTTTCTGCTAAACTAAAGCCCTAGTCACACCTACCCGGATCAAGGGCCGGACGAGCCCCGGACCGTGATCCGGCGTGGTCCGTGGCGATCCAGCGTGATCTGTGGCTCATCCGTGGCTGGTCCTTGGTGATCCTTGGTGATCCATCGCCTCATCTGTGGCGGACCCTGGATGTTTTAAAATGTTTAAAACATCCGGGGTGGTCCAGGGGATTTTGCGATCCGGGTTTGATCTAGGATCGTTCGGGATGATCCGGGGGTTGTCCGGGCTGCGTCAGGGCCAGTCCGGGGCTGTGCAGGCAGTTTTTTAACCTCGATGAGCCATGGTTTAACCCGGACTAGCCACGGACCACTCCCGGAGCGGAGTGCCCGGATAAGAGCCAGACAAGTTGGATAAGCACGGATCAGTCCAGGATGTATGTATATAGCAGGAGCAGGTCCACTTCCAGTCTGGGACTGATCCATGACTACTCCGTGGTCTGGCTCACTCCGGGGCGATCCTGCCTCTGGTCCGGGGCTAGTCCGTGGCTTGTCCGGGTAGGTGTGACCGTAAGGCCAAAACCGACGAAATAGCGATTTTATCCGGGGCTGTCCGGGACAGTCCAGGCGACTGGTCCGGGGGTGGTCTGGCTAAAATTCCGGGTCTCGTCCGGGTAGGTGTGACTGGGGCTTAAGATTTAGATGAGAGACTCATGCAGTCATAAGTCTAACTCATGGAGTCAGATCTAGATGATTGAGTCAGATATTAGAACTAAACTCTACACACTTATGACACTATATTACTAGCATAATAATTCATAGCACTGGGCTCGCATCATCTTTCGAAATGAGTCAATGAAAATCTCAACTTAGACTAAAGCGAAACTCGGGATGGTATGATATAATATTAAGAATATACAGCTAATTATTTACTAAATTCATGGTTGATTGAATGGGAATGCAGCCGTCACCATGGCGATGGCGCTGTCATTAAATTAATTACGATTCACGATTGTACATTAGCCTTTCGTGTAAGGCCTGGTACACACCTCCCATATACGATTCACGTGCTAAAACTGACTGCCTGGATGGTACCCGTTACGACCCGTCCCGTTTCCCAACTAAAACTGCCAGATTCATTTTTCGAATCTTATAAAACCCGGTACACACCTCCCGTATAAGACCTAAAACTGAGTTTTAAGTTGCAAATCGGAAGGCTCTGGTGTGATAGGGGGTCACACACCTAAAGACTGAAACCAACTAAAACTCAAACCTTATTGCGAAACGGGCAGTTTTAGGTTTTATACGGGAGGTGTGTACTGGGCTTAAGATAGCAGCATATATGATATCACTATCACAGCTACGCCTATGACGTGTTTATGGATAATGTATAATGAATTCTGAGCTTGACAAGCTTTTGTTCCGTCTACTGTTATATATATATAACCATTTGGCATTCTATATGGAGTGGTGCTGTGTCGTTCAAAGCTTTTTGTTCCGTTAGAATATATATTCTATTTACTATATATATTATACATATTATACATTTATATATATGTGTGTGTAGTTTTAAGTTCTAGGCCGAGTGTGGACGCAATGGTCTTCCTAGATAAAAGATTCACCCCGTAATACAGTAAGTAGCCTGAACAGAGTCAGAGGTGAATCGTTTATCTATGGTCTTCCCAGAACTACTTACAATTTTGGTGAACATGATTTAAAAAGAGATTTAGATCTGATCTACACTAATTAACACAAAATTGCCTATCAAATTAACATATACCAGTACCACAATTCCAATGCTCGCGTGGATACCTAGTAATTTTGTTGTTGTTGGTAATTTAATTTTAGTCGTCTGAATATATTCTTTTCTCAGAATAAGAGTTGAAGCACAATCCTTCTATTTCTACTAGTTCTAGCTGTGAACAATTGCAACAATTTGAGGTGGGCTCAATATAAGCTTGTTTGTATTTCCGGGACTCACTCAGGGCTGCAAACAGACAGTTTGTGTAACATCACTCATAGCCTCTCAAACATTACTCACCTGGGCCGTAATCGATTAACACGACCCGGGCGACTTGGGTCACCTGAGTCATCAGAATTTCAAATCGAACACCGCGAGTGGAGTCGAGAAATACACGTGCCGTGTGCAAAACGATCCGACCCCAGTAACCCACCTCTTGGCTGGGGTTTGCTAGGAGCGATGATGTCACATCTCTGCTGGTACCTGTAGGATAACAGCTACCAGTACAACTCCTACGTGTTGTTTTAATGCTTTTTTTTTAATAACCCAGATTTTCAGCTTCTACAATCATAAAATACTTTAAATCCTATTTTGCTGTACTTCTATCGGTTTTTGAAAAAAAAAAAAAAGTTTTAGATTAAGCCACCATTTTGCCCACCCCGAGCGTATTCGTTTATTCAACCCGAGTCTGTAGGATGTGTGCATGCACCAAAAAGTGGCTCGGGTGACCCAAGTTGATTAATCGATTACCCCCCAAGATTGTTTTTGATTCTCCACCAGGGCACTGCTAATTGCATTATATAGCTATTATATATAAGGTACGATGTCTAATTGCTCTGGGGAGTCGGACCCTGTTTTACTTCTGCTTTGGTTGCTCCTTCTTATTGGAGACTGACATTTTCTGATTGTACTTGATTCTCCCCCTCTTTGGTTGTTCATTACCTGATGGACTTGTATTCTACGGAATCACTGGATTATATATTGTATTTTCAAACATAATAAAGCTGATGATAAGCCTAGGTCACACCTACCCGGATCAGGGGCCGGACGAGCCCCGACCCCTGGTCCGTGGCTCATCCGTGTCTGGCCTTGGTGATCCTTGGCTGGTCCGGCCTCATCCGGGGTCGGCCACGGGTGTTTTTAAATGTTTAAAACATCCGGGGCGATCTGAGGAATATTGCAATCCGGGCTCGATCCGGGGGTGGTCCGGGTAGTCTGTGTCCCGTCTGGGGCAGTCCGGGTCATTTTTAAACCGGAAGAGCCACGGTTTAGCCCGGACGAGCCCTGGTTTAGCCCAGACTAGCCCCGACAGAGCCATGGACCACACCCGGATTGCTCGGATAAGACCCGGACAGGCCGGATTAACCACGGATGACCACATATTACTCACTGACTACCCCAGGATGAGTCCCGCATTTCAGGTCCGATAGCCTGAAATGCGGGACTCGTCCGGGGCTCATCTGGGGGTAGTCCGGGGGTTGTCTGGGGCTCATCCGGGGCTGTCCAGGACAGTCTGGAGGAGTGGTCCGCGGGTGGTCTGGCTAAAAATCTGTGGCTTGTCCGGGTAGGTGTGACTTGCGCTATAAGTTGATATGCAAGGTTTGCATTTGCTTGACCATCTGAATTGCTGCTATATGTGTCACTGTTAGTACAACGACACCCTACCTCATATTACCTGTGTGACCAGGCGGGATGGCTGAATGAGTTGAGCGTCCGTCTCCCGTTTTGGTAGATCGTGGGATTCGAACCCACAGGTCAATTCACACCAATGACATAAAAGTTTATACTTGATGCTTTCTAGGCAGACACTCACCATTATTAGGATAGTGCAGGAACTAGTTGGCTCAGTGTCAGGATAATATCACTGAATGGGATATCAGGCCATGGTGCCGGCAGCCTGATTTCCCAGTGGAGCAGCACTATAAAGTCACCATGAGTGCGCACTGTCACAAATCAGTACCTGCCCTATTATGACCTTCGATGTTGCCAGGATGCAAAACTCCAACAACCGAAAAGCCTGGATTTATGTGTGGTATAAAGCATTTATACGAATATTATTCAGGATGGAACCCTCCCTCTGTGGCATATCGGGTGGGGGGATTCGAACCCACTACCCCCACACGCTGCTGGGCCGGCGGGGCATTTCGGCGAGGGGACTGAGGCAAGTCTAGCCTCCATGTGTCTTGCGCCTCCAGTGCCCGCTAGGAGGACTGAGGCAAGTCTATTACGGGTAACACCTCAGGCGCATGCGCGGACCCTCCAGCTCCAACGGCTTTCCTGTATACTCGGCCCATTTGAACCCGAGTTCTAGCTTGAGGCTGACGTACCTACGTGCGTACCTACCTACATATCGGGCGAGATGCCGGTCGATATATGTGCGGCATGTGGGGAGGAGCACGAGCCCCCCCGGGGCAGTAAGTGCAAGCGGACAAGGACTAGCAAGCGGTCAGTAAAGGCGGAGCTGCCTTCATCGGGCGAGGAGGATGCCGCGGAGGCGGGTGAGAAGTTGGTGGCGCCGGTTTCTTCGACGCGGCGCGCCGGTGAGGGTTCGCGCCTCGTGGTGGAAGACTACGAGGAGGATGACGAGGAGAGGGAGCTGAGGCGGCTGGTGGCGGCGAGGGCGCGAGAGCGCCGTAAGAAGGAGCTGCGTGCGGTCTTGGACGCCGGATCGCCGGAGGAGGAGGCAGTGACGGCGGTGCCGACGACGAAGAAGAAGCTGTCCGGGAAGAAGAAAAAGGCAGAGGCGGCCGGGGACCCGGACGATTCCCCTACAGACAGCAGCTCGGAGGACGGCTCAGGGTCAGACAGTGACTCTGGCAGAAGGCGAAGGAGGAGGCGTAAGCGCAGTAAGTTCGCTTTAAACAAATACACGATGAACGAGAAGCGTTTAAAAAAACTTTCGGTGATGGAGCTCGTCTACACGGCCCTGGTCTGGGGCATGAAACGTGGGAGGCGAGTCGGGTTTGAATATGATGATCTGGAGCGATATATCGGGCATGTGGCTTATATGTGCATGCATGCCTCTACAGCAACCTATACAGATCAGGCCTATCGTGGTTATGATAAGGCAATCAGGGACAAGGTAAAGGATGTTGGGCTGAAGGCGTTCACCATGGGCGATCATGAACTATCGTTGCTGTACTTCAATTTGGAAAATACGCGGAGCAACAAAGAGGCACGCCGACCATCCAGACCTACACAGGCGAGTAAAAGCTATGATAATTCCCGGAAGATCTGCTATGCGTACAACTACAACAAGGATGGGTGCAGTGTGCGCCGATGCGAGTACGAACATAAGTGCCTGAGCTGCAAATCAGGCTCCCACCCGATAAATGATTGCAAAAATAAAAAGAATTGACTTGTGTGCACGCGTGTTGAAAGTGGTGCGTCGGGGACCGTTGACCTAGTTGACTTTGAATTTCGCGCGGATATGAGCGGCTTCCAAGATGGCGGCCAAGATGTGGCGCGCGATTCACCTTGCTCTAAAAATGTCCCGCAGATGGTTGATGATGGCTGTGCCAATAATTTAGGCACCGCCTTGCTTGATGAGCCTGTACTAATTTGTGTTGCAGACCATGTTACCGTCGATTGTGCAAAAAATAATATTTGTGTTGTTAACAGCGGGGACTCGGACAGTGCGTACACGGACATTGTATACCCGGGGATGGGCAACGGTAATACCGACTGGTTGCGGGTGGTCGGGCCAGATAATTTAAGTGTACCTAATGATGACCTACACTGTTCCTTGTGGGTCAAAGACCAAGATGGTGATAGTTCAGTTAATAAATGTATCAGCGTCTTTGCTAGATGTTTGCAAGGCGCTTGTGACTGTAGGCATGATATTGCGGGTGCCTGCACGCAGTTAAAGCCGTGTCGTATCTATGCCGAGGCGATGTGCCGAGGTGACACGGACCCTGACTGGGAGTATATCCTCAGGGGTTCATGTTTTGGGTACCGGGTAATCGACCCGGATTGTGTTAGTTGTTACTTTCAGGGTAACTACTCATCTATAACTAAGAGTACCACGGGTAAGTTGATGAGCGATAGGCTGCAGAGGGAGATCGCTGCGGGTCTGGTGTGCATAGTCGATGAGCCATGTTTATGTGTCCACCCGATGGGGGCCGTGCCAAAGGGGCACGATGACTTCAGAGCGATTGTTGATTGCTCCAGCCCAACTGGGTTCTGTGTGAACGAACACACCAGGTCCTGCAGGACAAACTTCAGCTATAATTCTGTAGAGACCGTCACACAGTTACTGCAGCAGGGGGACTATATGTCCACGATAGATATATCTAACGCCTATAGGGCTGTAAATATCCACCCTGCCAGCAGGGAGCGTCAGGGCTTGAGCTGGGATTTTGGCCAGGGCCGGGTACATCTAAGGGATAATCGCCTGTGCATGGGGCTCAGCAGTAGCCCATACGTCTTCTCCAAGATCAGTGATTTTGTTGTCCGCTGCATGGTCCGGGAAGGCTTTGAAGAATGTGTAAATTACCTAGATGACTTTTGTGTCGTGAGCCGCACGATTGAGGGCTGTACTGACGCACAGCGGGCACTGGTAGCGATCTTGAGAAGGCTGGGATTTTATGTGAGTTTCCGAAAATTAACGCCCCCTGCCCAAATAACCAGATTCCTGGGTATAGATATAGATTCGTTAGCTATGGAGCTGCGTCTCCCAGATGATAAGTTAGCTAAGCTGGTAGCCCAACTCAACATGTTCTTGAGGAAAAGGAAGGCGACGAGGCTAGAGCTGGAATGCCTGGGGGGCGTCCTTGCCCACTGCTGTAAAGTCGTGCATGGTGGGAGGACCTTCTCTAGGAGGGTATACGACTTGATAGCCTCCGCCAAGAAAGCCACCCATAAGGTGAGACTAAATGATGACTTCAGGCTAGACCTAAAGTGGTGGTTAGAATTTGCTTCTAAGTTCAATGGGAAAGCGAGCATCATCCCCTCGGCAGAACCAGTAATGTCGGTGTACAGCGACTCGTCCAAATTTGGGTTTGGTGCTTTACATGGGGAGGACTGGGTGGCGGGCGCTTTCGACTTCAAGGCATCCAAAGAGCTACAAAAATGGTTGGGGCATCACTTCGTCTATGCCAATGATGAGGGGTGCAGGTCCGATAACATAAATGTGCTGGAAATGTGGCCCGTGTTGGTGGGTGTTAGGCGCTGGGGAGAGGCCTGGAAGAATCGGACGGTAGTGTTCGTCACTGACAACACGCAGGTGATGGCCGCCTTGAACTCAGGCCGAAGTAAGAACAAAATAACGATGACATGGTTGCGCCTGATATTTTGGGCTTCAATAACATTTAATTTTGACGTACAATCGGTCTATGTGAACACTAAATCAAATGTGATTTGTGACAGCCTAAGTCGGCTGGATAAGTTCCTGAGCATCGCACGCATTAGGGATGCGGATCAGATTGATGCTATGTGTTGTCACCACCTATTCAGCTGTTAATCTCGCTTCAGGTTGGCAGAAACTCCTGGAAGAGCGCCGTAACTATGTCAGGAACCACTACGCAAGCTCGACTGTAGCGGTTCGGACTGTGCAGGTTAAATCTTATATCACCTTCTGTGAAGTATTCGAGGGCCAGCTATGCCCATACCCATGCGATTCAGACCAGGTGTGCCTATATATGTCATATCTAGCGCGGCGGTTGTGCTACTCGTCCATAAAAAACTATCTCAGCGGCCTAAACAATCATTTGAAGGACTTAGGTTGTCCTCCTATAAACTACGGTGACCACCTTATAAAAAAGTGTCTGGCGGGCATCCGCAGGCTGAAAGGTGATGCGGTAAAGCAAGCAGCTCCTATCTTACCCTACGAGTTAATTAAGTTGTTTGCAGTGTTGTTCCCGTCCAGGGGCCACACGGCCGTTAGGGCAGCCATGCTGCTCTCGTTCAGAGCCCTGCTTCGCAAAGCGCATGTGACAAATTCAGATGCAGCCCTACTCCGCGAGGACCTGGAGTTCTACCCATGGGGGATGCTGGTCTGTGTGAGAAAGTCGAAGACCAATCAGTTCAGAGAACGGGTGCATAGAATCCCCGTGGCAAAAGTTGCGAATAAAGAATTATGCGCGGTGTTCTGGGTCAAGAGGCATATGGAGCAGTGCCCCGCCCCCCTGGATGCTCGGGTCTTTAGGATACCTAGAGCGGGACACTCGGTCCCACTGACATATGCATACTATGCAGCGGTACTGAAGGCGGCATGTACCACAGCCGGACTACCATCGGCTGACTTCTCGTCTCACAGCCTCAGGCGGGGTGGGGCGACTTTCCTCAGGCTATCAGGGGCGTCGGAGGAGGAGATCAAGGAGAGAGGCGACTGGCGATCGGACTGTGTCCGCCAATACTTGAAAGCCTCACTCATGGAGCGTCTGACGCTCGACATGCGGGTGGCCGTGATGCTGGGATTACTAAACTGAACTCTACCTGTCTGGTTGGGGTGGTTTGGGTCTTTTGTGGCCAGCCAGAGTACCTACTCAATCCATTTATGTATCCTGTTATGTGTATGACTAATAATGTGTGGTATAAAGCATTTATACGAATATTATTCAGGATGGAACCCTCCCTCTGTGGCATATCGGGTGGGGGGATTCGAACCCACTACCCCCACACGCTGCTGGGCCGGCGGGGCATTTCGGCGAGGGGACTGAGGCAAGTCTAGCCTCCATGTGTCTTGCGCCTCCAGTGCCCGCTAGGAGGACTGAGGCAAGTCTATTACGGGTAACACCTCAGGCGCATGCGCGGACCCTCCAGCTCCAACGGCTTTCCTGTATACTCGGCCCATTTGAACCCAAGTTCTAGCTTTAGGTTCTAATTGATTACTGATTTGAGCTTGTTTGATTTCTGTTTGATCTTGATATCTTATTGAGCTTGTTTGATTGATTTCTTTGTGTTTGACTTGATTCATGAGCTTGATTCGGATTTGATTACTGATGATTATTGATGACTGACGTTTTATGTAGATGTTGATTAAACGTTGATGATGAATAAACGGTGGGTCTTTTGTGGCCAGCCAGAGTACCTACTCAATCCATTTATGTATCCTGTTATGTGTATGACTAATAATACAATCAAACAGCAGGATGCCATTTGGTTGTCTTTAAAAAAAAAAAAAAAAGATTTAATATCTTTTAAAACCGATATTCTATTATTAATTAATCATAGCATAGGAGATCACACTATCGTGATTAGAAATCAGATACTATATAAATTAATAATAAAATCTCTATTCCTGCATAGTAGGCAGAATAAGTCATTATTTGTAGACGGTAGAACTAGTACTAGTAGAAGGGTGCCGGGGGCGGAAGTGGTGGCACTAATGCCATGCTGAGCTGATAGGTGGCGCTGTGAATGGGTTAATCATAATGTTTGTTTGGTGTTGTTTTACATCCTACCAACATTTACGGTCAAATTAGGACGGGTACCGACTTGTGGCCGCGTGTACTCATGGTAACTTTATAGTGCTGTCCTGCTGGGACACCAGCCCATTGGCACCTTGATCCAATATCCCACACAGTCATGATCTTGTACTAACCAGTCGTTGTCCTGTCAATGTCATATTAAGGCAGAGCGCCAGGCTAGGTAGCGACAAGTATATATTTTGTAAGTCATTGGTGTGACTCGTCTGGGATTCAAACTCCCTACCTTGTGCACGGGAAGCCTGTGCTCTATTGATTCGACCACCGCGTCCAGTCTGGATTACTGTTGGTTGGACTCATATATGTGCATCAGTGGCAGTGACGATTGCACCATTTCCAGGGCTGTGAGCACCGGACGCTGTGGTCTTCAGCATTAAAATTGATACTTGTCGCTACCTAGCCTGATGCTTAGCACCAATAGGATATGACAAGGACTGGTTAGCCACTATAAGGATAATGTGCCTGAGTGGGATATTGGGTCATGGTGCTGGTGGCCTGGGCCAGTATGCATGACCCCGTGTTAGCTTACACTCAGTGTGTTTGCGCTAACACCGCTCCTTGCGTACTGAGTTTTCGCCGCTAACCTAGAAATCCCCGCCAAAACCAGTTTTGGCTCGCTAACACCGCGTCATGCATACGGCCCCAGGTGGTCTGCTAGTGGGGCAGCACTATAAAAGTCACCATGAGAGTGCACTCTCCCAAGTCGGTACCCGTCCAGATAATACCTTAAATGTTGCTAGGACATAAAAACAACAATAAACAAACAAAAATGGCTGTGAGCATTCAGTGCCTGAAAATATTGGCGAAAATATACTGCAGGCTTTACAATCATGCAGTTGCTGCAGTCTTATTTCCGCCCTCCCCCTGAACACTGCCCCCCCCCCCCCCCCCCCCCCCCCCCCAGATACGGAACTAACGCGAACACGGAGCACTGGTTATGCTAATTAAAGACAATCAGGAAATGGACTTGGCAATCTGTTTAATGGCCTGCCAATGCCTGGTAAGCTGTATAACCACCTGGGACATACTGCTCTCGAACTTATTCGGATCTCGATAAAAGATTCACCCGGTACTTGTAGTACACGGGTGAAGACCAGTCTTATATAAATACGGGCGAAAATAGCGTTAGTATGGAACAAGAAGTAGACTGCCTGGTACCAGTGTCAAATGGTTACTTATATCAGAACAGAGTTGGTGAAATGGGAGAGAATGCAAAAATATAAGATGGCGGCCGCAGAATGCCATCGACTTCACTTTTAAATCTTATTAAACTAGATATTATATTATATTTTTCAACTCAAAGGTAGCGGGCTATCAATAAGACATATGTAAAGAATAATTGTTGCTTCTTAGATTGTGAAATTAGGCTCTCAATTCATTAACCCGCTTTTTCGACCGTTTTTATATAGGGTTGGTATTCACCCGTGTACTGCGAGTACCGGGTGAATCCTTTATCTAATTCGGATCATGCGCTCTCTGAGGAATAAAGCTTTATTGAACCTACATTTTGTTTCCTTGTTAGGCAAACATATTTATTCTTCTGTGAAAGACTAGTCTTCTACCATTTCCAACTTTTGTTAATTACACTATCTATTTACAAGTGATGAATTATATAGTGAGATTATTATAAATTAAAGTTGCCTAGTTCCATGGGCTTGACTCTGTGTTCCTTAAGACATTACATTGGCTGTCAGTAAAACGACGTATTGAGTTCAAGATTTTACTAACCGCCTATAATTTATAAAGCTATCAATGGTAAAGCGGCTGTCACACATCACCGGATTGAGCAATGGACAGAATTGTATAGTCCTGTGATGTTCGGGTGTGATAAGTATCAAAATGTATTAAAATGTTGCAATATCGGGTCAAAGGCTGCTGGATGAACGGACATGAATGGTTAACCAATGGATGGTAAGCGGACTAAACGGACTCAAACCGGACAAGAACCATAGGTGTCAATGCAGTGGCATCCGTTCCAAGTTCTGTGCATGTTCAAAACTTGTACCGGATCGAGCCAGATATCAACGGATATGCAACGGACACTAACCAGACTTTGCTGGATATCAACTGACTTTGTTCGGTTTCTTTCCGTTTCCCAAATCGGGTGATGTGTGACAGCCGCTTTGAGCACCAGAATATCGGTGCAATCTTCCGTCCCTCAAACAGTCGCTCTGAACTCTCAGATCATCCTGTCAGATTTTATTGCGTGTCGCTGTGTCTAGCCTCAACTGATATGGCGATTGTGCCTTCTGTGTGGCAGGTCCCATCAACTTCATCAAACAAGTTGGCAGAGGATGTAAGAAGAGTAAAATCTTTTGACATATTTTGATGTCCCCAAAGACTCACCTGTTTACTGACATACCTTTTTATGGTAAATGGAATTTCTGTACTCTTTTTTTTCTTCTTGAAGATTTATACTGCCTATCATGGATAAGTCTGAATAGACTTGTTTTCACCATTAGACAGTTTGTCGATAGAAAGCCTGAGCCTACACTTTTACCGACCCAAGGGATTTTTAACCTCCCACACCACATATACATGGTATGAAAGCAACTGGCCTTTGATGATGCTGTAAGTTATACACAGCGGTGGAAATCCAAATTGGCAGCGGTGGGTGCACGGGGAATCGAACCAGCAACCTTCACATTAGGAGTCTGACCTTGAAAGTCAGACACTCTAACCACTCTGCCACAGAGAACACCACTGAATATTTTAACCAACTTGTGAATATGTCATATCATGGTTTTATTATACACCATCTTACAATCGCTTCTGGTAGTGAGTGCAGTCTTGTAAATTTACATTATTATTATTATTATTTAGTTGCCATGCCCATAGATACCTTCTATAATATACACATTACTTGATGCTCCCTTAGTTGTGTCATTGGGGTGATGAAAAAGGGAAATATTGCACATAGCGCGGGAATCGAACCTAAATCTCTTGCATTCCGGGCCAGTGTGCAAACCATTACACCACCTAGGCTCCCTGATATCACCACACTACCCACGCCTATCTGTCTATGTGGTTACTACCCTGAGAGGTCAGTGCAGACCACTACACATCTTTACAAAGTGCGACATTGGGTGGTCGGTGGGTTGTGTTATGTGTGTCAAGGAGAAATCCAAGTTGCTATGGTGATAACAGCATTCAGGATGATGTAATATGGACCACGTAATACACGGACTTTGACAAGGATGATGATAGGGCTGCAGCTGCAAGTGATCAGGTTAAAGTTGCATAGTCCGATGATTTTGAGTTTCTGTCATTTTCTGAGTTAAATATATTATGTTGATCATTATCATTATGTGGTGTTCTCTGTGGCGGAGTGGTTAGAGTGTCTGACTTTTTTCTAGGTCAGACTCTCCTAATCTGAGGGTCGGTGGTTCGATTCCCCATGCCCCCAGCTCTGCCAATTTGGATTTCCACCGCTGTGTATAACTTACAGGGTCATCAAAGGCTGGTTGCTCTCATACCATGTCTATGTGGTGTGGGATGTTAAAAATCCCTTGGGTCGGTAAAAGTGTAGGCTCTGGCTTTCTATCGACCAGCAGTGGAATGAGGAAGACCAGTCATCTATGACTGAAATTTCCCCTGCTTAAACAACTAATGGACCAAAAAAAATAAAAAAATAAATCTATCTTAGGCCTACTTTAGTTTGAAATAACTTTTATTTTTAATGGCTAATCTTTTGAGATATATTTGAAGTGCAAACGTACAAAATTAATTTTGGCAAGCACACCAAAACTCAGACGTCATAGGCTTTTGCAGTAACATTTTCTATTAAATTGGCTCAGTATTCCCTTCTATGTGGCAACACATGTTTGATAAGTGCACTAGTATCTAAGTTATATACATGTAGAATCAAATCTAGATCAGTGTTTTGGTTTCGAAAATTTGAGGTTTTCATCGGACTATGCAGCTTTAACTTAGTAACAAAGCAACTGTAGTACTCTCCAGTTATATAATTTCAACTTTAATATTTAGCGGAGAACTTCCATTTCTACTAATATGGGTATTTCGAGTTCCGCTGGTCCCTCAGGAAGGGCTGAAGCTGTGATCCAGAACGCCGGGTCGCAGCTTCAGCTTAGACAACAGAAGGTGGGGGGCGGTTTGTTGTTTGTTTGTTGTTGTTTTGTGTCCTAGCAACATCTAAGGTCATATCAGGACGGGTACCGACTTGTGGCAGTGCGCACTCATGGTGACATTATAGTGCTGCCCCACTGGAAGACCAGGTGACCAGCACCATGACCTGATATCCCACTCAGTCATATTATCCTGACACTGAGCCAACCAGTCCTTGCCCCATCCTATTAATGCCAAGCGCCGGGCTAGGAAGCAACAAGTATCAATTTTGTTAAGTCATTGGTTTGACTCGACCAGGTGTAAAATATTCCGATATAAAAGCATTGGTGGGGGAATGCAAATGTTCTATTGTGAAAAAGGTATACATGGCCAGGTGCATAAATGTGTTTATGTAGTTGCTGGTTGGTGGTGCTTGATAGATAGGTAAATAGACATAGTGGTGCTGGCAGGACTGTGTGTAAGGGGCACTCAGAGCCTTACACATTACCCCGTCCCACCTCGGCTAGTCAGGATCACCACACTCAGGCTCAAGGCAGGTGGTGGCTAGGGGAGCCACACAGCTTGGTGGTGGTGGGCAGATCACTGGTAACCATGGGGACCGGGAATGCTGGATCCCTATTGGTAGAGCTAAGAATGCTTGTTTCCCATTGGGAGAATGGGGTGGGGTGATACTCTACACTGAATCCATGTACCATATAAATAATAAACCAGAGGGCTTGACACTCTCTCTTCTTTCACACTTTATACTCTTCCTTTCTCTTTGCCTGTATTGATTTCACTATAGCATGCCTACACAACCACAGATTCGAGCAGTAGAATTTACACAGGGTTCGAACCCACGACCCCAGTGGGGGGAAGTAGTGAATACCCATACACTATAATACACAAAACGCTATTTTATCGAACTTAAAATATTTGCTGGGACAACTTCACTGCAATGCATTAAAAACAACTACAGTACAACCCCATTAAACCAAGCTCGGTTAAACCAAACAATCGGTTAATCCAAACTCTTTTCGTCGGCCCGGCAAAATACTACCATTTATCATATAAAAAAGTCAGTTAAACCAAAGTCAGTTAATCCAAACTATCGGTTAATCCAAACAAAATTGTCGGGCCCAGACCATTTCTGGTATGGTTAAACAAAACTTTCATGTGGTTATAAGGGTCATCTGAGACTTTTTTTATATGATAAATGGTAGTATTTTGCCGGGCCGCCGAAAAAAGTTTGGATTAACCGATCGTTTGGTTTAAATGAGCTTGGTGTAACTGGGTTATACTGTATATACATAAAAAAAACAATAATCAAAGTGTCCACATACATTGTATATTGCATTCATAATGCACCTGCGTTTTTGCCAAAGCCAAGTCAAAGTCGAAGCCAAAGCTCGGTTAAACCAATGATCGGTTAATCCAAACAAATTTTTAGGGTCCCTTCAAGTTTGGTTTAATGGGGTTATACTGTATATGGCAATAACCTTGCCAAGTTTGGTCATCGGGAAGCATGTCGGTATAAGTGCATACATGAGTTTAAATCATAGGGTCTGTAGTGGAGGATAGAGCCAGGAGTGGCACCAACCCCAACCTTCCGCGTCTAAGCTGAAGCTGTGACCCGGCATGCTGGGTCACAGCTTCAGTCCTTCCTGGGGCATCAGCGGAACTCGGAATAGCCATATTCGGTGAAAAAGGGGAAGACATTTATATAATATTAATATTTCCGTGATATTAGTGTCCGAAATGTTAGTAGCACGGGCCTCTACCCGCCACTCAGACGTGTCAATTTGGTGTCGGTGTCACGAGGTGTCATGGCTGTGCTAGTCATGCGGCCCCCAGGGCTCGGGAGGGGCGGGGGGAGGGAGGGAAGGAGGGAGGGGATATACAATCCTGGTGACCCTGCTGGCCGGGTCAGTGCCCTGGGATAGTTTATCACTTTATCTGGAATATCTTGACCTCCAACCTCCTCTTCCCCTATCCCCTCGCCCCTTTCCCTTCTCCCATCTCCCCTCTCCCCTCACCCCTCTCCCCCTCCCGTCTTCTCTCCTCCCCTCTCTCCTCTTTCTCCTTTCTCTCCTCTCCCCTCTTCCCTCCCTCCCTCTCTCCCTCTCCGCCTCCCCTCCCCTCTCTCTCCTCTCCCCTCTCCGCTCTCCTCTCCCCTCTTCTCTCCCCTCTTCTCTCCTCCCCTCTCCCTTCTCCCCTCTCCCCTCTCCTCCTCACCTCCACCCCTCCGATCTTCCCGTTCCCTTTCCGGTCCCCCTCCCCTTCCCATTGTCCTTCCTCTCCCTCTCCCTCTCCCCTCATCTCTCCCCCCACCCCTTCTCCCCTGCCCTATCACTACCCTTCCATCTCCGCCCTTTCCTTCTCTCATCTCCTTTCCCCGTTCTCCTCCCCCTTCCAGCTCTCCTCCCTCTACCCTCCCTCTACCCTCCCCCTATCCGTCCCCCTCTTTCGCCCCTTTCCTTCCCCCTCTCCTCCCACTCTCATTCCCCCGTCCCCCCCCCCCCCCTCCTCCCCCCTCCCATCCCCTGCACGTCACTGCCTAGTCTGGCATTTCGCATTATGCCTGGTACACACCTACCGTTTGTGCGCACCCACCTACCGTATACGATCTAAAACTGCCCGTTTCGCACACAAAAATCGCTAGGTGTGCGCTCCCTGCGCACACCTAGCGATTGCGATTCGCGCATAAAACCTCAGTTTTAGGCCTAAAACCGGCCGATTATGATTGCGATTCGCGATTCGAAAAATGAATCGGCCCGTTTTCAGTTTTAAGCTGGTCGGGTGGAGTCGCGGGTTTTAGTGCGCGAATCGTATACAGTAGGTGTGTACTAGGCTTAGATAGATTCAGGCAAGGACTGATTTGCTCAGTATCAGGGATAATGTGACTGAATGGGATATCGGGTTACTGTGCTGGTGGCCAGGTATCCAAGTAAAGCGGGCATTCCATACACGCGGTATGCGGCATGCGGTATGTGAATGGCAGCATTCCTTACACATGGCATGCGGCATGCGGCACACGACTGGCTATATTTAAAAAATAAAAATAAACAATTATTCTCCATACTGCTCTGTATATGACCAAATATTGCATTTATATCTATGTACCTTTTCATACGTCACATGGGGGTTCCTACCTTTATTATAACCAAATTATAGATAAGTATTCATATTTCTGTGGATCTGGTAGCATTTTTAGCTTTCCCCTAACCATATGTCTCCCGGGTGCCCAGCTCACCATGTGTTTCCCCTCCTCACCCCTGTGTGAGACCGTTCTGTAATGCTCAGTCGCCTCTCCTAGTGTTAAACTAATGGAAACATCAGACTCAGGTTTCTATTCGCACCCTGCATGCCGCATACTGCATGCCACACCGATCGCTACAGGGACCGATTGGAAAATGCATTCGCATTCGCATACCGCATGTAAGGAATGTAGCCCATAGGCTTCAAGGCATTTAGATTTTTTGTCGCATTCGCATACCGCATACCGCATGTAAGGAATGCGCCCTTAAAGCTAGCATTCCTTACACGCGGTATGCGGCATGTGAATGCGGCATGCGAACGGGATGATTCCTTTCATGCGGCATGCGGCGAGGCTACTTGGTGATAGTGCGCCTAGTTTCGACCTTCAAGGAGACACATCCCAGCTGGTGAGCAGCTCACCATGGGTTTCCCCTTGCGTTTTTCCATTCGCATGCCGCACCGATGGCTACATGGACCGATTCAGTTGCCGCATTCACATTCGCATTCGGACACATGGAATCACCCCCATTGACTTAGATGCTTTTCCATTTTTTGCCGCATTCGCATTCGCATGCCGCATACCGCATGTAAGGAATGTAGCCTTAAGGCAGCACTATAGAGCTCTTACAAGTTGGTATGCCCTGATATGAATTCAGATGTTGCTAGGATGTGAACAAATATACACATATAATATGCATCTATATATAAATATATGTATATTTATACATGTATATCTTTATATTTATATATATATATATATACATATATATATATATATATTACATAGCGAACTGAAGATAGATAGTGTCCTTGTTTATATTCCCATAATAGATTATATATATATATATGTATATACACATATCCTCCAGTGCGACTGACACTGGTCAACATCTGGTGCAGGAGAGGTGGACCAAGATGGCGCCACTGGTACAGTGTTACGTCATACGGAGTATAACAATAATCATAATAATAAGTAACGTTCCCTTCCGTATCTTTATACTCGCATAATACGTTATAGATGCATCACATATATTATATATGTGTGACGTCTAATATATGTGTTGCTATCATATTGTTGGAGGTTGGGAGGTGGTGGAATAAGATCGATCCAATAAAATCTCGCTCTGAGCCATTTGTTTGCAGCTTACATGTCTTACTCTTGGGGGATAGTCCACGTATTGGCTTTCCAGACCCAGCCATGAATACAAATCGAGTAAGACGTCGCAGTTCCTCCCCTGGCTGCACAGGCAGTCCGCCAGGCGCTCCCCAATGGAGGGAAGGAGGGAAGGACCAGTCTGTGGTCACGTGGTCGCTTTTCCGAAGTTTTCGCAAGCAACTTTCTGCCATATAAACAAAGCAATTTTCAGCTCCCTCTCCCTCTCTCTGTTATAACACAGCAAATACAACAGATACAATCACAATAGTAATTAATACGAGTTGCTATTTGGTTTACTTGTTGGTGTTCTATGTCCTAGCAACACACCGGATGCGGTCGCTGAATCGATTGAGCGCAGGGTTCCCGTGTGGAAGGTCGGAGATCAAATCCCTGTTGAGTCAAACCAATGACTTACAAAATTGATACCTGTCGCTACCTAGCCTGGTGCTTGGCATTAATAGGATAGGACAAGGACTGGTTAGCTCAGTATCAGGATAATGTGACTGTGTGGGATATCAGATCATAGTGCTGGTGGCCGGTCTCCCAGTGGGGCAGCACAATAAAGTCACCATGAGTGTGCACTATCAGAATTTGAATTTGGTAGCCACTGATATGACCTTAGATGTTGCTAGGACATAATGCGACAAACCAACAACAAACAAACAAATCCTAGCAACGCCTAAAGTCACATCCCCTCCCCTATCGTCCCCTCCTCTCCCCTCCCCTCCCCCCTTCTTTCCACTGCCCTCTCCCCTTCCCCTCCCCTCTCCTCCCCTTCCTTCCACTGCCCTCTCCTCTCCTGTCCTCTCATCTCCTCTCCTCTTCTCTCCTCTCCTCTCCTCTCCTCTCCTCTCCTCTCCTCTCCTCTCCTCTCCTCTCCTCTCCTCTCCGCTACTCTCCCTCCATCTTCCTTCTCTGCACACCGTCATGTACCACTGGGTCGTTCTCAGAAACTGTGTACCACTTGAGGTAGTCTACTTGAAATGCATATTTCAAAGAAACCCATTATTGGAGTGTCAATATTTAGATTTCATCATTTAGCCCAATAATGTGGGAGATATTTTAGATCAAAAGTAAATGTTAATATTGTGTATTATGTATCTTATTGGGATCGATGTAGCTAAATAAATAGAAAATTACATCACTAATTTGTGACATTGTCAACAGCATTGAAAATAAACCTCTGAACAACAGCACATTTCACTTCACATGGTCATATACAATGTCTTCATAAAGTTGAAGACATTTATTTCTAAAAAAAATTAAATAAAAATGATGAAATAGTTAACCTTTTCTGGAGTCATTAACATCATAACATTTCGTTTCCACTTGCAAGTACTATGAAACTCTGTATCAAACACTGAGTACAGATACAGTACAGGAACTATTTTCACCATTTGACACTCTATGCATGGACCCAGTTATGGTATAGTAAAAGATAAATCCTGAAATTCCCCCTAAACATTGAAATTTGAGCCAAACATTTGTGCACAATTTTTTATTCCACTTGTGCTGTTACCTTGCTAATATTTTTCTGCTTTTCTCTTTAATCATTACAAATAAGACAAAACCATAGCAATGAGGTTTCAAATTATTATTACTACTGTTTATAAAGCAAGTGGCATGTGAAATGTCCTAAAAATGTCAAGCTTTGTGTGGAAAACATAAGATTTTGGAGTCAGATTGGTTTCCATGCTATACTGCTATTTACTAGATGTGAGCATCATTTGACCTATTTAAAAATGTCAGAATATGTTTATTTTCAATTATTCAGATGCAAATGGACATACACATTGAGGAAGATTGTATATATATATATATTGGACTTTGACAGCATTTTGATTTTGTGGTACTGATGTCACAGTATTGGTACACAACTTCTGAGAACGACCCCCCTCCCCTTTTCTCCCCTTTCCTCCCCTTCCCTTCCTTTCCCTTCCCTCCCCTCCCCTCCCCTCCCCTCCCCTCCCCTCCCCTCCCCTCCCCTCCCCTCCCCATCCCATCTCTTCGCACTGGCTTCAGTCGGCAGGTGAAGTGGACGGCTTGTGTGTCCACTTCAAGCATCCCTCATCCTGACTGGTTGACAACCCAGAGACGTGGGGGTCAGGTGAAGCGAAAGTGGAATGTACCGCCTTCATCGACATCCACAATAATGAATAATACATGGCTGTTAACTGCCCGTCGTCAGATGGAATTTCATCGTGAGAGATATTGTGCAGATAATTCTGCTCCGACAGACCGACCGCTCCCTTCCAAGGGCTTTTGCACCGAACCCAGATATTTATTTCTGTCGGACAATTTTAGTTTTATTAACAGTTGCGATAATAAATTGCATTGTAGATAGTAACGCAAAGAATATGAGTTTAATAATAATACTATTAATGGTAATAAGGATTGTAGATATAATACCAAATAATTCATTCGGGGAGGCTGGACTGGTTAACATACATATTAAGCAGTTATGGGGTTTGAGGCCTTAGGTCCTCTGGCATGCGTGTTGTAGTAGTCTGCATTGACCTCAGGAAAGGAGCCACATAGACAAGTATGTCGGGATAGATGGATTACATCAAGGAGCCTAAATAGTCTCATGGTTAGGCCACTAGCCTTGGAATGGTAAGGAATGTGGGCTCGAATCCTGCTCTAGGCACAATATTTTCCAGTTGTCTCCCCCCCCCCCTCCTCAAGACACTGGTGCCTTTATCAGGATCCTGTAACACTGTGCTGTAGTGTATGGTTGGTGAAACTACTCTGTGTATCTATCTTAGTATGTGTGTAATCAGAAGCAGGTTTTAAACAACTTATGGACGTACACCATTTAAAAGACTTACTATTCTGTACTGACCTCTCAGGCATTTGATTCTGGGGTTGTTTGTAACCTTACGAAGGTTACTGGTTGCAGAACTGCAACATTAATAGAGAGGCTCCAATAAATCGGCCCAATCTTTGGTTGAAGACTTAACTTCAGTAGGGAGTGTTGTAGAAGCTGAGGACATCTTTACAACGTTGTAACGGCGAGGCGTTGGGGTGGCAGCGAATCTCTTCGGTCCGGCAGTAGTTGAGCTGTACATGTAGTTGAAGTTGAGCACTTGAATCCGGTCAGCAGCAAGGGGTTCAAGGAAGGCAGGTAAAGATGGTAGCAGCGTGGTTCCAGCAACGAGAACAAGACAGAGATATCGTAAAGGTGAAGGGCCCCACCCAAGAACACAACTACCCTGGTCAGGGGAAGAAGTGTGCCTGGGAGAAATCGAAAGGGCAGAGTCTAGGAAAGAGAAATGAGGAGAGTTGAGTCAAAGGACCGTGTCTATTTGCTCTATGGTGACCCGTCAGCGAGCCATAGACACAGACAGAGTAAGAGTAGAAAGTGAAATGCCGGCAGGCTCCCCCTCCTGGAACTCTTTTCAGACATATCAAGGAGGAGCAAGGCCGGCGGAGAGGTGATAGAGAGAGGTGTGGACAGAGTGTGGTCTGGATAGCAAGTGCTCTCAGGCAGAGAGCCACATAGAACCCCCACCCCCCCTCCCGCCGTGTTCGAACCCTGGTTAAGCCAAACCAATGACTTAAAAATTTATACCTGTAGCTACCTAGCCTGGCATTCGGCATTACTAGGATAGGGCAAGGAGCAGTGGAATGAGGAAGACCAATTGTCCATAATTGAAAATTCTCCTGCTTAATCAACTATAATCAACGAAACTGTACTGGAAGTGGACAGGATCTTACAAGGTCAGACAGGGTATTACAAGGTCAGACGGGGTAATGCAAGGTCAGACAGGGTATTACAAGGTCAGACATGGTATTACAAGGACATACAGGGTATTACAAGGTCACACAGGGTATTACAAGGTCACACATGGGATTACAAGGTCACACAGGGTATTACAAGGTCACAAGGATATTACAAGGATATACAAGGTATTACAAGGTCAGACAGGGTGTTACAAGGTTAGACGGGGTATTACATGGTCAGACAGGGTAATACAAGGTCAGACAGGATATTACAAGGTCAGACGGGGTATTACAAGGTCAGACAGGGTATTACAAGGTCAGACATGGTATTACAAGGACATGCAGGGTATTACAAGGTCACAGAGGGTATTACAAGGTCACAAGGGTATTACAAGGTCACACAGGGTATTACAAGGTCACAAGGATATTACAAGGATATACAGGGTATAGACTACATCACGATTTCAGCGGCGCGGTGCATTGTGGGATGCGTGGATGAAAAACAAACCCGTGAGAAGCACAGGGCACATGCTAATACACTGGGTGCAGCTATGAAATGTGCTAGTTTCAGCTCATATCAGCTCTAGTTTGAAATATAGAATACCAACTAAAAAAATATATATATAATAAATTAAGATATTAATCTTGTATCCAGCATGGCATTTACATCAGTATAGTCAGCACATCTTATGCCATGTGCATTTAGATAAATTTAGACACATCTGGGCACCCAGACTAGTGTTAGAGCCATAGCCAGTCAGTTTTACTTATTTTATTCATGTTTTTATTATATCCTATGGTTAATGACAAATGTAGAAAGAGAAAATGAGTAGGGTTAGTCAGATATTTGCTATATATTTCTCTGAAACAAGTATCTGTTGACACATTTGGCATTTTAATATTTAGAACAAGAATTAATAATGGTGATGTGGATGTCAGCCTTAAAGTGACTAATTGTTTTGTGTGGAATTGTATGTTTCTTAGCTCAAAATGTTTTTAACTATAGCTAGGTTTGTCTTATATATATATTCATCAGATCATTATATTGCATGTGTGCGTACATGTTTATGCAAAATTGTTATGTATTTCTATTAATTTTGAATAAAATGTGAAGTTTTGCCCTACCCGTATCGGCAAACTCAATGGCCGTACGCAGTTGCTTTGCTGCCAACGCCGTTTTCAGCGCATGCACATTCGGAACAGTAATCTCGTCTATTACAAGGTCATACAGGGTATTACAAGGTCAAACTGTACTTACAAGGTCATCTTGTCTGGGCTGTTATAAGCTGCTTGAGTGCTATTATACAAGTGGTGACCTGATTAACCTTGATCATGTCTTTTATCTAGGCCCATCAGCCACATTCCGATATTCATGAGAATAAATAATTCAAGTCACTTCAAAGGCTGGACTTCTCAGTGTCACGACAAACCCGACAGTTGCCAATTAAGCCCCGGGTCTTGCCCCACCCTTATTTCAGCGAGTTGTTCTACTTCTGGGCTTCATATGGTGCTGGAGCCGATGTTGATGTTTATAGCCCTCCCGCGTGCCCACCAATAGACTACATCACGGTTCCAGTGGCGCGGTGCATTGTGGGATGGGTCAGAGCAAAACAACCCCCCCAAAAGCACATGGCACATGCTAATTAATACACTGGGTGCAGCTATGAAATGTGCTAGTTTCAGCTCATCTCAGCTCTTGTTTGAAACATAGAATACTAACTAAATATATATATATAATAAATTAAGATATTAATCTTTTATCCAGAATTGCATTTACATCAATATAATCAGCACATCTTATGCCATGTGCATTTAGATTTAGAAAACTCTAGGCACTCAGACTAGTGTTAGAGCCATAGCCAGAGTACTCAATGCATTGTCAATGGCAGTGAGTAATCTCCATACAGAAAAAGTAAAATATTGATAAAACCACACCACCTAGGCACAAACCGCTTGGAACACATATAGAAAACATGTTTAACAAAAAAATTATATTAAATTGATGTGGTTAGGGTTTTGGATTTCTATTAATTTTGAATAAAACTGACGTTTTTCAATGCACGTATCGGCAAGCTCAATGGCCTTTGCTTTGCTCCCAAGGCCGTTTTCAGCACATGCGCAGTCGTAACCGTGATGTAGTCTATCCAGGCGCTTACTGAGTGGTGCCATGTGGTTTCGGCCCACGTGACGGCTTTATTTACAAACACCGAATGGTCAGTTGCTATGGTGACTGGCATGTTAATCACAAGCGCTAATGGTTTTGGCTATTAGGATTCAAATAATGTAAAACCATGATTTTTTAGACGATGGGAGACGTACTATTTCCTTTGACAGCTATTTGTATTTATTGACTATTCACAAGCACAGCAAGATAAAAATGAGGATAAATAACCAGTTAAATCTATGATACTTATTTTCTATTTATATTAAAACTGCATAGTCTGATGAAGCATCACATTTTCAAAGCCAAAACAATTATCTAGATTTGATTCTACATTATCTAAATAGATACTGATTCACTTTTTAAGCATTTGTCACCACATAGAAGGGAATACCGAGTCAATTTAATAGAACCTGTTACTGCTAAAGCCTATTGATGTCAGGATTTTGGCATGGCTGCCAAATTTAATTTGGCATGTTTGTGCTTCAAATACCTCCAAAGTTAGCCATTTAAGATAAATGTTACCGCAAACCAAAGTAAGGTAGATTATAATGATTAACCTGATATAGTTATCTCAGAAAATGACAGAAACTCAAAACCATCGGACTATGCAACTTTAAGATGAGTGTCGGAGACCAGGAAGGGGGGAAAGGTGTGTGTGTGCGTGTGTGTGTGTAGTAATGTATCATTGTATGCATTTATGTGTGTGTGTGTGTGTGTGTGTGTGTGTGTGTGTGTGTGTGTGTGTGTAGTAATGTATCATTGTATGTATGTGTGTGTCTGTGTGTGTGGCAGTGTCAGATCACTGTCACAGGCTTTTTATTTAGTCTGTCCAGCCTTTAAAAAAATTAGGTTTGGCCGGTCAGTGGGCACCAGAAAGGCTAGAGTTCCTGAAACCCCATCTTGGGCAATAATTGTTTAATTAATAACACTTTTAACAGCCTGGCATGAATATCGCCATAGACAATGGGTTTGTGTATTCAATCAATTACTGAATTAACCTTTGTTTTGTTGCTTCCCCCCCTCCCCCCCCCTCCCCGAGACAATCGTTAGCTGAAGTAGATAAAGGACACACCCGGTACTCGCAGTACACGGGTGAATACCAACCCTATATAAAAACAGTCGAAAATGCGGGTCAAAGAATTGAGAGCCTAATTTCACAATCTAAGAAGCAACAATTATTCTTTACATATGTCTTATTGATAGCCCCGCTACCTTTGAGTTGAAAAATATAATATAATGTCTAGTTTAATAAGATTTAAAAGTGAAATTGACGGTGTTCTGCGGCCGCCATCTTGTCTATTTGCATTCTCACCCATTTCACCAACTCTGTGCCCATATAAGTATCCATTTGATACTGGGGGCAGGCATTCTACTCCGTGTTCCATACTAAAGCTATTTTCGTCCGTATTTAGACTACGTTGTCGTTCACGTGTGTACTGCAAGTAACGGGTGAATCCTTTATCTATAGCTGAAGATGCTCAGGATTAAGTTTTCTTCTTGGAGAAATCTGCTTCATTTAAGACTTGCTGTGAAACTGAGCAAAGCCGCTTTCTTAACATTAGACAAAACAACAGCCAAGCGACAAACCCTGCCATGCTCAAAACACAAACCCTGCCATGCTCAAAGCACACATCCTACCATGCCCAAAGCACGTCATGCCATGCTCAAAGCACAAACCATGCCATGCTCAAAGCACACATCCTTTCCAGCACAAGGTACAAACCCTGCCATACCCAAAGCACACATATTACCATGCCCAGAGCACGCCATGCCATGCTCACAGCACACATCCTTCCAAGCACACGCCCTGCCATGCACAAAACACATAATACCATGCCAAAAGCACACGTCATGCCATGCCCAACACACACTCTGCCATTCCCAAACCACACATCATGCCATGCACAAAGCCATGCACAAAAATACAGTGTCATGCACAAAGCACACTTCCTGCCTTGCTAAAAACACACATATGAGATATTCAGGATAATGTGACTGAGTGGGAAATCGGTAAGAAGAGCACAGGTTTTCTGTGCTTTAGGTCGATTGCTGGTCAAGTCAAACCAATGACTTACAAAATTTATATTTGTTGCTACCTAGCCTGGCACTCGGCATTACTAAGATAGGACAAAGGACTGGTTAGCACAGTATCAGGATAATGTGACTGAGTGGGAAATCGGGTTATGACGCCGGCGACATGGTCTCCCAGTCGGTCAGCACTATAAAGTTGTCATGAGTGCCCTGTCACCCAAGTCGATACCCGTCCCGATATGGTGCTGGCGGCCTGGTCTCCCAATGGGGAAGCACTATTAAGTCGCCATGACTGCACTGCCACAAGTCGGTACCCGTCCTGATATGACTTTAGATGTTTCCCGGACGTAAAACTCCAACAAGCAGACACACATGTCCCTACCCTCACCCACCTTCTTTTCACTGGCCCTGTTCGGTACACGTGACCCCCCCCCCCCCCCCCCCCCCCACACACACACACAGTGTAGCCGACTTGTTTGTTTGGTTGTTCGAGCGCCCACATGATAGGGGCCGGGGATGAACTATAGACCCCTTTCAATGTTTGTAAACATCGGGTATGCGCGTGTAGCTTGGCTGCAGAACGAATGCACACTGCCACTGAGTTTCCCAGTACGCGCAGTGTAAAACGTTAATTTTAATCAAAATTAATAGAAATGCAGAAGCCTAACCATATCAATTTAATATAATCTATTTGGTAAATATGTTTTCTATGTCTGTTTCAAGAGGTTTGTCTCTACATGGTGTGGTTTTAGAGTTATTTAACTTTTTCTGTAAGAAGATTGCTCACGGCCATTGACAATGCACTGAGTTTGCCGGTACGCGCAGTACAAAACGTTTATTTTATTCAAAATTAATAGAAATCCAGAACCCTAACCTTATAAATTTAATATAATCTATTCGTTGAATATGTTTTCTATATCTGTACCAAGCGGTTTGTCTCTAGGTGGTGTCGTTTTAGAGATATTTCACTTTTTCTGTATGAAGATTGCTCACGGCCATTGACAATGCATTGAGTTTGCCGGTACGCGCAGTGCAATACGTCGATTTTATTCAAAATTAATAGAAATGCAGAGCCCTAACCTTATAAATTAAAATAATCTCTTCTTTGAATATGTTCTCTATATGTCTTCCAGTTCAGTTTGTGGCTAGGTGGTTTGGTTTAAGAGATATTTCACCTTTTCTCTATGAAGATTGCTCATAGCCATTGAGTTTGCAGTGTGACCGGATGTTGTCCTGCAGCCAAGCAGCGTGCGTGCTGACGTCATATGAAATTGGTCAATACCTCAATGGTATTATGACGGCACAGCGCGCATGCCCAGAAACAGATTTATATTCTGGAATTCTTTGTTGTTTTATTTATTTATTTATTTATTTGTTTGTTTGTTGCTCTGACTGAACGAGTTCAGCCGGAGCTGACACAACTGATGGCAACAACTGGTCTAGTCAGTGGCGAGCAGACCTGCCTATCCATGCCATGTTTGTGTTTTGTAAACAGTTTTAAGCAGGAGTATGCCAACGCGCAAAATACAAAAATTCTTAACCCCCCAAAATTGGAAGGTACACAACACAATTTAAGTGAAGTTGTGTTGGTCATGTTATTGCTCCTTTAAGTAAATTTGTGTTGGTCATGTTGCTACCTCCTTAAGCAAATTTGTGTTGGTCATGTTACTGTCCCTTTAAGTAAAGTTGTCTTGGTCATGTTACTACCCCCTTAAGCAAATTTGTGTTGGTCATGTTACTGTCCCTTTAAGTGAAGTTGTGTTGGTTATGTTACTTACTATCCCCTTAAGCAAATTTGTGTTGTTCATGTTACTGTCCCTTTAAGTAAAGTTGTCTTGGTCATGTTACTACCCCCTTAAGCAAATTTGTGTTGTTCATGTTACTGTCCCTTTAAGTAAAGTTGTCTTGGTCATGTTACTACCCCCTTAAGCAAATTTGTGTTGTTCATGTTACTGTCCCTTTAAGTAAAGTTGTCTTGGTCATGTTACTACCCCCTTAAGCAAATTTGTGTTGGTCATGTTACTGTCCCTTTAAGTGAAGTTGTGTTGGTCATGTTACTACCTCCTTAAGCAAATTTGTGTTGGTCATGTTACTGTCCCTTTAAGTAAAGTGTTGTTGTTCTTGTTACTGCTCCTTTAAGTGAAGTTGTCTTGGTCATGTTACTACCTCCTTAAGCAAATTTGTGTTGGTCATGTTACTGTCCCTTTAAGTAAAGTGTTGTTGTTCTTGTTACTGCTCCTTTAAGTGAAGTTGTCTTGGTCATGTTACTACCTCCTTAAGCAAATTTGTGTTGGTCATGTTACTGTCCCTTTAAGTAAAGTGTTGTTGTTCTTGTTACTGCTCCTTTAAGTTTAAGTGAAGTTGTGTTGGTCATGTTACTACCTCCTTAAGCAAATTTGTGTTGGTCATGTTACTGTCCCTTTAAGTGAAGTTGTGTTGGTCATGTTACTACCCCCTTAAGCAAATTTGTGTTGGTCATGTTACTGTGATGTTCTCTCTGGCGGAGTGGTTAGAGTGTCTGACTTTTTCTAGGTCGGACTCCTAATCTGAAGGTCAGTGGTTCGATTTCACTGTGCCCCCACCTCTTCCAATTTGGATTTCCACCGCTGTGTATAACTTACAGTGACATCAAAGGCCAGTTGCTCTCATACCATGTCTATGTGGTGTGGGAGGTTACAAATCCCTTGTGTCGGTAAACGTGTAGATTCAGACTTTCTATCGACAAACTGTCTAATGGTGAAAACAAGTCTATTCAGACTTATCCATGATAGGCAGTATAAATCTTCAAGAAAAAAAAACTTGAAAAAAAACTGTCCCTTTAAGTAAAGTTTTGTTGTTCTTGTAACTGCTCCTTTAAGTGAAGTTGTATTGGTCATGTTACTGCCCCTTTAAGATACCCTAAAGTTGTGGAATTATGTTCAGCCAAACGTGTCGGAATTCTGTCACATCATATATATATCCCATAGCGGTTTCTGCTTTCTGATTCTATTGAAATGTTGTCTGTGTCTACTTTAAGTACTTAGCTGTTGCATTGTCAACTGCTCATGCGTCAAACGCTTGTCCTCCAAATAGACAAACGCGTTTGTTCCATGGAAGTTTTTCATTTTGAAAGTGCTCTTGCATCCTTCACACCTGCTGCAAAATTAAAAAGAATGTGATTGTTTTACTTTTATTTTAAAGGGATGTTTAGGAATATTTAAGGGCGCAGCGGCAAAGAGAAGAGAGGAGGGATGATAAATCTGCATAATTGAAATAATAAAATTTTCGTCTGGGTCAAATGCCTAGCTTTAACTGGCCCGACAGGTCAGTTGGCCACCAACTCAGTCAGTCGCCAACTGCGGACTCCTTAACTTAATGAGTCTGACCAATGTGAGTGGCAGGAGCTGTTTTGTCTCAGGGGCCATATGCATGGAGCAGTGTTAGAGGCGTGTGGTGTTATCCCTCTAACACTGTATAGCTATCACCGTTTATCGGCGGCGGTGAAAACGTATGCATGGCGGCCTAAACGGTGAGTGTTAGCTAAACATGAATGTATTTATAGATTTGGGAAATCCCTCTGTGTTTGTAGCCATATATTAGGCTCAAATCTATTGAATGCGATCATATTTAACAGAATTACATACGCAATAAGTGAAATTTCATCAATTTAACCCTAAATTCGAAGCATTATTAAGGCTACCGCCGCATTGGCAGCGATATTAATAGTTATATTTTCGAATCGACGAACGTAATGTAAACAAATCGCCGCTGCCGCCGCATCGACGTCGCGTTCCATACTGGCGGCGGCGGCGATTTGACAATATGAATAACGCCGCCAATGCTGCGGCTACATTAATATCGTTTCGAATTTAGGGTTAAATTGATAAGATTTCACTTATTCCGTATGTAATTCTGTTAAATATGACAGCATTTAATAGATTCGGGCGTAAGAAATTCCCGCCGATTCGGCGGCGACGGCGATTTGTTTACTTTACGTTCGTCGATTCGAAAATATAACTATATATGTCGCCGCCAATGCGGCTGCTGCATTACTATCGCTTCGTTTTTAGGGTTAATTTGCTTAAATTTCGCTTATTGCGTATGTAATTCTGTTAAATATGATAGCATTGAGTAGATTTGGGTTCCATCCTGACACTAACACCGCTGTAAACCAGATATGATCGGAGTTAGAATTTCCGAGTTTAAACGCTCGGTGTTAGGCCTAACACTGCTCCATGCATACCAACTTGTCCGTGCTAAACCAGAAATCCCGCGCTAAACGCGTTTTGCCTCCTAACAGTGCTCCATGCATATGGCCCCAGGTCTCACACCGTCACAGACTAATTAATCACCTCCTGCCCGTGGCAACAATCTCCAATGTAACACAAAGTCTATCTAGCGTGTTGCTTTTTTTCCTTCTCCTTTTTAATTTGTCTCCTTTCCTCATATTCTCGCTTATTCTTATTTCATTATCTTCCTTTTATCCTTCACTTCTTCTTCCCTTTCTTCTTGTTTGTCTTCTTCTTCTTATTCTCTTCCTCCATCCTCTTCAGGGGTGGTAGGAGCTACTTGAACCACTTATCATTATCATCATTTTCATTGTTATTATTACTATAACCATTATTATTAGTAGTATGAATATGTATATAGTAGCATAAATATGTATATAGTAGCATGAATATATATATTTATATATATATATTTTTTTAAAGTATGACTAACCAAATGAGTTGCGCGCCCGCTTCCCGTCTGGCATATCCTGGGATTCGAACCCACGGGGTTATAATCCGGCCGAGTGAAACCAGTAGTTTAAAAATGACAGTTGTTGCTACCTAAGGTATGGAAAGGAAACAACGAAATAAGAACGAAGCCATTACTCTCCAAGCATCGTCTTATCACCGTGCTTCTTTATGCCCAATCATTGCAGACTGTGCTTGGAGAAAATTCTGTCAGTGTTTTGGCTCTATTATCGCTCACCTCGCCGACAATTTCCTTCTTTTTCTTTGTCTCCGACAAATCATTCGGTCCTAATATGTATGAGTCTGGCTCCCCCCCCCCCCTACACACACACGCGCACACACACACACACGCACGCACACACACACGCACGGACGCACGCACGCACGCACACACACACACACACACACACACACACACACACACACACACACACACACAAACCCATCAATACTGGGTAGCTCAGTGTCGGGATAATGTGACTATATACATATTCATACTACTAATAATAATGGTTATAGTAATAATAACATGGTGATGGCAGCCTGATATCCCAGATGGGCAGCACTATTAAAGCTAAGATTCCTTACACACGGTATGCGATCTGCGAATGCGAATGCGAATGCGGCAAAAAATCGAAACGCCTTGAAGTCAATGGGCTGCAACCCTTACATACGGTATGCGAATGCGAATGCGAATGCGAATGCGACAACTCGATCGGTCCCTGTAGCGATCGGTCCGGCATGCGGCATGCGACACGGGGGTGCGAATAGATTAGCATCAGTCGCATTTGTCCATTGATATAAGGCTGGAGGAGGCGACTGATAATTACGGACAGCCGGGACAGGGTGGTGTGAATAGAAAAGCATCAGTCGCATTTGTCCATTGATATAAGGCTGGAGGAGGCGACTGATAATTACGGACAGCCAGGACAAGGTAGAGCGCGGACCTGTTAGGAAGCAGTCTCCAAGGCTTCTGAGTGGAAACATATGGTAGTGGTGGTGGTTCGGGTTGCTAAAAATGCTACCAGAGCCACAAAAATATGAATACTTATCTATAATTTGGTTATAATAAAGGTAGGAACCCCCACGAGTAGAAATAGCACACATAAAGGCAAAATAATGGTTTTGTTGACCGAAAAGGACGGTCCTAACATGGGGTGTGAATAGAAAAGCATCAGTCGCATTTGTCCATTGATATAAGGCTGGAGGAGGCGACTGATAATTACGGACAGCCAGGACAAGGTAGAGCGCGGACCTGTTAGGAAGCAGTCTCCAAGGCTTCTGAGTGGAAACATATGGTAGTGGTGGTGGTTCGGGTTGCTAAAAATGCTACCAGAGCCACAAAAATATGAATACTTATCTATAATTTGGTTATTATAAAGGTAGGAACCCCCACGAGTAGAAATAGCACACATAAAGACAAAATAATGGTTTTGTTGACCGAAAAGGACGGTCCTAACATGGCTCAGTTTAGGATGTTAGGACCGTCCCAATCGGGAGACTGACAGGAAAATGCTACCATATGCACATAAATATGAATACCAATGAATGTACACATGGGTGCACACTTTTATATGCTGCTTACCGCATGCCGCACGCCGCATGCCGTGTGTAAGGAATCTTCCCATTCGCATACCGCATGCCGCTTGCCGCATGCCGCATGCCGCTTACCGTGTGTAAGGAATCCTAGCTTTAGTCGGCATGAGTGTGCACTGTCACAAGTTTGTACCGTCCTGAATACCAACCCTATATAAAAGCTGTCGAAAAAGCGGAGAAATGAAATGAGAGCCTAAATCCACAATCTAAGAAGCAACATTTGTTCTTTGTATATGTCTTCATATTTCGACGCTACCTTTGAGTTGAAAAATATAATAAATCATCTAGTTTAATAGAATTTAAAAGTGAAATCGACAGCATTCTATCCCACCATATTGTCTTTTTGCATTCTCTCCCATTTCACAAAATCTGTGCCGATATAAGTAGCCATTTGACATTGGAATCAGGCATTCTACTTCCTGTTCCATACTAAAGCTATTTTCGCCAGCATTTAGACTACGTTGTTGTTCACCCGTGTTTTTATCTCCGTTACCGGTAGCCCTATTTCAAGTGCCATAGACATATAGCCATAGTTTAACATGGTGTTTTTATTTCACATTTACAGTTTAAATATAACATTAAAAAAGAAAAGTCTTGTTAAATAAATATGCTATTCAATTTCATATCTATTTCTTGATTAGCTTTTAGTTCTCTAAACTACGCAGCTTTAAGTAAGCTAATCCCTTCATGACCTACATAACCCTGTCACACCCATGTCTGACCTAGTTCTATGCCACTACTGCCGGTGTTGGGTTTCTAGCAATGACACCAAGACCTATTTATAGAACAGTCAAGGAACTGGTGTATACATGTCTATCCATCAGACCGACACAATGCATATGAGGCTGTCTCAAAAGGCACCAAGTAATTTGGGACAAAACTTTGTCCATTGTAACGATCAACATACTATCTGCTTATGCATTTGATCAGGATAAACTGATTTATGGTGTTTCAAGATCCCAATAGAATACATATTGATTTGAAGTAAATGTCCTTGTGTTTTCAGTGTAACCCTTTTGTGCTATTTTGTGTCAATCGTTACGTGGACAAAAAAAAGAAGAAGAGTTATCACCTTTTGAGACAGGCTCATATGTCTGGGGTGTTTTTACAAAAGGGAAACATGCCATATAGAGCGGATTCGAACCCACAATTCTTGCCATTTTCCGGGGCTAGTGTCTTAATCAATAGCCTATCTAGGCTCCCATACGCACTCACTGCCCTGAGAAGTCAGTGCAGACTACTCACATACTTTTTTTGGTTGTTTGTTTGTTTAACGACCCCCAGCACAAAAAGTAGACATCAGCTATTGGGGGTCTACTCACATACATACATACATACATACATACATACATACATACATACATACATACATACATACATACATACATACATACATACATACATACATACATACATACGTACGTACGTACGTACGTGCATGCGTACATACATACATACATACATACATACATACATACATACATACATACATACATACATACATACATACATACATACATACACTCCCGCTCTAGGCACAATATTTCCCATTTTCAACACCCCCCCATGACACATACATACACGCCTATGTATATGAGCCTGTCTCAAAATGTGCTAACTCTTCGTTTTTTTTGTCCATAGTAACGATTGACACAAAACAGCATAGAAACGGTTACACTGAAAACACAAGGACATTTGCTTCAAATCAATATGTATTCTATTGGGATTATGAAACACCATGTAAAAAACAAATCAGTTTATCCTGAACAAATGCATATGTAGATAGTGTGTTGATCATTACTATGGACAAAGTTTTGTCCCATATTGCTTAGCACCTTTTGAGACAGTCTCATATGTTTATATTTTTTGTTTGGAGAGGGGGGGGGGGGGGGGGAGTTACAACAGCAACATGAAATGTCATATCCGGACAGGTACGACTTGTGACAGTGCACACTCATGGAAACTTCATAGTGATGCCTCATTGGGAAATCAGGCCACCAGCACCATGACCTGATATTCCACTCAGTCACATTATCCTGACACTGAGCAAAGCAGTCCTTGCCTTATCGCTGTCTCAAAAGGTGCCAAGTAATTTGGGACAAAACTTTGTCCATTGTAATGATCAACATACTATCTGCTTATGCATTTGATCAGGATAAACTGATTTATGGTGTTTCAAGATCCCAATAGAATACATATTGAGTTGAAGTAAATGTCCTTGTGTTTTCAGTGTAACCCTTTCTGTGCTATTTTGTGTCAATCGTTACGTGGACAAAAAAAAGAGAGTTATCGCCTTTTGAGACAGGCTCATATGTCTGGGGTGTTTTTACAAATGGGAAACATGCTAATTGCGTAATTGCATCAATATGTAAGTTAGATATTTAGCGTCAAATCTATATAAGTATTTTGGTTTTGACAATTTGAAGCTTCATCGGACTATGCAGCTTTAACGCCAGTTCTGATAAAACGCAATGATTCATTGAACCCAGAATTCTTCAATTCAAAGGTAATCCAGTAAACTGAACCCTGATTTAGCATGACCACCCTGTTTTCACGATGACATGATGACTGTTGTGTTTGGAGTGTCCGACTTTTTTCTAGGCCGGACTCCTAATCTGAAGGTTGGTGGTTCGATTCCCCGTGCCCCCACCTCTGCCACTTTGGATTTCCACCGCTGGGTATAACTTACAGCGACATCAAAGGCCGGTTGCTCTCATACCATATCTATGTGGTGTGGGGGGGGTTAAAAATCCCTTGGGTCGGTAACAGTGTAGGCTCGGGCTTTCTATCGACAAACTGTCTAATGGTGAAAACAAGTCTATTCAGACTTATCCATGATATGCAGTATAAATCTTCAATCACATTTTATGGACGCTCAAACAATCACCTTACAACTGGGTTTCACTGTACTTGTGAATCCTGGCCGTTGTCCATCGCCTTGATATAAAACGGTTGTCAACAACGGAAACATTTGTATGAATTTAGTTTCAACTCCAGTGTAAATAACTCGAGCTAATCGCCCCTCAAAATAAAACGGTGACATGTACATCACATTCCATGTGCTCGTGTGTTATGTGATTTTAATGTTGTTGCGTTTTTTTGGTTTTTTTTGGGGGGGGGGGGTATTTTACAACCTAGGGTTACCTGAAGGTGAAAGTGAGGCACTCACCCAAGCCAGCTCTGTCATTGACACACTTGTGAATGTCGTCTATTGACACATGTAAATGAGCCTGTCTCAAAAGGTGCTAACTCTTCGTAATGATTGACACAAAACAGCACAGAAACAGTTACACTGAAAACACAAGGACATTTGCTTCAACTCAATATGTATTCTATTTGGGATTATGAAACACCATGTAAAAAACAAATCAGTTTATCCTGAGAAATTGCATAAGTAGATAGTGTGTTGATCGTTACAATGGACAAAGTTTTGTCCCATATTGCTTAGCACCTTTTGAGACAGTCTCAAATGTGATCGGAATCAGCTGAGACAACATCTCACCTTATGAAGAAATGAATGTGCTTGTTTGTTTGTAACAAATTGCTCAATTGCCCATGTTCATTTTTATATTGCTGCCTCACTGAGGAACTGTGCATTCGACACTTTGACCTAATATCCCATCAGGTCACATTATTCCGATACTAAGCAAACTTAAGCCTGGTACACACCTCCTGTATACGATTCACGCGCTAAAACTGACTGTCCGACAGGACCTGTCACAACCCGACCCGTCCTGTTTCCCGACTAAGTTTTAGTCGGTTTCAGTCTTTCGGTGTGTGACCCCCCCTCCCGTTACAACCCGACCCATCCTGTTTCCCGACTAAAACTGCCCGATTCATTTTTCGAATCTTATCAAACCCGGTACAGACCTCCCTTTCGTGACAAAGTTTGAGTTTTAGTCGGTTTCAGTCTTTAGGTGTGTGACCCTCTCTCACAACAGAGCTTCCAATTCACGACTTAAAACTCAGTTTTAGGTTTTATACGGGAGGTGTGTACCGGCCTTTATGGCCCTGTCACACTACGACGTAACGACGTCAACGTAGGGAGAACGTGAAGAACGTTGAACTTCTCGGCGTAGTATGCAAATTTGGGCACAAGTTGAACGTGGATGCAGCATAGTGGACGAGAGCGTAACGTCGGTAAAGCGTAGTGATACCGTCATTCAACGAGAGAGGTCAACTTCATTACGTTCACGGAACGTTATGAACGTTATTCCATCGCCAGAACTACGTTACCTGATGGCGAAACGTTGAACTACGTTGAATGTACGTTCTCCTGATGTTCTCCTGACATTATCCTGACGTTATCCTGATGTTCCCATTACGCCGCGTGGACGTTTCCACTGGGTTTAATGTGGGTCAACGTAGTGCAACGTAGTGCAACGTAGTGCAACGTAGTTGAACGTAGTGACTAACGTTTTAATAACGTCGGTTTAACGTCATTGATGTTCACCAAACGTGTACAGAACATACGGCGAACGTAAACCCTTACGTTCGAACTACGTCAAAAGTTTTGAACATGTCCAAAACCTCGACATAATACGACGTAATGTGACGTAGCTCGACGTCAGTCTAACATCATTATGATGTCATAATAACGTAATCCAACGTACATCAACGTAATGATGAAAGATCACCACGTTAGGCTCACGATTGCTCATTACGTTGTAGTGTGACAGGGGTATTAGTCTACTCTACCCCACGTATCCTATGAATAGGCCAACTAAGTGCCAGGCTAGGTAGAGTGAGTGGTTGGTTGTTGGAGTTTTACGTCCTGGTAACATCTAAGGTCATATCAGGGCGGGTACCGACTTGTGACTGCACACTCATGGCAACTTTACAGTGCTACCCCACTGGGAGACCAGGCTGCCAGCACCATGACCTGATATCCCACTCAGTCACATTTTCCTGACACCGAGCTAACCAGTCCTTGCCCTCTCTTAACAATGCCGAGCGTCTGGCTAGGAAGCGACACATATATATACATTTTTATGTAATTGGTTTGACTCAACCAGGGTTTGAATCCATGGGTTCGAATCAGGTTCGAACCCCACGATCTGCCAAAATGGGTGACAGGCGCTCAACTCATTCGGCCATCCGGTCTGGTAGATAGAGTGACAAGTATCAATTGTGTAACTGGTTTGACTCGGTCGGGGTTCGAACCCACGACCTCCAACGCATCCCATCCAATGCGCTGTCCTCTTATTGGTGAGGTTTATAAATAACCTAGGGTGACTCTACCCCCTCCCCAACCCTCCCCAACCCTCCCCCGCCACCTCCATCCGTCCATCCCTCCCTCCCCCGATAACACTTGTGGACCAATCAGAATACTAATCTGCTCGAATGCTACACTGGTCCTTTGTGGGTTTAGATATGGTGCTGGCGGGATCAAGGTGGAGCACAGTGCAACATGTGTACAGGGACAATCTCCAGGCGGCAGACAACAGGGAATGTCGTCTGCCGCTCTGTGGGCTATTATGGGGTGCCGTTTGTATCATAATTGTGAATGTTGCATATGTCGTCTAGTGCTGTCGGCTATGGGGCGTCATTTGTGTAATAATTGTTAACATTGCATATGCCGTCTGTCGCTGTCGGCTATGGGGCGCCATTTGTGTAATTATTGTTCAAGTTTCATATGTCGTCTGCCGCTATGTAAATTCCGTTGATACCCTGCAAAGTCCGGTTTGTGTCTGTTGCATATCTGTTGTATATCTGTTGATATCCGGCATGATCCGGTATAAGTTTTGAACATGCACAAAACTTGGAACGGATGCCACCGGATTGACGTCTACGGTTCTTGTCCGGTTTGAGTCCATTTAGTCTGCTTACCGTCCATTGGTCTGTTTCATGTCCGTTTCATGTCCATTCGTCCAGCGGCCTTTGACCCGATATCGCAACATTTTGACACATTTGAATACATTTTGATACTTATCACGCCTGAACACCACCGGACAAGACAATTCTGTCCGTTGCTCAATGGATACTGGAAACATGGGATCCACTTCTTATTGACAGTTGATTCATGCCAAAGTGATTTTTTGCTAGGTTTTTGACATTGTTTTCAGTCACCCCAACTGTGGATAGGGTTTTGCTAATCATTCGCCAACACTCATCACACTCTCATTCAATAAGCTGATCATCTTTACAATAATTTGTGTAAATAACTACCAACATCTACGGCCGAAGTGCGTGTGTTGTTTTAGTTGGGGTTTTCCATCCTAGCAACATTTAAGATTATATCAAGACAGCGACCGACTTGTGACAGTGCGCAGTCATGGTAACTTTATTGTGCTGCCCCACTTGGAGACCAGGCTACCGGCACCATGACCCGATATCCCACTCAGTCACATTATATTGATTCAGAACTCACCAGTCCTTGCCATATCCGATTAATGTCGATTACCAGACTAGGTAGCGACAAGTATAAATGTTGTCAGTCATTTCGTTTGTCTAAGCAAGTAAACACTTTATGAAAACCTATTTTTATTAATGAAATATGCTTGGTTGCCATTATTTTCAAAACAGATTCAAACACTCTTGAACGCGCTTGAACAAATCTGGTGCCATTCTTACAATGGCATTTTTTATATATTTAAAAAAAATAAAATAAAAAGGGGTGGGATTCTTTAACAAAAATAAAATGTTAAAGCAGGAACTGAAACTTACGGATTCTGCAACTTGTTGGTGCTGGATAAAGTTATGGAATCTTGTTCAGCCCAAATTGTAGGAACTTTATTAGAAGCCTGTCACAGACAACTTGCTGATTGGCGAGTGGTTGTTGGTGTGTGCACTATAAATAGTCAATAAGCACTCCACACCCTGCGCCTCATACACTATTTTAGTCAAAGAGCTTTCCCCACCCACCCGGGAACCATTTATGGGAGGGACGCAGCTCAGCAACCACACTTGGCGTTTGTTGCTATCGGATTACAAAAATCCTCCCGTGTGACTGACACTGGTCAACATCCGGGTCGTATCTTACGGAGGATATGCCACCAGACGGGATGGCCGAATGAGTTAGAGCGCCCGTCTCCCATGCTGGTAGATCGTGGGTTCTTTGGTTCGAACCCTGGTCGAGTCAAACCAATGACATACAAATTTATACTTGTCGCTTCCTAGCCAGGCGATCGGCATTAATAGGATAGGGCAGGGACTGGTTGGCTCAGTGTCAGGATAATGTGACTGAGTGGGATATCAGGTCATGGTGCTGGCAGCCTGGTTTCTCAGTGGGGCAGCACTATAAAGTCGCCATTAGTGCGCACTGTCACAAGTTCGTACCCGTCCTGATATGACATTAGATGTTGCTAGGACGTAAAACAACAACAAACAAACAAACTTACGGAGGATAACAATAATAATAAGTAATATTCCTTTACGTATCTTTATTCTTGCAAAATACGTTATATATTACATATGAGCCTGTCTCAAAAGGTTATAACTCTTTTTTTTTTGTCCATTGTAACGATTGACACAAATCAGCACAGAAACGGTTACACTGAAAACACAAGGACATTTGCTTCAAATCAATATGTATTCTATTGGGATTATGAAAAACCATGTAAAAAACAAATCAGTTTATCCTGAGCAAATGCATAAGCAGATAGTATGTTGATCGTCACTATGGACAAAGTTTTGTCCCATATTGCTTAGCACCTTTTGAGACAGTCTCATATAATAATTCTTACGTACATGCTTAGACAGAGAGACAAGTAGTGGAGTATGAGTTGGCGGTAACAAAGACCCCAACTCCTTTATTTAAAAAAAACAACGAATTCTGAGTGTATGGAGTGTGCGGCCCCCACGCAGGGTTGGGGGGGGGGCAGAGCATGCTGGGAACCCCCACCCCCAGAATGGGGGGGGGGCAATACACTACATACCTTATTACACACGATAAGGGGCTTATTACTATCCATATATCAATCAATCAATAGTTCCGTCCTCTAGTTGAGGGTTGGATGCAATGGTTCTCCACTTGTCCCGATGGTGTGCTGTTCTGATAGACTGTGAATAATTCAAGCCTGTCCACTGTGAAATATTTGTAACCCTTGGTCTCCCTCTCCCTCTGCTGCCATTCACCTTCCCTTCCAACAATGTACGGTATATTGAACTCTGACGAATGATGTGGCCAAAATAAATAAGTTTCTTTGTCTGTATAGTGGCAAACAAGCTTTTCTTATTTTTAATTTTTCTGAGAACTTCTTTGTTGGTGATCTTCTTTGTCCATGATATTTTCATATATATATACATATATACACGGGATTCTGTGTGTGTATATATATATATATATATATATATATATATATATATATATATATATATATATATATATATACACACATGTGGATGTGTGTGTATACAGATGAACCTCGATCCAACGGACACGATGCAACGGATTCCGGATTCAACGGACACAATCCGCTCGAGTGAATATCTGGTACGAATGTTTAAAACTCCCGAGTGATATCCGTAAGGCTAAGGACAAGCTTAGAAAATATGCTGTAAAGTTTAATGTTGACTCTAGTAAGGATAAGAAGGGGGTCATTCATGTACGTAGGCATATGAAAGATCCCCAGAGTAAAGTAAAGGTGAATGTGCGTGGGGTAGAGCCCCCGGAAAATTTTGTTGCTGCAACAGACAAACAGCTTTAACGGACAACTGCTCCCCCCTATTAGTCCGTTGGATCGAGGTTCATCTGTATATATATATATACACACACAAAGTAAAGTCGCCGGCTCGTGGTGTGGGTGGTGTGGACAAGCCAAGGGAAATCAATACAGGTAATGAAGGCAAGTAGGTAAAGAGTGAAAGAAGGAGAATGAGACTCCTTGATTTATTATCTTATATAGGTTTCTAGAATCCAAGATGGCAGTGGTCACATGGGTTGATCCACCAATCAGAGTTCATTCTGTTGTATCCAAGGCATTGTTATGATGGCTACAGTGCCTTGTGGTGGCCAATGATCCATAAATAACACCATGGGGGGACGGGGTATGTGAGGTGACTCCTCCAAAGACTATTCTAAGAAGTGACACTCCTCCAAAGACTATTTTACTATACAATTTCTATACCTAATGAGTAATAGTTTACCAATTCCACATATCCCTTATATGCCTTTGAATTTTATATATATCACCATTTACCATTATATAGACAAGTTGCAATTTATTATAGTAGTTTTCACATATATCCTCATGCCATTAGATCGGAAAAATGTACACACACACACACACACACACACACACACACACACATACACATACACACACACAAATATACACCCCCCCACACACACACGTACACACACACACAAAAATATACACACACACACGTACACACACACACGTACACACACAAATATACACACACACACACCCTCACGCACACACACACACAAATACACACACACACGTACACACACACACACGTACACACACACACACGCACACATGCACACACACACACACAAATATACACACACACACACGCACGCACACACACACACACGTACACACACACACAAATATACACAGACAACCTCCTGATATGTGGGCAGTTGTTGGTGTGTGCACTATAAATAGTACAATAGGCACTGCACACACTAATCCACCTGCACTGCTTAACCCCAGCACAAAGCAGACCCCGGACACACAATATGGAATTACACTGTAAGGACCATCAGCGTTTGTTAAAAGGGACACAATATAGACTGTCGGCACCAGAGCCTGTGCTCCGATAAAATGCTCTCCAGCATAGCTTTGCAAGATGTCTCCATGTTGATATAACCAATTATGTTTTTTTTTGTTTTTGTTTGTTTGTTTATATAACCAATTATGTGCGTGGAGAGTGACAGGGCTGGCAAAGAAAGAGCCATAGCAGTCGTGTTGGCTCAAAATATTTCAGCTGTGGTAATTACTCGGCGCGAGATGCAGCAGAGCTTGTTTGTTTGGGTTTTATGTCCTAGCAACATCGAAAGGTTATGTCAGAATGGATACTTGTGACAGTGTGCAATCGGGTGGCTTTATAGTGCTGCTCCGATTTGGAGATGAGGCCATCGGCACCATGACCCAATACCCCGCTTAGTCACATTATCCTGATACTGTGCTGACCTGACCATGTCCTATCCTAGTAATGCAGAGTGCCAGGGTGGCTTTATAGTACTGCTCCACTTTGGAGACGAGGCCGTTGGCACCATGACCCGATAACCCGCTTAGTCACAGTAATGCAGAGTGCCAGGCTAGGCAGCGACAAGTCTCAATTTGATAAGTTATTGGTTTGACTCCGCTGGGATTCAAACTCCCCACATTCCACACGGGAAGCCTGTGCTCTACTGGTTCGGCCGACCAGACGGGATGGCCGAATGAGTTAGAGTGTCCGTCTCCCGTGCCTGGTAGATCGTGGGGTCATGGGTTCGAACCCTGGTTGAGTCAAACCAATAACTTAAAAATTGATACTTGTCACTTCCTAGCCAGGCGCTCGGCATTATTAGGACAGGGCAAGGACTGGTGTGCTCAGTATCAGGATAATGTGACTGAGTGGGATACCAGGTCATGGTGCTGGTGGCCTGGTTTCCCAGTGGGACAGCACTATAAAGTCTCTATGAGTGCGCACTGTCACCCGTCCTGATATGACCGTAGATGTTGCTAGGATGTAAAACAACAACAAACAAACAAACTTATTCGGCCATTGCGTCCAGTGGGGCACCAGAGCTGTGCTCCGCTAAATGCTCTCCAGCACAGGTCTCCGTGTTGATATAACCAATTACGTTTGTTTGTTTATATAACCAATTATGTGCGTGGAGAGTGACAGGGCTCGCAAAGAAAGAGCCTAGCGGTTGTGTTGACTCAAAATATTTCAGCTGCGGTAATTATTCGGCGAGATGCAGCAGAGCTTGTTTGTTTGGGTTTATGTCCTAGCAACATCTAAGATCATATCAGGATGGGTAGTACCGACTTGTGACATGCGCACTCATGACAACTTTATAGTCCTGCCCCTCTTTGGAGACCAGGCTGCCGACACCATGACCCGACATCCCACTCAGTCACATTATCCTGATACTGAGCTAACCAGTCCTCACACTATCCTATTAGTGGCGAGCATCAGGCTAGGTAGCGACTAGTATCAATTTGGTAAAGCGGGCATTCCTTACACGCGGTATGCGGCATGTGGCATGCGGTATGCGAATGGCAGCATTCCTTACACGCGGCATGCGGCACACGACTGGCTATATTCCTACCTTTATAATTATCAAATTATAGATATGTATTCATATTTTTGTGGCTCTGGTAGCATTTTTACCAACCCAAACCCCCACCACCACCACTACCATATGTTTCCCCTCAGCACCCTTGTGTGTGACCATTCCGTACTGCTCAGTCACCTCTCCTCGTCTAAAACTAATGGACAAGTGCGACTGGCTGAACCCCACCACCACCACTACCATATGTTTCCCCTTAGCACAAACGTGTCCGTAAATTATCACTCGCCTCCTCCGGCCTTAAACCTATGGACAAGTGCGACTGACATTTCTATTCGCACACCGCGTGCCGCATACCGCATGCCACACCGATCGCTACATGGACCGATCGGTTTGACGCATTCGCATTCACATTCACATACCGCGTGTAAGGAATGTAGCCCATAGACTTCAAGGTGTTTCGATTTTTTGTCGCATTCGCATTCGCATACCGCATGCCACATGCCGCGTGTAAGGAATGCACCCTTTAGTCATTGTGACAGCTGTGGCTCGAGCAAAAAACTTTCTACACGGGAAGCCATCCAGCGCGGCTCTTTGCCAGTTCGGCCATCCCGTCCAGAACACACATATAATAATTACACACAGCATGTGAGCTGTGTGTAATTATTATGTCTGTTCTGTCCTGTCCCCTGTTGTAAAAAGTCAAGCTTGTTTTATTTAACGGCAACTCTAGAGCACAATGATTTTCGTATCATCAGCTATTGGACGTCAAACAGATAGTCATTCTGATATATTTCTTTGGAGGAAACCCGCTGGCGCCACATATAATAGGCTGCTCTTTCCGATAAGCAGCAAGGGGTCTTTTATATATGCAGTTTCCCACAGACATGGCGGCACATACCACAGCCTTTGATGAACCAGTTGTGGACCACTGATAAGAATGGAAAATAGCCCCACCTGCAAATGGGTCCACTGATCAGGTCTCTCACACACACACACACACACACACACACACACACACACGCACGCGCGCGCGCGCGCACGCACGCACGCACGCACGCACGCACGCACGCACACACACACACACACACACACACAAATACACACTTGACTAATTTATAATTAGACATTTCTATTATGGCAATGAGTGCAGCTAGAAAAAGGCTCGGCGGGCTATGACTTCATTGCCTCTATTTCCTATGGTCATCCCCTCACCCCCCCCCCCCCCTCAACCCCTCACCCCCTCACCCCCTCACCCTCCGCGCATCCCCAATCAGCCCCCCCCCCCCCCCCGGGGACTGTCTGGCGTACTGACGACATAGCGGGTTGGCTGGGATGGGTTGGGGATGGGGGGCGAGGGGGAGGCGTGCTGCATCCTCGCGCATGCGCCTTATAAAATATTTCCGCGGGAGAAGAGCATCCCCCCCCCCCACCCCACACACACCCGGGAACCATTTGTCGGACGGACATAGCCCAGCAACCACAGTAGCATCTGTTGCTACAGGATTAACATATATTAGTTTATTTTTGTTGTTTTATGTCCTAGCAACATCTACGGACATATCAGGATGAGTACCGACTTGTGACGGTGTGCATTCATTGCAACTTTATAGTGCTGTCCCACTAGGAAATCAGGCTGCTGGCACCATTGCCCAATATCCCACTCAGTCACATTATCCTGACACTGAGCTAACCAGTCCTTGCCCTATCCTATTAATGCCGAGCGCCAGGCTGGCAAGAGACAAGTATCAATTTAAAAGTCATTGGTTTGACTCGACCGGGAACCCGATGTTCCGCACGTGAGGCACGTGCATATTATAATATTAGTTATTCTCAAAGGCAATGTACGACAAGATGTGCCCTCAGCGCCCTCATGTAGGAATTTCTCAAATAATCATGCAGTGGAGCCATCCCACTGTAAAATTTCCCGATAATTAGACATTGGTGGGTCGTGTGAACTGGTCTATACGAGATTACAAATGGTCTATAAAGGTAAATGATGTAATGTGACCAAATGCATATGGTATTGTGTAGTGTTGGTGATCCTTTACTTAGTTTAGATAGTCATTGTGTATTATAATAGATAGTGTGAGAGGGGCACAACTCTTAGTGTGATAGAGCCTTAGCAGCTCTGCTCACATAACCCCCCCCCCCCCCCCCCCCCCAAATTGTTATTTACGGATCACTGCACACCCAGACACAACAGGGCACTGTAGCCATAAACAACCACGGCATGGATACAAGCATGCTTACTGTTCATTGATAGATTGGAGAATGCTTACTGTTGATTGGAGGAGCTCGTCAGGTGTGACAGCTATCTTGAATTTATCAACCACTATATAATAATAAACCTGAGGGTGTAAGCTCTCTCTCTTTCCGTGCTCTTTATACTCTACCTTTCTTCTTGCCTGTAGTGATTTCCTATTTAGCCTGCCTACACAACTACAGCTGCCAGCAGTCGACTTTACACCACGGCAAACAAGGTGTGCATTCAATGGCAATTCAAATGTTATATTTACACAGTGTGTATGATATCTCCCACTCGTCTCGCAATCTAGTTGCGTTTCTTCATCGATTCAGTGGTAATTTCTTTTCAATACACCATGAATAATAATATTGTTTTCATTATTAATATTAGGAGATAATACGCTATAATAGACGAGATCACCGTTCCGACTGTGCATGCGCTGAAAACAGCGTTGGCAACTAAGCAAATGTGTCTGGCCATTGAGTTTGCCGATACATGTAGGGCAAAACTTTGATTTTATTCAAAATGAATAGAAATTATACATAACAATTTGGCATAAACATGTATGCACACATGCAATAAAATCTGATGAATATAGCTAAGACAAAACCAGGCATACTTAGACATTTTGAGCTAAGAAAAATAGAATTCCACACAAAACAATCAGTCACTTTAAGGCTGATATCCACATCACCATTATTAATTCTAAATATTAAAATGCCAAATGTGTCAACATACACTTGTTTCAGAGAAATATATAACCAATATCTGATTAACCCTACTCATTTTCTAGTTCTACATATGTCATTATCCATATGATATAAATAAAAACATTAATAAAATAAGTAAACTGACTCTGGCTATATCTCTAACACTAGTCTGATTTGTCTAAATCTAAATGCACATGGCAGACGATGTGCTGAAAATGTGATGTAAATGCAATGCTGGATAAAAGATTAATATCTTAATTTATTATATATATCTTTTTAGTTGGGATTCTATGTTTCAAACAAGAGCTGAGATGAGCTGAAACTAACACATTTCATAGCTGCATCCAGTGTATTAGCATGTGCCATCTGCTTCTCGCGGGTTTGTTTTTCTTCTATGCATCCCACAATGCACCATGCGTCTGGAATGGTGATGTAGTCTATTGTCATTTTTTATTTTTTATTTTATTTTTATTGAGGCTGTATTTATACTGTCCCTAGCATTTATACTGTCCATAGCCAGGCTTGTTTTCAATGCTGGCCAGTTGTAGTGTTGGTGTTATCTTACCACACAGTGGCTGCTGATAAGGTATTTGATTGCCTGGATTTCAGTAGCAGACAGATAATTGGTTGGTATGGTTAATAGCCTATGTTAGTTTTTTTGGATTTTCTTGGCATATATGTATTTATTTGTTCTACTCTTATTACTAGACTAGCCTACTCCTATTTACATATCATAGGCTTGTACGTAGCTGTGTGGTGTGTTATCTGGCTCCTTTTGGCATGGTTACCTTCCATTGGGCGTCCCGCTGGTGGGCCGTGACATATCACATGCCTCTTTGCAGTGCAGCTTAGTGGGGGTTTCCTACCCTTATTTTGCACAGATATTTTTTGTAAGTCTTTAGGTCAAGAATTTGTCATTCCTTTACCGTTTGGGCATTCCACACCTTGACACCATTGTCATACATTGTCTTTGATTGTACAACAGTCAGGGTGGGCTTGGGAACCTGTTCCATTGTTTCAATGGCACAGAAGTCAGGCTGGGCATGGGGACCTGTCCAATTGCCTTGTTCGCTGTTGGGTGGCAGCATTGCATCTATCTGTATTTCACGGGAAAGTGCTGAGTGCTGCGTCTTGTCATACATTGTCTTTGTTATTATATAGCTGCAGGACACAATAGTTGGATTGAGTAAGTACTCTGGCTCACCCCTAATAGTACTAATAGACCTACCCTTTATTTAACTTAACAATAAAATTAAAGCTAGAGCTTCGGACCAACTGGTACGAGATGAGCAGATGATGGTTGGAAGCTGGGGAAAGTGGCCCCTTCACCCACTCCCAGGCAGATCAATAGTCAACAGGCTCCTGTAACTGACCCACCACGACCGCCCAGCGCGCAAGCTTGGGGGTTGCGGGTTCAAGTCCAAAACATAAATCGATATAGAAAGGTTCCATTATTATATTTGTGTAAATACTTTATGCTATATGAGTAGCATAACGTATTTATACAAATATTACTCATTAATATATCCTGTATGGGCCATTATACAAGCATACATAATAAGCCAGAAGATCCCATCTACTCCCCAGCAACTAAGTCATCGGCTAGTTACTTCTATTCATTAGGTCATCTACTGATACGACCTCACCTCCCCACGTGGTGGCACCTACTCGCCCATGCCTCAGCGGCCATTACGCGCGATCACAGTACTACATACATTATATATAATATATATACATATATATATATATAATAGTGTAATGGTCTGCACTGACCTCAGACAAAGAACCGCATGGACAGGTAGGCGTGGGAAGTGTGGTGATATCAGGGAGCCTAGGTGATGTAATGGTTAGCACACTGGGCCGGAATGGAAAGAGATGTCGGTTTGAGTCCCGCTCTAGGCGCAATATTTCCCATTTTCATCACACCCCACGACAATATCTATTATAAATATATTACAGTAGCCCCATTATAAATTATACCGCGAGTCCAGAGGGGTCGTACTAAACCAGGGTTCAGTTTATTGAATTACTTTTAAATTAAAGAATTCTAGGTCCAATGAATCATTGTGTTGTATCAGAATTCGTGGTAAATCAGGGTACATTATAATGTAATTTCACTGTATATAACTTATGAATTGATACTTGTCGCTACCTAACCTGGCGCTCAGCATTAAGGATATGGACTGATATAAGGCCCTGTCACACTACGAGGTATGGCGCGACGTGTGCATAACCTGTTGAAATAAATTTCAAATCAAAATAGGTTGGCATACACCAAACCTTTCGGTGCATACATTAAGTATGCTGGAGATATGACAGGCATACATTCAAAGTATGTTTGGAGTACGTTATGGATCTGTGGGCAGTACGCGGACTGTACGTTCCCAACAGGCTGAACGTATGGCTAATGTGCAGCAACGTATTACAACGTATCCCTAATGTACTTCCAACATACACTGACGTATCCTGAACGTACACGCAGCGTACGTTCAACGTACGAGGCACACATCAACACACGTTGGAAATTTTGAGCATGCACACATTTTTTTTGGAGCCTCGACGCACGGCGACGTAAGACGATGTATAACGACGTACCCGGAATGTACCCGATGTATGCCCAACGTATGCGTACCATATGATGACGTACACCGACGTGTTGGTCGAAAATCACATACGTCGGCATAAGCTTAGGCTATACGTCATAGTGTGACAGCCCCTTTACACAGTATCATGATGATGCCGAGCGCCAGGCTATGTAGTGACAAGTATAAATTTTGTGAGTCATTAGTTTGACTCGGCCGGGATTCGAAACTCCTGAAGTCTGTGCTCGAACCGATTCGGCCACCGCATCTGGAATATATCTTGATGTGTTAGAGTGTCTGTATCCCGTGTTGGTAGATCGTGGGGTCGTGGGTTAGAACCCTGGTCGAGTCAAACCAATGACTTACAAATTTATACTTGTCGCTTCCTAGCCTGGCGCTCGGCATTATTGGGATATGGCAAGGACTGGTTTGCTCAGTGTCAGGATAATTTGACTGAGTGGGATATCAGGTCATGATGCTGGCAGCCTGGTCTTCCAGTCAGGCAGCACTATAAAGCTGCCATGAGTGCGCACTGTCACAAGTCGGTACCCATCCTGATATGACCTTAGATGTTGCTAGGACGTAAAACAACAACAAACAAACAAACAGATCAAACCCCATGAAATGAGCACACTGGAAATGGCCGCCAAGGCATGGAATGCGCAAACGGTGAAAGAAAGACAAATCCCTGACCTAAAAATGTACAAAAATATCTGTGCAAAATAAAAACTGGGAACCCCAACTGAACTGCACCACAAGGGGGCAGGTGATATGTCACGGCCCACCAAACTGGACAGCCCAGGGCGGGATAACCGGAAATATAAAAGCCAGATAACATATCCAACAACAATATAAATCAAATCAAATTCAAACAAACATAACTCAACCACCTATTACATACAGGCCTATGGACATGTAAATAAAATAGGCTAGTATAAAATTAAGAAGAAAAAAGCGGAAAACTCTTCCCAAGAAAACCCCAAAACACTAACATAGAACCCTAAGAAGACAACTAACATAGTAATAAGAATAGAACAAAAATTCAATGCCAAGAGGGCCCCCAAAAAACTAACATAGGCTACTAAACGTACCAACAGATCTATCTGCTACTGAAATGCAGACAATCAAATAATTTATCAGCAGCTACTGCTTGGTAAGACAACACCAACACTACAGCTGGCCAGCATTGAAAACAAGCCTGGTTACCCGGGCGTACATGCTATGGACAGTATAAATACAGCCTCAATAAAAAAAAGATTAAAAAAAGATGGAGGTGGAAGGGTTAGGTTGAGGGTTGAGGAGTGTGTGTGTGTGTGGGGGGGGGGGGGGGGGGTGGGGGGGTAGGCACTGTGTTTACAATGGACAGCAGCTGATAATATACACTACCAGGTCAACCCCCCCCCCCCCCCACACACACACACACTCCTGTGCCTAGTACGAGTGCCTGGCAACCCACAGCAGTTGGAGCGGTGCCTCGTGGAATGAGCAGCTCAGAGACTGCTTGGGGTTTTACGTCCTAGCCACACGTGAGGTAGTTGATCACCGTGAGAGCTATAGCTGAGAATGTGCAACTTGAGAGGTTGGTTGTGGTTTGATACATTAGCAACATCTGTGGTAATTATCACCGTGGGAACTATATATCTCACGACAGGTTGGTTGGGGTTTTACATCCAAGCAACATCTGAGGTAGTTATCAGCCAAAGGGGGCTGGCTATATCTCAGAATGTGCAGCTCAGAGACGGATTGGGGTTTTACGTTCTAGCAACACCTCAGGTAAGTATGACTATGAGAGCTAATATCTCAGAATGTTCAACTGAGAGGTTTGTTGGGGTTTAACGTCCTAGTAACAGTTGTGGTAATTATCAGCTTAGGAGCAGTACCTCCAACTGAGAGGTTGCTGGGGGTTTTGCATCCTCCCAAAATATAATGTAATTATTAGGGTGGATCTATGTTCCATTGAAAGTGCAAATGGTTTGGTTGGGGGGTTTACGTCCTAGCTACAACTGAGTTAATGTCAGGGCTGCATTTATCCCTTAATGAACTACGGCTGTTGGGTTGAATGGGAGAGATGGTGCAAGGCGGGAAGTGGAGAGAGGGGGAGAGGGTGAGCGGGAGAGAGAAAGAAGAAGAAACAAAAGAGAAAAAGGGGAGAGGCCAAGAAAGAGGGAGGGAGAGGGAGACGGTGAAAGTGGAGAGGGAGAGAGGGTGAGGTGAGAGAGCATGTGATACATGTAGTGAGAGAAAAAGCGGGCGGGAGGAAGGGAGAGGGAGAGAGGGTGAGGTGAGAGAGAATGTGAGTGTGATACAGGTAGTGAGAGAAAGAGCGCAAGGAAGGGCCAGGAAGAGAGGGTGAAGCGAGAGAGATTGTGATACGTGTAGTGAGAGAAAGAGCGCGAGGAAGGGAGAGGGAGAGAGGGTGAAGTAAGAGAGAATGTGATACATGTAGTGAGAGAAAGAGCAGGAGGGAGAGAGGGTGAGGTGAGAGAGAAGGTGATAGTGGCAAGAAAGAGCGAGAGGAAGGGCGAGACAGAGAGAAAGGGAGAGAAGGAGAAAGAAAGGGGGAGAGGGAGAGAGAGGGAAGGAGAAAGAGAGTGTGGGAGAGAAGGAGAAAGAGGCAGAAAGGGAGAGAGAGTGGGACAGAGAAGGGGAAAAGGAGAGGGAGAGCCTGATACTTGGGAAAGAAAACAGTCGATTTGTGGAAATAAGTAGACATTTCAGATCTGTGTATAGATATGTCCACACCCAACCACCCACTCTATATTGAACAAACAGGTGTGCGTCATATGTGTACTACACCTATTTACACCCACCCACCCGTCAATCCCCCACCCACCCCTCAATCCCCCTCCCACCCCTTAATCCCCCACCCACCCCTCAATCCCCCACCCATCCCTCAATCCCCCACGCACCATGTACGTGAGTAAATGCATTCAATACACCTGTCTTCACAAGCACGTCGAAGAGTTACTGCTTTAAAAAAAATGTCTACTGGGTCCTTCTCAGAAACTATGTAGCACATATTTGGTTTCCACTTTGTTAGTGATTGAACCTTTTTTTTTAGCGGGGGGGGGGGGGGGGAGGATTGGTTGGTTGGTTGGTTGTGTTGTTGTTGGAGCTTTATGTATGTCCTGGCAACATCTAACTTCTAAGGTCATATCAGGACGGTACTGACTTGTGACAGTGCGCACCCATGGCAATTTTATAGTGCTGCCCCACTGGGAGACCAGGTCGCCAGCACTATAAGTATAACCTGATATCCCATTCAGTCGCATTATCCTGACACTAAAGCTAAGATTCCTTACACACGGTATGTGGTATGCGAATGCGGCAACAAATTGAAACGCCTTGAAGTCAATGGGCTACATCCCTTACATGCGGTATGTGAATGCGAATGTGACAACTCGATCGGTCCCTGTAGCGATCGGTGCGGCATGCGGTATGCGAATAGAAATGTCAGTCGCACTTGTCCATTAGGTTTAGACTAGGAGAGGTGACTGGTCATTACGGAACGGTCACACACAGGGGTGCTGAGTGGAAACATATGGTAGTGGTGGTGGGGGTAGACGCTTGCCGCTTACCGCGTAGAAGGAATCCTCCCATTCGCATGCCGCATACCGCATAGAAGGAATCTTAGCTTAAGCCAACCAGTCCCTGCCCTATCCTAAGAATGCCGAGCGCCTGGCTAGGAAGTGACAAGTATAACATTTTTAAGTCAGTGATTTGACCCGACCACGGTTCGAATTCCACAATTTACCAAAAGGAGAGACGGACGCTGAACTCATTCGGCCATCCCGTCTGGTCTTTAAGTGGAGAGTTTGGGTACACATTGATATAATTTTGGTTGGTCGTTGTTGTTGCAAATCATATTGCGAACAATGTGAGCTGTCTGTAGCTAGTTGCACATAACCACGTGACCTCCCTAATGCCCTGTTACCGGGCGCGGTGGCCGAGTCGGTAGCGCGCAGGCTTCCCGTGTGGAAGGTCGGGAGTTCGATTCCCGGTCGAGTCAAACCAATGACGTACAAAATTGACACTTGTCGCTTCCTAGCCAAGCGCTCGGCATTAATAGAATAGAGCAAGGACTGGTTGGCTCAGTGTCCGGATAATGTGACTGAATGGGATATCGGGTCGTGGCCACACGTGTCACAAGTCGGTACCTGTCCTGATATAGCCTTAGGTGTTGCCAGGACGTAAAACTCCAACAACCAACCAACTTCCAGTGACCCTCAGTATTGCTGACAGCTCTCGGTCCTGTTATTATTCAGCTCCTCCCTAAGCCCCGGATTTTTAGCCGGACCCCCACCGAACCCCCCCCCCCCCACCACCACCACCACCACCACCACCACCACCACCACCACCACCACACACCCACACCCACACCCACCTGTCCCAGACAGCCCTGGATAAAATCGTTATTTTTGTCATTTTTGGGCTCGCAGTCACACCTACACGGTCTAGACCCCGGTGTAACGATTTCAACTTCCCCCCTTCCCAAGTTCCCCCCCGGGAATCTGAAAACGTTTTCAACTTCCCCGGAGGGAAGTTATAAACGTTTTCAGATTCCTGGGGGGGAACATAAAAACTGTTTTCAGATTCCCCCCCCCCTGTTTTCAAATTCCCCCCTCTTTAAAATTGTTTAAAAATATAAAAAAAATAAAAAATTCCCCAAAAATGTAAAAGTTTTAAAAAGATCGAAAATTCATGAAAAATAGTAATAGTAGTCACCAAAATTTCCCCAAGAAGAATTTTTGTTCGTCGAACAATTTCATGTACAAAATTCACCAAAAAAATTATATTTCACGAAAATAAAGAATTTCACACAAAAATTCCATATTCTTTTAATTATTCAAAAAAGCACAACAAATTGAAAAGTTAAATAATTCGAAAATTTCACGGAAAATACCAAATTTCCAGACAATTTCCAGGCAAATAATGAATTTAACGAAAAGATTTAAAGTTCATGAAAAATCTTATATTTCACGGAATTTAACAAACTAAGAGATTTGTGTATGTCTGTGTGTGTATGTCAGTCTGTAGTTCATTTTTAAGATGGTGTGGATTAACATTAGCATTTGAGATGTGGACTTATCGAAGGATGCTGAAAATAATCATGGACAAAGAAGATCACCAACAAAGAAGTTCTCAGCAAAATTAAAAATGAGAAACGCTTATTTGCCACTATACAGACAAAGAAACTTAATTATTTTGGCCACATCATTCGTCAGAGTTCAATATACCGTACATTGTTGGAAGGGAAGGTGAATGGCAGCAGAGGGAGAGGGAGACCAAGAACATCATGGTTTACAAATATTTCAAAGTGGACAGGCTTGAATTATTCAACAGCACACCATCGGGACAAGTGGAGAACCATTGCATCCAACCCTCGACTAGAGGACGGAACTATTGATTGATTGATTGATTGATTAACAGCACCATAATCTCATATGTGCGGACAATTTTAATTGAAAGAGGGAAAACATTTTCAAATTCCTGTGGGGGGAACTTGAAAACGTTTTCAAGTTCCGCGGAGGGAGGGAAAGTTAAAACGAGGGAGGGAACTTGAAAACGTTTTCAAGTTCCCCTGGGAGGAATTTGAAAACGTTTTCAAGTTCCCGGGGGGGAACTTGAATATGGGGGGAATTTGAAATCTTTACACCGGTCTAGCCAGACCACCCCCAGACTACCCGGTGTATCCACGGAGTAGTCATGGATCAGTCCCAGACTGGAAGTGGACTTGCTCCTGCTATATAATATATACAGAAACGGGGCTCATCCTGGACTGATCCGTGGTAAACCGGGCTATCCGTGGCGATCCGTGGCTGATCCGTGCTCATCTGGCTTGTCCGGGTCTTATCCGGGCAGTCCGGGAGTGGTCCATGGCTATGTCTTGGCTAAACTGTGGCTCATCCGGGTTAAAAAACGCCTGGACAGCCCCGGACTGTCCCGGATGCTACACGGACTACCCTCGGTCCACCCACGGACTACCCAGACCACCCTGGATCACACCCGGATCATCCCGGACAATGCAGGATCGAGCCCGGATCGCAATATTCCCCAGACCGCCCTGGATGTTTTTAACATTTTAAAACATCCGGGGCGGACCCCGGATGAGGCTGGACCAGCCATGAATCACCAAGGATCACCGAGGATCACCAAGGACCAGCCACGGATCATGCCAGATCACCACGGACCACACCGGATCATGGTCCGGGGCTCATCCGGCCCCTGATCCGGGTAGGTGTGACTGGGGCTTTAGCTACTGCTGTAAAACCCGCAAGGTAAAACTACGCAGTCTGATGAAAGCGGACCAGACGAGCGTCCGTCTCCTGTTTTGGGAGATCGGGGATCTGAACCCTTGGGTTTGTGAGTTCGAACCCTGGTCGAGTCAAACCAATGACTTAAAAATGTATACTTGTCGCTTCCTAGCCTGACACTCGGCATTATTAGGACATGGCAATGACTGGTTGGCTCAGTGTCAGGATAATGTGACTGAGTGGGATATCAGGTCATGGTGCTGTCAGCCTGGTCTCCCAGTGGGGCAGCACTATAAAGTCACCACGAGTGCACACTGTCACAAGTCGGTACCCGTTCTGATATGAACTTAGGTGTTGCTAGGATATAAAGCAACAACAAACAAACTGATGAAAGCGTCAAAGGGGGTGGTGGTGATGTTTGAGGAGGTGGGGGTGGTTGAGGGTGTTGTGGAGGGGGTAGGGTGGAGTGGAGGGGGGTGGTTGGTGGGAGGGTGGGTGGTGGTAGTGGTTGAGGGGGTGGTGGAGGTGGTGGAGGAGGGTGGGGTGATAGAGGGTGGGTGGTGGTAGTGGTTGAGGGAGTGGTGGTGGTGGTTGAGGGGGTGGTGGTGGAGGTAGGTGGTGGTGGAGGGGGTGGGGTGGTGGTGGTAGGGGTGGGGGTGATAGAAGGTGGGTGGTGGTAGTGGTTGAGGGGGTGATGGTGGTTGATGGGGTGGTGGTGCTGGAGGTGAGGGGTGGTGGGGGAGGTGGGTGGTGGTGGAGGGGGGTGGAGGTGCGTGGTGGTGGAGGGGTGGGGGTGGTTGTAGTGGTGGGTGGTGGTGGGGTGGTGGTAGTGGTGGAGGGGGGTGGTGGTGGAGTGGGGGTGGAGGTGGGTGGTGGTGGTAGTGGTGGAGGGGGGTAGTGTTGGTGGAGGGGGGTGGTGGTGGAGAGGGGTGGTGGTGGTTGGTGGTGGGGGTGTGGGGTGGTGGTGGTAGTTGTGGAGGGGAGGGGGGGGGGGTGATTGGAAAGTCCAGATGACTGGAGTGGAGTGCTGAGACGTGGATGCTGTAATTTAATCATGCCTCCGTTCAGGAGGAGGTGAAGGAATGCTTTGACAGTTAATCTGGTGAGTGCTGATAACAACACAATGGGATTCACCAGCCCGGCCAGTCCTGAGATGTTGCCAGGACGTCAAGCTACAACAACCAACCATCCCGGCTGTTCTATGTACATGGATGGAAAAATCTCCGCAAATTTTACTTTTCAATGATTGATGTTCACAAAATGCCATGGATATATGTCCGGGACAAGTAAAAATTCAGACGGACAAGTGAAAATCACACCAGAATTGTCCGTTGGAAAACTGAAATCTTTTGCTTATTTCTATCACTGTATATATATGACAGCAGGTTTTTTATTACCCTAGATATTCAATCAATCAATCAATAGGATAGAGCTATAATAGGCCTTGCACCTGTTGGCCGCTCTTAATTAATAGAAATCGAGACAGTTCTTCAGATGTGGTGGATTGTAGCAACTGTCACTGTCTCCAAGATATATATGTAATGCTTGACCAGTATTGCTAGGATATCAAACCGGAGAGAGAAAAGGGGGAACTGGTGGCGTGGGCGATAATACAGTCACAACAAGGACAGTCATACACTCTCCAAGGAATGGAGCTAGGATAGTGCGAGGAGAGTAGTGGATCAATCATGACTTCCGGGAATTTCCCAGCATTCCCTGATAGTGCTAAGCCTATGAGAGAATATCTGCGTTTTCTCGGAAATTTCTCTTCTTTTTACTGATAATAATATAGTATCATTATCCTAATAATTACTTGGATAGAGTTGCTATTATTTTCAGATAACCTCATCTTACATTTCCATTTAATATTTTTTTATTTACCAGAGACCACTTTCATCCCTGTATGTAGCAGTTACCCCCCCCCCCCCCCACCCACCTCCCCTCACCTCCTTCCACCCCACCCAACCCCACCCGGAAGTCCCTAGACAAGCAACTTCCCGGACAACAGGGTGGTTGAAAGAGTGAAGCGGACCGCTTGCCTCCTGTGCGCTGGAGGTCAAGGTTTCAAACCCCGGCCGAGTCAAACCAAAGAATAGTGTACATGTGTGTAAAATGGAGGTTAATGCGAATATTATGTAAATGACACCCTGGGGGCCGTTTCGGTAGTTTTCATGACGTATTCGATAGCTTTGTGGTTTCTGTGCAGTTGAAGCGACCTGTGTGACAGGTGACATGCGGGGAAGTACGCATAGTCCACTTCCGGTCCGCAGGCTGCCGCCTTTCCCACCACTTGTCGGTCAGTCGAACCCACATTTTACTTCAATAAAGACATGGAGGGTTCATTGCCAGCCGGAGTTAGATACTCACTCCATTCTTATATATTACAGGTTGTATCTCTTTAATCCGGTGTGGCAGTAAATCGCAAACCCCTGGAAATTGCACATCCCGGGGTTTGCGATACCTCAGGAAGCACAGACGCCCCCTGTAGCGGCGGGTGTAATATCACTTCAATTTTAGGGTTAATTTGATCAAATTGCAGGCTATTGGAGTAACCTGTAATCTAGAAAACATGATCAGCATCTGGATAGCATTAGGGCCGGTATATCGGAACTCCTAACACCGCCCTTAACACCTGGTGACGGAGTGGTGTGATCATGAACATGGGGGGTTTGAGACCTCCATGGGGGATATGTGATTTCCTAGGAACTCGCAAACCCCGCATGCCCATATATGGCATAGGGGTTTGCGATTTCCTAGGAAATCACAAGTGGGGGTTTGCGATTTACAGGGTTTGCGATTTCCTGCTACACCGGCAACCTGATGGGACCTGGCTATTGCCAAATTACAGAAAATGCCGGACTACACAAATTGTCAGATTACACAAATATTGCTGTATTCTCAAAGGCAGAACCAAGTTTAAAATGGGAAATAATAAAACCATTAATGCTTCCAAACAAGGTTTTTTTGTGTTTTTGTTTAATATAATATAAAGCTCAAAATCACAAATAAAACCTGTACCACTAGCCCCCGTAGGGTTAGATAAAATATTCATCCGGTACTTGTGTAGTAGACGGGTGAAGGACAACGTAGTCTAAATATGGGCGAAAATAGGTTTAGTATGGGACATGAACTAGAAACTGTGGTTCCAGGATCAAATGGCTACATATATAGGCACATAGTTGGTGAAATGGGAGAGAATGCAAAAAGACAAGATAGCGGCCACAGAACGCCGTCGATTTCACTTTCAAATCTTATTAAACCAGATGTTTTATTATATTTTTCAACTCAAAGGTAGCGGGTAAATATGAAGACATCTACAAAGAATAAATGTTGCTTCTTAGATTGTGAAATTAGGCTCTCATTTCATTAACCCGCTTTTTCGACCGTTTTTATATAGGGTTGGTCTTCACCCGTGTACTGCGAGTACCGGGTGAATCCTTTATCTACCGTAGGGTTAGATTACATTCAAAGTCAGATTCAAAATGTGCTGGACCATGGCAGTAGCCGAAGTGTGGAATGCCGGATTAAGGACTTACAAAATTGATACTTGTTGCTGCTTAGCCTGGCCCTCAGCATTACTAGGAATAGGATAGGGCAATACCTGGTTAGCTCAGTATCAGGATAATGTGACTGAGTGGGATATTGGGTCATAGTGCCCGTGGCATGGTCTTTCAATGGGACAACACTATGAAGTCATCATGAGTGCGCACTGTCACAAGTCTGTATCCATCCTCATATGACCTTAGATCATGCTAGGATGTAAATCCCCAACAAACAACACAGTAAAACAAACTTTCTCCTTGGTAGAGCGGCAAACACATGGAATAGGCTTCCACGCGAAATAGTCAAAGCTCCATCACTAAATGCATTGGAAAACAGACTTGATACATTTTACACTCATCGCCGTGAATATGGCCTATGCTGGCGACACGGTGTAAAACAACCACCAATCAATCAATCATTTTGGACTATGCGTACTCAACATCTAACTTAGAAGTTAGATGTTGCCAGGACATACCGCATGATCACTATAATTATGACAGGTCATATGTAGATAGACCGAATCTGTTAACAGGCTATTATGCCTCAATAAATCAACAGAAAAGGATAAGTATAAGTAAGTATAAGTAAGTATGAGTATTATAAGTAAGTATAAGTAAGTATAAGTAAGTACAGGCAAGTACAAGTAAGTATAAGTAAGTATAAGTAAGTATAAGTAAGTATAAGTAAGTATAAGTAAGTATAGCGGGAGTGCATGTGACTTCATTACTGAGCAATCAGCGGTCAGCGGGCTGCCATCTTGGATTACGAGCACCCTCCCTAGCCATGTTGTGAATGCATGCAGATGCAGTAAAACAGAGTTTTCTTGTCTTATGGGAGGTTCTGGGCAGTTTGCATCCAATGTTTTTACTTACAGCACTTTAGCAACAACTTCTGAGGCCAAACGGCTCAAAACAGTGACAGATAAACCAATAAATCAGTAAATAAGCACAGTGTAGGCAGTTGCAAGCCTTCTTTCTGTATGTCATCCAATATGGCCACCGAAAGTTGTCTTGTGTCATCATTACACCCCGTCTATAAGTAAGTATAAGTAAAGCGACAGAGGGGCCTGGGTCCGTGGAGGTGGTCACACACGTGATTCCGGCCTGTGGCTACGTCATGTGACCCACTTTCAGTATCCAGGGTTTAGGTAGACTTGCGCTGGAGACTCCAGACAAATTTCAAAGTCAGAATAATATAGGGAAATTTAATATTGGTCTCATCAAGTAAATAAAGATATCCGTTCCATTCGTGTGTTTTTTTATTCATGTAATTATATATATGGATAGTGATAATCCCATTATCGCATGTAATAAGCTCTGGAGTGTCCTGCCATCCTCCCTCCCCCGCTCCCTGGGTGGTGGGGGGGGGGGGGGGTCCGGCATGCACCTCGCTGGATACGTTGGTTTAGTTCATGTTAGCATTCACATACAAAGTTTTTAAAACCTTTTTCCATACGTTATTACTGTTTTACAGCTTAATTACGATCGTATTGTTAAGGATCGTTAGAACAATGAATCCATTGTTTGGTTACTTATTAGCTGCCCGTTGACGAATGGAGAGATGTTTGGCAGGAGCCATTTACATCGCTAGGATTTCTTCCTAGGTTTCTTTAATATTACCCAGTTATGTATTTTGATAAGGCGTACCTCCGAGTCCTATAGTATTTTCTTCAACTTGTTGGTGAAGAAAGCCACAGGTGGGAGAAGTTCATGGGACAGAGAGTGTGGGAAAGACCACCACACTGGTCCCTACCCCTCGTTTGGATCGGTTGGATTCCCATACCGTCATCCTACGACTGTCTATTAACCACACCTAGTATAATTATACTCTAATTATCTGTGTGATATTCAGCTCGGAATATCGCTTGGTCTTTTTGGTTTTATTCACAGACTCCGAGCCATGGCTACGAAGCAGAGTAAGGCAGAGGCACCTCGAGCGCTCAGTGAAGATGAAGAACCTTCACCGCCAGCACAGGCGCAAAGGTCGCCGGAACAAAGAGATTCGGACGAGGTGGGGGGTCCGAGCCCGGGCCCGACCCAGCTGACCTAGATGAACGAGTTGCAAGTCTAGTACAACTAAAGATGGAGGAGATGCTGCCCTCCAGAGTGATGACCAGGAAAGGGAAGAAACCAGTTTTGGATTCAGAGGAATCTGACTGGGGGATCTTTCTGAAGATCAGGCCTCGTCTGACGATGAGTCAGAGGAGGAGGTTGTGGTGTCTGCGCGCAAACGCAAACACAAGAAGAAGGCTCACTCATCAGATGGGGATGAGTACATGAGGACAAGTAAAAAGAAGCCACACGTGAAGAAGAGCAAGAAAAAGACCAAGAAGAGCAAGAAGAACAAATCCTCTTCTTCTGACTCTTCATCAGACTCATCTTCAACGAGTTCTAACTCAGACACTAAACACGCGGGGAAATACGCGGAGTTGAGTGGCAAGGTGATGAAGAAGTGCAAGGTTCTTCGAAGGAAAAAGATTCATATTACTACGATGATGAGGAAAACTATTCAGGGGCACTTCAACACCTTTAACACGGCTGAGGTAATTATGAAGTTAGCCGAGAAGTTCACGGGGATCAAAGGGATCCCGGAATCTGCCATCAAAGAGATGCATTCAGACGTCAAACAAAGTGAGGACCAGAAAAAGTTTGAAACGGTTTTACACACAGTACACACAGTAACTCTCTCAGCCATCGCACCTATAGCCAACAGAATGATGACTGAGAATAAATTCTCATCGCTGTGCGAGGAGATGAATGGTGGAATTGTGCTGCAGACAGCGACAAGCAATTTCCTCTCTTACGGACGTTTTGACAACGTCTTCAAGGCGGTCTGCACAGATGCAGGCAAGGAGGTAGCTATATCGAAGAAGGTCTTGGACAATGACGGGAAGGAATACACATTATTCCATGCCCTCAAGCCCTTAAGGGAAAGCCACTGGACAAGACTAAGATGTTCGGTGGACCAGCACTTGTTTAAACAAGTGGAGACCGATTCCAAGTGTGGGAAACATATGGAAACAGACAAAAAGAAGTCCGCAGATACAAATCCTACCCGCTTCAAAAAGACGAGGCAGGATTTTTTAAACCGTCGAACCGGACAATGAGGAGGCAGGTTCGGAACAAACTTCAGCTTCCAGGCCAGGGGAAGGGGCCAAAGGCAGTTCTTCGGCTGGAACGACGGGAACAGACCCTTCAAGAGGGAGTTCAATGCCCAGAATCCATTCCCCCGCCCAGGGAACAAATAGAAGTGGCAACGCAAACACCAGTAAGCATATTTAAAGCTGGTAACCTCAATAATTGCCTACCGGAATGGAATAACATTACGGAGAATTTAGCTATCCTTAGTTTAGCTTAAGGAGTAAGAATACCCTTCGTTGAGGAACCTATTCAAAATAGTATACCTTTTCCTTACTGATTTCATGGTTCAGAACGCGAGGCGTTAGATAATCAGCTACTTAAATTTGGTGAAAAAGGCATCATAGAACCAGCACTACATGTGGCTGGGGAATTCATATCTAATATTTTCACGAGACCCAAACCAAATGGAGATGTAAGACTAATTCTAGATCTAACTTTATTGAACAAATTAGTAGAATACAAACATTTAAAAATGTTTTCATTAGACACAGCTAGAGACTTAGTAACACAAGACTCCAGGCTGGCCAGTGTGGATCTCAGAGATGGGTCGTTCTCAGAAGTTGTGTACCAATAGTGTGACATCAGTACCACAAAATCAAAATGCTGCCAAAGTCCTATAAACAAGTTTCCTCAATGTGTATGTCCTTTTGCATCTGAATAATTGAAAATAAACACATTCTGGCATTTTTAAGTAGGTCAAATGATGCTCACACCCAATAAATAGCAGTATAGCATGGAAACCAATCTGACTCCAAAATCAAATATTTTCCACACAAAACTTGACATTTTTAGGACATTTCACATGCCACTTGCTTTATAAACAGTAGTAATAATAATTTGAAATCTCATTGCTATGGTTGTGTCTTATTTGTGAATATTAAAGAGAAAAGCAAAAAAATATTAGCACGGTAACAGTCAAAGTGGAAACAACAATTTTACACAAATGTTTGGCTCAAATTTCAATGTTTAGGGGCAATTTCAGGATTTATCTTTTACTATACCATAACTGGGTCCATGCATAGAGTGTCAAATGGTGAAAATAGTTCTTGTACTGTATCTGTACTCAGTGTTTGATACAGAGTTTCATAGTACTTGCAAGTGGAAACGAAATGTTACGATGTTAATGACTCCAGAAAAGGTTAACTATTTCATCATTTTAATTTTTTTTTTAGAAATAAATGTCTTCAACTTAATGAAGACATTGTATATGACCATTTGAAGTGAAATGAGCTGTTGTTCAGAGGTTTTCATTAAGTTTGTGACACTTTATTTTCAATGCTGTTTACAATGTCACAAATTAGTGATGTAATTTTCTATGTATTTAGCTACATCCATCACAATAAGATACATAATACACAATATTAACATTTACTTTTGATGTAAAATATCTCCCACATTATTGGGCTAAATGATGAAATCTAAATATTGAAACTCCAATAATGGGTTTCTTTGAAATAGGTATTTCAAGTAGACTACCTCAAGTGGTACACAGTTTCTGAGAACGACCCAGATGCATACTATACATTACCAATTTATAAACTTGATCGTACATATCTCAGGTTTTGTTGGAACGATGAACTGTATGAGTTCACATGCATGCCTAATGGACTAGCTTGCACTCCATGCATTTTCACAAGGTTACTTAAACCAATATTTTCCCAGATGGCTAGGGAAGGACATATTATGTTTCCTTATATTGATGACTCATTTATTGTTGCACAAACACAACAACAGTGTCAGACTGCAGTGGACAAATTATGTGAGACATTTAAGAAATTAGGATTCTACATACATGAAACTAAATCAGTATTAACACCAACAAAGAAGTTAAGGTTTCTGGGATTCTCTATTGACACCACAGAAATGACCATTTCAATAACGTAACAAAAATTTGATAAATTTACAACAACAGCAAACCAATTATCACAATTGAACAATCCAAAGATAAGACAAGTCGCAGTACTGATAGGAATTATGATAGCATATGCACCAGCTATTCTGTATGTCAAGGCTCATATTAAATCGCTAGAAATAGATAAGAACTTGGCATTGGCACGCACAAAGGGGAACTTTGAGCGGCCCATGACGATTTCGCCATATATACACACGTTTAAAGCTGCCTAGTCCGATGAAGCATCACATTTTCAAAACCAAAACAATTACCTAGATTTGATTTGACAGATCTAAATTAAATACTGATGCGTTTATTAAATATTTGTTGTCACAAAGAAGGGAATACTGAATCAATTTAATCAAACATTTTACTGCAGAAGCATATGGACTTAGAGTTTTGGTGTGCTTGCCAAACTACTTTAACATATTCTTCAAATATCTCAAAAGTTAGCCATTTAAAATAAAAGTTATTTCAAACTAAAGTAATGTAGATTATAACTTTTATGAAATATTTATGTATTTTATACATATAGATTCAATAAGGTTGTTATGTATATATGTATTATGTAAATTAATATATTTTATATGATGTGTAATATTTACAAAAGTATATCTATCTACATGTAGACTTGTAGTATATTTACATATAGTGTACCTATCTACATGTAGACTTGTAGTATATTTACATATAGTGTATCTATCTACATGTAGACTTGTAGTATATTTACATATAGTGTATCTATCTACATGTAGACTTGTAGTATATTTACATATAGTATATCTATCTACATGTAGATGTGTAGTATATTTACATATAGTATATCTATCTACACGTAGACTTGTAGTAAATTTCATATAGTATATCTATCTACATGTAGACTTGTAGTATATTTACATATAGTATATCTATCTACATGTAGACTTGTAGTATATTTATATATAGTATGTCTATCTACACGTAGACTTGTAGTAAATTTCATATAGTATATCTATCTACATGTAGACTTGTAGTATATTTACATATAGTATATCTATCTACATGTAGACTTGTAGTATATTTATATATAGTATGTCTATCTACACGTAGACTTGTAGTAAATTTCATATAGTATATCTATCTACATGTAGACTTGTAGTATATTACCATATAGTGTACCTATCTACATGTAGACGTGTAGTATATTTACATATAGTATATCTATCTACATGTAGACGTGTAGTATATTTACATATAGTGTATCTATCTACATGTAGACTTGTAGTATATTTACATATAGTGTATCTATCTACATGTAGACTTGTAGTATATTTACATATAGTATATCTATCTACATGTAGATGTGTAGTATATTTACATATAGTATATCTATCTACACGTAGACTTGTAGTAAATTTCATATAGTATATCTATCTACATGTAGACTTGTAGTATATTTACATATAGTATATCTATCTACATGTAGACTTGTAGTATATTTATATATAGTATGTCTATCTACACGTAGACTTGTAGTAAATTTCATATAGTATATCTATCTACATGTAGACTTGTAGTATATTTACATATAGTATATCTATCTACATGTAGACGTGTAGTATATTTACATATAGTATATCTATCTACATGTAGACTTGTAATATATTTACATATAGTGTATCTATCTACATGTAGACTTGTAGTATATTACCATATAGTGTATCTATCTACATGTAGACTTGTAGTATATTTACATATAGTATATCTATCTACATGTAGACTTGTAGTATATTTATATATAGTATATCTATCTACATGTAGACTTGTAGTATATTTAAATATATCTACATGTAGACTTGTATTATATTTGATTATATCTGCACATTGACTTGTAGTATATTTACTTAAGCCTATGTAAATCCCCTTTTCACAGTCGCCGGTCATTCTGAATCAAATGGGTTATCTGCACTGTGTAATCGATAAAGCTTTCTGAGGAAGATAAATAATCATTGTATTAAAGGTGCATATTCCCATGGTTTTCGGATTTAGTCATTTTTTCTGAGATTAATACATTAACTTATTTGCTATATTCTACCTTATTTTAATTTGAACTAACATCGAATTTAAATGGGTAACCTTTAAGATATTTGAAGTGCAAACGTGCAGAATTAATTTTTGGGGTGCACCCCAAAACTCTGACACCATAGACTTATGCAATAATAGGTTCTGTTAAAATGATTCAGTATGCCCTTCTATGTGGCAACACATGCTTAATAAGTGCACCAGTATCTAAGTTAGATGCGCAGAATCAAATCTAGGGGAATGTTTCGGTTTTGAAAATGTGATGTTTCATCGGCCTATGCAGCTTTAAGACAGCGTCACGTGACCGGAACTGACAGAGACAAAGAGACAAGATAGAGAGATAAAAACAGACCGAGATTTTGTCCGTTTTCATTTTGTATTTTTTGTGGTTGTAAATATGTTTATTCTGCTGAATAAGTCTTTTGTCAGTGCTGAAGTACTGGTCTTCCAGCCATTTTTCAATTCAGCGTTATTTACACAAAAGGTATATAGAATAAGATATACAATGACTGTTGAATACACAATTTGCAGCATGTAACACAATGAAATTCTGTAACCTAAAAGTTCCATAGCAATATTCTAACAGTAGTGTTATCTATTCAGCATTTTGCAATGTCGTGAGAGTTACTATCTAACAAAGGCAAAACATGATGTCAGGACGTAAGTGGATATAATCTAATACTTATGACAATTATAAATGTAATAATAGTATCATCGGGATAATGGAAATGGGAAATATTGCGGCTAGAGTGGGACTCGAACCCACATCTCGCATTCTGGGCCAGTGTGCTAACCATCACACCACCTAGGCTCCCTCCTCCATCTCCTCTCCTGTCTCCCCCTTCCTCTCCCCTCTCTCTATCCCTTCCCCCTTCCCTCTACCCTCTCTCATCTTCCCCATCCCTTCTCCTTCCCCTCTCCGCCTCTCTCCCTCTCCCCATTCTCCTCTCTCCTCTCCGCATCTCTCCCTCCCCCTCCACTTACCATCCTCTCCCCCCTCTCTCCTCCCCTACCCCTCTCCCCTCCCATTCCCCTCTCCTCCCCTCCCATTGCTCCCCTTCCCCTCCACTCCTCCATCTCTTTCCTATCCTCTCCCTTCCCTCTCCCCCCCTTCCCTCCCCCGCTCCCTCTTCCCCCCTCTCCCCCCCCCCTCCCTCCTCCCCCCCCCTCCTCTCCTCCCCCTCTCCCCTCTCCCCCCCTCATCCGTCCCCCCCTCCCCTTCTCCCCCTCTCCCCCTCCTCCTCCCCTCCCTATCCTCTGCCTCCCCCTCCCTCCCTCCCCCCTCCCTCTCCCCCCTCCCCCCCCCTCCACCCCTCCCCCCTCCCCTCCCCTCTCCCCCCTCCCTCTCCCCCCCCCCCCGCCTTCCCCCTCCTCCCTCTCCCTCCCCCTCTACCCCCTCCCCCCCCCCCCCCCCCACTCCCCCCTCCCCCCCACCCCCCTCCCTCCACCTCCCCCTTCTCCCCCTCCTCTCTCCTCCTCCTCCTCCCCTCCCCCCACCGTCCCCTCCCCCTCTTCTCCCCCCTCTCCCGCTCCCCTCCCCTCCCCCCTCCCCCCCCCCTCCCCCCTGCCTCTCCCCTGCCCCTCCCGTCCCCTCTCTCCCGTCCCTCCCATCCCTCTCCCCTGCCTCTCCCCTTCCTCTCCCTTCTCTATCCCTTCCCCCTTCCCTCTAACCCTCTCCTCATCTTCCCCATCCCTTCTCCTTCCCCCTCTCCGCCTCTCTCCCTCTCCCATTCTCCTCTCTCCTCTCCGCATCTCTCCCTCCCCCTCCACTTACCATCCTCTCCCCCCTCTCTCCTCCCCTACCCCTCTCCCCTCCCATTCCCCTCTCCTCCCCTTCCCCATCTGCTCCCCTTCCCCTCCACTTCCCCATCTCTTTCCTACTCTCTCCCATTCCCCTTCTCCCCCTTCCCCTCCCCCTCCCCTCTTCCCTCCTCTACCCTCCCCCCCTTCTCCCCCTTCCCTCCCCTGCCTCTCCGCTGCCTCTCCCCTCCCCCTCTCGCCTCCCCTCACCGTCCCTCCCCCCTCTCCCCCTCCTCCCTCCCTCTCCCCGCTCCCCTCCCCTCCCTATCCCGCCTCCCCCTCCCATTCCTCCCCCCTGCCCCTCCCCCCCTCTCCACCCACTCCCCTCCCTCTCCCCTCCCCCTCTCCCCCCCTCACCGTCCCCCCCCCCCGATCTTCTCCCCTTCTCTCCGCTCCCCTTCCCCTTCATACCCCCTGCCTCCCCCCCCCCCCCATACCCCTTCTCCCCTACCTCTCCCCTCCCCCTCCCCCTTCTCCCCCCTGCCTCCCCCCTCCTCCCCTCCCCTCCCCCTGCACCGTCCCTCCCCCTCTTCTCCCCTCGTCTCACCGCTCCCCTCCTCTATCCCCTGCCCCTCCCCCGCCCCCCCTTCTCCCCCTCTGCTCCCTCCCCCTCTCTCCCCTGCCTCTCCCGCCCCCTCTCTCCGTCCCCTCCCATCCCTCCCTCTGCCTCTGCCCACCCCCCTCCGCCGCCCTCTCCCCTCCCCCGGCCCGGTCTAAGCGGTGCACAGCCGCGCTCTTCACCACGGTGCACTTTTGGGTAGACTTGAATTGTTTCAGCGGATCAATACTTCACTTCATTTCCGGTTCCGTTATCGCGTCCCTGTGGATTGCGCTGTATGTCGGTAATTACAAAGACCGTACAAGCTCCCACTAAGAACCGACACTCGCAAATTTCTGGTTTTGCTGGTGGTTTTATGTCTTGGCAACATCGAATGACATTAGACTGCAAAATCACGTGGTTATCTCCATAATCTAATGGGTTGATGTTTAGCAGCCCTCTCACAGCGACAGCTGCGGGCGTATTTACAAGCGCGGTAGATTCCTGACTGAGGAGACTGTGGTCAGGGCATAGTTAAAGCTGCACAGTCCGATTGTAAAATGTTCCGATATATGAGATATGGGATATGGAGAACTCTGCTATAAATTAATAAATTGCAACTTGTCTATAAAATGGTAAATAGTATATAAAACCAAAGGCATATAAGGTATATGTGGAGTTGGTGCGCTATTACTAATTGAGGATAGAAATTGTGTATTAATAAAGTATAGAGTGAGAGGGTCACTTCTTGACCACAAGGAATGTCACTTCTTGACATCTGGGACAGTCTTTGGGAAGTTGCCTCACATACCCCCACCCCTCCAAGAGTTATTTATGGATCATTGCATCAGATACAGATCTAACCATGCCTTGTCAACAGGGATATTGAACCCTCATTGGTGAATAGAGGAATGCTTGTTAGGGATTGGAAGATTGGATCATGTGATCACCACCATCTTGTTCTTAAAACTATAAATACAATAAATGAGAGAGTCTCACTCCTACCTTTCACTCTTTATCTACTTTCCATCCTTGCCTGTTGTGATTTCCTATTAGCCTATCTACACCACTCAAACCACCAGCCGTCGGCTTTACACGCTGAAAACATCAAATTAAAAAAAAATCTAAGACCGTTACTTAAATTTGATCCTACATATCCAACGTGGATACTGATGCACTCATTAAGCATTTAATACTAAGTCAATTTAATTGAATGTGTTTCTGCTGAAGCCAGTCCTTTCCGACACTTTTTCTAATGGGTTGATGTTTAGCAGCCCTCTCACAGCGACAGTACTGCGGGCGTATTTACAAGCACGGTAGATTCCTGATTGAGGAGACTGTGGTCAGGGCATACTTAAAGCTGTACAGTCCGATGAAAACATCAAATTAAAAAAAATCCAAGACCGTTACTTAAAGTTGCATAGACCGATGAAAACATCAAATTTTCAAAACCAAAACACTTATCTAGATTTGATTCTACATATTCAACTTAGACACTGGTGCACTTATTAAGCAGTTGTTGCTGCATAGAAGGGCATCATCATCATCATCATCGTGTTGCCGGTCGCGATGCGACAAAGACTGCTTTCATTACTTGACTGCCGCTCTCCAATGGTGTTTTGTGCGGTTGTACATTTCATGAAAGCTGCCTGCAAAAGTGTTGAAGTGCTGCTGGCTTTTGCAAGTCACCAGCGGCACTCTCTCGGGGAGCAAATAGAGGTTTCACACTGGCAAGAACATGTCCAGACAGGCGCAAAACTATTTGTCCCTGCAGTGGCTGGTCGGGAGATGTTGGGAGTTCCATACATCACAACCGCCCTTAATGCTGCCACAGTGACATGGTTTTCTGTTTAGGGTTTGCTCCCTTAGCCTTCGGTTCTGTCAAGAACCTGTACCACAAGGCAGTGGTTTACAACTCTGCAGGGCAGGGGCGTCAAACTCCCTGAGGTATTACCATAGAAGGGCATAATAAGTCAATTAAAAGAAATCGTTACTACTGAAGTCTATGGTATCAGAGTTTTGGGGTGCTTGCCAAAATTATTTTAGCATGTTTTGATGTCAAATATCTCCAAACTTAGCCATTTAAAATTAAAGTTACTTCAAACTAAAGTAAAGTAGATTATAATGTTTAGTATAATATATTTATCTCAGAAAACAGCGAAAACTCAAAAGCATCGGACTATGCAACTTGAAATTTGATCCTACATATCCAACGTGGATACTGGTGTACTCATTGAAGCTGCATAGTCCGACGAAAACATAGAATTTTCAAAACCAAAATAATTATCTAGATTTGATTCTACATAGCTAACTTAGATGCTGGTGCACTTATTAAACATGTGTCACCACATATAAAGGGATACTGAGTCAATTAATATAACCTGTTACTGCAGAAGCCTGTGGTGTTAGAGTTTTGGCAAGCTTGCCAAAATTAATTTAGCATGTTTCCATTTCAAATATCTCAAAAGTTAGCGATTTAAAATAAAACTTACTTCAAACTAAAGTAAGGTAGATTACAATGAACAACCTAATATGTTTATCTCAGAAAATGAGAGAAACTCAAAACCATCGGACTATGCAACTTTAAGCATTTAATGCTAAGTCAATTTAATCGAATGTGTTACTGCTGAAGCCAAGGTTGATCAGCATGGTTGCTGCGCTTCAAATATCTCAAAAGTTAGCCATTTAAAGTAAATGTCACTTCAAACTAAAGTGAGGTAGATTGTAACCATCAACCTAATAAGGTAAAAATGTAAAATTTAAGACCTAAATGCACTGGGATTGGTCCCACTGCTTCACTGGTCACAGATGGTCCAGTGTATTATTAACAACCCCACCCCAACAACCATAATTCATAAACTCACATAACTAGCTACATTAGAGGTTACACTAGAATTTTTCAAACGAACCAACATTTATATACGCTTCCGCTTGCCTAACTGCAACTGAACACTCAAACTTGTACAATTTACCAAACTGAATACAGAGATAACTTCTGCTTACATCTAAATACTATGTAAATACACACATTGATCTGACTACTCATCTGATCTGGTATATGACACTACTGTAACGATATTGTTATGGAACTTTTGGTTTCAGATTTTCATTGTGTTACATGGTCGTGCAAACGTTGTCTATTCAACAGGTATGGTACACCTTATTTCTATATACCTTTTGTGTAACTAACCTGAATGCAAAATGGCTGGAAGACCAGTGCACTCTGGCACTGACAAAAGACTTATTCAGTAGAATAAACATATTTACCAAAACAAAAACAAAAAAAAATCCATTCCCACCAACATCGGGATTCGCCGGGAGAAGCGTTGTAGTGTGTCACAACAACACATAAATTTATTTCTGTACTAGTACTACAGAACAAACCAATAGTCAAGACATCTTGACTTACTAACACAAACATACGACCAACTAAAACCTTTTATGCAAATGTTTTGTTTGTTTGTTGTTTTATATCCTAGCAACATCTAAGGTCTATCAGGACGGGTACCGACTTGTGACAGTGCATACTCATGGCGACTTTTTAGTGATGCCCAACTGGAAGACCAGGCCGCCAGTACCATGACCTGATATCCCATTCAGACACATTATCCTGACACTGAGCCAACCAGTCCTTCAATCCTTGTGCTATCCTAATAATGCCGAGCGCCAGGCTAGGAAGTGACACGTATCAATTTTTAAGTCATTGGTTTGACTCGACCAGAGTTCGAACCCACAATCTACCAACACGGGAGACGGACACTCTAATTCATTCGGCCATCCAGTCTGACCTTATGTAAATTTATGTAAAATGATATAACGTACCTCATACTCATTACTTACCGCATCGTGTACACTTTAATTTCAGAATCTACTTCACATTTCAAGACACGATATAACCATGTTTAAAAAAGCAATTTGTGTAAATACCAAGATAACCTACGGCCGGAAGACCAGTGCTATGGCACTGACAAAAGATTTACATGAATAAAATTCATTTACCAAATATATATATATATATATATTTATTTATATATATATATATATATATATATATATATATATATATATATCTCAGGAAATGACAGAAACTCAAAGCCATCGAACTATGCAACTTTTGGAAAGCATATGGTGTGCCTAAGCCCCCCCCCCCCCACCCCCCCACATCCTGCAGCGTACGGTCTGTACACGTGTGAAAATGTTGATAATTGTGAAATGCCCCTAAATACATTAGGTTGGTAATTATAATTTACTTTTACTCCAGTTTGAAGTAACTTTTATTTTAAAGAATTAACTTTGGAGGTCTTTGAAGTGAAACTAGACGTAATGCCCGAATGAATTGAGCGTCCGTCTCTCGTTTTGGTAGGTGTGTGATTCGAACCGACGGGTTCGAACCCTGGTCGAGTCAAACCAATGACTTAATATTTGATACTTGTCGCTATCTAGCCTGGAGCTTGGAATTATTAGGATAGGGCAAGGATTGGTTGGCTCAGTGTCATGATAATGTGACTGAGTGAGATATCAGGTCATGGTGCTGGTGGCCTGGTCTCCCAGTGGGGAAACACTATAAAGTCGCCATGAATGCGCAGTCATTTGACCTTAGATGTTGCCAGGACGTAAAACTCCAACAACCAACCAACTATTTAAAGAATTAACTTTGGAGGTCTTTGAGGTGAAACCTTAGATCTAAGTTAGATCGTTTGTTTGTTGTTTTACGCCATAGCAACATCTAAGGTCATATCAGGACGGGTACCGACTTGTAACAGTGCGTGCTCATGGCAACTTTATAGTGCTGCCCCACTGGGAAATCAGGCCACCGGCACCATGACCCGATATCCCACTCAGGCACACTATCCTCACACTGAGCCAACCAGTCCTGGCCCTATCCTAGTAATGCCGAGTGCCATGCTAGGAAGCGACAAGTATAAATTTGATACATCATTGGTTGTCATCGACCGGGAATCGAACTCCCGATTCCGACTGTACCGATTCAGTCACCGCGCCCGCTATATATTTAATTGTGGAGGACCGTTTCTTTAAAAGAATTTTTTTTTTTTTTTTAAATTAAAAAAAAGATTATTATGCACCAACTCTAAAACGGCAGTGCCACATCACCGGTGTGGTGGTTTCAGCGTGTTCCCGTGCTCAGACGTGTCCCTCGCTTCTGTGCATGCATCAGAATCTAGTAAACATGGCCGTAATCGATTAACACGAACCGGGCGACTCGGGTCATCCGAATTTCAAATAGAACACGCGAGTGGAGTCGACAAATACACGTCCCGTGTGCAAAAAGAGAATAACTTAGATTAATGAAATGGAAATATAGGTAAACTGGGCCATGATACAATACTTTAAATCCTATTTTGCTGTACTTTTATCGGTTATTAAAAAAAAAAGAACAACCTGTCCACCCAAGCGTATTCGATTATTCAACCCGAGTTTGTAGGATGTGCGCATGCACCAATAAGTGGCTGGGGTGACCCGAGTTGATGCGAAATCCGCGCATGCGCAGAAGCAACGGGACACGTCTGAGCACGGGAACACGCTGAAACCACCACACCGGATTGAGCAACGGACATAATTGTCTGGTCTGGTGGTGTTTGGGCGTGATGAGTGTCAAAATGTATTAAAATGTATTAAAATGTGTCAAAATGTTGCGATATCGGGTCGAAGGCAGCTGGACGAACGGACATGAAATGGACATGAAACGAACATGAACGGATAAAGTAAGCGGACTAAACACACTCAAACCGGACAAGAACCGTAGATGTCAATCCGGTGGCATCCATTCCAAGTTTTGTGCATGTTCAAAACTTGTGCCAGATATGCAACGGATATGCAATGGATATGCAACGGACACAAACTGGACTTTGCCGGATATCAACGGACTTTGTTCGGTTTCTTTCTGTTTCCCCAATCCGGTGATGTGTGACAGCCGCTTTAGCCATTGGATTCTGCAACTTTAACTTAAGGCAGTGTGCAGTCAGCACTGTTGTGTAAATAGACAGCCGGTCCTTACGGCCCTGTCACACTATGACGTTTCTCACCGGCGTGCCGGCAACGTGCAAAATATTTGCAACCCGTTGACACACGTCCAACTCTTCAGCGTTTTGGGAGAAAGTTTGACGGGGCGCAGCGTGTTAGTAGCGTGCTATGAGCGCGCGGCCAACGGGGTTCGACGTGCGGCGGAACAAAGTGTCAACGTCCCGCCAGCGGGTTCCCAGCGTGCCATCAGGGTGTTATCGGCGCGTTGTCGGCGTGCCGATGGCGCGCCGACGGCATAGGGGTAGTGCGTCATTAAAGGTTCGCAGAACGCCGGGTAACATTAGGCACACGGCAGATGCGCCAGCAACACGTCAAGACGTGCCAGCAACAGGTCAAGACGCGCCAGCAACACGTCCAACGCGTCGAGAAACGCTGGAGCAACGCCAATAGCGCCCCCACTACCCGTCGATGGGACGTTACCGACACACCGACGGAACGGTCGCATTTTGGCAAAAAAAATGCCAACATTAACCGACGTTGATCAACGTTATGCCAGCGTTCTGCCGGCGCGCCGCCAACGGGTATCGACGTGTTGGTAACGCATCCGTAACGCCCCCTCCAACCCGTCGGGGCGCGTCGAAAGTTTTGTGCAAGCACAAAACGATCGGCGCGACCCGACGCGCGCCGACAGCCGCCGACGTGTCGATTTACACGTTGCTATCCCTCAACGTGTCCCGACGTGTACCGACATTTCGACCAAAAAGGTGGGAAACGTCGTAGTGTGACAGGGCCTTTACATGCTGTACACACCATATTTATACATTCCCCACTTGGCTCATGTCCATACTCGGTAATGGAACTAGGGCACGGACTGTCCGGGCACCAGCATGAAGGGCACCATTCACCAACGGTTTGCCGACTGTGTGATATGTGTGTATGTGTGTTACTACTGTTAGTTTTACGTCCTTGCAGACCGGGCGTGGTGGCCGAATCGGTAGAGCGCGGGCGTCGCGTGCTGGGGATCGGGAGTTCAATTCCCAGTCGAGTCAAACCATTGACTTATAAAAATTGATACTTGTCGCTTCCTATCCTGGCGCTTGACGTTGATAGGATAGGGCAAGGACCGGTTAGCTCAGTGTCAGGATAATGTGATTGAGTGAGATATCAGGTCATGTTGCCGCCAGCCTCATTTCCCAGTGGGGCAGCACTATAAAGTTATCCTGAGTGTGCACTGTCACAAGTCAGTACCCGTCCTGATATGACCTTAGATGTTGCCAGGACGTAAAACTCCACAACCAACCAACCAACCAATCAACGTCATTGCAACATCTAGTGTCATGTCAGGACGGGTACCGACTTTTGACAGTGCGCACTAATGGCCACTTTATAGTGCTGCCCCATTGAGAGACCAGGCCCCCGGCACCATGACCCGATATCCCACACCGTCGCATTATCTTTATCCTGATACCATGCTAATCAGTCCTTGCCCTATCCTGTTAATGCCGAACGCCAGACTAGGTAGCGACAAGCATACATTTTTGTAAGTCATTGGTTTAATTCGGCTAGGATTTGAAATCGCAACCTTCCGCATGGGAACCCTGCACTCTAAGCAAGTCGGCTTCTGTGTCCGGTTGGCTGCCTTCTGTCTAGGGATCAACGGTCCCTAGTTGTTCTCAGGACCGGAAGGAATTGTCGAATCGGTAAGAGCACTGACTGACTTTCCATTGCGGGAGGTTGGGGGCTGAAACGCTGACCTACTCAAAGCAATGACTTTCAAAATTGATACTTGTCGCTACCCCAGCCTGGCGCCTCGGCATTAATAGGATAGGGTAAAACTGGTTTGCTCCATATTATGGTGCAGTCACACTACGACGCTTCTCCCGGCGACCCGTCAGCGTTGAAAATAAAATCTTGCGCGTCGAGAAACGTCCAACTTTTCGGCGGTTTGGGGAAAAAGTTTGGCGTCAGTGCGGCGCATTATTCGCGCGCGGCCAACGGGTGTCGACGCGTGAGGAAAAAAAAAGAGAAAAGTTTGGCGTGACGTCTTCATATGGCCTTAGATGTTGCTAGGGCATAAAACAGCAACGGCCCAGTTTGGCGCAACGTGTGGGAACGACTGTCCCGCGCGTGCGGCGACTGCCTAGCGTTCCCATAATGATATTCCAGCGATGGCGACGTCCTTCTGACGTCGCCATAATATTGGAACCCACGCGTTGATGCACGCTGACGGTCGTTGTTTTGTTTTTTTACATGCTTAAAACCTTGGGCGACCGGCAACGCGCGCCGACGTTGTCCGCCGACCATCAATGTCAAGGATAGTGTACTGACGTGTACCGACGCGCTCATAACGCGCCACCAGCGCGTCCAGACGTTTCACTTATTATCACCCAAAATCACTACGCGTTTCCGTGTCGCCGGCGAGAAGCGTCGTAGTGTGACTGCACCATAAGGGTAATGTGACTGAGTGGGATATTTTGTCATATGGTGCCATTGGCCCAGTCCCCCAGTGGTACAGCATGATAAAAGCCGCAATGAGTGCGCACTGTCACAAGTCGGGGCCTGTCCTGATATGACCATAGGTGTTACTCGGACATCAAACCCCAATCAACAAGCGGTTATTCTAGGAATCTGCTGACCACTAAACATAAAAGAAATACTATTTATAACTCTCCTAATAATGAGACACACCTAATCTTTGTCTTCAAAATTCAATTCATGCTTAAAATTGCTATCTTTTGTCTTTCTTATTTTCCATCGTTGCGACATAATTTACGCACTTCCCTGAAGCGTTCGAAATGTGGCAAGATTGCTTGAGCTTCGGCACGCGATCGACTGTCGGCCAGTTTCATGAATCATCTGCCATTTTAAAGTTGCATAGTCCGATGAAGCATCATATTTTCAAAACCAAAACAATTATCTAGAATTGATTCTACATATCTCACTTAGATGCTGATGCACTTATTAGGCATTTGTTGCCAACTAGAAATGAATACAGCGGCAATTTAATTGAACCCGTTACTGTGTCAGAGTTTTGGCGTGCTTGCCAAAACTAATTTTGCATGTTTGCACTTCAAATATCTCAAAACGTAGCCATTTAAAATAAAAGTTACTCCAAAGGTAGACTATAAGAATTAATTTAATATATTTATCTCAGAAAAGTGACAGAAACTCAAAACCATCGGACAATGTGGCTTTAACAAAGTGAGCAGCTCAAGGCTGAGCAGCTCAAGGCTGAGCAGCTCAAGGCTGAGCAGCTCAAGGCTGAGCAGCTCAAGGCTGAGCAGCTCAAGGCTCGGCCTGGATCAAGTGCTTTCTCAATCCTTAATGTCGCTTTCGGTGAATTCACCAACAGCTGAAACACACGTGACAGAATGTCTACCATCAACCTCAGCGTCTCAGCCTCGCCGTGAATATGGTATATGCTGCCGACACGGCGTAATGGCCCTGTCACACTACGACGTAATGACGTCAGCGTAGGGAGAACGTGAAAAATGTTGAACTTCTCAGCATAGTATGCAAATTTGGGCACAAGTTGAACGTGGATGCAGCCTAGTCTGCGAGAGAGTAACGGCGGTAAAGAGTAGTGATGGCGTCATTCAACGAGAGAGGACAACGTAATTACGCTCAGGGAACGTTATGTACGTTATTCCATCGCCAGAACTACGTTGCTTTATGTTACCTTACGTTACTTACGTCATGCAACGGTGGCAAAACGCTAAACGTACGTTGGACGTACATTAGGCGTACGTTACCCCGACGGTTTCACTACGCGGACTGCACTTTTCCACCGGCTTTAATGTGGGTCAATGTAGTGCAACATAGTGCAATGTAGTGCAACGTAGTGCAACGTAGTGCAATGTAGTAACCAGCATTTGACTAACGTCCATTTAACGTCATTGATGTTCGCCGAACGTGTACAGAACATACGGCGAATGTAAACCCTTACGTTCTAGTTACGTCGAAAGTTTTGAACAGGTTCAAAACTTTGACACACGCCGACGTAACACGACGTAACATGATGTAGCTCGATGTCAGTCTAACGTCTTTCTGACGTCATCATAACGTAACCCAACGTACATCAACGTAATGACGAAAAATGACCACGTTAGGTTCACGTTTGCTCGTTACGTCGTAGTGTGACAGGGGTATAAAGCAACCACCAATCAATCAGTCAATCAACCACAGCGTCTTTTTGTTGTTGTCATTGCTGGTCCAAGTAATTTTATTCCTTCGAATAATATATATTCGCAGTGCGGAAGCATTGCTTCTACAGCCCTACTGACATGCTCTCAAGGCCCGGTCACATACACTTTAGTGGACGTAGTTGAATGCAGTGCAGGCTAATGTAGTTGAACGTAGTTGAACGTGCCGGCATCCGTACTTCTCCGGTACGTTCAACTACGTTCAACTATTGTTGGAGTTTTACGTCCTGGCAACATCTAAGGTCATATCAGGACGGCTACCGACTTGCGACAGTGCGCACTCATGGCGACTTTATAGTGCTGCCCCACTGGAAGACCAGGGCACCAGCACAATGACCTGATATCCCACTCAGTCATAATATCCTGACACTGAGCCAACCAGTCCTTGCCCTATCCTAATAAAGCCAAGCGTCTGGCTAGGAAGCGACTAATATCAATTTTTAGGTCATTGATTTGACTCGGCCAGGGTTTGAACCTGTGGATCTGAATCCCACGATCTACCAAAAAGGGAGATGGACGCTCAACTCATTCGGTCATCCCGTCTGGTCCGGGTGTAGGAGGGTGTGAGTGGGTGTGGATCTAATTTAGTGTTGTGAGTGTTAGTGTGTTAGTGTTTAGTGTGTGCGTCTGGGTACAGACGATTGACTGGGACAATGGGAGTAAACAACAAAACAGACCTAAATTCTTACCTCATCTACAAATACGTAAGACCAGACGGGATGGCCGAATGAGTTAGAGCGTCCGTCTCCCGTGCTGGTAGATCGTGGGGTCGTGGGTTCGAGTCCCGGTCGAGTCAAACCAATGACTTTAAAATTGATACTTGTCGCTTCCTAGCCAGGCGCTCGGCATTATTAGGATAGGGCAAGGACTGGTGTGGTCAGTGTCAGGATAATGTGACTGAGTGGGATACCAGGTCATGGTGCTGGCGGCCTAGTTTCCCAGTGGGACAGCACTATAAAGTCACCATGAGTGCGCACTGTCACAAGTCGGTACCCGTCCTGATATGACCTTAGATGTTGCTAGGACATAAAACAACAACAAACAAACAAACAAATACGTAAAGTCAACGTCAGGGGAGAGGGATATAAATAGACCGCTCTTCTCGATCCCACTCAGCATTTGTAGTGTGAGGAATAATAGCTAATCTAACTAACCCCTTTCTGCCCCTCTTTCCCCACAACCATATGTCTGATCTTTTTTCGCTCCCACACAATTAATTTTTTCATTATTTTGATCGAACCCTATAGCGTGGGTGGGTGGGCCCTAGATAAAAGATTCACCCTGTACTTGTAGTACACGGGTGAACGACAACGTTGTGTAAATACGGGCGAAAATAGCGTCAGTATGGAGCAGGAAGTAGAATGCCTGCCTTTAGTATCAAATGGGTACTTATATCGGCACAGAGTTGGTGAAATGGGAGAGAATGCAAAAAGACAAGATGGCGGCATTGGAATGCCGTCGATTTCATCTTTAACTTCTATTAAACTATGTTTTATTATATATTTCAACTCAAAGGTAGTGGGGAAATATGAATATATATATAAAGAATAAGTGTTGCTTCTTAGATTGTGAAATTAGGCTCTCATTTCATTTCCCCGTATTTTCGACCACTTTTATATAGGATTGGTATTCACCCGTGTACTGCGAGTACAAGGTGAATCCTTTATCTAGGTGGACCCTGATCATCGTCTTTGTATTCGAAAGATTCGTAAGAATCTAAGTCGTACTTCAACTTACAGGTAAGTCTAGTTTAACTGTAATAATCCATGTCAGGGGTGTAGCTAGATAAAAGATTCACCCGGTACTTGTGTAGTACACGGGTGAAGGACAACGTAGTCTAAATACGGGCGAAAATAGCTTTAGTATGGGACATGAACTAGAAACTGTGGTTCCAGGATCAAATGGCTACATATATCGGCACAGAGTTGATGAAATGGGAGAGAATGCAAAAAGACAAGATGGCGGCCACAGAACGCCGCCTATTTCACTTTTAAATCTTATTAAACCAGATGTTTTATTATATTTTTCAACTCAAAGGTAGCGGGTAAATATGAAGACATCTACAAAGAATAAATGTTGCTTCTTAGATGGTGAAATTAGGCTCTCATTTCATTAACCCGCTTTTTCAACCGTTTTTATATAGGGTTGGTATTCATCCGTGTACTGCGAGTACAGGGTGAATCCTTTATCTAGGGTGTAGCTAGATCGTCGCAGTGTAAGAACGTGCAAACAATTTCTCTCACTGTCTCAGCGTCATATTTTTTTCCCATACTAAATCTTTTATAATATTGTAGTGGTCTGCATAGACAGGTAGGCGGGGGTAGTGTGTTGATATCAGGGAGCCTAGGTGGTGTAATGGTTAGCACACTGGCCCGGAATGCAAAGAGATGTGGGTTCGAGTCCCGCTCTAGGCGCAATATTTCCCATTTTCAACACCCCCACAACACTGGTGCCGTGACCAGGATCCTGTACAAGCTACGCGCTGTATGGTTGTTGAACCTACCCTGTGTATACATGTGTAAGTGCACTGCCTGTATGTATGTAATTGTAAGCATTAAAAGACTTACGATTCCAGGGGGGGGAGTGTAGTGGTCTGCACTGACCTCTCAGGCAAGGAGCCGCATAGACAGGTAGGCGTGGGTAGTGTGTTGATATCAGGGAGCCTAGGTGGTGTAATGGTTAGCACACTGGCCTGGAATGCAAAGAGATGTGCGTTCGAGTCCCGCTCTAGGCGCAATATTTCCTATTTTCAACACCCCCACGACAATATGCACTTTTTAAACTTTGTGTTTGCAATTCTTTTTAATTTCCTGTAAGTCAATGCGAACAATTCTTTGCTTACAATTTTTTTAATTTCTGGACATACACAAAAAGACACAAAAATATACAACAAAGCCCCACAAAAGATCACCATGGCGCTCTCCATGGGTAAGAAGTGACGCATAAGGAACTGTTAAGAACTGTTCACCCGGAAATATGGGATTATTAAATGGGCCTCTCATGTAATGTTAAATTAAAGTTGCATAGTCCGATAAAGTATCAAATTTTTCAAACCAAGTCACTCGCCTAGATTTGATTCTACATATTTAACTTAGATACTGATACACTTATTAAACATTTGTTGCCAAATAGAAGGGCATCATCATCATCATCATGCTGTCGGTCGCGATGCGACAAAGACTGCTTTCATTACTTGACTGCCGCTCTCCATTTAGCTCTCTGCTGTGAGAGTTGTGTCCATGAGTCGGTCTTAATGTCTCTCGGCTTCAGGTTTCTCTTGATGGTATCTTGAACCGGAGACGGGGGCGCCCTCTCTTTCTGTAGCCAAAAGACAGTTGAGAATAGAGGATCTGCTTTGGTAGCCTGTCTGATGACATCCTCATGAGGTGTCCAGTCCACCGGAGATTCTTTTTGATCAGAAGATCTTCCATAGAGGGCAGCCCCATCCGTTCGAGTATTTCCTTATTCGTCACTTTGTCCTTCCAGGTTAGCCTCATGATTGAACGCAGATGTCGCATCATGAAGGCATGCAGCTTTTTCACCTGCTGTCTGTACACTGTCCAGGCCTCGGCTCCGTATAGTAGGGCATACTGAGTCAATTTAACACAACCTATTACTACATAACACTATGGTGTCAGAGTTTTGGAGTGCTTGCCAAAATTAATTTTGCATGCACCACAAAGGACATTTACCTTATGTGGTGGAACATTCATATTATTACGTATCCCTCAGTGCAGATAATAATCATGTTCATTGTAGTTTGATTTAATTAATTTAATAGGCAGACATGATTCAACAGCAAAGTTAGTGCCTTTCCATTTTTATCTGCAATCAGTGAATGCCCGATGAATCAGTGTGTCTTTAAGTGCAGGGGCACAGCAATTAAAGATGCACTGACACAACCAATACCATTATCCATATTGACAACTGATAGAATGTAGGTCTTTACTGTCATGCAAATTGCAGGTCCATATAGCTTTTTCTGAAATCGTTCGGGCCAGTTCTATTTTGGAATTCAGAACATTTTAGATTTCAGAAGAAAGGTATTTATCAAACATTAGTACTGCGGTTAAAACATGAATATTCATACTGTAGTAGTCTGCACAGACCTCTCAGGCAAGGAGCCGTGCAGACAGGTAGGCGTGGGTAGTGTGCTGACATTAGGGAGCCTAGGTGGTGTAATGGTTAGTACACTGTCCTGGAATGCAAAGAGATGTGGGTTCGATCAGGTAACAAAGAAAGAAAGAAAGAAAGAAAGAAAGAAAGAAAGAAAGGGGGCATTGATTGTATCAAAATAACATGTCCGAAATTAACTTCGTTAGCGCATGATAATAATAATAATAATAATAATAACAATAACAATAATAACAATAATATTAATACCAATAATAATTTTAGCCCAGCATAATAAATAAATAAAACAACAAAAATAGCCAATCCTTGTTGAAAACGCCTCAGCGGCTCTTTAAAGGCCGAGTGTGCAGGGAGGGAGATGACGTGTTGTGGTTGGTTGCCATGCAGCCATAGTCCGCTGTTAAATGTGCACGTACGCCACGACGAGACGAGACAAATCCATACTCCATGTACACATGCTCATAAAGAAGACACCGGTAATACAGACTTTGTAGACTATCCCACACACACGCACACGCACCTACACACATCAGCCACACACCCACACACACCACACATGCACCACACACACACCTACACACATCACCCACACACACACCTACACACAGCATACACACCACACACACATACACACCATACACACCACACACATCCACACACATCAGCCACACACACACCCACACCTACACACACCATACACACCACACACCATGTACACACATCCATAAAGAAGACACGCAGTAATACAGACTTTGTAGACAATCCCACCCACACCCACACACACCTACACACATCAGCCACACACCCACACACACCTACACACACCATACACATCACACACACATCCACACACACCATACACACCACACACCATGTACACACATCCATAAAGAAGACACGCAGTAATACAGACTTTGTAGACAATCCCACACACACCTACACACATCAGCCACACACCCACACACCCACACCTACACACACCATACACACCACCCACACACCCACACCTACACACACCACACACACCACACACCTTGTACACACATCCCTAAAGAAGACATGGAGTAATACAGACATTGTAGACAACACCACCCACACACCCCCACACGCACACCACACACCCCACACACCCACACACACCATGTACACACATCCATAAAGAAGACACAACACGGTAATACAGACAACCCGACACACCCACACACACCTAAGCACACCACACACACACACCACACACCATGTACACACATCCATAAAGACACGCAGTAATAAAGACATTGTAGACAACACCACACACACCTACACATACCACACACACGACACACACCTACACATACCACACACACCTAAACATGCCACACCCACACCTACACACACCACACACACCTACACATACCACACACACCTACACATACCACACCCACCTACACACACCACACACCTACACATACCACACACACCTAAACACACCACACACACCTACACACACCACACACACAGGTCAGACATACCACACACACCTAAACATGCCACACACCATGTACACACATCCATAAAGAAGACACGCGGTAATACAGACATTGTAGACACACCGACACACACATGCACACCACACACACCTACACATACCACACACAGCTAAGCACACCACACACACCTAAACACACCACACACACCTACACATACCACACACACCTAAACATGCCACACACCATGTACACACATCCATAAAGAAGACACACGGTAATACAGACATTGTAGACAACCCAACACACCCACACACATGCACACCACACACACCTACACATACCACACACAGCTAAACACACCACACACACCTAAACACACCACACACACCTACACATACCACACACACCTAAACACGCCACACACCATGTACACACATCCATAAAGAAGACACGCGGTAATACAGACATTGTAGACAACCCAACACACCCACACACACACACATGCACACCACACACACCTACACATACCACACACACCTAAACACACCACACACACCTAAACACACCACACACCATGTACACACATCCATAGAGAAGACACACGGTAATACAGACATTGTAGACAACCCGACACACCCACACACCTACACACACGACACACACCTACACATACCACGCACATCTACACGCGGTAATACAGATGTTGTAGACAACCTGACACACCCACACACACCTACACACATATATATATATACTATATATATATATATATATATATATATACACACAACACACCTACACACCCACACACAGCACACACCATGTACACAGGTCCATATAGAAGATGAGTGGTAACACAGACGGTATAGACAACACCACACACTACTCCCACACCTCGACACACCACCCACACATACCCATACACCACACACCATGTATACACACCCATAAAGAAGACACAGGGTAATACAGACATAACCAACACCACACTCATACACACACCTACACACACCATGTACACACGCCCATAAAGAAGACGAGCAGTAATACAGACTTTGTAGCCAACACCAAACACACCCACACACACCTACACACATATACACACCACCCACACATACCTACACACACCACACACCATGTATACACACCCATAAAGAAGACACAGGGTAACAATACAGATGTTGTAGCCAACACCACACTCACACACACCTACATACACCATGTACACACGCCCATAAAGAAGACAAGCAGTAATACAGACTTTGTAGCCAACACCACACACACCTACATACCACACCCACACACACCTAGACACACCATGTACACACCCATAAAGAAGACACGGTAATACATATGTTGTAGCCAGCACTAATACACCACACACACCACACACACTACACACCCCACATACACTACACACCTACACTACACACACCCACACACACTACACATACCATGCACACCTACACATCTGCACACACCACACACACCTATATAACCCACACACCTGCACACCACACACACCACATACACCTACACCTCTACACACACCTACACCCACACACACCTACACACCCACACACACCTACACGCCCACACACACATCACAAACACCTACACACACCACCCACACACACCACAGACACCTACACATCTACACACACCTCCACACACACACACACACTACACATACCACACACCACCCACATACTCACCAGCAAAACACCGTGTTTCATTGAGAGTGCTTCTCCGTTTTCGCGCCAAAACTCTACTTAATTAAGAACTCGCTAACAATCACTGAGAAAGAAGAGGTGGAAAAGTCGTCTGCTTGCATTGATTGATTGATTGTTGATTGATTAATTCGTTGATTAATTCATTGACAACATTTAAAGCGAACTCGGTGGCCCATGCGGAATGTTGGGAGTTCGAATCGCAGCCGAGTCAAACCGATGACTTACAAAATTGATGCTTGTCGCTACCTTGCCTGGCACCCTGCATTACTACGATAGGAAAAGGACCGGTTAGCTCAGTATCAGGATAATGTGACTGAGTGGGATATCGGGTCATGGGGCCATCAGCCTGATTTCCCAGTGGGGCAGCACTATAAAGTCACCATGAGTGCACGCTGTCACAAGTCAATACCCATCCTGATATGATCATCGATGTCACTAAGTCGTAAACCCCAACAAAGCAAACAGATGACAGTTACTCTCGCATAGAAGAATATCATTGCACGAGTTTCAATGGACAACAAACAACAGATCCTACAAAAGGGAAAAAAAAACCATTCGCTTGCAGTTTATTTAGGAGCAGACGACTTTTTACAACTTTTAGTCAGAGCAGACGAACAAAGTATGTGGGTTCCTCCCTCCCTCCTAAATGCCCGCTGTCCTCGCATGACTCCGTGTTGAAGGTGCATTTAGGAACAGCCTCGATGCCTCTATCGAGCTCATCCATAGTGCATTTTGATGGTGAGCTCAGCAGACAAGGATATGTGTTTCTCACTGGTTCACTGATCATTTCTGCGACATAAAATGCTAATAATTCCAGCCCTCCACCCTCCACCCTCCACCCTCCAGCCCTCCACCCTCCAGCCCTCCACCCTCCACCCTCCACCCTCCATCTTCCGCCTGATCCAGCCGAGCCCTGTCGATGTCGGTTGTTGGAGTTTTACATCCTGGCAACATCTAAGGTCATATCTCGATGGGTGCCGACTTGTGACAGTGCACACTCATGGTGACTTTATAGTGCTGCCCCACTGGGAAATCAGGCCACCGGCACCATGACCCAATCGATATCCCACTTAGTCACATTATCCTGACACCGAGCTAACCAGTCCTTGCCCTATCCTATTAACGCCCGAGCGCCAGGCTAGGAATCGTCAAGTATCAATTTTTATAAGTCATTGGTTTGACTCGACCGAGAACCGAACTCCCAATCTCCCGCACGCGAGGCCCGCGCTCTACCGATTAGGCCACCGCGCCCGCCGTGTCGAAATTTAGCTAATGCTACTTAAATGCTGGTGTGTGTGTGGGGGGGGGGGGGGGATTTCAGGAAAATTATGTCTCATCTATTTTTGTTGTTGTTAGGCCATTAAAGCTGCATAGTCCGATGAAGCATCACATTTTCAAAAACAAAGCAATTATCTGGAATTGATTCTACATATCTAACTTAGATTTTACCTCGGTATACCGCCTCTGGCTAGCCGCAGGCTAGGGAGAAGGAAGCACATCCGGGTCCAGCAATTAGCATAAGTGACTCACAACGGGAGGACGTTTGTGAGTTGCTCCAACAGGATTTATCTACTAAGACTACTTATTCACAAAGTAAGTAATGTAAATATAGATTAGTTAGATGAATCTTACCTGGGTATAGATGATGGATAACTATTGTTTTACCGAGGTAGGAGCCTCGGATAGACGTGGGCGAGGGCCCACCCACCACGCCCTTCCACGTCTATTCAATCACTTGTACCAAGATTAGGTCAGATGAATTTAGTTTTTGTTTATTAGAATCATTTTTATCCTGAATTAGTAGGTAAAGATTGCTGGACCCAGATGTGCTTCCTTCTCCCTCGCCCACGTCTATCCGAGGCTCCTACCTCGGTAAAACAATAGTTAGCCATCATCATAATCTATATATGTTCACTTATTTAGCATTTGTTGTTAAATAGAAGGGAATACCAAGGCAATTTAATTGAACCCGTTACTGCTGAAATCTATGGCGTGCTTGCCAAAATTAATGTGTACGTGTTGGCACTTCAAATATCTCAAAACTTAGCTATTTAAAATAAAAGTTACTTCAAACTAAGTCAGGTAGATTTATAACGATCAATTTAAATATATTTACCTCAGAAAAATAACAGAAACGCAAAACAATCGGACTATGCAACTTTAATTATTTCATCAATATTCTGTGGTAAATATAGCAGGTTTGTTCGTGAAACAGTTAACTGGCGATAAATGTTTATTATCTTCGTGTCCTGAGTGCTGAGAGAGTTGGAGGGCAAAGATGAATCAAGAGTAAGTAAGACAAAGCAGTCAGAACAAAATGGTTCTCATTGAATTAAGGTGGAAATGTAGTGTAAGACAGCATTAATAAATTACAGATGATTCTCGCTGGTCACTCTTCAGCACCTTTTAGATTACTAATGCCAACCTGAACGATAGCCTATCGGTGTTGTGCATGATTCCCGCGCTGCAAAAGATCGTGGGTTCGATCCCTGACAGTCGAATCGGAGGGTTAGAATTGACATTTCTCGCTACCTCGCTTGACATTATGTATCAGTCGGATAGGGTATTGGCTGATTGGCAGTCAGGGATAATGCGACTGAGTGGGATATTGTAGCATAGTCGATCGTGTCAGAGGACAGGTAACTCAGGGGCAACACTATCGAGCCATCAAGAATGTGCACTGCCACAAGCTGGTAACTCCAATTACTCATTCCCTCCCTCCCCCCTCCCTCCCTCCCTCCCTCCCTCCCCTTCCCGCCCTCACTTCCCTCCCTCATTCCCACTCACGAACGAACGAACGAACGAACGCACTCACTCACCCCAACACTCATTCCCTAGACATCACTCTCAATTACTCACCCCATCACTCACTGCCTAGTCACCACTCTCAATTCCCACTCACCCACTCACTTACCCACTCACTAACCCACATACTCACTCATAGTCATATACTCACTCAATCATACTCACTCTCCGATACACTCATCCACACTCACTCAATCACTCTCACACTCCCTCACCCTCTCATTCACCCTCTCACACTCACTCACCCTCTCACTCACTCCCTCACACTCACTCACCCTCTCACTCACTCCCTCACACTCACTCCCTCACACTCACTCACCCTCTCACTCACCCTCTCACTCACTCACTCACACTCACTCCCTCACACTCACTTACCCTCTCACTCACCCTCTCACCGACCCTCTCACTCACCCTATCACTCACTCACCTCACTCACTCACCCTCTCACTCACTCACTCACCCTCTCACTCACTCCCTCATACTCACTTACCCTCTCACTCACCCTCTCACCGACCCTCTCACTCACTCACCCTATCACTCACCCTCACCATCCCTCCCTTCCTCTCACTCACTCACTCACTCACTCACTCACTCACTCACTCACTCACTCACTCACTCACTCACTCACTCACTCACCCTCTCACTCACTCACTCGGGGGGGGGGACCTACCTCTTTCTCTTGCTCCAGTATGGTCAAATGAAACCATTTGTAAAACTACAATGAGCTTCGTGTGTTTTTTTAATCTGTCCTGTCTCGTTTAGTGGATGGGACTTGAGACCTTTGGTCAAAGTTTTCCAATTATATTTTATTATTATTATTTTATTAAATCACCTTCACACAGCCCCTTATACTTATAGTTCTTATAGTCTATGCGGCCCCTTGCCTGAGAGGTCAGTGCAGCCTACTACAGTTGCATCGTCCAATAAACGCATCAAATGCAATTTAACACTGATCTAGATTTGAACCTACATATCCAACTTTGATACAGGTGCACTTATTAAAGCTGCATAGTCCAATGAAAGCATCACATTTTAAAAACCAGATCACTGATCTAGATTTGAACCTACATATCCAACTTAGATACTTGTGCACTTATTAAAGCTGCATAGTCCAATGAAAATATCAAATTAAAAAAACCAAAGCAATTATCTATATTTGTTTCTACATACGTAACTGAGTTAGATCATCATCATCATCATGCTGTCGGTCGCGATGCGACAAAGACTGCTTTCATTACTTGACTGCCGCTCTCCATTTAGCTCTCTGCTGTGAGAGTTGGGTCCATGAGTCGGTCTTAATGTCTCTCAGCTTCAGGTTTCTCTTGATGGTATACATTTCATGAAAGCTGCCTGCAAAAGTGTTGAAGTGCTGCTGGCTTTTGCAAGTTACCAGTGGCACTCTCTCGGGGAGCAAATAGAGGTTTCACACCGGCAAGAACATGTCAAGACAGGCGCGAAACTATTTGTCCCTGCAGTGGCTGGTCGGGAGATGTTGGGAGTTCCATACATCAACCGCCCTTAATGCTGCCACAGTGACATGGTTTTCTGTTTAGGGTTTGCTCCCTTATGCCAGGTACACACATAGCGTATAGGATTCGCGCACTAAAACTCCCGATCTGCTTAAAACTGAAATCGGGCCGATTCATTTTTCGAATCGGGAATCGCAATCGTAATCCTAGCGCACACCTACCGTTTTAGCCCTAAAAATCGGGAATCGCAATCGGTAGGTGTGCTAGGGGAGTGCACACCTCACGATTTTGGGGCAGTTTTAGGTCGTATACGCTAGGTGGGTGCGGGAAAACGATCGTATACGCTAGGTGTGTACCGGGCATTAGCCTTCGGTTCTGTCAAGAACCTGTACCACACAGCAGTGGTTTACAACTCTGCAGGGCAGGGGCGTCAAACTCCCTGAGGTATTGCTATACCTGCAATACCTGCATACCTAACTGAGTTACATACTGGTGCACTTATTAAACAATTATCGCCACATAGAAGGGAATACCGAAGAAATTCAATATAAACTGTCACTGCTAAAGCCTATGGTGTCAGCGTTACTAATTTGACATGTTTCCACTTCAAATAACTCAAAACTTAGCCATTTAAAATAAAAGTTACTTCAAATAAAGTAAGGTAGATTATAACGATCATCCTAATATATTTATCTCAGAAAATGACAGAAACTCAAAAACATCAGACTACGGAACGTTAAAGTTGCATAGTCCGATGGTTTTGAGTTTCTGTCACTTTTGTCAGACAAATATATTACATTGATTGTTATAATCTACCTTACTTTAGTTTCAAGTAACTTTTATTTTAAATGGCTAAGTTGTGAGATATTTGAAGCGCAAACATATAAAATTAGATTTGGAAAGCATGCCAAAACTCTGACACCATAGGCTTCTGCAGTAACAGGTTCTATTAAATTGCATCAGTATTCCCTTCTACGTGGCGACAATTGCTTAATAGGTGCATCAGTATCTAAGCTAGATATGCAGAATTAATTCTAGATAATTGCTTTGGCTTTGAAAATTGAATGCTTCATTGGAATATGCTGCTTTAATGAGGCATGCAGATGCCCTTCCCCTGGTGGTGGTTGTCGGCGTAAATACCGCTTAAATTAAATCAGCAGTCTTTGCTGGCTCCTAATTAATTTGGATGTGGTCACTGCTGTCTCAATTATTGATGTGCCATGGCATTGGAAGGAACCAGTGAAATCAGAACTGAGGCAGTGTAAAGGCCCTGTCACACTACGACGTTTCCCCCGGCGCGCCGCCAACACGCAAGATATTTGCTACGGCTCGAGACACGTCCAACTTTTCAGCGTTGTGGGAGAAAGTTGGATGGGTTGGAGCTTGCATGTGGCGTGTTGGTGGCGTGTCCGTAACGCACCCTCCAACCTGTCGGCGCGCGTCGGGGCGCGCCAAAAGTTTTGTGCAAGCACAAAATGATCGGCGCGACCCGACACGCGCCGACGCACGCCGACGTGTCCATTCACACGTTGCTATCACTCGACGTGTACCGACGCGCCAGTAACGCGCGCGTAATGCTTCCCGACGCGTGCCAACGTTTCGCCCAAAAAGGCAACACATCGGCGCGCGTTGGTGAGAAACGTCGTAATGTGACAGGGCCTTAAGGTATAGACCGCAGCCCAGGACCTTCGGGGTAGACAAATGAGTTACCAATATCTGAGTGCGGGAATGTGCTGGGGGTCTGCTGGGATGCACAGGTATGTTAGTCTGCCGGTTGCATGTAGGCTTGGGAACCCCCGAAAGGGGCCTAAAATTGGGTCTGAAATAGTTGAGCAAGATACCACTCAAAATGGCTGCCATTGTGTGTTTACTACTAAATGTATATTAATGGGGCAATCGATAAACATTTTTCCCATTGCGGGACCAAGTGTTCCTTAGCCGCTGCCGTATTAGCCACTCGTGGCTTACACATGCTTTTCTGCTCAAGGGGGAGCCTCCCCCTGAATGTATTGGGTGTCAGTCTCCGCTGACACTCAAACACATTTTACTGAGTTGTGTTGATTTTTTGGCCCTGCGCCAACAATTTTACACTGCAGACAGTATGCATGACCTTTTTACTAAAGTAAACCAAGAAAACATTTTAGCCTTTTTGAGGGCAGCTTTACTGTACCAGCTCATATAGTTTACTAAATAAATTCTATCAATTATTAATAAAACCTTTCTTTTTCTATGGGAATTTGTTTCCCTTGGCCAAAAATATATGATTGTGAGCTTTTTAATTTAATGAGTGTCTATTGGCACATAATTGATTGTCTGCTTTTACATGTAAAAGTGATGGTTTGAATAAAAAAACAAACATTTCTCGCCGTGAATATGGCCTATGCTGCCGACACGGCGTAAAGCAACCACCAATCAATCAATCACTCAATCCCATTGCTCAAGGCCTGCCAGACCCACCTGAAAGTGGCCTAAGAATTGGGCGAGCGAGGTAACAAATAAAATTGGTGCCAAATGATCAAGTTTTGTCCATAGAGTGTAAAACAGGTTACTCCAGAAAATTTGTCCGTTGTGTTAATGGTGCTTGGCGTCCCTGAATAGGACCAGACGGGATGGCCGAATGAGTTAGAGCGTCCGACTCCTTGTTGGTAGATTGTGGGGTCGTGGGTTCGAACCCTGGTCGAGTCAAACCAATGACTTAAAAATTGATACGTGTCGCCTCCTAGCCAGGCGCTCGGCATTATTAGGATAGGACAAGGACTGGTTGGCTCAATGTCAGGATAATGTGACCAAGTGGGATATCAGGTCATGGTGCTGGGGGGGCCTGGTCTTCCAGTGGGGCAGCACTACAAAGTCGCCATGAGTGTGCACTGTCACAAGTCGGTACCCGTCCTGATATGCTAGGACATAAAACAACAACAAAACAAACAAAAAGCGTCCCTGAATATGGACCCTTAGACCCTGAAATACAACAAGGCTAGCTTAGGTATTATGGCTCTGTCACATTACGACGTTTCTCGCCAACGCGCGTCGACGTATGTGATTTTTTTGGCGCAACGTCGGGATACGTCAGGAAGCGTTACGCGCACATTAGGTGCACGTTGGTGTTAGTTCATCTACGGCGACGGCCGGCAGCGTGCATCAGGGAATTTGAAATAAATGTCTTCAACTTTATGAAGACATTGTATATGACCATTTGAAGTGAAATGAGCTGTTGTTCAGAGGTTTTCATTAAGTTTGTGACACTTTATTTTCAATGCTGTTGACAATGTCACAAATTAGTGATGTAATTTTCTATGTATTTAGCTAAATCCATCCCAATAAGATACATAATACACAATATTAACATTTACTTTTGATCTAGAATATCTCCCACATTATTGGGCTAAATGATGAAATCTAAATATTGACACTCCAATAATGGGTTTCTTTGAAATATGCATTTCAAGTAGACTACCTCAAGTGGTACACAGTTTCTGAGAACGACCCATATATATATATATATATATATACACACACACACACACACACACACACACACACACACACACACACACACACACACACAGGTAATGGCACTTACATAACATACACAGGGTAGGTTCAACAACCATACAGCGCGTAGATTGTACAGGATCCTGGTCATGGAAACCAGTGTCGTGGGGGGGGGGGGTGATGAAAATGGGAAATATTGTGGCTAGAGCAGGATTCGAACTTACAGGATAATGTGACTGAGTGGGATATCGGGTCATGGTGCAGGCGGCCTGGTTTCCCAGTCGCCATGAGTGCGCACTGTCACAAGTCGGTACAAGTCCTGATATGACCTTAGCTGTTGCTAGGACGTAACACAACAACAGGGATAGCAAGTTAACCATTACACTACCTAGGTTCCCTGATGTAATCACCCTATCCATGCCTAACTGTCTATGTAGCTCCTTGCCTGAGAGGTCAGTACAGACTACTACACTCGTCCCCCTGGAATTGTAAGTCTTTTAAATAGTGTACGTCCATAAGTCGTTTAATGCTTGCAGTTACGTACATACAGGCAATGCACTTACATATATACATACATAGCCAATGTAGGTTCACTGACCATACAGAACATAGCTTGTACAGGATCTTGGTCATGGCAACCAGTGTCCTGGGGGGTGATGAGTCGGAAATCGGGTGCTGGTGCTGGTGGCCTGGTCTCCCAGTGGAGCAGCACTATAAAGTCGCCATGAGTGCACACTGTCACACATCGATGCCCTTCCTGATATGACCTTAGATGTTGCCATGACATAAAACCCCAATAAACAAAAACTAAATCCTAGTTTACAGAGAATACCCCTCCCCCTGCTCCCATCTCCGACCCTCATCACCCATCACCCACCACCCGTCCATAGAGTTTACAGTTGCTGGGGAGTAGTAGCAGAAATAGGGGTTAGAGACAGGCAATTTACTGGTACCAGTTGTAAAAATATACGGATTTTCCCCCTATTAGGGCGTCACCCATCCAGGATGTAGAGGGTGTCTGATTGTCTGGGTGTGTGAGCCCAGTCATCTGCATTCCTTATACCTGACACAGACCCCACTCTAAGCGCTCTTGGCTCGATGCTCTAGAAAGAGACACTCCACTTTCTACACTCAAATGAGAAACATCTATTCCAAAGGCACTGAGCTATGTGCAACAACCATGGGACCCAGGTTCAATTGGCTGTAGGCACTGATTCTGATATACACAGCAAGAGTCATGCGAATCTGTGTGAGCAGTTGGTAAGGAGTGACTATGATAGGTCGCCAGTCGGTGAACAGGGGTTGATGCCAATAAATCACAACCTCTTCACTGTCAATCTTGCGTGACTTGTCTTCCTTTATTCCTTATGAGTTGTTGAGAGTAACGACGGGTGGGAACTGACAGACAGTTGTCAGAACACACCTGTGGAGACTAGTAATGTTTGGGGTTCAGACGGCTGAGTCCCGACATATTACACAGTGGTAGCGCACCTACCTGTTGGAGTCTACACTGATTGAGCGGTTTGGTTTAGTTGTTGGAGTTTTAAGTCCTGGCAACATCTAAGGTCATATCAGGGTGGGTATTGACTTGTGACAGTGCACACTCAATGCGCCCTTCTAGTGATTCCCCACTAGGAAATCAGGCCATCAGCATCATGACCCGATATCCCACTCAGTCACATTATCCTGACATTGAGTTAACCAGTCCTTGCCCTCTCCTATTAATGCTGAGCACCAAGCTAGGAAGCGACAAGTATCAATTTTGTAAGTCATTGGTTTGACTCGATTTGGAATTGAACTCACTGCAGACCTGCACTCTACAAATGAGGCCACTATGCCCGGTGGTAAGGTACTTGTTGATCTCTCCAGGTGCAATATGGGTATTACTAGTTACTGTCCGCTGGTCTCTGAGGAAGGACTGAAGCTTGTGACCCAGCGTGTTTACATGATGGAAGCAGGGATTGGTGTCGCTCTTAACCATATCTTTTGCTACTGGCCCTATGCTTTAAGCGCCCTGTGGGTTATTCCCCCCGACCACCCACCCCAATGGGACCCCCCTGCCACCACCCTTAACCAGAACAAACCATCAACACACCGAACATCCTACACAACTCTCAACCTGTTTAAACACATTGAACACGGTATAAGACAGACACAATGTATGGTCAACTATAAACTTACCTTGTTTTATTAGAGAAAAATGTAACCCACAATGATTGTTGAGTTGCCCCGAGTATACACTTTCTACTCGGTGCTGCTCCCCATTCCTGCATGAACTACAGTGACTGGTGCTGTACATTATACAGCAGGAGCCACTCCCTTAATTCTATAGGATCGGTGCTGTAAATAATACAGCACTGATCAAACTTAGATTATTTAGACTGTCAACTACAATAGTAAGATGGCCGGAAGACCAATGCTCCGGCGCTGACAAATGTCATATTCAGATGAATAAATACTTTACCCCAAAAAAACCAACATACCTCCTGACGACTAAACTTGGTGCGTTTTTTTTTCTATATGTTTGTTTCTAATGTAGATTACGGTGAAATTGTTCAAGCAAATATTTTACATTCGATAAAATAACACTTCCGGTATGTGTGTTCAGCAATTCCCACCCCCTCTGATGCCCCAGCGACAGAAAGTTTGTTTGTTCGGGTTTTGCATCCTGACATCATCTAAGGTATGCACACTCGTGGTGAATTTATAGTGCTGCCCCACAGGGAGGGAGTGGGATATCAGACCATCAACACAATGACCTGATATCCCACTCAGTCACATTATCCTGACAATGAGCTAACCAGTCCTTGCCCTATCCTATTAATGCCGAGCGCCAGGCTAAGTAGCCACAAGTATCGATTTTGGAAGTCATTGGTTTGACTCGACTGGGATTCTAACTATCCGGCCTTTTGCTGAAGAAACCTGTGCTCTACTGATTCGGCCACCATGACCGCTCGCTGTAGAGCATTGACTGACGCACACAGACACAAACAACCACACACAGACACATACACATACAGGCACATGCATGCACACACAGACCCACACACATCACATACACACACAGACACACATACACACACAGACACACACATACACATACATACACACACACAGATACACACACAGACACACAGACACAGACACACAGATATACACATACAAACAGACACACACAGACACACACAGACACAAACATACACACACAGACACACACAGACACATACATATACAGACACACATATACACAAACATACACACACCAATACACACATACCCACACACAGACATATACACACAGATACACACACATACACATACACACAGACACATACACACAGACACATACACACAGATACACACACAGACAGACACATACACACAGACACATACACACAGATACACACACATACACATATACACGCAGACACATACACACAGATACACACACAGACACACAGATACACACACAGACACATACACACAGATACACACACATACACACAGGCACACACACAGATACATACACAGACACATACACACAGACACACAGACACATACACACAGACACACAGACACACATACACATACACACATACATACACAGACACATACACACAGATACACACACAGACACATACACACATACACACATACACATACACACATATACACACATACACACATATACAGACACATACACACAGACACACACAGACACACAGATACCCACACACAGACACATACACACAGACATACACAGACCCACACACAGACACAGACACACACAGACACATACACACAGATATACACACAGATACACACAGACACATACACACAGACACACTGTTTGTTCACTCTGTGGTTACCATTGTGTGTGCCCCGTCTGCACGGCATGTACACTGCAACATTATTCTGGATTAATGCAGTGTGCCCTCACCCGACCCTGACACTGTAACCGGGTGAGGATCCTGATTAGTGGCCTGCTGGGTCCTAGCATCGATATCTCGGAAGACTCGTATTCTAAGCCGAACAGTGTTTTCGCTTTAGCGTCCATCCGCACATGAGAACAAATATATAATTAAAAACAAAACAAAAAGCTAACATCAAAATGAGCTGTTCTATTAAGAGGATTATTAATTTAATAGATTAAAAAATATATTTAAGCAAGGATTGTCAATAATATCTGACATCATGTATTAATGAACACTATCCTAAAGCATCCCTTCAGACCTTTTTATCCTACTTGCTTTTAATACACCTGATCAATAAATGAAATAATAAAAAAAGGGGCGTACCAGCGAAAGCGGTTTTATAGCGTTCTAATCAACACAATAAAGCTCAACATATTCAAATTAATCGGCTGTTTCAACTTTGGTCGTAATGCTCGCATTGCGGTTGATGCGAGGCGAGGGAGGACCCCCCCCCCCCTCCTTCTCTCCTCCAGCCGTTGGCTCTTACCTAACCACCCCGGCTGCATCCCCTTATAGCCGCCCCCTCCCCCGCCTCAGGCCACTCGCCCTCCTGCCTCCAGACACTCCGCTCCTCCATACACTTTTTTCCCCACCCACCATCCCTATACACCAACTCTCCACCATAGGGTTGAGGGCTCCTCGGGCCCACCTCCCGAGCCCAACTACTAACATATCCTGACATTGACACTTTATATACCACCATTATACTTTATATATCTCTTACTTTTATTACCATTATCCAACTGACAATTGACACTTATCATGACACGCCTCATGCATTATACTCTACTTACCTCATTACATTGAGGCCTTGTATTCATTCACATATCTAACTGTTCATGCTTGATTTGTACTATCCTTGAATGTTCTGGCACTTCTGAATAAAGTGCCCTTTTATCCACTCATGCCTCCTCGTCCTTCCTTGCCACGCATCATACGCTCAGACTGTCGTTGTGATATTATGGAAAGGCGTTATTTTACAAACGTATAGGCCTCGCGTGTGGGAGATTGTGAGTTCTTATTTATGTGTGGTGTGAGTGACATGGACATCAAACTATTAATTCTGACGTGTTTTGATGAACTTGACCCAAGGTGGCCCCTTATTTCAAAATTGTAAAAATATGTTGAAATGACAAATCTTATTTTTTTCTTCAAGATAGTAATTCTTTGCAATTTTCAACCGCTGTATGGTCAGTAAGACTACTGTTGTGAGATATATAATACAAGTAAATCGGATTTCCCACCCCTGGAATTGATTTAATCTACCCTATCAAAGACTTTATAATTAATAACCAATGGTTGCTATCTTGAGAATGGCTGCCATTTTTGTTACAGGTTGAATCTGATATGGCCCTATGGCTAAAATCATCATTGAGGCATCGTCTAGCTGTGTGGCATGCTAGTGTGATGGCCCACGGTCTTCCACACTGCCATACGCTCACGGAAGAACGCCAAGATTTAGTATCAGTACGCTTCAAACTGGTTTATTACAAAACCTCTCTGCTCTCCGCGGTGTCCACAGTCAACTGACCCACCCCCTAACTCACCAGGTCCCACGTCTCCTCTATTTCGTCGTAATCGATTAACACGACCCGAGATACTCGGGTCACCCGAGTCATCAGAATTTCAAATTGAACACTGCAAGTAGAGTCAACAAATACATGTGCCGTGTGCAAAACGATCCAACCCAAGTAACCCACCTCCTAGCTGGGATTGGCTACGAGTGATGACATCACATTTGTGCTGGTACCGTCCTGCAGGATAACAGCTACCAGTACCAGTCATACATGTTTCTTTTAAAGAATAACTTAGATTAATGAAATGGAAATATAGCTAAACTAGGCCATCATAAAATACTATAAATCCTATTTTGCTGTAGTTTTATCGATTATTAAAAAAAAAAGTGTCCATCCCGAGCACGGAGAAGCGTATTCGATTATTCGACCCAAGTCTGTAGGATGTGCGCATGCACCAAAAAGTGGCTCGGGTGACCAGAGTTGATTAATCGATTACACCCTTTGTGGGTAGTGGGGTGTGCAAGCCACACACAGTAGAGGGCAGCCCAGTCGGAGCTCTGCCCGGTGGCTAACGTGCTGCCACCTAGCGCAATTCAGTGTAACTGCGTAGGTGTGTGGCGTAGAGTCTGCCGCCACCGCGTGGTAGTGGGGCTCATGTAGACTACTACACTAGTATCGTCAAACCCACAATACTTTCACATATCTGCAGTACTAACATCGAAGGGAATACTGAGTACATTTAATAGAACCAGTTACTGCAGAAGCCTATAGTGTCAGAGTTTAAACGTGCATGCCAAATCTCATTTGACATGTTTGCACTTCAAATATCTCAATTTTAGCCATTTAAAATAAAAGTTACTTCAAACTAATGCGAGGTAGATTACAATAATCAGTTTAATATGTTTATCTGAGATAAGTGATAGGAACTCACAACCATCTGACCGTGCAACTTTAACTTTTCGGAATGACTATTGTCACGGTATCGTGTTCCTAGTGCGAGATTCTATAGTCACATTACCGTTGACGACAGTAGATTATTCTACAATCACAGTTCTGCTCAGGGTTAATTAACACTCTGTCACACCTCGCCGGCTTGGGGAAACGGAAAGAAACCGAACAAAGTCGGTTGATATCCGGCATAGTCGGGTTTGTGTCTGTTGCATATCCGCTTCATATCCGTTGATATCCGGCCCAATCTGTTACAAGTTTTGAGCATGCGCAAAACTGTTAACGGATTGTGCTGGACTGACGTATGCGGTTATCATCCATTACCATCCATTCCCCGTCCATCCCCCATCCATTACCCATTCGTTACCGTCCGTTACATATCCATTACATATCCATTACATATCCATTACACGTCCGGTACAGTTCTTTTTGTATCCTGAATTGTCCATTGATAGTTAGATACGTTATCAACCGCTACCGTCTGTTACCCGTCCGTGACCGTCTGTTACCCATCCATTGCGGTCCGTTACATAATCGATACATTTCACGTCCGAATCACACCGGAGTAGAATATATTTGTCCAGCTCTGTCCGTTTCCTCAATCCGGCGAGGTGTGACAAGGTGTAAAAATATACGGATTTTCGGTTAAGAATTATATATTGGCAGAGAGCATTATTAGTCTTGGGCGACGGAGTGGGGACGATGTTATATAAACTAAAAGTAATAATATCCCACTCCCATTATGACATGATATAAGCTGTGTGAAATATATGTTCATATATTATGACTGAGATTAATGAAGAGATGTTCCTCTCTAAGAGGCAGTACATGATTGTTGAAATGTTTCTCTATGCATCCATAAAGAGTGCAATTGGAGAAAAGACCATTTTAACAGAGATTGGTTGTAACTGTATAGCTACCTGCCCCCCCCCCCCCCCCCTTCCTGGACCACTGGGCAGGTCCACCAGCCTAATTTGCATATACACACAGGGCACCACCTGCAGCTGGGTTGAGTGACAGCCACCCCTACTGGGGGAGGGTGCCACCCACCCTGGCTGTGGAGGTGCCTGATTGGCTGGCTGTGGACTGCCCAGTCACCTGCATCCCATTGGCCCTCTGACCACACTAGCCTCAAACCTGAGATCATTATTCTGGACTCTGCTTCAGACACACTGAAGAGAGATCACTCTACTCCTGGCTCTTGAGTGAGACACACCTACTCTTGAGCAGGAACCCCAGACACTTTGTCTGATGCTATCAAAATTCATCTATTCCAATTGAGTGTGTACACAGCCATAGGACTCCTGTCCCATGGGCTGTAGGCACTGCTTTCTATACAGGCTAAAGTGGTAATGAGATTTTGTGTGGCTAGAAGGCAAGGGGTGTGGATGATAGGTCACTGGTAGGTGGACAGGAGTTGGTGTTATTAAAGCACAACTTCTCCACTGTTTATCTGTGTGACTTATCTTCATTCTTCCTTAGCATTGGTTAATGAGTTGATAGATAAGTGATATGAAGGGGAGAGTTTCTGTAGTATTATCTGGTGTCCCAAACGTGGCCGGGCATACAGAAATATTATAAAGGGCTTTAGGGTTAGGGTTAGTGTTAGATAGTTTGGGTAGGCATTGACTGTAGACTTCAAATCTAAAAGAACGGTACCATGACCCTAGACTGTCGATCTATATCAGGTACCAGATCTATCATCAACAAAGGTACCATGATGCTAGACTGTCGAATCTAAGATCAAATGAGTACCATGATGCTAGACTGTCGATCTATATCAAAGGTACCGTGATGCTAGGCTGTCATCTATCTCAAAGGTACCATGATGCTAGACTGTCCGATCTATATCAAAGGTACCTGATGCTAGTCTGCGATCTATGCAAAGGTACCATGATGCTAGACTGTCGATCTTATACCTCAAAGGTCACCATGATGCCTAGACTGTCGACTATATCAAAGGTACCGTGATGCTAGACTGTCGATCTATCTCAAAGGTACCATGATGCATAGACTGTCGATCTATATCGATGGTACCATGACGTTCGACTGCCGATCTATATCAATGGTACCGTGACGTTAGACTGTCAATCTATATCAAAGGTACCAATGATGCTAGTCGATCTTGTCGATCTATATCAAAGGTACCGTGATGCTAGACTGTCGATCTATATCAAAGGTACCGTGATGCTAGACTGTCGATCTATATCAAAGGTACCATGATGCTAGACTGTCGATCTATATCAAAGGTACCGTGATGCTAGACTGTCGATCTATATCAAAGGTACCATGATGCTAGACTGTCGATCTATATCAAAGGTACCATGATGCTAGACTGTCGATCTATATCAAAGGTACCGTGATGCTAGGCTGTCGATCTATCTCAAAGGTACCATGATGCTAGACTGTCGATCTATATCAAAGGTACCATGATGCTAGACTGTCGATCTATATCAAAGGTACCATGATGCTAGACTGTCGATCTATATCAAAGGTACCATGATGCTAGACTGTTGATCTATATCAAAGGTACCATGGCGCTAGACTGTCGATCTATATCAAAGGTACTGTAGTGGTCTGCACTGACCTCTCAGGCAGGGAGCCGCATAGACAGGTAGGCGTGGGTAGTGCATTGATATCAGGGAGCCTAGGTGGTGTAATGGTTAGCACACTGGCTCGGGTTGCAAAGAGATGTGGGTTCGAGTCCCACTCTAGGCACAATATTTCCCATTTTCATCACCCCCACGACACTGGTTGCCATGACCATGAGTGTGTTGCATTGCCTGTATGTATGTAATTGTAAGCATTAAAAGACTTACAATTCCAGGGGGACGAGTGTAGTGGTCAGCACTGACCTCTCAGGCAGGGACCATCATAGACAGGTAGGCGTGGGTAGTGTGTTGATATCAGGGAGCCTAGGTGGTGTAATGGTTAGCACACTGGTCCGGGGTGCAAAGAGATGTGCGTTCGAGTCCCGCTCTAGGCGCAGTATTTCCCATTTTCATCACCCCCGCGACAGTACCATGATGCTAGACTGTATCAAAGGTACCATGATGCTAGACTGTCGATCTATATGAAAGGTACCATGATGCTAGACTGTCGATCTATATCAAAGATACCATGATGCTATGCTGTCGATCTATATCAAAGGTACCGTGGTGCTAGACTGTCGATCTATATCAAAGGTACCATGATGGTATGCTGTCGATCTATATCAAAGGTACCATGGCGCTAGGCTGTCGATCTATGTCAAAGGTACCATGATGCTATGCTGTCGATCTATGTCAAAGGTACCATGGTGCTAGACTGTCGATCTATATCAAAGGTACCATGATGCTAGACTGTCGATCTATATCAAAGATACTATGATGCTAGACTGTCGATCTATATCAATGGTACTATGATGCTAGACTGCCATACTGCTGTCACGGTACTGTGATTTTAGAATATCCTTCTGTCACCACGGTAACATGACAATAGAGGCATCCTTAACTTTTACTGCACACACGGTGGGCCATAGTGTGTGAATTGAGAGTGTCATGTCGTTGATATGGTGGGATTTGGGAGGCAGCCTCTAAAAAGGAGATAGACCGACCATTACATACCCTATAGGGGCTTTGGCGCCATCGCATATTTATAGCGGTCGTGCAAGTATGGAGTCTAAGCCATCAGTCTCGGAT